>JAWZYV010015837.1:0-1246022 GCA_038373885.1 Cheiracanthium punctorium | reverse complement strand
TTGGCGACTTTTTTTTGGGCTGCCAAGGACCGTTTTCTCGACGGCGCGCCAAAAACGGAACCTAGTGAAGTGGCCAAAAATGCCGTTACTCGGACGAGCGCTCCCGAAAATAATAAAAAATGGCCATGACCCACTTCCGATAGCGGCAAAACTATAAAGAATTTAGAAGATTTCCACACAAAAAATTTAGGGTTAAAATGTAAAAATGGCCGCGAAGCAACGTTTTCAGACCGAAAAAAAACTGAGAATTAGAAAAATTCTACAAAAAATTTAGGGTTAAGAATGTAAACAACAATAAAATCACAGAAAATTTAAGAATTCATGAACGTAGAATTCGCGTTTTCGAACAAGAAATTAGAAATAGAAAAATTGTAGAAATAATTAAGGGTTAGGATCTAACCACGAATAAATTCAAGGAAATTTAACTAATTGAATGAACACAGAAATCACGTTTTCTAGCAAGTAATTTAAGGGTTAAAAATTTGAAAAAAACCTAAATTTCACAAATAATGGGATTTTTATGTGAGGGGGGCTCTGCCCCCCTCAACCCCCCGTTTTTGTTTGTTTTTTTTACGAAAAAGGTAGTCAGGAAAACTGGAAATAAGAAAATCGAGTAGAGCGTTTTAAGAAAAAAGCCCAAAACTGTGAAGCCATTCGCCTGTACAAATACTGCAGTTACCACGATGTTTATAACGCGAAACAATATTATACGTTAGCAAAAATATCTCGGAAAGGTTAACCTCACACTCCGAAAGGATGTCTCCCTCAAAAAATCCAAAAACTTCTCCTGGTCCACTAACAAATAGCTCATAAAAAAAATTATATTAGCATACACCTTTCTTCCCACACGTGGGATTTTTATCAAGACCACTTTAACGTTAAATTTTGTTCAAAAATACCCTGCTAATTTTCAATTACCTTAGGCTACGGAGGTTCTTAAAAAATCATAAAATCCTAACCAATAAATATAAAAAAAAGTACAGTAAAATATCAAAAGATCACAGTACCTTTGCAGAAGTGCTATCGTCAACTTACTACCTCTCTACTAAAAATGTGAAGAAAAACTTCTCACAAGCTTCCACGTGCAGGAGCTATTGCTCATCACGGCGCTCTGTCATTGGCCGGCCGGCATAGGTTGCCATAAAATACCTCCCCCCATTCTCGCCACGAAATTCGTTTGGGAAACCAGAAAATCCCTTTTATCGCCAAGCTTGGTGCAAAAACACAATCTTTGGCGCGAAAAAAAGGTAGGGGGGTATATCGAAGCTAAGCCGAAAAAATAATTATATTAAGTGTCTAAAGCATTACAACGAAGTTAAAATTATTTGTTTCTTCCTCCTACATACGTACCAATCATTTCCGTTATTGAAAATCTTACAGAAGCACAATAAAAATCAACTAAAGATTAAAATGTTATATCCTTACATATACAGTTTAATTATAAATATCCATTTTATTAAAAAGAAATTCAAAGCAAGTTATGGAGAAATCTTTTTCTCATAGTATGAAATCAGTTATTGATTTTTATAAGCTGATTAATGGAAATACAAATTTCATATCAACATCTGTAAAAGAAAGTCATAAATGATCAACATACCTAAATTTGTCATAAGACAGATTGTTCATTATTTAAGAGAGTGTTCAAATGTGAGAGGAAAAATATATATGATACACCCCACTAGCGAGTGAGGACATGCAACCAGTGTTATATATATATCAGTCTCAAATAATATCCAATTTTCAAATCTAAGGCTCTCCAAAGTGCCAACATACACCATTTTGCAAGATTTTTTTCAGGGAATCATTCGAAGCATCGACTTAATAGCAATCAAAATGAGAAATATCTGTCACTTATATGGGTTCGAATCACCAAAAAGTAAAGCAGAGCATTTATTTGAAAATTTGCAGCATTTTTTGAAATTATCAACAACGTATAACGTTTTTTATTCATCGTTAACTCCGATGTACTAAATTGCGAAGATTTTAATTTTCTCAATTTGGCGAGAATTCTGAAGATAGATCGCTTGAAATCCCTTAATAACTGTATTTTCTGCACTGATAATTAAAATTTAATGCTGTATACTAATAAAACCTATACACTCGCTTTCAAAAATGCTATTCCTTAAGCTCTCAGTATATTGTGCCAAGCCTAAAACTGTGCAAAACCACTAGAACTTACTTTCTCAAAACCGGCATATCAGCCATTTTATCTTTTGCCAAACTAACAAATTTTACATAATAGCCTCGGAAATCTTCAATCCTTATTTTGCATACAAAACATGTCATTCCTGCTCTGATTTCCCATGCACATGATATTATAATTAAAAAAATAACTTTACAAAAATAAACTAACAAAAAAATCATTATTATTCTTTTATTTTTACTTATTTAAGAATTGAAAACATTTTATTCGGCAAAATTGCAACCCATGACAACCACGATGCTCATTTCACACGTTTTTCACTATGGGAATGGGGGTTACAATTACAGAAAGCTTTCTATGTGGAAATCATAAAAAAATCTTAAACTCTGGGAACGGGTGGACTTTCAAAGTTTTAAAGTGGACTATCATTTACTCCATATTATTTTACACATCTGTGCAAAATTTCAGGCTGATTGGTCCATTTTTGTGGATTTGTATATCGGTCTCATAACCCACAAACACAGTTTCATTCTTATTATTACTTAGATTTCTGTGTATCAAAAGCATACATTTATAAAAAACATTAGTTAAATTTACACATTTAAGCTATTAATAAATGGTGGTATCTATGACAAGTTAGAGAGAAAATGGAGTTTCTGCTGGATAAGCAAAAAAAATCAATCATATCTTTATCTCATACGGTTTTCAATTTAATAAATTTACAAGCATAATTTAGCTGAACATTAGTGACTGAGGTACCAAAGTTAAAAAAATTGTTTTTAAAAATTTTGTTGAATAAAAACACTTCTTTCTAAAAATCTTACAATAATGCCAATTAGATTTATAATAATCTTACAATGTAATCAATTTCTTACATTAAACCTTACATGTTGGCAGCAATGCTTCTAGCATAAATAATGTTAATTCATTAAATCAAACACAGTTCCATATTAAATTCTGCATATAAAAAGTCAAAAATTATTTCAAGGGTGAAATGAGTTTTTAAAAAAACACGGTACTTACGTATTATCCTGCCAAACTATTTTTCCGTCAAATGAGTAGCCAATCGTATTCAAAACCGTTGATAATTTCATATACCCGGCATTTCTCTTGGCGAAAAAAAAAAAAAAAAAAAAATCGCTCGCCTTGGCGGACTGCAGGGTAATACGTAAGTACCAAAAACACTTTATCGATTGACAGGATTTTGTTCAACCCAAAAAATCCCAGGTGGGTTTAAAAAAGCCCAACTGAAAAACTTAAATGGTTTTTTTTTTTCGAAATTTCAAATTTAATTACATAGGTAATACATCTCTTGATATCAGACACCAATTGCAGGGTTCAATGCATACGATAATTGGGTTTGTATTGCAGCCTCATCACAAAATTACCAACGATTAATATGGCCCTTTACAAAAATGCAATCAATTATAACAGCACTTCACTGTCACTTAACCTGTTTTATCAATTATTTTAACAAAATGTATTTTACTGGAAAAAAATTCCTGGATCAACCCCTGACTTGTAAAAGGTCTGTAGAACTTTTCATAGGGCACCTATGAAATTGGGGACAACTTTTGTTAGTAAAACAAGCTTATACTGATAGTCTGTACACAAGGTTAATGGTAAACAACTCCATTTACTAAACAGTATTAATACGAGCAAAACCGAGCAATATTACGCATAAACAATGGGGGAATAATTCCGTAAGAGGGGGCAGGTTTAATTGGCAACATTGTTTTTGTCTTCAACGTCTATATATAAGAAAATATAAAACCAAAACTACAATACACTTATCTAAGGACCTTCTTAAAACATTTCTAAACATATTTCAAATGCAATATAAAACAAATTGAACATAACCAAAACACTTAGCTCTACACTGCCCCCGCTTACGGAATTCACCCCAACAATGGAATATTTGTCTTAAATAAAAGTACTAAGTTTATAATAAAAGCAAAACTCGTTAAAGCTTTTTATTGTTATTATTATTCAGTGATGAATGCTAGAAAACAGAAAATATATAAAAATATTCCAACTTGAAGCTCTATTTTCCAGGTTTTTAAAGAAAAACTAAACTTACCATGAGATTTCTCTGGCAATTTATGAGCTAATTTTTAATCCCGGTGGCGTATGAATCTCAAATCGTATCATTACTTTAATTTTAAAATTGAAAATTAGTGTTTCTCTGTTTCTTTTTTACAGATATATATAAAAAATATGACTAGAGTAACAGGAATTGAATATAATCACAAATTATTTTGACTTTGCAATCGTAATTCCCCATACACCGATACGGAAAAAAACGTAAACAATGCATTTCATAAATAAACCAAGGAGAGTGGTTTTGTTGAACAGTGCCGTTCTTAAACCTCATAAGTCTAATATATATTTAACTGTTTCTGTAAAATACTTCAATAAAATGAGAGTAATGATTAGAAACCGAGAAAATTAAATTTATCCAGGCTTTACTAATTGTTTTATAAGAGAAATAGGTTACGTGTAAACATTAGGCTTAACGGCTTTAAAATACACGTCGTTATGTTTTAAAGCATGAGTTTTTTTGAAAAAGTAATATTTCTTAGCAGAAAGATTTCAGAAAATATAAGTAAAAATTTAAAAAAATTACCTTTAAAATCATTTTTCAATTCTTTACGGATCCTCAAGCGTTTCACGTCGTAAATGGTTGTTTGTGTTTTGTTCGCCGCCACCGGGCTGCCACAGCTCTACAGTAGAGATGGCCAATGATTCGATGAGTCGAATCAGTGATTCGAATCTTGGTACTGAGTGGCTCAGTCTTTACACTCACTCTCTACTGATTCGAATCTCAAGCCCTCAAGGGAAATACATTCCAAGTGCGAAGGGAAGAAAAACTTATTTTCCCTTTGCCGTTCCCAGGGATTTTCCCTTACTCTTTCAACTCTTTTCGACTCTTTACGACTCCTTTCGGCTCCTTTCGACTCTTTACGACTCTGAGTCGATAGATGATTTGAAACAGTAAATGAGTGGGTGTGGGTGAGTTGGTCACTGAGTTGATGCAGCAACGAATCTTTACTGATTCAGTGTTTCGCTCTGTTTCGGTGATTGTATACTATCGTTGAGATTCGTTAGTTTTTCGAATCTTCTATCGACTCAGAGTCGAAAGGAGCCGAAAAGAGTTGAAAGGATGTTTCATTTAATTGGAGGGGTTTTTTCGAATCTTCTATCGACTCAGAGTCGAAAGGAGTCGAAAAGAGTTGAAAGGATGTTTCATTTAATTGAAGTTTTTTTTTCGAATCTTTGGTGTTTCATTTCTTGGTTGGTGGTCGGATTTTAAAGTTTTATCTGTCTGTGGGTGTGGAGTGGGTCGAACATCGTTTGCTTTTGGCGGGTGGCATAGGCGTTACTTCCTAAGGGCAAGAGGGGTCAATCTCCCCCCCGAAAAAAAAATTAAGAAAATCCCTCCTTCCAACTTGTCTGACTGATTTAATATTTGTTTAAAATTTAATGAAACATCCCTTTTCTACTTTTAACTTTAATATATGTCCCCCTGCCCCCACCCTCAAAAAAAAAAAAAAAAAAAAAAAAAAAACGGAACGTTAAGTTTACATGGTGGCGGATTTTCATGTGAAGGGAAATAGAATGAAATAAAGTTAGGATTGTGCTTGTCACTTTTAATGAAGGATACAGGGGCGGTATTAAGCGCTCTCACAAAAGGACTTTGTAGTAAGCAAAATAACATTTCGCTTTATTGCAGCAGATTTCGTTTTTTTTTTTTACCTTGTTTTTCGTTTAAGGGGAATGATTTTATTTTCTTTCGTAATTCAGAGAAATACAAAATAGGGCCTAAAGCAGTGGCGTAGTTAGTGTTATTGACAGTGGCGTAGCCAGGATTTTATTTCGGGGTGGGCTGGGTATCAAATTTAAAGATAAAGTTCAATTGTAAGCTAAGTAAAGGGTCCCATTTTTTTTGGGGGGGGGCAGCAGCCCCTCAGTAGGACTGGGCCAAAAATCGACATATCGGTTTTATTTCAACATCAAATATCCGATATTCCCATTTTCATTTCAGTGAAATCTCGAATTCGATAAAGGGCAAAAATACAGGCCGGCCAGGGGCGTAGCCAGAATTTTTTTATGGGGGGGGGGTTATGACTACTGCAACTCATATATATGTATACGTGTGTATGATAATGTAGTGAAGAATATACATTTTGTATGGCAAAAAATTCCTCATGGGGGGTTATGACCCCCCTAACCCCCCCCCCTTGGCTACGCCTCTGAGGCCGGCGATAAGAAAATCCTGAGATCAATACCAGCTTGTGATGCTTTTGCTACTGCTTTCTCTCGGAAAGCTTCTTCTTCTCTCATCGCAGAAAAAACAGCTCCATGGTTTATTAGTCTAATTACCATAATTAATTAACGTATATCTCGGAACCTATCCACCGGAGCGCGTTTTTATTGATTCTCGACCCCCCCTAGACTCAACACCCCACCGATACTTAAAATTTCGAATGCTTTGACACCAAACTTAACCTTTTAATCTTACAGGCCCAGGGGGTCATACGAAGCTCCCCTATATTTTCAATTTGGGCATTTTAAACACTAGCCTCCTCCGGCGGCAACTCCAAAGTCTGGAAACCATCCCAGAGCCAATTTCTACATGTTTGCAGTCCTTTTAAGCCTCAATCATGGTTAATTAGTCTAATTACCATAATTAATTAACGTATATCTCGGAAACTATCCATCGGAGCGCGTTTTTATTGATTCTCGACCCCCCCTCTGGGACCCCCATCGATACATAAAATTTCGAATACTTTGACACCAAACTTAACCTTTTAATCTTACAGGCCCAGGGGGTCATACGAAGCTCCCCTGTATTTTCATTTCGGGCAGTTTAAACACTAGTTTTACTGGAGCAAGGAGAGAGAGATGCTAACTGCCCGAGAACTCAGCGGAGAAGAAACCCGATGAATGGGTGAAGGGTGTTTAAATAGTACGGCTTTCGGCGCAGAGAGAGGGAAAATTTCTTTAGTTGTTTTATTGATTCAAGATTCGAATCACTGATTCGAATCATCGAAGTAGTGAGTGAGTCGAGATTCGAATCAGTAAAATGAGTCGAACCGCCCATCTTCTAGCCTGCCACAGCTCTACAGATAAACGTCGTTAAAATACAAAACCCGCTTTATAACATAAAATATAGCAAGTTTACGTGGAAAGCATGGTTAAATTCTGTTAACATTTTTTTTCTGTTGGAAAAATGACAGAATAGTTCTGTATTTTTAAGATTATTTTTTGCAGTGTATGTTCTGATTATTACTCTTTAGCTCCTAATTAATATAACTTTTGAATGGTAACAAACAAACATTTACAAACATGAGTTAGAATTACGCCCATTTTACGCCAAAATAAAAACTTTCTTCTATATTAATAAAACAATGTGTAAAACTGTTAGTTTGTTTGAATGTGTGTCTCGCGACTCGCGTAGCTCGCAGACGGGTGATCGTAGACCTACCACATTTTGTACGGACATTTTCCATGACAGTTCCCGACACACCTCGAAGCGATTTTTCAAAATTCGAATTATTTTAGGAGATATCGATAAAAAACGTATCGCAAAAGGCTAATTTTTGCTTTCCGCCATTTCGTAATTGTAACCTCACAGTGTAAAAAGCGACGTTTAAGGTTATCTAGGTTGCCACATTCGGCAAGTTTATTACATGATTCAGACTCCTGAAGTAAAAATAAAAGAATAACGATTTTTTTTTTTGTCTAGATTATTTGTAAGGCTGTTTTTAAATTAAAATATCGTGTGCATGGGAAATCAGAGCAGGAATGAAATGTTTTATACTCAAAAGAAAAATATTTAGAAATTTTCTGAGACTAAAATGTGCAACTTTTTAATTTGGCGAAAAATTAAACGGTTTTGTGCGATTTTGAGGAGATGATTCTAATGCTTGGCGCAATTTATCGTAATTTATCGTCTGCTGAATACACCGAGAATAAGTTTTTGAAATTTTCATTCAGTTGAAATTGTGCATTTTTCTGTGCAGCTTTTCTCCATCTATTAATGACTATGTCATTTTATCACTCCCCCCCTTTATTGAAAATTGTATGAAAAACGTGTCCCAAAAATGCGACATAAAAGTATGCCACATAATTTTACATATATTTAAATACTATTAGTTCACAACAGCTTTAATCTATTGTTACAATATTTCGTAAGCTGTAGAATAGGCATGTGTCAATCGCCAAATAATGAAAAGTCGCCATGGGTGGCAAGCTATCCTATCTGTTCCGTAGCTTTTATTAACTTTACATGTACGCAAGTCGCCAAATAATGAAAAATCGCCATGGGTGGCAAATTCGCAAGGTGTCCAATAGGTTTTACATTATTAAAAATACAGCTGAAACAGATGTTCTGATTTTATTAGCTTTATCTCCTAATTAATATAACTTTTGAATGGCAACATTAAATATCATTGTGTTTCTGAGGAGTGCAAATAATTTTTCCAGCGATTATAAGCGGAGTCCGCACTCCAGGTGGAGTATAGCTCAGGACCCGTACAACACGGATTCCCATAACAAAATATCTTCCGTGTTATGAGGGGAGGGGGTCTACTGTAGTGTGAAGTTTAAATTTTTATGTACCAATGAAGATGCAAGAACCAAGCAACGTGTAGCTCAGTAACATTCTATCTGATCCAATCTTCGGGTTTTGTCTGTTGAAATTATGTCTTTTTTACAAATAAGCCTGATTAGGGGCCGAATGCCTCATACGAAAACCGAGCGTAGCGAGTCTGGGGGCCTTGGCCCCTAGTTAAACTTAAAAATAATTTTTTCCCTTCATTTAATTCCTTTAAAAAGCTGAATGAATATCTTAAAACATTAATTTATTAGGAAAACTTCAACCAAACAACTTGCACTATCTTGCAGTTTCAGATGAAGTTTTGCATTTTAAGGCTAAGCTTCAATATGCATCCTACATTTTTTTTTGCACCTAAATTGATGATGAATGGTTTATTGTGGTAACCATATCTGGTTTGGCAGCATTGCAGGGAAACTATTTATGGCAACCAGGGGCGTAGCCAAGGGGGGGGGGGGGTTAGGGGGTAATTACCCCCTATGAGAAATTTTTTGCCATACAAAATGTATATTCTTCACTACATTATCACACGTGTATACATATATATGAGTTGCAGTAGTCGTAACCCCCCCCCCCATGAAAAATTTCTGGCTATGCCCCTGATGGCAACCCCACCAACCAATCACTGAGAGTTCAGATTGGTCCAAATCGAGAAAACATTGTAGACTCATTTCTGTGGTCGCCATGCTTGGTGTAAGGTTTAAGAATGTACTGTGATATTTTGATTGATTTTTGGGGATTTTATGTTTTAAGGATGGCTATGCAAGTAATTATCCAAGTGTTAGTAGTATGGTAGAGGACTTTTGAGCAGAATTTAACGCTAAAGTTGTCAGGTAACAAACCCACATGCAGGAAGAAAGATGTAGCCAATAGAATTTTTGTTATGAGTTATTTGTTGGTGAATCAGGATTTATTTATTGATTGTTTTGTGGGAGACAGGGTTATTGAAGAGTGATATGATTTGCACAAAATGTGATGGAAGTATGAGGTTACAAACAGCATTTGTGGTACAAAAAAAAATTTGCTTAAACTCAAGGTAGGATGTATTTGAAAGTTCGGCCATTTTAAGTTAGAAGTTTCACAGAGTAAATAATGCAACTCGGGGTTCATACTCATTTTTCAAAATGAAAATCAAGGAGTGTTCAAGAACACCAAATTTTTTTTAAGGAATCTGTCTTTTTCCAGACTACTGATGTAAATATTCATAATCAGTGTCTGTTCTAGCGGTTACGTCGCCCCAGACAAAAAGACAAATTGCCACCCCTTAAACATGTACTTTTAAAAAATTATATTTTTTTATCTTACATAAGTCAAATCGTTTTAAATCATTACAAACACATATATTTAGAAGAAGCATGTAACCTTAGTTCAGTAGGGTCGGAGGTCGCAGATAAATATTAATTTATGAAGCCAATGTAGCAGACTGACACAGAAAATTCTGCTACTGGGACCACCACATAACATTGGTGTATTCTTATTATACACACAACATTTATAAACCATGCATCCACTGTTGAGTAATGGGTGTTGAATGCATTTGATTAGAAAAAAGCATTTTAAAATAAGCCATTTTTGAAACAGAAATTAGAATTAATTACCCTAGGGGAACTTTTTTCTGAATGATCAAGGATAGATTTAACACACACGTGGGTCTTGGATGTATACAGATCCAGATTCGAAACAGCTAAGCCATGGGATATATCTATTTCCTTTGGAAGCATGGTAAACTGCAGATTAGGGTCTGCGCTGGTGCAATCTCTAAAAGACAACAAATTGACGTGTTTGCTTGGAGCACAATGCTTGAAAACACGTAACCACCTTGGGGCGGGCCACCGCAATCTGAAGGGTTTGGAAGATAGCAGATTTCGTTAATCGCGGACATCGGTTGCTGCTATGAATGTAAAATTAAGGAGATTTTAAGGAGTGTCACCTAATAGTTAGGAGTTTTAAGGGCCATTAATTTTGTAAAATGAATATTAAAGAGTTTTTAAGGAGTATATGAACCCTGCAACTGTACATATCTTTTAATTAACAGAAAAAGAAACACTAAAAACAATTTTAAAGTGTATGATGTAAGCAATCATGCTGTAAGTAGGGACAGATGCTATGCAGACAACTGGTACAGAATGCTAGAGTGAGTAGGAGGAAATAGAATAGTGAATGATAACAGCACCAACATTTCAGTTCAATTGATGTCTGATGATTGCACTAAGATGAAATAAATTTGTGCAGATCAACTTCACTAACAAATAAATAAAAGAAAACTAAACAGAATTTAAAAAAAAAAAAAAAGATTGTATTTTGAACTAGTCAGCTGCTGTTCAAAATATTTATTTATTACTTCCTTGTACAAAGTAGCAGAAAGTACAGTGATCATGTAAAATTTCAGTACTTAGATTTTGACCATCTCTATATTTACTTAGATAAGAGTTTTTGTATAACCCATCATACACCTGCACAATCTATTTTTAGCAATTGCAAGTCCAATTTGATTATTTTTCATAATGTCTACATTAATACATTAAAACTTTATAGGGAGTCATTGTGTGGGCCATGCCTAAAATCTCGCCAACTGTCGCTAAGCTCAAAGAGTTTGGGTGAAATATTGCCAAATTTGTCACAAAATAAATTTCTAAAACTGAACCCAGCTTGGCAATGTCTTTAACTCGGAGAGAAATCGTCAAACCATAATTTTATTGAATTATCATATCTCAATTTCAAATAAAATAAATTTGAATGAACTGTTTCAAAAATTTATGTAATTTAATAAATGTACGAGGAAGTCATGTGGTGTGCACAGCACATCAGATTTTTAAAAAAATATTATGAGAATGAAAAACAAAAACAAAAACGTAAGTCTTTATTTTTAAGTAAAAAATTCTTTTTTGGCAAAACTTAATTTTCTATAGAAACTACAAGCACTTCATAATGTTTCGAGATTTGGTTTAGCAGTATAGTGTAGATAGGATCAAGAAAAGACAAGTGAGATAGTGAATTTCATGTGAGGATAAAAAAAAATAAAAGAATCAACATTAAAAAATGATTTTATTAAAGAGTACATCTATTTACAAAGAGAGATAGTGCTATGTACAAAATAAGCCCCAATTTCCTTAGGGGTCCATTCTCCCAATTGTCCCTAGGAACATTGGAGCATTGATTTACAAAAATTAAATTTACTTCTTTCGTTTCTTGACAGATGGACGTTCAAATACTTGCTTCATACCACCAGACTGATTGTGGTGAAATTTTATGTTCTGGGCTGTCTCTGCCATCCAGGGTGAATCAAAGACTGTTGTATCCTGGTCAACCAAATGAGTATATTTTGTTCTGCCAGAGCGTCCAAAGTTTTTAACCTGAAATATCACAAATAGTGTATAAATTGCAAAGTTAATCTAGTGCTAAAAATAAAATAACAATAACTTATAAAGTAAATTACATATCTTTTCTTAATGACAGTAGCACAATATATAAACAAAAAGAGTGTAATGAATGTCACAATAACAAAATAATTAAAAGTTTATATTACAAAAGTCACATGTCTAAAAGCACTATCACAAATTTCATTTTTAATTTTTTTACTGACCTAGATTTTTCATAATGGATATTTTTTTCAAATATACATGCAATATTAATTTTGACCTTCAAAATGCAAACTTTTCTAAATGATAAACGTGTTTTTTTATTTCAATTATTTTACTTAAAAGAATGCACTTTAAAGATAGATATTTTGTGAAGATTTGGAAAAATATTTTTTAAAAATAAGAAAGTCACAATAAACAAGAAATTTATACCTATGTGCATACACATATAAGCCATTCTCAAAAGGCATGTAAAAAGTAAATTTGCAAATGTATAAAATAACTCTCGGCACATTCTAAAATGGAACACAAAATCTTTAAAGAAATTACCTGCATAACTTTAGGTAGAATAGTTTTATTAAAGTGATCTTCCAAAGTAGGGGATGAGAAATCTCGTTTAAATACTTCTTCATCAGCATCCTAAAATAAATAAATCAGATACATTACATAAAACATAATTTATTATTCAAATAATTATTATTGCAGATTATGATGATTTAAAAAAAACTAATTACCAAGAAAAATGCACCACGATGGAAATATTTCTGCAGAAACTTGTATTTTCCTTTAGCAGCTTTGTTTGTAACAACACGTGGATTGGCTCTCTGTTCAGCACGCCTCTCTTCTTCAGTCATATTGTGCACTCTTTCAATTTCCATTCTTTCTCTTTCATAGCTGTTAAATTTATATGAAATGCAATCATAAGTGAAATATATTTAAATGAAATACTGTCAGATATCATTTTAAGATATCTTTTAATTATAATAAAAATTCTAAAATGATATTAATAAAAATTATATAGGAATGTTTATAGACAAAGGCAAGAATAAAGATGACAAGTTATAAAAATTTAAAACTCTTAATAACAACAAGTTGCACACATATCTTGATTAAGTAGTTTGTATATTAGCATGGTCCTTCATGTAAGTAGAGAATCATGTACTCGTTACCACCATCACGTTTGGGATTATTTGAAGACTGCCAAAAGCATGAGGGCAGGTGAGAGTTTAAGGGCCCGATTCAAACGAAAGAGTTCTATCGTTTTCCGTTGTGATCGCGGAAATTTTCGACTGATTCCTATGTTTCCTATTCAAGTGAAACCTGTCTATCGCTTTTGGATCACGTGACACTGCGATCGGTGTTTTGCTATCGCTTTTTCAAAAGCGATCGTTTTCAAGAACATGGCGGATTGATCGGCGGATGGTTAATAAGAAGATTACAACAACAACGAAGACTCGTTATTTAAAATTACGAAGCAATCCGTTGGAATTATCAGACAGGGAATTCTGCAAAAGATTTAGTCCTGCGGAAAGCTGAATTTTCTCGCAGAACAGAATTTCTGTAGGGTTTATTTTCTGTCGGGCTTTGAATTCCACTCTAGCAGACACTACGATGCAGGCACCATCTATAGTTCTTATTTTAAATCGTTTATTGCTAGATAAATTTGAACTCGATATATTGCTCGATAAATTTGTTTGAAACAGCGCGAAAAAATACATGAATAACGAATAATTTCTCACTAAAATAAGCATCCTAGCAACCCTCCTAAACAAATATTCATACCATTATATTAAGGATGTATTTGATTGTTAATTATATATCAGAACATAAAATATATAGTAATTCTACCCCTCCATTATAATTATAAACAGCTTCTCTGCTACAGAAAAATAAAATGTAGTAGGCAAATTAGAGAACAATTATTATTCAATAATTCGAACAATTTGACATGATAATTATGACGAACAATACTATTATTAATAATTTTCTAAAAAAAAGTCTTCATAAATTAAAAATTTATTTCCATGATTATAAACATACAAAATACATTAACCTAAACCAGTTAAAATTTTAAAACATTATCCTACAATACTGTTCGGGAAAATAATTATGACACAGCCTGTTGTCCGTTGCAGCTCAAACATAAATAAATAGTTAGTCGTCGCCATTAAGTTAAAAGTTTTTCCAGAGAAAGATGTGATTTTTTTATTGGTTAACAGCAACTTTCTACGTCACCGGAAGTTGCGTTTTCACTCTGTGGAGATAAAGTTTCGATCTAGCAAACCTGTAAGTTCGATCGCCTATTTTGTTTCACTTTGAATACACTTTTGCGATCGCTTGTAAAAGCGATCGAACTTCCAGAGAGAAAGCGATCGTTTTGGAGACGACCGATCGCGTTTCGTTTGAATCGGGCCCTTAGTGCCTTTAAGCAAATAGGTGTGTTCATTAAGGATGATTCAGGCAATGCAATTCTCACATATGAAATAAAATGCTTTTTCTTACAGCGGTTTTTAATTTTAATTATATTTTTTTGGAATAAAATAGCAATGCAATTTAAAACTAAAATGAACATACAATATCAGAAAATAGTAAATTTTTACTTGATTCTTCCCCCACCTGCTTTTTATAACTGACACTTTAGAAATAACATTAATTATAATTATTAAAATCAATTCGATTATTGCAAATAAACTACAATTAATAGGCAAACAAAAAAAGGCTGTAAAGACAAATAAGGTAGTAAAAGCACATATGCCTTTAAAGGTATATGTATTTGGCAAAATTTTTACAAAACAAGATTCAAAGCCATATTAAATTCAGATCTTCACTAATAATTTATGGACAAAAAATATCTCATTAAATATTTATTTATTATTTTTTTTTTTTTACATTTTGCTTATAAAGATTCGTATATGCTTCTAAACACTGAGGTTAATTTCTGATCCTTATTTATGTCTAATAATTTATTGAAATTGAAAAATCCCGTTACAGCTGTTGATGGTGAATTTACACTGGTGTAAGAAATTAAGAGAATTTGCAGACTTGATCAATTATCTCTAAAACTACTGGACCGATTTTAATGAAATTTATATGTACATACATTGATACAATACAAAACAAAACACCAATAATTGTAATACACACGCATGATCATGTATAACACATATTTGAGTCGGGAGGATGAAACAGCAGTTGCAGAATAAACAAAAAAATGGGTTAATAGGGGGTATGGTCCCCTCTTACAGATATATAGGTCTCGCAGCATGATTTCATACTTGATATAAGACAGTTTATTATTTCCAATGGCAGCTGGTCCCACTCATTCAGCAATGCTGTTTTCATTCCCTGGATGGTTCTCAGAGGGGGGGGGGGGGGGTTGCAAGTTACAATTGCCCTCCCCAGACATGGTCTGTAGGGTTAAGGTCTGGAGATCTAGTTGGCCAATCCATCCGGCGAATATCATCACTCTCTAGAAATATGTCAACCAGAAGAGCTCTATGTGGCCTCATGTTATCGTCCACTAAAATGAACTCAGAGCCAACTACCCTTGTAAAGGCAAACATCGGGTTCTAAGACCTCATCCCTATTCCTCACACCAGTCGCACTGCCTCTTTCAAAGACATGGAGAGGTGTACAGCCATCCAACATGATGCCTGCCCAGACCATTAAACCTCCTCTGCCATCATGGTCAATTTCGCGGACATTGGAGAGTGGGTAGCAGGTCTCTGGTTTTCTTCATATGAATGTACGGCGAGAATCTGTGTTTAGGCTGAACCGAGGACTAATCAGTGAAGAGAATAGTCGCCCACTGATCCATACTGCAATCTCTATATGCTCTGCACCATGCTAAACAGATTATCCTGTTCATAGAAGTGAGCAGGACGCAAACAACCCTCTCTCATGAAGTCTTTTGGAAACAGTCATGCTTGATACACGGGTTCCTGTGACTGCATACAAGTCATTAGAGAGCTGAGAAGCTATAGCACTCCTGTTACACTTTGCTATAATGGACAAATGGCAATCTTCTCTGGCCGTTGTGGCTCTTGGACGACCTTGCCCAGGCTTTCTCTCATTGGATCCTGGGCATTAGATAAAGCTCTCTACAAATCTGGATTTGAGATTGGCCTGCTTCTAGCCTCCCAATAATTCGCCACCTCATTCCAGTTGGTGTTTACTCATTTTTACCGTATAATTTGGAATTAACCGATTGCTGCAAAATAACACCAAGAAATTTCCTGAGATGTGCTAGCGAACGAAATGCGTCTTAACTTAGGCACGCATATAAAATCTGTTTCTCTACTGGCTACGCCTACACAAAGATGTATGCTTACATATTTGATGTACAAGATTTGCATTTTTGTCTAGAAGCAGTGGTTTTACATTCAGTTCAGTTCTTTTCAGGAAATTCAATGAAATATGCAAATTCTCTTAATTTATTTCAGCAGTGTATAATGCAATAATTATACAAAAAAAAATTATTCTGAAATAATTACATTTTACTCTATGAAAATAGATTTCTCAACAGGACAGGTTTAAAAGGAAGGTGTTGATAACCCCAATTCTTACATGCAATTAGCATGCAGAAAAAGAGAAAGATCCAGACTATAATATGTGGGCTCAGTGGAGTCTGACTTCCTTGTCACTCGAGTGAGAGTCTGGTGTAAAACGGTCGAAAATAGAATTCAGTGGAAGAAAATTCAGAAGGCGGCAGTGGGCTCACCATGGGCTGTCTGGCCAATTATGATGATGATGACGATGATACTTATGATAATAAAACCACAACTCAAAAATAAAAACTTTCATCTGCTGTTAATGAAGCAATAGGAAAGTTATATATCAGAAAAAAGTTGCTTTGAAATTACAGCAAAAGAATGCTCAAAACTGACAAAATATTTTTGGTAGTTTTTTGAAAACTGCATATGATATCACAGATATTAGACGCTGCGATTCAAATATCATATTACTTATTACATATAGTTTCATAGTTTTTTCCAATTTTGCAACACTTTTATCCCAAGAGCAGAATTTCTTGTAATGCTAACATCACAAACTAAAATTGCCTTTCAATCTGAAATGATGCTGAACCATCGCTATAATCGCAGAAATCATATTTACTCATAGATAAAATTAACTTCTTCTATTCATTATTTATTCATTCTTGCAGGTTACATTGAAGGGCTTATGGTAAACACAGAAAAAAATTCTGCAACTAAAAATGTAATTGAAAATTACTTTAATATAGTTATGTAAAGTTAAGTGGAGAAGAAAACAATCTTTAAAACAAACTATTT
The DNA here is from genome assembly GCA_038373885.1 of Cheiracanthium punctorium. Lineage (NCBI taxonomy): Eukaryota > Metazoa > Arthropoda > Arachnida > Araneae > Cheiracanthiidae > Cheiracanthium > Cheiracanthium punctorium. The sequence goes on along the minus strand of JAWZYV010015837.1, from coordinate 1,228,610 downwards.
TTTTTTCTTTTGTGCTTTCACTCTTATTGAAAACATGACAAGCATTTTAAATATTGGGCTGTTTTCTTTAAAAAAAAGTGGTGTGTTCATTTCGACAAAAAGTTAGTTAATGATAAATAGGAATCCATATGAGCTTTATTTACATAAATTGTTCCCAAAAAAAGATCCTTCACAATTTTCAACATTTTGTGAATATAAATTTATGAAATTAATTAAATCCTATGTAGTATTCAAACACAGTTCCTTAAATATCTCCATATAATATAAAATAGAGTTACAACTATTAAAAAATGGTTCTATTTATGACACTTGAGAATGTTGAAAATTACTAAATATTTTGAGTATTTTTTAATATGACAAAAGTTACACACTAATTTTGAAAAAGAGGAAACTTAAGATTTTTTGTTTTTTATTACAGCTGCTAAATTAACCTGCAAGCCTTAAAATATTTTACAGCAAGTGTGCTGTGCAGAATTTCTAGAAATTAGCCAGGGATTAAATCCTATCAATTGTGTAAGAAAAGTTACACCTATCTAAAGCTAAAGGTTTCTTCCTATCAATTGTGTAGAAATATCCACCCCAGAAGAGTAGTTTATAAATAGTATATAAATTCAAGAATTATGTAAATAAAATTCATATAACTTACGCTTCTTTTTCATCTTTATCCCGTTTAATACGTTTTAATTCTCTGAGTTTCCATGCTTCATAAGCAGCTTCATCATTTTCATCATCAGTAATGACAAGATCTGATGCATTCTGAACTTCTTGCTGTTCCATCAATTCTTTTTTGGCTTCTTCTTCAACCATCTAGAAAATAGATTTTTGAAAATCAAATTATGCAAAAGAATATTCAAAACTTTTATCAGTATTTTTGATCTGTTATAAAATGCATGTTCGAGAAAATTTTAAATTATCCAAAAACAAAGCTGCTAAATTTTGCACAGATGTATGTGCAATCTCTACTTATTATAAAAGAAGGTGTCTGTCTGTGTGTGTGTCTGTCGGCAGCGTTACGGACAAACGGCTACACCTAGAAACACCAAATTTGGTACTCGGGAAGATGTAAATATGTAGTTGTGCACCTCGAAGCGATTTTTTCAAAATTCGACCTAGATTTTTTTAAATTTTATGTTTTATGCGATTTTTGGCATTTTTTCTCACCTAATTCGTAATAACAGCGGAAATTACGCTCGCAGCAAAACGCCATTTGTATCATCGGATAGAGGAAGAAATTTTCTTTTAAAAACAGTTTGTTCTGAATACGTAAAATGATTTACCGATTTTTAGGAATTTTTTTACTAAACATCTGCTTCGCGATTTTTTTTCGTAAAATAATGTTAAAACTGTCGCATCTTGAATTCTATCCGTCATAACTTTTAGATATTTTGACAAATCGTGAAACATTCTTTTCTCCCTCTTTTAAAATAAAAACAAAAAAATTATGTAAATTAGATGATTTTTTACGAATTTTAATGCAGCCTAATGTTTAGAATTTAATAGCATCAACGCGATCTTACGCCATTCATTACATTGCGATCACGGCACGAGAATTTATGTTCGGTTGTTGCCACAGAAAGGATTAAAAAAAGGGTTTTTTCAACCAATCGAGTTTTTAAATGGGATATCAGAATTTCAATTCGCAAGTGAGGATCTATGACGTCAAATGCTACGCCGACGTTACGCCATAATTTTAACTCATTTATTCCAGCTCTATTTTCAACACAGGGAGACGATATTTTGATTAAAATTTACTGTAGAAATAAACTAAGAAATTCACTATTATTATTAGAAGTGGTATTTTAATCCGGTGCTTATTTAAAAATTGAAATGTTTTCACGGCGCTGAAAATGTTCATTTTAAAAGTTACAAAGTTCGTTTCAAAGCGCGATATATTAAAATTTTTCTATTTACTATTTTTATTTTTGTCATTTAATTTAGCGCAGGCGTTGCCTAACATACGCATGCAGGTTGCGAGTATAGTTTTATTTTCACGTTGAATTACGTTCCTCCATAAAGGTCCAACGCAAAGTTTTAATGATACCGTTTGAAAACAATTATGCTAAATATCGAAATTAACTCCCTCAATCTACCGGGGTATCCTTTACGGCAGTCAAACAGTGACGTCATAAATTTAAAAAAATGCGTGAAATTTGTAAACTCTGCAACTCTAACGCCCTGTCACAATTAAAATGGGAATAAGTAGCTCCTCGAGATTACACAGTTTGATGTTTTTCAGGAGACAGGACTATGGAGGATATAAAAGATATCGCTATATTAGATACATGGATATTTAAAATGGCACCCCTTGGATATTTTCTCCCCACAGTAAGATGAAATGGTTTGCGGCGCTAAATACGCCAATCTTATAAAACTATGTATAAATTAAATATATATGGAGAGTTTCTTTAATGGCAACCATTATGTGAAATGATTATTATTTATGCTAATGCGTAAATTGCAAAGAATCGCCACAGAATCACAAGATCCCATTGAGGCCAAATAATCTAAGCTGTTTCTTTTAAGGGAGCCTTGAAGAGGGAGAAGCGAGTATAGATAGTATTAATGTACGTAATAGGTAGTATTATTAGATTTGTAAAGATAATATGAATAAATCGCAATGTACCACGTTAATAAATATTTCATGAAATTAAAAGTGTTTATCCTTTTTCAACGGTTGTCTTACACCAACTAAATGAAAAGTAATTCTAATTTGCGTTAATATATCCTGCAGTAATTTCAACAGAGGAGATTACTTGAACTTTTTTAAAAATGAAATTCTGTTTTGTCACATGCAGATATGATTTTAGTAGTAAAATATTCCCTTCTTCCCGTATGAAGAGCGGGTGCGCAGCTATTTTAAAAACATCTCTTGAAAATAGCATAAATTAATTCAGAAGACCTCAAAACGTGTAAATACACCAAAATCTCGAAGTCGAATTTTTTCATGATTACAATACTTTCCTTATATGGTACATGTTCGGAAAGAAATAAATGGTGCTCCATTTCATGTAGTGTCTTAGGTATTTAATGCTACAACTTGAGCCTAAAAAACAGTATTATGTAGAAATAAGACATTTTGAAAGCCAGGAGTTCTCTGCAAACCATTAAGCTTTCCACTTTTTTGATAGTGAATGACACTGACGTAGTTTTTTGAGTCATTATACTGCAATGATCAGGTTAGTACTCGTGACACAAACTTTACATTAAGAGTCAAATAATTTTGCTCTTTTTTTTTTTTTAATTCCACATCACGAATAATTTCGAATTACACATGTAAGGAAAATTTTCGTTTCCTACCGTGCGAAGAATGGGCACGCAGCTAGTATTAATTAAAGAGAGGAAGAAACAGAAAAAAGAAGAAGGTACAACTGGAAAATATTTAGTTAACCAATGCCCTTATTATTATTTATTAAGAGTTATCCATCCCAGCATACTAATAATGTCATTACATGAAGGTTGCACAAATGTCTGCTTCTCTGCAAATAAGTTACTAAGTGTAATCTTCTGCTAAATAAGTTTCTAAAAATAAGATTTCTGTTCAGCAATGGCAAATAAACCTGATTTAAAAGTATAATTATGAACTATGTAAGACAGTCCAAAGAGAAAAATCTTGAAATAACTGAAGTAATCTAAAATGATAGAGCAATTTTGAATTTTGTAAATTGGTAACTACACTTATTTAACACTATTACTACATATTACTAAACCAATAAGTAAGTTGGTAAAAACCAATATTTGACTTGGCAGTTTATCGACATCTTCCACCCCCAACACCCCCCATCTACCTAAAAAAAGTCTTAGTAATGCTCTGCTCATACCCGATAATCATTGCTCATGTAAAGCTGCCATGAAAACAGTTAACCATATGTTCATATTTAGCACCGCGAAATATATCATCTCGCCGCAAGGGCAAATATCCAAGCAGTACTTGCTATAATGGCAAACTTCACGCCGCCAAATATTTCTACGGGTGGCAAATACCTAAAATGAACCTAACCGGCATTACTATAACATGCATCTTCTACTTACATAATATGCTAATGTATGCAGTACCAATATCGATGATGTTTCCACTCTGTGAACAGCAACAGTTAAATGTAAACATTAGTGCAATAACTATAGTGTATGTGCAAAAAAAAAAAAATATTAATAACAGTTCAATGACATCAAATCTAGAAAACATATGTCACGCAGTAGCTATACTACAAAACAACAATAATGGATATGCAAAAATGCAAAATCTTCTGGACTTTTTCTCAGCTTTAATATTTAGAATTTACTATAGTTGGTACATTTATTGCACATAAAAAATGTTACCATGCAGTGAGCTAAAGCGCATTTTAGCCCCATTTCCTGTTTCTTTTATATTATTGTAACCGAAGATATGTATTAAATAATGCAACCATACTATAAAAACATTGAATTGCTAATTTTGGCACATTAACACTGGTGTTATTAAACTAGAAAAGTACCAATTAGTAGAATACAGTATTTTCATAATCATTTTATGAATGGAAACATCACCAATAATGTCTCTTCATATATTTTGCAATGTTAGTGCTTGGCATCGGTATCATGGCTAACATCGACTTTTATGGTGACACTCAAAATATGTAGGGTACACCCTGTCAGTCTGCGGAGACAAGCGATTTTTTTCTAAGATAAATGTGAGACAAATTAAATTACTGATGGTTCCAAATACGACTGGCAACTGTTTGCCATCCCATTTATGAAAAAATAATATAGCTTATACTGAAAATAGAATTTTTTAGAAAGTTTTTTAAATGAACTGGTGTTGAATAACTTAAAAAAAAAAAAAGGAAATTAAACACTTCATTAAGCATTAAATTAGAAAAAGAAACATTTTAAAGTACAAATACAGTCGAGTGCCCAAAATCCGCCAAACTAAAATTTGCAAATCTTTAGAAAAAGGATGAAGATTAAAAATTTCTCCCTGCCTCTGTAAATAAATTTTTAAGACAATAACTGGAGTTTATTGTTAATTATCAGATTTCCGAAGCAAATTAAAAATATGAGAGAAATCACATATACTGAATGCCCTTTTTTTTCAAATGATACTCTAAACCAGGGATAGGGAAATGGCAGCCAGCAGGCCATATCCGGCCTTCTAAATTGAAAACTGAAAAGGTTAATTTTTATGTTAGCCAACTAAATCACTTGGAAAATGTGTTCAACAGAAGATGTGAAGATTTTAAAAAGATAGAAGGTGACTTTAAAATGTTTTCTTCGGCATTCGCTGTAAATTGCGATGAGATTCAAGTCTCATCGCAACTAGAAATAACTGAACTACAATGAAACGATTCTCTAAAGTAGCTGTTTAACAATTCATCAAAGCTTGATTTCTACAAAAGTTTACCAAAGTCACGATTTCCCAATTTGATAAAACACTCTGAGAAAATTATTAATGTTGGCAATGCTTCATACATCTGCGAACAGGTGTTTTCAACAATGAATTTCTGTAAAAGCAAATTGAGAAATAAGGTGACCGACAAACATCTTGAGATCGTTTTACGAATTACTTCTAGTAACTTGAAGCCAAATTTCAAAGACGAGATGATTAAAGAACAGTCAAATTTTCATTTCATTCCTCACATGGGCCCAGTACGTCCAAACAATAATTTAAAAAATAAATCTATTTGGCCACCTAAATATCTCAATTATTTTATATGGCTCTTCTCTAAATCTATTTTACCATCCCTGCTCTAAACAGTGCCTACTACGCAAAGAACGCCTGTAATCTGCGATATATTTCAAATGTAAACAAACAAGTTTGTTTACATTTTGAGCGGCATTTGACTGGTAGTATTATTTTTATAGGAGTTATTTGATTGGCTGAAAGTTATAAAGACATTTATTAATGCTTTTCCACAGGTATTTGAACTAAATAATTTCATATATTTAAGCATATTATCGTGTAATTAAATGTACAGAAACTTAAATCCTAAGTTGCATGTGTTCAGTGAATGGATGTAAATAAACTCCGAAGCAATGCACCATCCAATCAGATCGCTTCACTCTTTTGCTGAAACCCAACAAAAAAGTTTGCTCTATGGGAGAGAGAGAAAAACTTGCGATTGGTTGTCAGAGACGATCGTAAAGATTGACCATTGCAATTAGAATTGGGTGAAAATATGTAACATGTTTAACTTTAAACGTAAACCGCGATTTGGCAGGCGACACAGCAGTTGTGCAATTTTCCGATTCTCCCCCCTACCTCACCCTTTTGATCTTCTGTCTAGCGATTCATTATGCAACAAAAACTTCTCCACATAACTGTAGTTCTGCAGGAAGAAAAGCATAAACAGACCACATGGCATTTCTCTTTGTTTACATTAAACTGCCAGAGGAGCACCAGCAGAAATAATAAATCATCAGTACTTAAAATGTACAGGGATGAGATTGGCAAAAGAGCAAAAAAGCTAAAATCATATGAGAGCAAAAATTTCTACATGTGATATTTATATCTAATTAATGAGAAAGAAGTTTTAAGAGAAGAAAAACATTGGAACATGCTAGAAGATAAAATATCACACAGTAAACTAATAACTAAATCAGGAATTCCCAGAAAAAGACAGAATTTTCAGAGAAAAAAGACAAAGAAGTGATTTCCTCTTTATTCACAAAACAGCTGAAATCAGCTAAAAAGCTGAAGAATCTCATCCCTGAATGTAATGCATGCGTGTGTGAAGAGAATAACATTCTTTTCCTCTTTAAAGCTTATGTAATAGCATAGAATATTTTTACATAATGAGAAACCGAAAATTACCTCTCAAGATCTAAAATTAATGTAATACTGAGATATCAAATATAAAAATGATGCATCGCATGCCCCCCCACACACACACACACACACACTTTTGCGAGCGACCAGTGAAATTCCTCCCTTTTCTGATTGATCTTGTTTATTTTATAATAGATATATTTAGTTAACAACGATCTCTCAAAGAAATTAAAAATAACAACAAGAACTGCCCTTTAAAAAAAATTGTTTGTTTGTTGAAAAACTTCCGGATTTGGGGTCCCCTACTGTACTATTACTTTTGAAGAAGGGTTAGCTCAAGAGACCAGTATTTAACATTTTGCAAAAGTAATCATTTGTCAGTGACCAAGAGTTACTGACAATTAGAAGGCTTCAGGACAAAATTTCTGAAGAAAAATTAAAATCTCTTAAACAAATTACAATCACTGCAATGTTTGAAAAAATAAAAAATAAATAAAAAATTTAGAGAGAATTTATTCTTTTAATTTTGTATTAGTAATTGTATTTAATATTAAAAACAGTGTTTTAGTTCAACAGCATAAATATTTTCTTTCACCTGTCCTTTAGTAAATTCTCTGTAAATTTAATTGTATTATTTATTGTATTTATATTGGCATTTAACTGTTTTTTTATTCAACAGCATATGCATTTTCTTTCATCATTTCTATTTGTTTACAGTAAATTGACTATAATTTAAAGGGAAATTCTAAATATAAAAATTTAATTAAAAAAATGACCTATAATCCACAAAATCCTGTAATCCGCACAACCCTTGGTCCCAGTGAGTGCGGATTAGAGGGAGTTGTAACTCTAAATATTAGCCAAATGAGTTATGAATGTGCTCAAAAACTACTGAACAAATGTAAGAATTGTGTGCTTATTGTGATGATACATTTTCAGTGTTAAATTTGCAGCTTTTTCAGTTAAATATATCTCTCTCTTTTATGTATCCCTTTATCAAGAATGTTCCTATATAATTTTCCATCCTGTCCCATGTATACTATAGATAGAACTTTAGTAGTATATAGTCGGATATCCGGTAGTTATGACTCGGATATCCGATGGTATTTCGGATACAGTCAACTCCCGCTAATCCGCGACTCTATAATCCGTGAACGCCTGTAATCCGCGATATATTTCAAATGTAAACAAACAAGTTTGTTTACATTTTGAGCGGCATTTGACTGGTAGTATTACTATAATAGAAGTTATTTGATTGCTGAATGTTATAAAGACATTTATTAATGCTTTTCCACAGGTATTTGAGGTACATAATTTCATATATTTGAGTATATTGTCATGTAATTTAACGTACAGAAACTTATATCCTAAGTTGCATGTGTTCTGTGAATGGATGTAAATAACGAACGCCGAAGCAATGCACCATCCAATCATATAGCTCCACTCTTTCCAGAGATGATCGTAAAGATTGACCGTTGCAATTAAAATTGGGTGAAAATATGTAAATGTTTAACTTCAAATGCAAACCGCGATTTGGCAGGCTACACAGCAGTTGCGCAATTTTCCGATTCTCCCCCCCTCCCTACTTCATCCTTTTGATCTTCTGTCTAGCGATTTATTATGCAACAAAAACTTTCTCCACATAACTGCAGTTCTGTAGGAAGAAAGAAAGAAAAGCATAAACCCAGACCACATTGCGTCTCTCCTCTCTCTTTGTTTACATTTAACTGCCGGAGGAGCACCTGCAGAAATAATGAATCATCAGCACTTGAAATGAAATGCATGTGTGTGCGTGAAGAGGATAACATTCTTTTCCTTTTTAAAGCTTATATAATAGCATAGAATATTTTTACATAATGAGAAACCGAAAATTACCTTGCAAGATCGAAAATTAATGTAATACTGAGATATCAAATATACAAATGATGCACCGAATGCCCCTCCCCCTCCCCCCTTCGCGAGCGACCAGTGAAATTCCTCCCTTTCTGATTGAGCTTGTTTATTTTATAAGATATATTTAGTTAAAAAAGGTCTTTCAAAGAAATTAAAAACAACACCAACAACTGTCCTTAAAAAAAATTGCTTGTTGTAAAACTTCCGGATTTGGGGTCCTCTACTGTACTATTACTTTTGAAGAAGGGTTAGTTCTGGGAGCATGGGTGCCGGCAGCATAGGGCAAGGGGGGGTATGGCCCCCCTGGATTTTTTCTTGCTTTTTCGCTCTCTCCAACATGGTAACCATAAGTTGAAGTAGTCTTTCTCTCCCCCCCCCCCCCCCCTCCCGAGAAATATTCTGCCGGCGCCTATGTGGGAGACAAGTATTTAAACATTTTGCAAAAGCAATTATTTGGCAGTGACCAAGGTTGGTTGGTTGTGTGTGATTGTTGCAACGCTACACTAGGGCGATCTGCCAGGGGGGGTGCCTTGGTAGGAGAACTTTCTAAATGGCAGTGACCAAGAGTTACTGACAATTAGAAGGCTTCAGGGCAAAATTTATGAAGAAAAATTAAATCTCTTAAACAAATTACAATCACTGCAAAGTTTGAAAAAATGAAAAATAAATAAAAAATTTAGAGAGAATTTATTCTTTTAATTTTGTATTAGTAACTGTATTTAATTTTAAAATAGTGTTTTAGTTCAGCAGCATAAATATTTTCTTTCATCAGTCCTTTAGTAAATTCTCTGTAAATTTAATTGTATTTACATTGACATTTAATTGCATTTTTATTCAACAGCATATGCATTTTCTTTCACCATTTCCTATTTGTTTACAGTAAATTGACTATAATTTAAAGGGAAATTCTAAATGTAAAAATGTAAACAAAAAAATGATCTATAAATCCTGTAATCCGCACAACCCTTGGTCCCAGTGAGTGCAGATTAGAGGGAGTTGACTGTATTGAAAAATCAGCCGAATACCAGATACTTGCTGGATATCTGTTAAATCCCTAATTTTTAAACTCATGACATCAAAATGGCATCGATCTCGCTTGAATTGTTGAATGTAAGAAATAAATAAATCTAACTGTGTCAACTATGCTCACTAATGTGCTCAAATCGGACATTTGAGTAGCTTTCTACTCTGAAAATTGAAAAAAAATCATTAAAAATTAGGGAACAGGTGCATTTCCAAAATTTTAAAGCAGCCTACTACTTCACCTGAACCGTTGCACATGTCTGTGCAAAATTTCAAGCTGATCGGTAGAACGGTGTAGGAGGAGTTCCCTAGTAAACAAACAAACTTTCACATTTATATAATAGATACCAATTTTGTTTATTTATTTATTATTATTATTATTATAGTATTGCTGTCATTCAGCCAAAACATACAAATTAATAATTTAAAAGCACAGAATTATAATAGAACTATAGTAGAAACTATAATAGAAACTTAATGGAATTGCAATTAATTATTCAGATTTTTTTTAGTATCCAATTTTCTCCAAAATTTCCCTGAATTTAAACACCTAGTTCTTAATTTATGAAATTTTCTTTTTCTTTTTTTCTGTTTTGTAGGAAAGTTTGAATTCTGAATGGGTATTGTAATTTTTATTATGCCCTACATAAAGTAAAATAGAAAAAAAAAATTACTCTGAGAGTTTGACGTCTTCGTTCTTCAGCTTGCCTCTTTGCTAACAATTCTTGTTCTTTTTCCTTTTGAGCTTGTTGCTCTTTGTCTTGAACAGTAACTCTGTCCTTTCTAAAAGACCAAAAAAAAAAAAAAAGTATTTAAAAATATATATATTGTTATTCAAATTAAAAATGATCCCAAAAACAAAGAAATCAATTAAAGTCCATGATTTTTACATGTTCTTCTCTTTCTTTCTCAACATTATTGATTACCAAAAAACTTCAAATGTACAAAAATTTAAATAAGCACTTTATCTATGTATAGGGATGTGGTCTGTAAAACTACACTAATACTTTAGAACTGCAGAACTATTTATATGTTAAATAGTTATTCTCCATTTCAGTACTTTTATGTTGACATCCCAAATTTTTATTAATTTCTATCCATTAGTTTTATATAATTTTTTTTTTTTTCATTTAGACCATGGTTATGCAGATAGACCTTTTGCCCATAATTATGTTGCTTTTTTTTAGCGTCGATGAGATTGGTTTATTCTACTTAGCCTTTTTGGCAGCATTCCAGATAAGTGCCAAATAATTAAAAAAAAAAAAAATTGACAAAATTATCAGCAGAATTAGTAAAACTACATATGGACTAAGGCTACAAAAGTAAAATATTAACAGAGAAATTCAAATGTGTATACAGAAGGCACTGAGGAGTGTTACTGATACTTTCACTTAATGTTTCTAGCCCAAATGTTACTGATACTGTCATGTAGTGACAAATCTTCCTATTGTTGTAATACCTTAATATTTGGATAAGACATATTTGAACAAAATTAATTATGATAATTAAGTAGGTAATCTGAGATTGAGGACAAGTACTTCAGTTTTTCTATTTTGCATTATATTTAAACATGGTAAGAGCCCCAATTTCTAAATACAAATGGGTAACAGATAAACTTTACTTAAAATCTCAAAATCGCCGTGAGTTAATTCATCTCTCATTTTATTGCATAGCGACTTCACTTGATAACGTATATCGCATTTTATATGGAAAGGCCGGATTGCTTGTTACAGGTGCCATTGCATCAGCCATGTTTTGATTCCTCTTTGCAGCAGGCACGTGCATCGAAACAGCTCTTTCCCACAAATACGGCGATGATGCAATCTCCCGCACCTACGCATTGCCAAAGAGGGGGGAAACGGTTGGCGATCGGCACGCCGTAGGAGTGCGATAGCTGTATGTCAGCATTGTGGTGATACGCGATGGCTGCTCCTTTTTGGCAAGCGCGGCGGCCAGTTTCTGCAGGTTTTTCAGGATTCTTCTCCCTGCGGCGAAAAGAATTCATCACTGCCTGGAAAACCTCAAGAGGAGTAGGTGACACCTCCCTCTCTCTCAGTGACTTCTCGCTTTGGAATGAAAGATGCATCTCCCAGTTTACAAATAATATCGTAACGTTTAGCACTAGGGACTCTCCCGTTGAAGTCGCACCGGCTCCCCCACTGAAGTAATGAAATAAATATAAGTCATTAGTTATTAGGCAAGTTGGAGTGTATAGGCTGATTAATTTTTTTTTTACCAACTATGCAAAAAATTCCAGAGCTGGGAATCGAACCCAGGACTGCCGCATAACGTGCGGGTGCTCTACCACTGAGCTACTCTGGGACGATTCCCAGATGAAATTTCTCGCATTAGAACCGTTGGCATTTATCATCTTCCCGCATGTTATGCAGCAGTCCTGGGTTCGATTCCCAGCTCTGGAATTTTTCGCATAGTTGGTAAAAAATAAAATTAATCAGCCTATACACTCCAACTTGCCTAATAACTTGAAAGGTTGATGGAATCACTTTCTAAAAATGTATAAATATAAGTCTCTTTATCTTTGTGTTTCTGGCGTGTTGAACTTCCTTTTCCTGAGGTAACTGATACTTCGAGACGATGGATCCCTCAAAGTTGGAAGGAGGTATGTGATATATTTATATTAACGCTTTTGATGGACTGAGATTCGAGATTTGCATCGAACGGACCTGGATCAAGAATACTGCGCACCATACGGTCATGTCGAGGTGAACCTTTATTGTTCGAGCCACGAATTTAAATAACACCACAGATACTTTCAACATGCAAAACATGCTTTCTTTATCCTCCCAGTATAAAAAGAAAAACACCTTATCAATGTTCCAGCTGTATTATATATAAAAAAGTGTCGAGAGAGTTTGCAAATTATCCTTTATTTCCATTATTTTATATAATCCAACTAGTCTAATCTAACTAACTAATATCTTTAAGAAAAATGATAAGTGAATGGTAAAGAAACAAGATGACAAAGAAACAACCAAAAGTAATTAAAAAATTATTACTATTGACATACTTTCTCACAAAAACAGGTTTTAAACGCTGTTCTGTCTCTTCCTCTGAATCAGAATATTCTTCATACTCAGATTCATCAGTCTGGTCAGGCTCAGATTTATTTTCATCATCTTCCAAATCTAACAGTTCCTGAAAATGAATATGGTATATTACCACTACTCCACTTAAATACACTGCCTGTTATCTCTACAAGAAAGCCTACAAACTCAAGAAGTATTAGTTTTACTAGAACTATTAGTTTTAATTAATAGCAAACTCAAGCAGTTAGATATCAGTTAAAACACAAGAGAATAATTTTTAAATCAAAATTTTCTACAGGCTAGAGTAATTAGAAAGAAGAGGAATGCTATGATGAACCTAAAGATCTACGGATAATTACTACACATATTAGGACTTTTACCTCCTAACTTTAACCAATGAAAATTGTAAGGCAAAATTATTTAAATACATTTCTTTTACACAATCATTTGCTTCAACAGATTACAGTTTGGTTAAATATGCATAACTTTCAGAGCATTGTAAACTATAATCAAAATATGTTATCACTACATTATAAAATGCATATCTACTTTTTCTAATTTGTTTTAAGCAAAATAATAATAATAATAAATGATTGAAGTTTTTTCTAGGTTTTGTATTTTTAATACCTGGTGAGAACTTCAAAATATATAATATTTTATTTTTCTTAATTTTTATTTTTGATATATTAATTTAGTTTATTGTGCACTAGATATATTATATAAAATGCGTTTTTACATTCAAACTATTTATTTTCTTAAAACTGCAAAATGCCTGAGGGATGACTTATAAAAATACCTTTAAAAATTGTTAACATATCAATTAAATATCATTCAGGGTGTCTACCATATAAAGTAAGCTTGATTTCTTGACCTTTTCTTGACCATAACAAATACGAAACACTAATATCAAAAATACATTCGTGCCAGGGATGCAGAATATGTACGATCCGGCAATCTAGGATAGGGGGAAATTTTGCAGACAATATACAACTGATTTCGATTTTAACAATGAATTACAAAATTCTTCGAGTTATTCTTTCCCATTCCTATTTTTAAAGCAATTTTTTTTTCAACTTTTTCACCGATCAGCAGTTTGCTTTTTCTTAACTTGGACCAATTGCTATTTAGTAAACATGTATGTAGCTTGTACATTGCAAATATTTTTACACTTATGGTAATACAGAACTTATGCAAGTCTATAAACATATCATAAAATTTTGGGGAAATTTGCATATGGATTGAGGGAAATCTTGAGAGTAAAAACAGTTTCTGCACCCCTGCATCATACTGATAGAATGAAGAAAAATTATACTTTTAAATTTAACACTATTAATATACAGGGTGATCAGCAAATAAGCCCTGATTTCAAAATTAAATATCTCTACAACAAAGATCGACAGAATTATGCGGTAAACTGTACGTTTATTAGCAAAACTGTAAAATTGGTGCACAAAAGTTTAGAAAATTTAGTTACGAAAATCATCAACTAAGAATTTGAATGAAACGGAAAAAGAAAGTTGAGTCGCTAATCGTGACCTAGTGCTTCATTTCTTGATCTTTTCTTGACTTTCATGACCATTTTTCTAATTCTTGACTTTTCCGTGACTTTCGTGACCTTTGCATGATGGCCCAGCAAGCGCACACACGTTTAAATTACGTATTCCCGATGTCGAAATGTCGAAAATAGGTCGATGAAAAATTACAGCAAAAAATAGCGTTTAAAAGAGATCAAACATACATTGTGTTGTCGACGTTATAAAACGCCGTTCGATTTTGGTCAGGGAGGCGGCTATCTTCGACTGTTAATGTTGGTCGCCCTCAGGAGGTCTATGATCCGTCAATACATTGCCGATTTTTCGCTCATGGCTTGGGCGGTCTGAGAGACCCCCCCCCCCAGCCAGCCAAGAAGAAACACGATGGAGCATCGAGAAATTTTTTCAGCTTAGTTAATAGTCAGTTGAACGTCGAATAAACGGTGCAGGGGAGACAGAATTTATGGGGTCCTTTCTCACGACCTTTGACATGTCCACCCCAACTGTTTTCTCAGAAAACAGATGCTTTTTTTTTTTCTTTTTTGTGTGTATATTCGTTCATGGTTCGCGTGGCTCGTACTTCGCAGTTTTTTATGCAAGGGCAGAACTCGCTCCAGCATGTAGTCAATGGCTGAGCTCAGCTGCGCTACACAGAAAAGTAAAATTTCCATAGTTTTAACTATAAAAGTGGATATTTTTCAAGTATCTCTTGGAATATTATTCAAGTACAATGCTAACACGATTTATCGTTAGCTTGGCATATTAATAAGTTAGTCTGGCTCTCTTTAAATTGTGTTGGCCGGTGATATTATTAAAGTTTACCGAGGTAACTACAAATTTTAATTCCAGCCATCAAAATTTTAGAGGTGAGTTAAATAATTATTTAACTAATAATTATGTGCTTTGTTTCTTTTATTCATTTTCTTTTTAATTGCTAATTATAAGTCTTCTTATTTGTATTATAGAGTGAAATATAAAGGTACAATTGGCATAAAATCAACTGTTTACCTTAAGCATATGAAATATTTTTTCTCATTATAAGCACGAATTTACTTAATGTAAACTTACTGTAACAAAAGTCAACTTATTATTGCATTATGGCATAACTTACAAGGAAACAGATTAAAACACTTTATGCAAAGTCTTTTTTTCTTTTTAAATTGTATACTAATATGTGTGCATTTAGTATGTAATTTAAACCTATTTGGAGTAGTAAAATTGAACAAATCAAAGAATTAAGAGAGATAAATAAAAAACTGTTTGTGTAATGAAATAGACAGAATTTTTTTCGTGGGAGGGTGAGAGAGGGGAGGGGGGATTTGTAGATAGAAAACTTGTTCATATTTTATTACAGGAAAACTATAATAAACTATGGAGATAAAAAAGCAGGCTTATTCGTCTAATAGAAGTGGTTCCTTGACGATTTCGTCGAATCCTGACAGTTTATAAACGTAGTAATTATGCCGGAATTCCAGACATTTAGAGAATATGTCAGTCACACACCATTTACATACGTCGTGAAAGCATGGAAATTCATACTTCTTGTCGGGTGCACATGCCATTTAAAAGGAAACACTTTATATTTCTAAATATAATACATTATACTACTAGTTGTTAGCTAATGAAAAGCAATTTTGAATTAAATGATTAGAAATAACAAGTTTTAAATTAACTTCTAATCGTTTAGATAAAGTTATAAAATTTATATTCATAAAAGTTTGAACATATACAAAAATATATTAAAGTTAAAATATAATCTTGATTTTTAATTTAACAGATAAGTAACTCGTACGAACAACTTATGTCACTAATTTACATTTTGAAGGGTTTCCATTTTTTCACCCGGTACATTTTATTAATCGTTTTGGCTGTATTAGGTATTTTTAATAAAAGGGTGCAAAAAATTATTTAATCTACTCTTATAAACTATCTAAATATTTTCATATATTGGTTAAAAAGTAACCTTTTTTATATAAAATAAGTAAATTATATTTACTGTTAGTAAAATTGCATTTTAAACTGTATTCCTTACTTAACTAAATTTACTAATATTTTATTTAATTTTTAAGTTACTTTTTCACCATCTTTCACCAATATATGAAGATATTTAGATTGTTTATAACATTGAATTAAACAGCGTACCCACCCGTCTTTTATTGAATATACCTACAGTAAAAACAATTCATAAAATGTACCGGGAGGAAAAGGTAAACCCTTTAAAATGTAAAATAGAGACATAAGCTATTTATGCAAGTTACTGATCAATTAAATTCAAAAAATCAAGATTATATTTTTCTTTAATGTATTTTCTCTCTGTTCAAATTTTTATGAATGTATATTTTACAACTTCATCTAAACGACTAGAAGTTAATTTAAAACTTGTAATTTCTGCACATTTAATTAAAAATTACTTTTTATTAGCTAACAAACTAATATTAAAATGTATTATATAGAAATATAAAATGTTTCCTTTTTAAACGGCAAAAGTTAACAAGATCAGGACAGTTTGAATTTCCATTCCTTCACGACGTATGCAAATGGCATTTGTCTATTCTCTGAATGTCTGGAATTGCGGCATAATTAGTACGTTTATAAATGGCCAGAATTCGACAAATTCTGCGAAGTCTTTAAAGAACGACTTTTATTAGACGAATATAAGCCGGTTTTCTCTGTCCTGTTTGAGCGATTCGACAACGTATAACGTAAAATCAACCACTATGAGCTGAATTTTATAAACGGATTCCGAGAATCTGTCTCCTTTCGCCGTTATAGCGACGAGTGTTCGACCAATATCGGGATTTTCTCTTCCTGGCGGTCACCCTTTTCCATTCTTACGCCGTAGTTAAGCGAGATTGTTATCTCTCACGGTCTCCCCTCGCGGGTAATACGCCGTCGAGAAGTTCAGCGCTTGACGGGCAAACAGGTGGACATATCCAAGGATTTTTAACGTCGATGATTACGTCGAAAGTACGGCGACGGCAACGTTAATTCAATGTATCGTGGCTGGCTGTGGGTAGACACCCTATCATTTTATAGCATGCATGAAATTGAGTGTACTTGAAAATTTGCTAGTATATGCAGTGCTATCATCATTGGCAAAATAGGTAATAATTACAGTAAAACCACATTACGAAAATACTTAAGGGACCCAAAAAAAAAAAAAAATCATTATAGACTGATTAATAGTTGTATCGAATATCACTGTTATGAGGTTTTAGTGTATTAGGAAGAAAATTATTAAAATAACAGCAATAAAAACAATGTGTATTAGAAACAAATATTTATTAGAAAATGTAATTTAGTAAATTATCAAATATCAAATGATTAATGGTTTGCCTCATATATTGACCCAACACACAAACACACACACACACACAAAAAAAAAAAACTAAATACATAATAAAGTAAAATGAGAAATAATTCTAGATATTAAAAATGTATTAATATGTTGTACCGAATATCACTGTTATGAGGTTTTAGTGTATTAGGAAGAAAATTATTAAAATAACAGCAATAAAAACAATGTGTATTAGAAACAAATATTTATTAGAAAATGTAATTTAGTAAATTATCAAATATCAAATGATTAATGGTTTGCCTCATATATTGACCCAACACACAAACACACACACACACACACAAAAAAAAAAACTAAATACATAATAAAGTAAAATGAGAAATAATTCTAGATATTAAAAATGTATTAATATGTTGTACATTAAAAGCATATCATAATCACAAGCCACTTGTCTTATTTTATTATGTTAGAAAATGTATCATAATTCATGTTTCAGCCTTATTTGTATTTCTTGTTTTGTTTTGTTAAGTTAATGATTATGTAATGATTTAGTTTTGAAAATAACACATTTTAAAATTGTACAAAGATTTCAAAGATCCTTGACTACATTAATTAGTAAAAAAAAAAAAAAAAAATCAGAAACACTTTTAGATTTTAAGTATGCACAAGAGTACATATATTAGAAGCATACCATTATCCATCCATTGGCCCTACTTGTCTTCCTTGGTTCGTTACGTGGAAAGTGCATCATAATCCATGAGTGTGCATATTTGTCTTTCTTATTCTAAGAAACACTACTTCAGAATTGAAATCTATTTTAAATTTGCCTATTAAAGCTATTGTGCAATCTTTATGTGTATTCTAATTACACTTCAACTTTATGTACACCAATATTAATACCTTTATAAATACTAATAACACTACTCAACAGCCATTTTGCCTCTGGGACGCGATATATCAATTAGTATGTATTTTGGTGTGTAGAATCTGAAGCTACCTTTCAAAATGTTCTAGCACGTAAGATTTTTGAGTTTTTAAGGATTTTTATCTTTTTATTTTCATTATTTTTCTACTTTCTGTTCTTTTATTTTGAATTTTTATTTGGTACAAATTAACGAATCTTCACTTGATGGCAAATGTTACACAGGTAGGTGTTATTCATTAGATGGACAGATAATCCAGTAGTGCGAAATGAACATGTCGAAGCATGCATGGTGCAATTACTATAGTATATCTAAGCCTAAGAATGTATGTACTGTGTAAGAATGTGTGAGTTTTTTTAATAAGCGAGTGTTTCTAGTGAGAGATATTTTTATTTTAAAATTGTTGTTTCTATATATTTAAAACTTAAATTTACTAAAATGACATCTAGTAAACATCGTTGTTGTCTTAAGCACCCCGACAACTTTTGTTATGTCAGTGGAAAATTCACCTCAAAAGTTTAGTAAAAAACAATTACTAATTTGGTTAAGAAGGCCTATAATTTATATTTTGATTCCTTTGTTTGTGATCAAGACAAAATATTGCATCTCATATTGCCTTATTTGTATTTCTTGTAAAATACAAATAGTACTTTAACCAAATGGTTGAAAGGAAAATGCCGAGCTATGCAATACGCTGTTCCTATCGTGTGGTGTTAGCCCATAGACCATTTTTCAGACTATTGCTGTCTCACTAATATTGCAGGGCATTCTTTACCAAAACTAGACATAAAATAAAGTACCTAAATGTACCTTCTGCGTATTTGCCTATGACCCTTAATGAAAGGTTGCCTGTTCCTGCTTGTAACTTGCAAGGCATAGAATCAGAAACAGCATCACGTAAATCTGAAGTCATTGATCAAGAACATGTAGAAGAGTACTCCCTATTAATCTCACGATTCTTCGTCTCAGCTCTTTAATGAAAAGAAGCTGAACAATTTTATTCCCAATCTAAAACTTTCAAAGCAGCAAGCTGAACTTTTGGAGTCGAGACTGCTACAACGAAACCTTTAGCTTCGGATACAAAACTTTCCAGTTTTAGATCAAGAGGTACTTCATTCGCTCAGTATTTCAACATGCAGAATTCCATGTGTGTATGTAGAGATGTCAGTGGTTCGTTGATGCAGTTAGGTGTACAACATAACCCTCAGGAATAGCGACTGTTTATTGACTCTAGTAAAACCAGATTGAAAGCAGTAATATTGCATAATGACAATACTTTTCCATTCATGCCCTTGGCTCATGCAGTAGACATGAAACAAACTTATGAAACTATGACCAATATACAGTAAAGAAGTGACTTATAAGGAAATCGTATGTAACTGGAAGGGAAAATGTGAAAAACACTCCACTGGTTGAGCTCAATAAAATTATTTTGCCTCCACTTCATGTCAGGTTGGGAATGTGAGGTTGTTGGAGAACTTTGTTAAAGCTCCAGATAAATGAAGTCAGGCTTTCAATCGTTTGAAAGAAACGTTTCCCAAACTGAGCGAAGCAAAGTTAAAAGAAGATATATTTGTTGGACCACACATAACATAGATTATAAAACGACGCTTAAAACTCATTTTTTACATTCGCACCTCGATTTCTTCTCCGAGATATTCTAAGACATTCTTACGATGGAACACCGTTATCAAGGTCACAAACTCTTCAGTGATGAGAGACTAAAGCTGGGGTCAGTTAGGGAGAGTATTGAAATGCCAAACAAAAGAAGGACATTGCTCTCACATTTTCCAAAGAAAGAAGCTTTAAGTTCAAAATATGCGTTTAAAGTAACTTAGACCTTCTTTTTAGCATCGTGCCTATATGTATATATAAAATAATATTGAATTTTGAAGTTCTTAATATGCATTTCTTGTTAGTTTTAATTCTGTCAAATTTTGCCAGTGTTGCTTCTGATTCTGCTGTGTCTCCAGGAAATGTAACGTGATAGACAAATAGATTTTACCAGTGAATTCAGTACCCCGAAATTAAGTAAATCCACCCATTTGCAAACCAGAGGCAGAAAAAAAGTTTAAATTTGTTGACTAGTGTAATTATACCCCTTAACAGTAAAGAGTAACCCATTAAACAGTGGAGAGGTGGCAATTTTTTGCCAAATATAGAAGATATCGCCAAGCTGTATTCATGGGGATTTATTTTTGTAGCACCCGTTACATTTTGGAGATACATATTGTTAGGAAAATTGACTGTAAAGTTTACCTTAAACGTTCCATGACATGTGGTTGTGGTCTCTCTTAATTATAAAAGGATGCTGGATAATTTAATTTTAATTATCTGCCTTAATCTAAAGGCAGTTCTGGCTTTATTTATTTTCCTTAATTAAACTTTGTACTTAATGCTGTTATAAGTTCTTTTAATATTAAAGCTTCAGACAAGCACGTATTTGCTAGCAAAACGTTTTGCGTCGTACAAGTGTACTATGTGTTTTCACGTTTGACCGCTAGAGGCGCTGTATTCCCGGCAACTTGCCACGGAACTTTTTTTTGTTTTTCTTTTCACGTCACAGGTTCGCAGAAGTCTGCGACGCAGTTGCCCGATCGGATGAGAGTATTTAAATACCGATGCTCACCATGATCTAGAGAGAGCCATCCGCTACCTGTAATTTCCAGCAGCAGCCGCTGATGTTGTTGATGTGATCCCTGCCCATCGCCATCTATGATGCAATTTCTTGGTTTCTGCTTTTAAAAGAGTATATGTGACGCTACCGACATCATATAAAAAGAAGCTAAATCATCCGTGGATATAGATTGCCGATAATATAATGTTGTTACTTTTTGCTTTAAACGTGTCTTCTTTCTTCTTCATCCGTAAAGTTTTCATACATCATCGCTCAACAATTAAAGAAGTATCAAGGTAAAAAGTTTTTGTCATCTTTTATATCTGGCAAGCCCTCCATTTTAACAAGAATTCATTAGCTCTCACTACTTCAGAAACTCAGCTAAGAACTTTTAAGTATTCCAAACACATTTTAGCTCAAAACTGGCAATAAATTGGTAACCTTGGTGACTTTTGACATTTTACTACCCCCTGCTTTCCGGCAATTCTTAAAACGTGATTTTTCATTTTTTGAAAAGACAAAAACTGTGTCTGAAATTAATAAAACTCAACTTTGTTAATGAACTAAGCATCTTTTAAAACTATTCCAATAGGTAGAAAGATAAATAATGTACAAAAGTGGAATGAAAATTAAATCCAAATTCTTCAACTGCAAGTTCCAACACTTAACTCAGATTAAAAGCTATGTAATGAACATTTTAATATTAAGACTGCCCCGATAAAAAATATAATTTAAGTTACTTACTGTAAAAAGTTCATTCAAAGTTATAAACAGTTTATATTTGCTTACACAATGTCTAATTTTCTTCAGTATTTCAGAAGCAATTGATACAGAATGCATGAACCATTTAACATTTTAATACATTAAAGGCAAATACAGTGAAACCTCTCTGAGTGGCCATCCCACCATACCTGGAATATTTGGCCGCTCTGAAGGGTTTTATGTACTATTATAAGATAATTGCTATAATGCGCAGTGCAAACAAGTCTGACACATATTCCTTATTTAAAATGAAATTTAAAACTTATTTAAAGAGAAAATAGTATGCTTTCTTACATTTTTTGAAGAAAGGATACAATTTGTGTCTGTTTTTAGTTTTGTACTTTTCTCTGAAACAACTATTTTTGCAAATTCATTTCTTGCTTTAAAAAGCAGATCTCTAACCGATTCTTTTGTAACCACTTCAGAATTTTCGATAATTTCATCGATTTTCCCTAAAGTTGCTTGTGTTGAAAGTTTAGCTTGCTCGCAATTACAAACATCGTGACATTCCTCGTGAGGGATGGAATTAGCACCTGAAAGGCACAAAAATTCATTTGTAGAAATGTTTATGTCAGAGGGAGAAACCATGGGAATGGACTTCAGAGTTATTCCTGGGTCTTATATTTGACTATAAACCTGACCTAGAGTTTTTCAGCTGAAAATTAAAGCATGGAGTGATTAGAATTTCCCGAAAAATGAGGTTGGCGATCCCACTCAGTGGCCGTTTAGAGGGGATGGGGTGACTGCTGATAGAGGTTATTTTAACATTAGGTATATGATCCAAAAAATCCGTGCCATGAAAATCTGGCCTTTTACGGGGGGTAACCACTATACAGGGGTGGCTGCTCAGAGAGGTTTCACTGTATTGTGCAAAATGCAAATTTCTGCACATGTGTTACATTGACAGTTGCCATAAAACACTTAATTTTCATTTGTCCGTGTGTGTGTGTGCGTGCACTCAACTTTTTCAATAAGTAAAAACATTTTCAACATGAACTTTAAATAAAGCTTGGACTTTATATAAGTTTTCAAATTAACAAAGTTAAGAAGAGTAATAAATATTAAAATGATTTTTAAAAAATTAGATGAATAATATGGATTCTTTTTTGAAGAATCCTTAACCTTTATACTTAAAAATAACTTAAATGCATAAAATATAATATAACTGCAGAAGTTTTATTTTGTTATTAATGTAAAAAAAAAAAAAAAAAAAACATATTAATAGTTAAAAATTAGTTGAACAGATAAGCATCATCTTTCTTAGCACAATATTGTTATCTTGATTGACTGCTTACTTGAGGGAATTACAAAATTAACATCATTGAAAATGTGTTTTGAAGCAAAAATTTACTTTGATTAAATTAACAAAACTGCTGTACAGGGGTGGCTGCTCAGAGAGGTTTCACTGTATTGTACAAAATGCAAATTTCTGCACATGTGTTACACTGACAGTTGTCCATAAAACACTTAATTTCCATTTGTCCGTGTGTGTGTGTGCTGTGTGTGCGCTCAACTTTTTCAATAAGGAAAAACATTTTCAACATGAACTTTAAATAAAGCTGGGACTTTATATAAGTTTTCAAATTAGCAAAGAAGAACAATAAATATTAAAATGATATTTAAAAAAATGAGATGTTTTCAGATGAATAATATGCATTCTTTTTTGAAGAATACTTAACCTTTATACAGTCAACTCCCGCTAATCCGCAACTCTATAATCTGCGAACGCCTGTAATCCGCGATATATTTCAAATGTAAACAAACAAGTTTGTTTACAATTTGAACAGCATTTGACTGGTAGTATTACTGTACTAGAAGTTATTTGATTGGCTGAATGTTATAAAGACATTTATTAATGCTTTTTCACAGGTATTTGAAGTACATAATTTCATATATTTGAGTATATTATCATGTAATTTAACGTACAGAAACTTATATCCTAAGTTGCATGTGTTCTGTGAATGGATGTAAATAACGAACTCCTAAGCAATGCACCATCCAATCACATCGCTTCACTCTTTCCAGAGACGATCGTAAAGATTGACCGTTGCAATTAAAATTGGGTGAAAATATGTAACATGTTTAACTTTAAATGCAAACCGCGATTTGGCAGGCTACACAGCAGTTGCACAATTTTCCGATTCTTCCCCCCCCCCCCCTACTTTACCTTTTGATCTTCTGTCTAGCGATTTATTATGCAACAAAAACTTTCTCCACATAACTGCAGTTCTGTAGGAAGATAGAAAGAAAAGCATAAACACAGACCACATGGTGTTTCTCATCTCTCTTTGTTTACATTTAACTGCCGGAGGAGCACCAGCAGAAATAATGAATCATCAGCACTTGAAATGAAATGCATGTGTGTGTGTGAAGAGGATAACATTCTTTTTCTTTTTAAAGCTCATATCATACCTGCCAACCTGGGAAAATTCACATCAGTAAAATTATAAGCTCATTTCAGTAAAATTGCACATCACATCAGTAAAACTGTGTTGTATCCAGATATTCCTTAAATCGTTAGTGTAGTGATTCTAAATTTACTGTATAATGCATACAAATTATCTACTTATTATTTACAGCACATTTTAAGAATTATAATTTCAGATAGCATTATATATATGAAATACAGATGAAGCTTTATGGATCATTTAAAAAAAAGTTTAAATTCAAGAATTAATAGTTTAATATTTTTTAATAACTATATTAATTTAACAGATTTTACATTAGTACACACATTACATTATTATAACAGATTTAACATTGATACAAAAGTTAAAACTCAGAATTTAAGGAAACTGAAGTAGCTTTTTTGGCTTTCTTCAAAAACTCCTCAGTGAAATGCTGATCATAACAAAGTGTTGTACGATGGGACTTTACTACCAGCAAGCTCTCTAAAGTCTCACGTGACATGGAGGACCGAAACTCTGTGTGGTTTTTTCGTACAACACTAAAAGTTCTCTCACATTCTGCATTGCTATGAGGAATCAGCAGAATGGACAGCATTATGTTTGATAGCTCACTGAACTTACGTAGTCCATCAGCACTTGTAACTTTCCCCGACTTCCACCCACTGAACATCGATTCGGTGATGTTTCTTTAAAATATCAGAAATATCATCTAATTGTAACAAACAAAACTGTTTTTCTAGTACATCTACAGGGTGTCTACCAGGTTTCATAAACTGAATTTCATGACTTTTTCATGATTTTCATGACCTTTGCGCACAAATTTCATGACCTTAATTAACTGTAAAAATTATTGTTGCATATGTCATTGTAATGTCGAATTTCGTATAATTAACAAATACATATAGTAATGCTACTCAGCTTGGCAGCGTGAACGCTTTGTTTATCTCCTCGGAAAGATCAAATCTGGCATCGTGAACGACTTGGGTTTTTCTCGAGTTACTCAAAGGTGACAGTCTGAACGCACCCAAAAACAAACTACGACAAGTTCTGTTTCGTTTACGATCGTCCCGCTTGCAGTTATGACAAAGACTTACAAATTTCCGATGATGTCAAGACCGTTGCAAGCATCCATTTGATATAAAATGGCCTGGAAAGGGGAATTTATTTTTTTTAAGCGGAAAAATTCATGACTGAAAGGCAAAATTCATGACTTTTCATGACTTTCGTGACCATTTTCTGAAATCGTGACTTTTTCATGACTTTCATGATTTTCATGACCGGTAGACACCCTGATCTAAAGCTTTGTCTTGGTTTTTATAATGTTCTTCTATCAGAAAAGGAAACTTCTGCACAAAATACTTAACACTGGCAAACTTGGAACACTCCAACTTTTGCAAATCTGCCACTTGTGCATGCAACAACACCTCATCACTCAGTGGAAATTTATTAATAATATAATCACAAGCTGTTTCAAGATATTTTATAACAGCACTGTAAAAACCTTTCCTCTCTTCCTCAGTTAAACGTGATAATGCATTTTGAGCGGAGCTCCCAATCACAATATCAGAGTACTCTTTGTGATTGGTGGATAAATGATAATTCACATCTAAAGAAGATTCCTTCTTCACCTCTGCAGGTTTGACAAACCTTGAAAAGAGCTCTTTTAACAAAGTAAAGAAGATCTCTCTCAATTTATGGATGAGCGGTTCTCCAGACTGTAAGATGGTATTTGGCCCTTCAAAAATAGGAATGACATTCAATAAAAAAAGACTGAATGGTTTATTAAGTTCAGACGAAAGGAACATAAATATTTTTTCTTCTCGATTTAGATTTTTTTCTGCTGCTCTACATCTTTTTGCAGCAGGGTTTTCAGAACACTTACTCTTCCTTTTAAGGGACAATTTATTTTTGCCTGATTTACTACAGGACACAGTATTTTCAGACTTCTTTTTGTCTGACTGATAACTTGAAGTAGCCTCAGAATTCTGTTTGCCTGATTTTTTACTAGATATATCAGTAGACTTTTTGTCCAATTTATCACTGGAAATACATTTGGACTTTTGAGGAATTTTATATGAAACAATGCTTGGTGATAATTTGCTTTTCTGACTTCTGACTTCATCTTTGAAAAAACTAGTTAACGGATCCCACTGATCCACAAGACGATTGAGACTTCGTCCCAAAGACAGCCATCTTGTACACACGTGTTTTAAAATTTTTTGTGCTTCTGTATCGTAAAGCTCTTGGAATTTACGTAGGTTTTGTTTTCTTTTACAGCTTTTATTCAGATAGTAATAAATTTCAACTAAAATTTCATCTATTTTCACAGGCAATGTGGCAGCACATTTTTCTGAGGCTAAGTTTACGAGATGGAAAGAGAACCAACAGAAAATAAATTTATTTGTTTTTCTTTCAAGAAAGCAATAACACCATTTTTTTGGCCTTGCATTACATTTGCATTATCAGACATGAAACTCATACAATGTTCAAAAGGAATGTGCATGCGTTCAAATTCATTTAAAATTAGCTCACTTATATTTTTTCCTGTAGAATCAACAGACAAATTAGGAATGCTTAACAGCTTACTTTGGATCTGATTTTCCGATCTGTTAAAAAAGGTGACAACAATTGGATAGAGTTTGTCATCGTTGTTATCATTGCTGCCATCGCAGGCTGCAGTAAATGGGCCTTCTAGCAAATACCTGACCACTGAAGAAGTTATGTCATTAGACATTTCTTTCATTAAAGCAGTCGTCTTAGTTCTTGCACATCCATATTTCTTCGCTATTTCGGACTTTGGGAACATTTTCCGAAATAGTGGACCGGCATGGTCGGCGGCACTTATTGGAATGTTATGTTCTATTAAAAAGGATGTGAAGAGTAATTCTGCCCTTAGCACATCAGACTGGCTGTCGCTTGCACCGAAAAAAGAGTCCATTTTGACATTCTTATCAGAACACTTCACTGTGCTGATGTGCTTGGGACCACTTACATGCCGATAAATATAGTTTCTTCCAGCATGCGAAATGTTGAAGTGAGAACAGCACACAGCGCAAAATGCAAACTTCGTGCCTTTTGTTGATGACTTTATACACGGAAATTCTTTACTATAGCTTTCCTTAAATACTTGGAAATATTTATTAGGCATACTTAACGCCATCGGTTTGCTGTTTGCTCAGGTATAATTATATACACACTTTGATTTCGTCCAGTTTTAACGAACTCGCCTCGCCTCGTGCTGCGAGATTTCCAGTTTGTTCTAAGGCGTGTGGTTCTCCGATTTCCTCTGTCCCTAACGCGAAGCTGATTGGCTGACGAACACGCAGCGTAAGTACGTAAGGTAACTTCCCTGTAAAGCCAAACTCCGTGCGGAGCATCACATAGTTCAAAGCCAACGGTGAGAAGGGAAGAAAGAAGAAACGGGGAGGTGGTTGAGGGAGAAAAGTGAGCTGAAAGGGGAAATTTTGAGGGGAAAATCCAGCACCAAGGCTACCATCATTGCGTGCACCCGCAAACTACGATAAGCCCGGCTTCCGAACTGACCGTAAGCAGATAGAAACGACAATTTAAAACGTCATTGAAAATCGTTAAAAATCCGTAAAATTTCACCTATCATCCGTACACCTGTAAAATAATACCAAAATCCGTAAATTTTACGGATAATCTGTAAAAGTTGGCAGGTATGTTATATAATAGCATAGAATATTTTTACATAACTAGAAACCGAAAATTACCTCGCAAGATCGAAAATTAATGTAATACTGAGATATCAAATATACAAATGATGCACTGAAGCCCCCCCCCCCCCCTCCTTCGCAAGCGACCAGTGAAATTCCTCCCTTTCTGATTGAGCTTGTTTATTTTATAAGATATATTTAGTTAAAAACAGTCTTTCAAAGAAATTAAAAACAACAACAACACCTGCACTTAAAAAAAATTGTTTTTTGAAAAACTTCCGGATTTGGGTCCTCTACTGTACTATTACTTTTGAAGAAGGGGAGCATGGGAGCATGGGTGCTGGCAGCATAGGGCAAGGGGGGGAATGCCCCCCTGGATTTTTGTATGCAATGTTTTTTCTTGCTTTTTTGCTCTTTCCAAAATGGTAACCATACGTTGAAGTAGTCTTTGCCCCCCCCCCCTGAGAAATATTCTGTCGGCGCCCATGTGGGAGACAAGTATTTAAACATTTTGCAAAAGCAATCATTTGGCAGTGACCAAGAGTTACTGACAATTAGAAGGCTTCAGGACAAAATTTCTGAAGAAAAATTAAATCTCTTAAACAAATTACAATCACTGCAATGTTTGAAAAAATGAAAAATAAATAGAAAATTTAGGGAGTATTCTTTTAATTTTGTATTAGTAATTGTATTTAATATTAAAAATAGTGTTTTAGTTCAGCAGCATAAATATTTTCTTTCATCAGTCCTTTAGTAAATTCTCTGTAAATTTAATTGTATTATTTATTGTATTTATATTGACATTTAATTGTGTTTTTATTCAACAGCATATGCATTTTCTTTCCTCATTTCCTATTTGTTTACAGTAAATTGACTATAATTTAAAGGGAAATTCTAAATATAAAAATGTAAACAAAAAAATGATCTATAATCCGCAAAATCCTGTAATCCGCACAACCCTTGGTCCCAGTGAGTGCGGATTAGAGGGAGTTGACTGTACTTAAAAATAACTGAAATGCATAAAATATAACTGCAGAAGTTTTATTTTGTAATTAATATTAAAAAAAACCTCATATTAATAGTTAAAAATTAGTTGAACAGATAAGCATCATCTTTCTTATCTGTTCAACTAATTTTTAACTATTAATATAAGGTTTTTTTTAATATTAATTACAAAATAAAACTTCTGCAGTTATATTAAGCATCATCTTTCTTAGCACAATATTGTTATCTTGTTTGACTGCTTACTTGGGGGAATTACAAAATTAACATCATTGAAAATGTGTTTTGAAGCAAAAATTTTGTTAAATTAAATAATTATTAAAAATTAATACCTCTTCTTCTTGAATTTTTTCCTGGGCTTTCTTTTTTAGCATTAACCTTCTTCTTTCAATTTCCTAGAAATATAAATTTACATATGAAATATGCTAATAATGGAGGGGGGGGGAAATGATAAATTAATGGCCATATGCTAAAAATTTTTGCAACATAATTCTAAAAAACTCTTTAGCATTAATTAAAGATTAGAATCCTCTACAGGATACTCACTAAGCATTTCAACCAGATTCATTGCCTAGCAAGATTTTGTTAATGTTTAACAAAATATGAAAATCTAAATCCTTTAAATTGATTAAACTGCACAGACTTTTTGTAGTGCTGAATGACTGGCAAAATTTTCGAGGCAGAACACTTTATTTTCAATTGCCACATTATTTGCTGGTGAAGACCACTGAACAAGACTTTAAATTTAATTCAATGAGAATTCTAAAAGTACTAACTTGTAATTGTAATTTACAGCTGTAAGAATTTTACAATTCAGATAATTTACAACAAACAATAAGTAAAATATGTTGCTTGTTTAAAAACCTTCACATTACTATACTTGCAAAATACACTTTTCTTATTCCAGAATGTACCAAAGTCACAATTTCAAATTGTTGCATCCATAAATAATAGACGGCAAAACTTGCTTTAAGTAATTACTATTTTATAGGTATATTGCATGTTACATAATGTGTTTCAATAGTAATGTAGCACTAAACATGTTTTTTAAAATAGTTTAAGAAATCCATGCAAGTAAAGGTTATGCATTACTTTCAAACAATAAATTCTATTTTGCACTTCAGCACTTAAAACATTTTACTCAAAATGAAATAATAAATGAAAAACAAGAAATAATAATATGAAGAGTGTTTCCTTTTTAATGGCTTAAATCTTGTATCTCAAATCATCCATAAAATCTACCATCAAAACCTATTAATTTTTAGCTGATTTAACTGTCAAATCTGAAAACTAACAACAAAAATTTTTGCTAAAAAAAATCAGGAGGGGGGGGGGCGATTATAGTGTTCAGCACTTAAAACATTTTACCCAAAATGAAATAATAAATGAAAACAGAAATAATATGAAGAGTGTTCCCTTCTTAATGGCTTAAATTTGTAACTCAAATCATTCATAAAACTTCATCATCAAAACGTATCAATTTTTAGCTTATTTAACTGTCAAACATGAGAACTAACAACAAAAATTTTTGCTAAAAAAATCAGGGGCGGGATTATAGAGAAAAGCTTAAATGAACATCATTCACTTTAAAAGTTGAATTATATCATTGATGTCTAAGAATGTTTTCATATTAACTTTTTTTTTTTTTTTTAACCTTTAACATTACATTATTAGCACTGATTTTTTATTGTAACGACAAAGTTCTAAACAAGGAAAAATTGAAATTGAAATTTTTAAAAATTAAACCTCATATATACAGTCATTGTTGAATCACTGATGGCATATCAAAAGATGTAAAAATTAAGAAGATACACCAAAAGTTATTACTACCAGAAAACAATTTAAAATGTACAAGTGAAGCAACCACTAAGTTCATTTCTACATTTAAAAAAAAAAAGGGAAAACTTTACATCATCATCCAACTCTTCTTCATCACTACTTTCATCTTCATCTTTCCATCGTTTAGGAGCATCATCAGCTTCTTCAACTTCACTCATTTCTTCTTGCACAACTGGTTCATGAATGTGACGATGTCTTTCAATTCTATAAGGAGGGGGGGAAAAAAATTATTCCTTAAGGATTTACTTATACACAAAAGGTACGATTGTCAAAATTTTAAGTCATTCGTAAAAAGATAAACAGTGTTCTCATTTAATAACCTTGTTATTTGAGCTGAAATAAGAAGGCAAGTTAAAAACTCTTTACTACTAAAAAAAAAAAAAAAAAAAACATGAAATGTACACTGATTTCTGCAAGAGATATATTAGAAAATATTACATTATAAGGAAGTCCATTACTGTCAGGAGGCAAAAAGAGTAGCCTTAGTAGTCTCATAAGAAAGTAGCCAAAATAGCTTTATTCTTACTCCATACTTTTTCTTAATTTTAGTAGTCACATAGTTGCAGCAAAAAGTTTAATTTAAAAATGTATTGCAGGCATTGTAGCATTAAAAAAAGTACAATTAGATAACAAAACTGATTTTTCTTTTTATTTGATCATTATATTTTCTTGTTTTCTCTCACACATTTGCTCACACTTCTCATACATTATACCCTGATTGAAAAGTAACAATTATAAAATTTTCTAGAGATATTAATTTTTTTTTTTTTTTAAGTGCACAAAATGCAATAACTTTGTTTTAAAAATTACACTATATTTCCTAGTTATCTTGCATTGTCAGCCTTTAACTGTATACAAAATTGTAGCAATGAATAAATCACTGCTTGTTACCCTAAAACAGACAGTTTTAGAGAGGCTTTTAGAAATGATTCTGATTGCAAATAAAGCTTGGAAGAGAAAGGGAAATAAAAAAGAATAAGATGTGTATTTCTCTGATTCAAGACAGTTGCCTAAAGTACAGGGAAAGTCTGTGAATATTTGAAAACAGCATAAAAATGGCATTTTTTAATCAAAAAAGTATACCAAGTTGTCTTATCTTAGAACTCACTCTTTTTTAGTTACCAGTGGACATGCTGCATGATCAATTAACTGCTTTGAAATGTTATTTTAAAATACTGAGCCAATTTTGAGATACTTTCTTTGAGACAATAAACCTATCTGAATCTGATTTTCAAATGAGTCACCTAGAGTAAGGTACAAGTAGCCTAAAACTTGAAAATAGTATGAAAATGACATTTTTTATTCAAAAAAGTCGCCTTACCTTTAAATTAGTAGCAAAAGTTGCTTTTTCAGTCACCGGTGGACACCCTGGTGACAAAACAGGATTTTTTTGATTTTTTTTAATACCCCTGATAAAACTCTCAAATTTAAAGTGAAAGGTTTGTTGGTGGAAAACAATCTAAGGATAGACTGGCTGTGTTCTTATGTGCAAATATGAGTGCCACTGAACAAAACTAGTGGTTATAGGGAAATCTAAAAACCCGAGATGCTTCAGAAATGTGAAAAAATTGCCTGTGCGATATATACTGCTAATCATAAGGTGTGGATGACAGCAGAAATATTTTCTGAAGAAATTCAATTATGGGATAAACAGCTGTCACAAAATAGAAGAAAAATTTTATTAGTTTTGGAAAATTGTGCAGCACATCCACATATGGAAAACTTCAGTTCCATTGAATTATTGTTTTTGCCACCAAATACGACTTCGAAACGTCAGCCTATGGATCAAGGGGTGATTCGAAGTCTGAAGTCATTGTACAGAAAAAGTTTAATACAACAGCTATTTCTTGCGCAAAGCAATGGTGAACAATTGAGCATTTCACTTTTACACGCTATTACAATGTTGAATCAATCTTAGCTATGCATTTCTTCCTCCACAATTAGGAATTGTTTTCGACATGCAGGTCTCCTAGCTGGAGAGTACGATGAGGATGAAAATATTCCATTATCTGAATGGTTGAAGAAACAAAGCATCAAGACATTTAACCATCAAGAATATATCGATTGGTTTGTTTCACTAGATGACTAATCAGTAACATCCGAAATTCTGTCTGACAGCAATATCACTGCTTCCATCACAAAGCCAGTGGAAGAAAAAAATAATTCTGATGATAGTGAAGAAATAGAGGATCCTATACCAAGCATACCCAACACATTAAATGCTGCAAAAACATTATCACTTGAATGTTGCAGTGATGATACAGAGACTCTACAAAAGTCTATTATGGAAATCCAAAACAGTATTTTTAAAGTAGCATCTGCCCATTTAAAACAAAAGAAAATTACAGATTAATTATCTCAATAAAAATTGCAAGCAATAAAGAATTTTCTGTTTATTTAATTTAAATTTTAAAAAATCAGACCTGTTTAAAACACATGTGACATTATGAACCCACTTTATTTTTTTATTTTTATTTTATTTATTTATTTTTTGTTAATATTGAATCTTGCCAGTGGTATTGCTTATAACGTACTTTGGCTACAACAACTCTTTTAGGTCCCATGAGTGTACATTATAACCAGTGTCTACTATCTACACAACAGGCAATTGTAGTTTTTTTTTTTTTTTTTTTTTTTTTCCAGAAATTTGTTCAGAATGCTTAGAAATACCTAAAAACAAAAAATTATGGCATTCTGATCATTATTAATTGTTTTATTTAAAATTTAAAAATGTATAGTTTTGGTTTCGCTCAAAAACAGAAGTCATGTGATAATCATGCCAGTGACCTCACAAGCTCCATTCTGCAGGCTGGGGATTTCAGCTAAGAACAGTCAGTGGATGTTATCTTTGAAATAGCTTCTCTTTAAATACATATTTTACTGTCTTTTATCATTTATTTTTAAATACACTCCATGACGTAAAGATGTCTTACAAATGTTGCATTGTACCTAAGTGCATTAACAGTTCTATTTCAACACCTAAAAAGAAATTTATCATGGTTCCAAAAAAAAGCAACAAAAGAAACCATCGGTGCCTAGCGATGAAAAGAGATCATATGCTGCCAATCTAATTCATCTTGTTGGATTTGTGAAGATCAAATTGATGAAAGTTCTTTATATTTTTAGTGTAATTCTTCCTATTATGTATATTTTAAGAGTATTTTTAAAATGTGTAATAGTAAATAAAGAGAACATAAATGCTGTTCGCTTGAATAATCTCTGTGAATGTTTCTTGGTACTATGTGAAGTGAAAGCATTTGTTGTGTAAGTGTCTTGTGTGTAATTAAACTACAAATTTTTAAGACCAATAAATGTGAAAAAATAACCTACAGTCAGCATTTAAAATGGAGAATTTTTTATCTGGGTACCTGACCTACAGGTGGCAACACTAGCGTAAGATCTTAGAAGGGAAAACTTTTAAATTTGAATGCTTTCAAAGTTTTTATATTGTAGATTTTTTAAAAATACATTCACTTCTCAAATTATTTAACTGTATTACGAATGTATTTGCTAGAAATAGTTATTGTACATTCTACTGCTGTAAAACATTTTGTAAATCAGAATCTGTATTCTGTTCAGTCTTTAAAATGATTTACTATCATTTCTTCAGTAACTCTAGGGAAATTCTCATTCTGTGCTTCTGCATATCCTTTTTTCATTGTACTAACCCTTGAATTTAGTTAACATGAACTAATAAATAAAATAGCTAAAATATTATTATTTTTCTTTCTTTAATACTGTAATTGTCCATTATTAGCAGAGGCATAACTATTATTCAATAAAATTGTTGAATAAAAATGTACCTGTCTTCTTCATCATCTTCTTCCTTCTCTCTCTGTAGCAAACGACGTAGTCGTGGATCCAGTTTTAAGGCTTCTTCATCATCAATAGCTGGGGGCTCAGGGGGAGCAGCACCAGGCTTATTTTTCTCAAAAGGAAACTCGTCTTCACTTTCCTCTTCACTGCTTTCTTCGGGAGCATACTTAGGTCTAAAATTCAAGAAAATTTGACAATATTAGCTTGACAATAAACATGCACAAAATATTTTATTTTCTTAAAGACATACAATCTTAAATAAAAGGAATCACTGTTATAAATGCTTACCAGCAGACATGAAACAACTCAACAAACAAAATTAAAAACTCTAAATAAAATTCTCAGAAAAGTAAAATTGTGTGTTTTAAGCAAACTTTTTTATTTTCTTTGTCTAACACCAGTTTGTGTGTTTTACATAACTGAACAATTAAACAGAAAACACTTTTGAATGCTTAAAAATGTCATAATGCATCAGAAATAAATTATAGAAAATGGAAATGTCCAGATTTTAAATAACACAACAATACGAAGTTCCAAGTTTTCATCAGCTAAAATATTAAATTTTTAAAGAAAAAAATAAGAATAGCTAGCTTTTTTAAACCAATAAAAACCCATCCCAACTTTAAAGAAAGACAAGTTCAGTTTAATTTTTTTTTTTTTTAAGTAGAATTTCTCTGTTTCTGTTTTAAAAAGTTAACAGAATGTTACTCTCAGAAAAAAAATAATTACAATTTATTGCAGAATTCACTAAGTTTTTAGAAAAATCATATACTCGAAAAGATCTTTACATTCCCTGAAACCTGAGTTATCGAAAATTGATAACTAAAGTATAATTCAAAAATCAAATATACGGCTAGCCTTTAGTATCACTCACCTAAATTTTAACCAAAAAAATGTCGCCAAGCTTGGCGATAAATTCTCGAATGTTGTGACACTAACCGATGTATGAGTTTCCCATACTGCTGCCAGGTCGCACAACCAATTGGTTCGGCCAATCAATGAGCAGCGATTACAGCGCTGCTGTTCGGTAGTAGTTTCTGATAAGGAGAGGGCATGACCTTGGAATCACCAATTTGAATGAAATTTGGTACAAGTATAGCTCACGAGACATACAATCACTGATGCAAATTTTAGGATGCAACTTTCAGGCATTCTCAGGAAATCACGCTCCGAACATTCGAAAATCAGCATATGCAGCTTAAATACTTTTTTGATGCAAAACGAAGGGAGTGACCATGGCGAAGAGCATAAAAGCGCTGATTTACAGGATCGTAGGTAGCGAGTTCGATTCCAGCTTCCACTAGGTTTGTTTCTTTTGTTCATTTTAATGTCCGATTTAATTAAATAATAAAATAAAATTAATTTTATCATCACAGCATGTGTAATTGAATCGATTTCATATAAATTATTAATATATGTATTTTTTTCCCCTGTATAGTATTTACAAATAGTATAGCAATTTAATAATAAAAAAAAAGTAATAATTTTGAAACATTTTGAAAAACACACCATTTTGAAAGCCGGGAATTACGTTGAGAATTTAAGAGGTAAACTTAATGCACCTTTTAAGATAAAAAAGTTTTGTATAAATCAATTCTGAGATAATAACAGATATCAATTGGGAGAATTTTAATTATAAGGTTTAGGGGGGGGGGGTTGCAATAACAGGGATTGTTGACTTTTTTTTTTTTTTTGTATTTTTGTTAGATTTATTCGTCTTTTGTTAAATATGTTATTTTTGTCAACGTGTTTTTGTCTCGAAACAAGATGGCTGTCATTCCGATGGAACTTGGGAGTTGCGTCGATAATCTGAAAGGTAATCCTATTTCAAAATACAGTACTTGGTTGCGGTTTGGCCAAAAAAAAAAAAAATACGAGTGGGCTATACAAAATACATGGTACATCCATATTAAACTTAGGGGGTCTGGTGGCAGCCTGTGTAAAATATGAACTGCATAATATTACACAGAAGAGTTGAGGTAAAATTATTAGAAAATACAAATGCTA
The DNA here is from genome assembly GCA_038373885.1 of Cheiracanthium punctorium. Lineage (NCBI taxonomy): Eukaryota > Metazoa > Arthropoda > Arachnida > Araneae > Cheiracanthiidae > Cheiracanthium > Cheiracanthium punctorium. The sequence goes on along the minus strand of JAWZYV010015837.1, from coordinate 1,192,024 downwards.
CTAGTAATATAAAAATTCAATAAATTTTGGGGGGTCTCAAGCTTTCTGAACACTCCTAATTTTCTGTGTCACTGAATGTCAAGAAAACCCCTCATTGGTGACAATATACACTTAGCAATCAAAACAAATACCAAACAACAAGCTAGCATAATTTTAAGTTTAACAAATAAGTTTTTGTTTGATCTGAAAATGCAAAAAAAAAAAACAAAATTTAATGTAAGGTGACTGAAGCAATTTTGCCAATTCATTATCTTACAAATATAATGAATCATAAATATGCAGGAAAATGCTTATCTTTTGATCAAGAAAACCATGCTGAATTGACTGTAAAGCAAACACCCTGAATAGCTTGTACCATTCAGCTTTTAAAATTAATGATAAGCAGATATATCCACACCTTTGATGTTCTTGATGTAATAAAGAACTTTAGCTTGTTCTGCCCAGTGGTGGAATAATTTGGAAAAATGTTCAACAAATAAGAACTTTAAAGCTTTCTGTAACATTTTAAGTAGGCTGACTAGTTGCCAAGCTCATTCAGCATCAACAGAGAATTTTCAACTTCAGTATTAATATGGTCAAAATTGCAAAACAGATCATTTGTTTTCAGTGTCTTAAATTTGATCTGTTTAAAATCAAGCATTTCAACTTTAATTTCTTTAACAGGCAAATTTATTTTTTAACCAAATTTTTCATTCTTTCTTTCATTATGCTTGAAAGTGCAATCGTCAATGCATAGGTCTAACTTGGGTCAGCCATATTTGTCTTTTTGTTATATTTAAATAACATTCAACCCACAAATACTGGCGTGAGATTAATAGTACCCAAGGGCTAATAAATTTGGAAAGTAATTTAAACCAAAATCCTGAAATAGAAAATAGCACCAGTGCTAAAAAATAGTTTTAACTCATTCAAAAAGTAACACAGACTAAAATTTATGACCAGCAGAAAAATATCATAAGATTGAAAAAATTCAAAAGTTGCAAAATGATGAATGTATTTGGCTAGATTTGTTTCATGCAGATTGATTATGTCACGTGACTTTTCAAATTACAAAGATTATTACAATCATTTCAAACTCCCATGCTTAAAGATAAAAACTAACTCTAAAGATTTGTGCTTGGTGTGATATTTGACATACATATTTGCTTATTTTTTGTGCACTCCCTTGTAATTCAAATTTCGAAAAATTCTTTCTTAGGAAGCACCTAGAAGCTAAAAGGAACATACATGTCAATTTTCAAGTTTGTGGGTTTCATAGTGTTGGAGATCTCATGATGAGTCAGCAGTATTTCTATTATATATATATACACACAGTCAACTCCGGATATAGTGAACGAATTTCCTCAGTTCCAATTAACATACATTAGAAATGTACATTTTCGGTTTTAGTGATCCACGATTTTGGTTACAGTGAACTTAAAAATTTCTGGACGGCAGAGGCAATGTTGTTCGATTCTACAAAGAGTGTATCTTGTGTGTTCAAGTAGAGAGAAAGGTTATCAAGCACCTGTTCCGAAATACAAGTGAATTGCCAGTGTCTAGACTAACTTACTTTAACAAGGAGGAAGGGACAGGAGGGGGTCATAATTTTTTCAATGCTGTAATGCATCCTACCCTTTAAAAGCATTCATTAACAAAAAAAGGGTACTTTTGAAAGTGAGCCCAAAGCTTAATTTTCGTCTTGAGTTTGGACAATTTCATTTGCCATTCTCCATGCAATGTCACAGGTTAAAAGCGACAGCACCTTTTGCCAACTGAATGGAATTTACATTATTTCTATAAATGTTATTACTTGTTATTTTTACTTAACAACTAGTTCTAGAGCCATAAATGCAATCCATTAAGCTTGATTTACTTATTAAACATTCAGTGCTTGTATAAAATTCGATTTTCTAGTTTTGTATTGTTTTATTGTTATCAGACATCAGAACATCAGTTTTAGTGAACTTTGGATATAGTGAACGTAATTTGTCAGTTCCCAGAGGTTCACTATAACCGGAGTCAACTGTATGTATATATATAAAACAATCTAAACTATCCTTACATTGTACTAATTCCTAAATTTCATAAAACACCATCAAAATTTTGAGTTGCTACAGCAGGAAGTAATACATACAGTAATGTAGCAAGTAAACAATTATTAAAGATATTGTCTGCTATGTATGAGTATTATATAAAAAGTAATAACTATATAGGAAAGAGTTATGATCTTCGGAATACCATATGCAATATTAGAAATGTTACCTCTTTATATACCTATGATTTTAGACTTATTCAATAATAATCCTCTTGACAACCTTTACAATGTTATCAATGAATTATTTATAAATAGTGTTAATAATATTATGATGCCTTCCTATGTAGATGTGAATTATTTCAATAGTCTATCTAAATCCATTATATATAATAATTATATCATACATAACAATTACATATATCTGCAAAATCATGGTATACCACAAGGTGGCTCAGCATCCAGTTACCTGGCAGATTTATACTTATATTTCTATGAAAAGACTACCATAATAAACATACAATTATTAAAAGGTACATAGATAATATCTTACAAGTAAATACTACTAATATTAATAACGTTATCTTCTCAATAAAATATAGTTCTGCTCTTGAATTAATTAAAAATCATATGCTTAGCAATTATGTTACTTTTTTAGATTTAAGTATCTCTATCACTCCTAGCAATAGCCCGTTTCAGCATATATGATAAGAGAAAAGATTTTAGCTTTAAAGTAAATAGCTTTACTCATTTTCCATCTTGCTCATAATTGCTTACATTACAAATCAGTATTCCGCAATATCATCTATAATCATTGCTGTAGAATCAAGCTTCTATGTATAGAAGAATTTAAAGTCTCAATTCAAGACAATTTTAAATCTCTCTTTCGGACTACAAGGCAATACAACTATCCTACTCAGTTCCTAAAATCTATTACAGTGGAGCATCTTTAATACGCTTCTCTTTAGTACGTCTTTATCGATTATACGCTGATTTTGTAAAGTCCGGAGTCATTCCTATACTTTATAATGTTAAAATATTTCTTTTATACATCTAGGATTTTCTTTAGTACGTCGTTTCTCAAAACATTTGAAATTTTTTTCCCTCATTGATAACTATTGCCATGACTTCTCTTTACACCTGCGATAGGATTGCACCCGAAGTGTGAAATTTTGCTTACAAAAGGAGAAACATTCTATTGTGAAGATTCGGCAGAGGAGAAATTCTTAATGCGGTTCCACACTATTGGTGATTTAGTGTGCATCGAGGTGATAAAACTTGTGATTAAGCAAGCGCGAAATCTCTGCACAATGACCCGGGAACAATCAGAAACCTGTTCGTTAGGGGGAAGGACGATCTCCAATGACCATAGAATTTTCCCCAGCTGGCAATTAAGGTTTATCGCCAAAGATGGTAACCTTTAGTCTGGAATCTCACACCCCCCCCCCCTCGAGAGGAGGCCTGTGAAAGCAAATAAAATTTGTTTCTTTCAGTCTGACTTTTACAGAGATGCTGGTAGGTTGTGCTTATCTTTCTCCAACATGTCTTTTAAACAAAAAGCTCTAAGTTTGGAAGAAAAAATTAATATTTTAACAGAAGTGGATAAAAATGTCTCCATGTCTAAAGTAGACATTGCAAAAAAGCTGAACATTAATGTATCAACTTTAAAAACTTTGATTTATAAAAGGCAAGAAATCGAAAAGAACACATCTGCCTGTTCTTCTACTGTTGCTAAGAGGCAGCGTGTACGTGCCGGTAAAGTTCTGGAAATTGATTCTTTGGTTTTGCAGTTCTTCAAGCAATGCAGAGCTGCTAATATTCCTGTGAGCGGGCCGATGCTCATTAATAAGGCACTTGAAATTGCCAAGCAAATGGAAGTGAAAGAGTGCATATTTTCTGGAGGATGGCTCCATAAATTTAAAATAAGGAATGGAATAACCTGCCAAATGCTAAGTGGTGAATCGAAATCTGTACCACTTGAAACTGTTGAAGAGTGGTTTAAAACTCTTCCTGACAAACTTGCTGAATATGAACTAAAAAACGTATTCAATTGTGATGAAACCGGACTCTTATCACTTGCTTCCTTCAAGGACTCTGTCACTAAAAGGTGAGCCATGTCATGGTGGGAAAAAAAGCAAAGAGTGTGAGTGTATAACAGTTTTACTGTGCACGAATGCTGATGGATCAGAAAAGTTAAAACCATTTGTTATAGGAAAGTACCAAAATCCCAGGTGTTTCAAAAATATTAAAACCTTTCCCGTGCAGTACGACTCCAATAAAAAGGCCTGGATGACAGGAAAATTGTTTAACGAGTGGTTGATGAAATTGGACAGAAAAATGGCACAGGAAAAGCGCAAAATAATATTGTTCATGGATCAGTGCCCCTCTCATCCTCCCGATACCAAATTTCTCAAACATATACAAGTTGTTTTCTTCCCAGCTAACTGCACAAGTCATTTGCAGCCCCTTGATTTAGGAATAATCAGGTGCTTCAAGCACCATTATCGTCAGAAGTTAGTGCAGTTAGCTGTGGAAAATATATCGGACGGCAATATAAAAAAGGTAAACATCTTACAAACGATGAATTTTATTTCATTTGTGTGGAATAGTGTATCAAAGCAAACCATTCAGCATTGCTTTATCAAAGGCTATCCGTCTCGGGAAGAAGAGATCACAGTAGAAGAAACAGAACCAAAAATTAATACCGAATGGCACTTATTAAATTGTGATTATTCATTTGAAGAATATGCAGATTGCAGACAGTAATGTGCAAACAACAAGTGTCCTTAGTGTTAAGGAATTAATTGCCTGCAATAATCCAAAAGAAGCAAGTAGCAGTGAGGATGATACAGATGACGATGAAACGAATGCTGCTCCTCCAACATTTCAGCAAGCTGTGTCGTATTTTGAAGGACTGAGAAAGTACTTTTTATGCAACGAAACTACAGAAAGAACATTGCAACAGCTAAACGATATACAAAACGCATTGTATAATATTAATAGAAATAGTTCTCGTCAAACATCTATGATGGATTACTATTTTTCTCCTAGTGCAAAAAAAAAATATAATAAATAATAATAATTTTTGTGATACGTAGCACATAAAAGTTTTATATTATTTTTATTTTATCTTTAGCTCAACGACAATTTAAGTGACAACGATAAAATTAAAATAAACATTGAAGTTTTACGGTGATGCCATCTACTGGGTAAGTTTTTTTTAATTATTTCTTTTGTACGTCTTTTTCCTTATAACATCTTTTCCTGGCAGTCCCTAGAGCGACGTACTAAAGGTGCTCCACTGTATATACACTTCGTACAGGTAATGTGTCAATTGTCTTTGTTAATTTACTGGAGGTTGGATGGGGTTTGGTTTGGTTGTAATTGGATGAATGGGTCGGGAGGAGGAAGCTTTTCTTACTATTATAAAAAATATATAAAAAGTGAGCATAACGCATAAAATAAAACTCTGGATGTGCATATATATATATATATATTTAGAGGGGGGAGAAGTTCCTATTCAGTGACTGTACATTTATATTAACTTTTTAAATATTTTCTCTAAATATTAGAATAAATCTCTGAAAAATAAATCATATGTATGTATTTAGCTAGTACATATATTCATTAGTGTTTTAAATACAATATTGTTTAAATATTTAATTGGCTATACCAGCTATTTATAATAATTCAATAATTATATTTATAATTTAAATATTCCTTTATGTTAATCTGATTAATATACCTGTATTTTAACACTGTCAAATAATTTTACACTACTGTTTCTGGCAACACTTTTATAATCTTAATTCTACTATTACACATTCGATTTCTGGCAACACTGATGTTTTGCCTCTTAATTTTGGCCGCATTCTTACAGCAAAATTTGCTGTCTAATGCCATGGGATCTGCATTGTTCCTGTTGGGTAAGTCTGTTTTGCAATATTTTTTCAATTATTTTGCTTTCAAAATACTTTTGTTTCTATTTTCTTGATTTAGATTCTTGTTCTACAGTGGTATAGGGCCTAAATGTGTGGAGAGAATATCTTTTGATATACCACAGAATCGAAATCCTACTATTTTGTTGTCTTTAATTATAATCTTCTGGATATGGCCCCTGATGAGAGTCTCAGAGGTTATAATTTCTATTCCATTAATTTTTTGTAATTTATGGTTCAATGTTTTTCGATCTTCATAATGTCTGGCCCACTGTTTCTGCTGTTATATATATATACTAGCAGCGTGGCCCGGAGTTGCCCGTGCAATCAAAAAGAAATGCCATTTACCTTAAATATGGATTGTAAAGGGAAGGAATGTGAATCCTCCCACTGTAATGGAAAAAAAAGAGGGGACACAGGATTTCCCGCTGCAACGAAAAAAAAAAAAATGAACACAGCACCTGATAGAATACAGATGTTGCCAGGAATTGCACATGGCTAGGCTGGAATCCTCCCGCTGCAATGATAAAAAAAAAAAAAGACATGGGACTTCCCACTGCAAAATAGAAAAAAAAAGAACAAAGCACCTGATAGCGTAGAGGCTACCGGGAATTGGACATAGCTAGGCTTCTCCTCTTCTGCATGTCTGTGTTCTAACAGTCATTTATCGCTAATACCTACACAACTACTAAAAACAAATAGAGCCCAGTCATCAGTATGAGATTGTAAAGGGAAGGTATGAGAATCCTCCCGCTGCAGCGATAAAAAAAGAACATGGTGACTTCCCACTGCAACGAAAAAGAAATGAACATGGCATCTGTTAGCATACACAGGTTACCGGAAATTGGACGTGAGTAGGCTGGAATGAGAATCCTCCCGCTGCAGTGATAAAAAACAGACATGGGATTTCTCGCTGCAAAGAGAAAAAAAATGAACACAGGGCTTGCCAACGAACCAAGTTACCGGGAATTTGACGTGGCTAGGCTTCTCCCATTCTGACCTAATCTGAGTTCTCAAATGTACTCTTTTATTACTAATACATACGTACCAAAGGAAAAAATGTTTAATCAGCAGTAAAAAGATGGAAAATGTTTGCCCATTGGGTTTTTCGATGCGACAGTTTAAAAATAGCATATTTTTAAAAGCAGTACATTTTCTTCGAAACAGGATTTCCTTTAAAAAATTCTCACCAAATCTCCCAAAACTCGGCAAATGTAAGTACGATTTTGTAACAAGTTTTATTTGAAGAAAAAAACTGCAGTTCCCGATGATATAAAAAATATAGTGTTCGGACGAAAATTTAGCTTGTGATAACGTAAAATGCGAGAAAAATGGCCCAAAACCTCACAAAACATAAAATAACTCAAAAACTATTAATCCGTTTAATTTCATTTTTACAGCATATGAGGTTCTAATTATTTAGTAACTATCTTTTCAAAGAATTTATAATGGGTGTAAAATACTATCATCAAATACTTCTGAACTCGTATTTCCTAATGCAGCGACTTCAAATAAATCCCCCGTATGTTTATTTCTGGTGGATGGAATGCAGGAATGACCTTGAGAATGAAACACCTCGTGAAAAAATGAACACCCTCAGTTGTCTTGGCAACGCCATATGCTGATTTTCCCCTGCTGGTTTTTCATTAGCAGCGGCCTTCCTTTTAACCTGTGATCTTTTCAGAAAAAAAAATCATATAAAAAAATCTAATAAACATTTCTGCACGGTTCGAAATTTAAAAGAGGGAGAAATAAATGTTTAATCAGTCGGTAAAAAGATGGAAAATCTTTGCCCAATAGGTTTTTCGATGCGACAGTTTAAAAGTAGCATATTTTTAAAAGCCGTACATTTTCTTCAAAAAATTATTTCTTATAAAAAATTCCCAAAAATCGGCAAATGTAAGTACGATTGTTAACAAATTTTATTTGAAAAGAAAACTCTGTAGTTTCCAATGATATAAAAAAATATAGTGTTCGGACGAAAATTTAGCTCGTGATAACGTAAAATGCGAGAAAAATGGCCAGAAAACCTTACAAAACATAAAATAACTCAAAAACTATTAATCCGATTAATTTCATTTGTATGGAATTAGCTTTCACTTGTCCTATTTAGTCAGTGTGTCAAATTTGGTCCAGATCCATCCAGCGGTCTGGACGTGTATAGCGAACAAACAAACAAACCAACTTTCCTCTCTTATATATATATATATATATATATATATATATATATAGATATATTTACATTTTATGTAAAAGCAAACAAAAATACAGTGGTTACACACGTTACATAGCGCTTATTAAAGCCACTTAAATGAAAACATGTGTCTAATATTATTTAGTAAGTATAAGATGAAAGCCCCCCAGGCCAGCCAATGTTTTGCATTTTATGCTTTATTTATTATAACAACAATGGCTGGCCTGGGGGGGAGGGGGGGCTTTCATCTTATACTTACTAAATAATATAGATATATATATTTTCCCCCTATCAGGGTTGCCACTCAATTTCTGAAAAAAAATTCCCTGACTTTTCCAGGTTTTCCAGACCATCATGTGGTAAAAATCCAGACTATTTTTTATGTTTATGATGTCAACTTTGTATATTTTCTTTGATATTTTTAGCTTCCCAAAGTAAGGTTAAACGTTGTTTGTTTACAAACACTGATTTTCCAGTCCAAATTACATGATTTTCCAGGTTTTGGGCTAAAATTTGCAATTTTCCCTGACTTCTCCCTGACTTTTTTTGCCAAAATGAAATTCCCTGACTTTTCCAGGTTTTCCCTGTTCTCCCTGACCAGTGGCAACCCTGCCTATGGGGTAGTATGTCATTTTTGCAGTAATATTCTTTGTGTTTTGCATTTTAATTATTTATATACATATATACAGAGTTAAGAGTTATTACAGATCTATTACTGGTTAATTTAGGACACTCCTGCAAAATGAATATATTTATTTTAATCAATCTGAAAGTCTTTTAAAGCTGCATTTATTAATTAATAAAAATAAAAATATATTAACATTTACAATACCTTCTACCGGATACATATCTGAAAACCTTCACTTTTTGCATAGACACTTCACCTAGATAAGGGAAGAGAAAAAAGTCAGAGAAAAATTTATAAATAGAAATCTTAACACAATAGAAGACACTCATTAACGCAACCCATAAGCATCATTCAAACAGTTTGTAAACACAAATCACAAAAGTTCTTAAAATCGAGTCCTAAAATCAAGTAAAGGAGTGTATTAGGGGATAAAGCCTAGTTCGTAAAAAAACACATCGATTGTACTTTCAAATGAAATGCTAAAGCAGTGTATGAGAAGTTTTCATTCAAGCATTCCAGATTGTTATGAGAGAAGTTCAATTTTATTTCTTTTAATTAAGAAAGAGTGGATAATGATAAAATTTTAAACAAGTATCTAAACTTTACTTCTTGCAAGGACATTGGATGGTCTTACAGCCTTGTCCAAGCACCGTATGGGTAATTCTCACAAAACGGGACAAAACTGGTCCCTGTTTATTTTTCTGGAGTTTCTTTACTTATTTTTTCAAGTTTCATTAGTTTTTAATGAAGCTGAAAAAGTACTTTTTATAAAGAAAAACATAATTTGTTGTCGCTGTGTTTACATGGGATGCACACCGTCTTGTATGATTTTACCATCTATTTTTATGAATTTTCATACCAATAGTTGTAAACGTCACTTTTTTTCTTAAAATAACTTACAAAATAAATTAAAATATATGGTGAAATGCCAATGACTGGTTGTGTTAATTGATTGTAGTTTTTTAGAGGAACCGTTTCAATAGATCACAATTTTGTGAAGGAGACTAATATTTTCTGCATCGATCCCTGGTGAAGTACATAATGTGAATACACTTTCACCTAAATTCATTTTGCTTTTGCATAATTTACGTGAATAAAAAAACAGTTAGCAGTAAAATCCCATATTTTGTCTAATGAATATTAAACAGAAAATACGTAAAACTAGCATGATACTTCTAGTTCCCACCCCCTCCCCCCTCGTTTCCCTTCCACTAGCCATTCACTGAGCAACTCCAACTCGTCTGGATAAGATATCAATCAGAGCTAACTGTCTAATGCTCAATTTAAAGTAAATTTAAAAGATCTCTATGATGGCGGAACAGGACTCACAAAATGTAATATAGCATAACATCATATAATACAAATTTAATAAGTAATTACCTTTTTCATTTAAAACTGGAATGGCTCCAGCTGTTGATTGAATTTGGCTCTGAAGAAGAGCCAAGTTTGCAGCATTGGACGACATAATGATCAAATATTATAGTACTCTGGAAAGAAGAAAAGGTATTACTCAATATCGTAAATATTCATACTTTATATGAAACAATATTACGACGAACTAACAAAACGCCAGACTCTGCTTCATGTTTACAGTGGAAATCAATTATATTTCTTGCCATATCACGATCATTTACATTTATCTCGACACATTTAGAACATAATGTGTGGAGATGTGCAATGTAAGCAATCACATTTTGTCCATGATCCACTCCGTCAAAGCAGAATCTATAGTATTAATTCGAATTATCGGACTTTTAAAATAGATACAGCTAATTTTTCTCATCAATTTCCTAATGCAAATTGCATAGCATTTTTTATTACTGATTCAATAACTCTGCACAGCAACATAACATGAAATAAAATGACTCTCATGAATTAAGAAGTCAAGTACTCACCTCCTCAATTATAACTTATGTTCATCACAACAAAATTTAATGGCCAACATAAAATTTAATTTTCTTTCAAATTTCAAAACAAATGTTTTACGAAGAGGGCAGTGAGTGAAAGAGGAGAGATGAGAATAGCAACAAAGAAAACATTCACGATTAAAAAGTTTATTTCAACCTGAAGTATTCGGAATATCAATGTAGAGGGCAGTAAAGTAGGAAGGTGCCCATAAAACCAATGACTTAGAACTTAACAGTATAAAGCCAGTCCCCAATGGACGTTTTGCATGGTTTCTGAGTTCGAGGCTAAAATTCGTCTGCTGGCGGTATTTACATCCGTCAGCTCCTATTGAAATGCATTGAGTATCCATTTTATAATTATTGTTTCTCATTATCAACCCCTCGGAATGAGTTATTGTATTTTAATATTTAAATTGATGGTTTAGAAGACGATGATATCGCATTTCGCTGCTAAACTTTGTTAATAAAAGGAATATTAGCGTTATAAAATTATTGCGTTATTGCAAACACTGTATAAGTAATACATCATTGAGTTTATTTTGAGTTTTTTGAATTTAAAATAGTACAAATATTCATTAAAAGCCTCCCACACCTTTTTAAAGTACGATACTTTAAATTATTTTAAGTATTTAATTATTCTTAACATTTTAAATGAAATCTCACAAGGAAGATAAAATTAATTTATAAAAACCTTTTATTTGTTAATGACTAATATTCTAACTTCTTTTGCAACAGCTATATTTCTAGAAGAAAGTGTTAAATAATCCCTTAGGGCCAAACAAGCTCAAACCGAAACTAATCATTACCATAAGATCGTGCACGTGGCGTATCAAATACCGCCAAGTGACGTCACGTGCAAAATGTCCATAAGGTAAGGTGACCAGATTTTTGTAGTCAGAATCGGGGACATGTCCCCGATTCTGACAACAAAACTGGGGACATTTATAATTAATGCAATAATTAACAGTAATTTAATTGAAAAACTATGCAATAATTAAAAAATTGTCCCCAGTTCCATTTTTACATTCTGGGGACAATTTAAAAAACGTCCTGAAAATGGGTACGTTTGGTTACCTTACCATAAGGCCCCGCCCAATGAACTTCTCGCAATGTGTCTGAGTTCGAGGCCAGAATTAGTCTGCTGGCGATATTTATGCTACAAAACTGGGGACATTTATAATTAATGAAATAATTAATAGTAATTTAATTAAAAACAATGCAATGGGGACATTTGAAAAAGTCTTGAAATTGGGGACGTTTGGTCACCTTACCTGGGGCCATCGTTATTAGCAACTAATAGCGAAGGCCCCGCCTTATCTAAGGCAACCATATTTCTAAACAGTAATTTGGGAACAAATCAAGCATAGTCCTCGAAAGTAAACAAAACTTAGGCACACGTGAAAATATTTTCGAGGACACAACATATTACCATGTACACCCTCCAAAAAAAGTATTCGAGTAAGAGATAAATTTCCTATTTGACTTACTCGAATAATTGAGTTTTTGTAAAACGTAAAACGTTACATTAATATGGAAAGAAAAGTAATATTTGGGTCATTCCACGTCAAATCAAACACAAAACTAGAGAAAGTTCACCACACCAACTTAGATTTTCCTCAAATTTTATATAGAGGATGTATGGGCTAAGATATCAACAAATCTCAATTTTGAAGTTTCTACGATAGTTAATTAGATAGAAATTAATTATGCAAATTTTTACGGTTTCTGCAAGATGCGCCAACTTTTTTCTAAATTCCTTAAATAACTCCTTACCTGTAAAAGTTACTGAAGTGAAACTTTGTGTCTAGAAGTAACTTTTTACGCTGATTCCAAAAATGTTATCGAAATTTGCGCATCTTCTATAGTTTACGCATTGGCATCGCATTTGCTAAACAACATGAATTTTTTTCGGCATGTCTGATCACAGACACATGTTTTAAATTTTTATATGTTATTAAGTTGGAGTAACCCTACATCCCAAAAAAATTTCATCTTGGCTTTCTGCTCAGGAGCAGAGAAAAAAAATTGTTGTATGTACCTATATATGAAGAGTTGCATATGCAACATTTATACTGAACATGACAAAATTCAGAAGCGTTAGTCAATTTTATTATATCTTTTAAATTGATATCAGAAATTTAACTACTACTCCAGGCATTTGCAAAAACTAGAAAATACTTAAAAGAGCTTGCATCGGAAAACGTAAAACAAACAAACAACAAAAAAGGCATGTCACACACAGTCTATAATAATAAAAATGAATGTTTGTAAATCTGTCTGTCTGTATGTGTGCGGTCTCCAGACAAACCTACTCCACACAGAACTCTCAAAATTTGAATATATAAGCCCATGAGTCCTATAATGCGCACCTGAGAATCAGAATTTTAAAATTTTAATTACTTTTTTAATTATTAATTAAAAACCGTTCTAAAACGGAAATTTTCTTACCCTGTGTTGCGAATTTTGGGAGCAACCCGCTGTTCTGGGGTTTAAAATAGTTTAAAATTCGTATTCTACGCGTTAAATAGTTAAATTTTGCTTTTTTTTGCATCAATATGGAATGTTCTGGAAATCTCGGGTTCTATGGGACGTAGGTCTTCGTAAACCTAATTTTTGGGAACTTATTTTTGTCGCCAAATTTGGCGATATTTCGCCAAAAGTTGCCAAGTTTGACGATTTTTCTGCCATTTGGCGCGTTTTTCCTAATGGGGCCTTTTCATGAAATTTTTTATGGTATTTAATATGTTTAATGACCTAACATTTCCTAATTTTGAGAAATTTAAATCGAAAATTGTGGATTTTACAAGATAATTTGTTTAATTGGATGAAATATTTAATAACTCCAGCAATTTTAATGCAAATTATACGATATTTCTGGGAGAAATATGTGACGGCCACAGCAGTGAGTTGTCTTTAGTGGTGCGTTTGTAAGTAGGTACCAGAAACTCGGGAACTATAATTTGCACATTCTGTTATATAATTTCGGCCTAGAGTACTAATCTGGAGATGCATTTTACATGTCAGATTTTTTAAATCGCATAATTTAAGGGGTTCACGGGCAACGCCGTGCGGGACTGCTAGTGTTAAATTAAAAAGAATTCTAAAGTTAAAATTTTGAATTACTTTTAATTTAACCCTGTTTTTTTTTTTTTTTTTTTTTGGCAGTCATTCACCAGTCAATAAATCTTTGGAATTCTGTATGACATTCAAGTCAATAGACGGAACAAAGTTTATTGAAAGAATTGAATTCCTGTAAGTTACAGTAGTTATTTACCTTTAACAGAATGCGAACAAAATTGTGCTTTGGCTAGTTTTGAGGATGGATATAGCAATTTGAAATAGGTTTTACTGTATACTGTATTGAACTTTTGTTGTTACAAAAAGTAGAATAGCAATGTCAGGCACATTGTCAAATTGAACATTTGGTGATATATTGCAGAATAAATGTCATGTAACCAGTTATTCACGGCAAACTTTTACGTCTACCCTCCTGGGAGGATTATATTCGAAATGTTCTGAAATCGATTTTTAGGCATTCTTCAGTGTTGTGAATTTTACAGCAAGAATTTTATCAATATCTCTTTTCTTCTTTGAGATCCCGCAGAATATGTGAAAAGAACATTTTGGGCCTTTATCCTCCATAAATTACGAGTTTTGGAAAATACTCTCTAATCTAGCACCTACGCTATAAAATCCCACTCGTGCTAAATTTCGTTTTATTAGCTTCAGTAGTTTTGGCTAGTATTGTCATACGGAAAGTATTGACATACGGAAAACGGATAGAACTTTCCGGTAGACCTAATATGTATTTACATATATATGCTTTATTAAACATTGTTCTTCCTTTTGAGTTCAATATCATACAGAATTCCAAAGATTTATTGACTGATGGATGACTGCCAAAAACAACAGGGTTAAATTAAAGTAATTCTAAATTTTAACTTTACAATTCTTTTTAATTTAACATTGCTTTGCATGCATTTTTTGTTGTTTGTTTGTTTTACGTTTTCCGATGCAAGCACTTTGATATATTTTCTAGTTTTTGCAAAAATGTCTGGAGTAGTAGTTAAACTTCTGATATCAATTTAAAAGACAGGAAAATGGACTAACGCTTCTGAATTTTCTCATCTTCTAAATGTTGCATATGAAAATCCTCATATATAGGTACATACATGCATTTTTTTTTTCTCTGCTCCTGAGCAGAAAGCCAAAAGGAAATTATTTTGGGATGTAGGATTATTCCATCATAATAACACATAAAAATTTAAAACATGTGTCTGTGATCAGACATGCCGAAAAAAATTCATCATGTTTTTTAGCAAATGCGGTGCTCATTCGTGAACTATAGAAAATACGCAAATTTCGATAACATTTTTGGAATCAGCGTAAACAGTTACTCCTAGAAACAAATTTTCACTTCAGTAACTTTTACAGGTAAGGAGTTATTTACGGAATTGAGAAAAAAGTTAGCGCGTCTTATAGAAAAGTTAAAAAATTGCATAATTAATTTCTCGGTAAATAATTATCGTAGAACCTTCAAAATTGAGATTTGGTGATGTCTTAGCCTATAAATCATCTATATGAAATTTGAGAAAAATCAGAGTTGGTGTGGTGAATTGCACTGTTTGATCTGACGTGGAATGACACATTTATACACTCTCCAAAAAAAGTATTCGAGCAAGAGAGAAATTTCCTACGTTGGTTTCGTATTTTAAAAAATATTTATCTAAAGAATATAAATTAGGCTATGTATAAATATGGCTTTCTACATTTCTATCAAGTAGAGCGTTTTTCAAAAACTCAATCATTATTCGCAAATCTAAAATAGGAAATATCTCTCTTGATGGAATACTTTTTTTGGAGGGTGTACATAGCATAATTCATATTCTATGATAAATAATTTTTAATATACGAAACCAACTTAGGAAATTTTTACTCGAATACTTTTTTTGAGGGTGTATAACAGTATACCCACACTTTAAATCTTGACCGACGTTGATACTTAAAAATGAACTCTAATAGCTATTTATATCAATTGTGTATTCTTATTTATAATAAATTAATAGAAGCATTTCATTCATTTATAAATATTCATTTAAACCAGAAGTATGAAAGGAACATCATGCTGAAATATTGCACTTTATTCAAAATTTAACCCTTGAAATAGTATTTCTATTTTTCAGAAGACATTGCTTTTTACATTGGATCATTTTGTGATAATTTTTCATGAAACTTTGTAGAGCTTCTAAAAAAAGTATTCGGGTGCAAGAAAATTTTCGTACGTCAATTTCAAGCAGGGTTCTTCATGAAAAGGGATTAATCATTACCAAAACTGAAATGGGAAATTTGGCTCATATTCCGTTACTTTATTGAATGTCTGTACACGCTACACACACAATGACAACAAACGCTTTCAGAGATCGAATTTCATTTTTTCTCTGAGTAGATGGCGCTTTTAGTTGGTTTATTTTTCTTATTTCTTCGATTTTTTCTGAAAGAAATAAGCTAAACGGAAATTTTCAGGGAAAAAAAGTACAAATCTTTAAATTTGGGGACATTTGAGGAAGTGTTTTTGGGGACAAAATGAAAAAAAGATCTATATTTGGGGACTGTCCTCGAATTTCGAGGACGTGTGGTCACCTTACCTTATCTTATATTGAAATGGATTGAGTATCCATTTTACAATAGCTCTCTCTGCTTTTAAAACAGCTCGAAATGATTTATTGTTTTTTATTACTTAAATGAAAAGTTAAGAAGATTATATCGCATTTCCCTTCAAAACTTTCTAAATTAAAGGATTATAAAATTACTACGTTATTGCGAACTCTGTGTAAACAGCACTTGCTAGGGTTGATTTTAAGTTTTCTGTGTTCGGAAAAACACAAATATAAAAGCTTCCCACACTTTTTAAAATACGAATTTTAAAATCTTTTTAATAATTTTTAGTATTTAATGATTAATATTTTAGACGAAGTATCACAATAAAAAAAAGTTTTATTTGTTAACGACTAATATTCTACCTTCTTTTGAAATAACTACAATGTCTAAAATAAAATGTTTTAAAAAAGTAAGAAACTGTGAAACACCTCAATATTTTAAACACGCACTAAAGTAATATATATTAAAAGCGCATCATAATTCACCGACCTTCCCTATTTTCATTCCTTATTCCATTAAGTTGGAAAGTGTATCATTATTCATCAGTGTACCGTATTTTCCTCCCTTGTTCGATAAAACCTATCTTCGGAATCGAAATCTATCTTAAAATAGACTGCTAAAACTGTTTTACAATCTTCGCCAAGCTTATTCCAATTGTACTTCTCCGTTTTAAATACTATTTGGAATGTGCATCATAATCCATGAGTGTGCCGTTTTTGACTTTCTCGGGTTGATTTCTACTTAAACACCGACTCTCGCCAAGGTGGCGATGATTAAGCTTATGCTTTTACCACGACGATTTTTTGTATTTATGTGGCAACCGTAATTTAGAATTAAAATAGCGATTTGGAACAATATGTAAGTACAACATTCCATTACTTATTTGTTGATTTTGGGTCGCCAATTAAAGTAGTTTTAAAAAAGTAAGCGTCCCCAAATTTCTTAACTGGTGTGTTTATCGTAATTTATTCACTTTATTTTTGATCTAGTTCTTTTGGATACGTCGAAACTTGAGCATAACTCCATAGAGGCCCATGACTACAAAGATCGCCAAGTGGGGCGATTTTTTTAGGTTGGCGAGAGTGGGAGCGTTAAAACAGGAATCATCTCTTTCTTGTTCCATAAAACACATATTTGGAAACGAAATCTATCTTAAAATCACCTACTGAAACTGTTTTACAATCTTCGCCAAGCTTATTCCAACTATACTTCACCATTTTAAATACTATTTGGAATGGGCCTCATGAATCACGAGTGTGACGTATTTGTCTTTCTTGTTCCTTGAAACGCATATTTGGAATTGAAATCGCCAACTAAAACTATTTTACTATCTTCGCCGGGCATATTCTAAGCATACTTTTCAAGCTCGGTTCGGTTTTGAAGTTATTTTTTGGCAGTAAACTTGGCGATCAGTTATCAAAAATTGCAAACCTTGCTCGACTTTCAAGAATTTAATCTCCCTACCTCCCTCCACACACATTCTCCGTTATCTGGCAAACGCATTTGAAAAGACCTTCACTGTGACAGTTCATGTCTATAAAACCTGTCTACAAATCATGTCTACAAATCATATCTACAAAGTCGCATAGACAAAAACCTGGGGGACTATCGTTGTGACGTGATTTTTCAACCAACACGTGGCCCCAAACCAATCAACTGCAACAGTAGTCTATTGACACTCAATCTTCAATCTGATTGGTCAAAATTTCTATTTTCCACCGGCAGATGACTGAAATAGCCTCGTATGGATATTGTCCATTCCTAAGGTCAAGGTCAAAACAAGCTGAAACGAAATCTAATCAACACCACGGGCATACGCTAGCGCAAGTGGCGGTTCAAATATTGCCAGGGACGTCACGTAAGACGTATCCATTTCAAATTAGTTTCAATCTAATGTAGTAAAAATCTAATGAGGTTAACAAGTTTTGACAAAAAATTACACCACGAGCAAAATAATAAACTTCCACCTTATCAGACGATGTAGAAAAGTAAAACAACGTGTTTTTTTTCTTCTTCATTCACTAATTCATGTTAGATATCGCAACTGAGAATGATGTCATTTTGACGTCATGTGTTTAAAAATGAGTTATTATTTTTTTCTTTTACTAGGGGCCAAGGACCCCAGTCTCGCTACGCTCGCTTTTCGTATGAGGCATTCGGCCCTAATAAGACATAATTTCAACAGACAAAACCCGAAGATTGGATCAGATAGAATGTTACGGAGCTACACATTGCTTGGTTCTTGCATCTTCATTGGTACATAAAAAATTAAACTTCACACTACAGTAGACCACCTCCCCCTCATAACACGGAAGATATTTTGTTATGGGAATCCGTGTTGTACGGGTCCTGAGCTATACTCCACCTGGAGTGCGGACTCCGCTTATAATCGCTGGAAAAATTATTTGCACTCCTCAGAAACACAATGATATTTAATGTTGCCATTCAAATTTATATTAATTAGGAGCTAAAGCGTAATAAAATCAGAACATCTGTTTCAGCTGTATTTTTAATAATGTAAAACCTATTGGACACCTTGCGAATTTGCCACCCATGGCGATTTTTCATTATTTGGCGACTTGCGTACATGTAAAGTTAATAAAAGCTACGGAACAGATAGGATAGCTTGCCACCCATAGCGACTTTTCATTATTTGGGGATTGACACATGCCTATTCCACAGCTTACGAAATATTGTAACAATAGATTAAAGCTGTTGTGAACTAATAGTATTTAAATATATGTAAAATTATGTGGCATACTTTTATGTCGCATTTTTGGGACACGTTTTTCATACACTTTTCAATAAAGGTGGGGAGTGATAAAATGACATAGTCATTAATAGATGGAGAAAAGCTTCACAGAAAAATGCACAATTTCAACTGAATGAAAATTTCAAAAACTTATTCTCGGGTGTATTCAGCAGACGATAAATTACGATAAATTGCGCCAAGCATTAGAATCATCTCCTCAAAATCGCAAAAAACCGTTTAATTTTTCGCCAAATTAAAAAGTTGCACATTTGAGTCTCAGAAAATGTCTAAATATTTTTCTTTTGAGTATAAAACATTTCATTCTTGCTCTGATTTCCCATGCACACGATATTTTAATTTAAAAACAGCCTTACAAATAATCTAGACAAAAAAATTTTTTTTTTTTTTAAATCGTTATTCTTTTATTTTTACTTCAAGAGTCTGAATCATTTAATAAACTTGCCGAATGTGGCAACCTAGATAACCTTAAACGTCGCTTTTTACACTATGGGGTTACAATTACGAAATGGCGGAAAGCAAAAATTAGCCTTTTGCGATACGTTTTTTATCGATATCTCCTAAAATAATTCAAATTTTGAAAAAATCGCTTCGAGGTGTGTCGGGAACTGTCATGGAAAATGTCCGTACAAAATTTGGTAGGTCTACGATCACCCGTCTGCCAGCTACGCGAGACAGGGACGTACCCAGGAAAAAATTTCGGAGGGGGTCCAAACGCTGAAAAAGGCATATTTTCTCAAAAAGACTTCATCATTATTACTTTGTGAACAAAAACTCAAATTTCGGAGGGTGTCCGGACCCCTTGGACCACCCCCCTGGGTACGTCCTTGACGCGAGACACATTCAAACAAACTAACTAACAGTTTACACATTGTTTTATTAATATAGAAGAAAGTTTTTATTTTGGCGTAAAATGGGCGTAATTCTAACCCATGTTTGTAAATGTTTGTTTGTTGCCATTCAAAAGTTATATTAATTAGGAGCTAAAGCGTAATAAAATCAGAACATATGTTTCAGCTGTATTTTTAATAATGTAAAACCTATTGGACACCTTGCGAATTTGCCACCCATGGCGATTTTTCATTATTTGGAGATTTACACATGCTTACAACCTATATTTACTGTTCATTTAAGGTTACTGGAAAACTGTTATCCATATTTTCATTTACATAATCGTTTGCGATTGGCGTACTTAACACCACGAATTATACCATCGCGTCGCGCTAGCAAATATCCAAAGTGTACTATAACTGCTACAATGGCATAGCTAACGCCGCCAAATATTTCTACTGGTAGCAAATAATCCAGCTGGACGAGAACCGGCTTTAAAATAATCTGCATTTTAATTATTTTTCATTTTCAAGATATTAGTTATTCTGTTTTGGAAAAACGAATAATCGCTAATTCTAAACTCCTGTTGTCTAATCGAACTTACTATTTGAAAATTGTCAACTTTGTGTAACACATTTTGAGTTACTTATTTCATATAGTTTTTATTTTGGCGTAAAATGGGCGTAATTCTAACTCATGTTTGTAAATTTCATGCGATTCTAGATACTTGGAAACGCTTTGTTGCAAAGGAATGAATGATTTTATGCCAAATCTGGCAACCATTCGTTTTATTTTTTCAGTTTTTTATTAATATCTTCTAAAATAATTGGATTTTCGAAATTTAAATCAGCTTAGCAGGTTCCTCGGAATTTTTTGAATCTGTGGGAACCTTAGTCGAAACTCAAATCCCTACGGTTTAGGAGGAGATAGATAGGTCCATAAGCTTTTGACAGCGGCGGCGGCGACAGCGGCCCTTACTTTTTTTTAGAATAGAGAGATAAAAACCCGAAGTATTTTGTTTAATGCGCGAGCTACCCTTGGCAATTTTTGAATACTATGATTTTTCAGCCACAATAATAACGGAAGGAAAGTTGTAATTTTTTAAATCTTGGGAAATTCGAATGTCGCCTAAAGGTGGAAAATACTAATTGACATAATACATAGTATTCGCTATCAGTTTGATGACGGTCATCGTATGCATTCCCAAAATTCGTGCAAAATGTTGCCAAGTTTGGACAACTTTTGGCGGAATATATATTAGATAAACTTTTTTTTTTGTTGAATTCCTGCAACTTAGCAAGCTCTTGCAGAAAAGTTACATCATTGTCAAAATAACTCCGGAAAGTATTTAAAATACCGATTAACTAGGAATAAATCCAACATCCCTCAAATTAACTTTGCAACAGAACTTCACTCACTTGCAACAGAACTTATTAAAGTTCTGTTGCAAGTGAGAGTTTTCCAACGTCGTATGGTTCAATATTTCTCCGTTTCAAAACTACTGCGAGAATTAACCAGGCTCAAGTACTCGGGATAAGAACGTGGCGTCTTAAATTAAAAGTTGCGTGAAATTCGTAAACTCTGCAACACAATTTAACGTCCTATTCGCAATTTAAGCTATTCTAAATAGTTCCTCGAGGTTTACAGCATGATGTTTTACACGAGACAACCATGGAGGTAAATATTTAAATTGGGACAGGTTGGATATTTTACACCACGTCGAGATGTATTTTTTGGTGCTAAATAAGCTAATCTGACAAGAATTATGCTTAAAATATGTGGAGAGCTGTTTTAATGGCAATGCATAAATTCTAAAGAATCATCAAAGAGTAGAAAGGCACCATTGGTTTAAAATGTCTGTTTCTTTAGATTGAGCATTAAAGAGGGAGAAACGAAGATAGATAATATTAATATAAGTAATAGATAGTATAAGTGATAGGTAGTAATAGTAGATTTGTTAGGTTAATATGGATTAAAGCACAGTATATCACGTTAATAAATATTTCGTGAAATTAAAATTGTTCTATTCATCAATTTTCAACGCTCGCGATCGTCTTACAACTAATTAAACTGTAATCCTACGTTGCGTTAATATATCCCGCTGTAGTTTCAGCAAAGAGACTACTCGAATATTTTTTTTTTTTTTTTTTTAGATTTTGTTTTCGCACAGGTACGATTATATTTTAGGAAAATATTCGTTTCCTACCGTGCGAAAAACGGGGACGCAGCTAGTCGTTAATAAGACTTATTTACCCACTCAAGTTCAAATACATTTTTTAAAACTTGTAGTGGATGACACTTGTTGTTAATACAGTTTTTTAAATAAAAAGCAACTAAAATAAAATTTTTCTTTGTTGACCTAAGTAAGAATTGACTTTTTTTTTTTCAGTACTTGTTTTTTTTTACTTTTCGGTTTTCATTGATTTGTTTAGATTTTAGGAGAAATTCTCTGAAATCTCTAAAATGAATTTTCTAAAATCTAAAAGCTAGAATTTTCTTTTAGCCGCAATCATTCCTTCTTTAATGAACCATTCAAGGAAAGAAAGCTTATCTTATCTCAAAACAGTATCTAATTCCATACTAAGAACGGGACTTAAATCTCCAAAGAGACGAGGAGGAAAATTGATAGTCTGAAAATTTTCAGTAAGCGAAACGCCCCTTCCTTCTGCGATAAAAACATCCAATGGGATATAATATGAAATATCACACCTGGCGAAAAGTATATTACCGAAAAAGTGATTCATATTGCTCAAGACATAAGAACCAATTAAAAACTTCTAAACAATGCGAACCAAACATAAAAATAAATAAATTCAACTCTAAGACGATCTTAGGGATCAAAACTGCAAACCGTGCATGTACTACGTCAAATCGAGCGCCAGAGAACGGAGAAACAAAATGGCGACTTGTCAAAAGGATCCGACAAACAAAATAGCGGTTTTACACAAGCACCGAGTATCAAAATGGCTGCTTTCACAAGGTTAGCATTATATTTACAGAAAGCTGCCAAGCTTATCACATTTATGCATTTAGCGCAAACTTGACGTAATTGGGTCCTAAAGTAGGAATCCACTATTAACCATGAAACACTCAAAAAAAAAGTACTGAATAAGGTTGAAATTAATAGCACTCTGGTGTTAAAAAAACAAAAAAAGAAAAACAAAAACGGATGGGGCTGTGTCAGGGTACACGTTCATTGGTCTAACGCGGAAAGTCTATCTCAGTGACTCCCTTCTAGTGTTAAAGATTGAAATGATAAACCACGTTGACTAAGCGTACTTAGACAGCTTTCCGAAGCTCCCGAAACCGTCTTGCTCGCACAGGACATCGGGGTATCTGTGTGTGGACCATAACCCCCCCATTCGAACCACAGCCATGATTTACCACATTAACCTGAATATAACGCGGCCTCGAATATAACGCAACCTCGAATTTTTTCATCAAGATAAATAGAAAAATCCTATAATTAGGTCTCGAATTTAGCGCCAGTCAGGTGTTTGACGGGAAACGATCAGTCAAAAAACATCGTGCTATTTTCGGGATAATAAGGTATATTTTCGGATGGCTCTAGCACTGGCTGAAGCCGATATGTTGAGTTTTTATTATATTTTATATACTTGCTGGTTATTTTTAACCTATAAATATTGCGCAAATTACACTTATTTTTATTTGCATCTGTCGGCCTAAATAAACTCTGCAAACATATGAGAGAATCACCGCGCTATCACGTGTGAGTCGTGAGTTATACTGAATCGAAAGAAGCGAGATCGCCGGTTTCTGTCATTCTGCACAGTGACCCTCTCCCACCCTCCGCCAGACCCCGATGCAAACTCAAGGTCATAACAGCGAGTCGACTATAAAAGCTAAATAAAGATACTTCATTTATGTTTTAAAGAGACCGATAGTTTTCTAATTATGAATACACTACAGTCAGTTCGTAGCTGTCCACTTTTCTGGCCTTGTACCCGAGTGTGATTTTAAAGACGTTCCACGTCAAAATCCAAACCGTAACAGGGGGTAGACTGTGATCCCCGGCTGTATGTTGGACGATCCTCTTATGTAACCAAGACTCTCTTCTTACTCTTCTATTCACAGTTTTACTGCACGCTAAGAAATGAAACTAATAAAATCACTTAAAACACTTTATTGTGGTATTGTTATGACGTCGAGCAGACCCTTCTCCCTGCGATAACGCCATACGTCAGAAGTTGTTTTGTTTTCAGTTCGAGAAGGCGCAGACACAGTGACGGTGTTGAAGAATGCATGTAGATGTACCGCGAGTTTAAAGCCGACCCTTGTGGTTGTAGCGCACACCTAACACCGCGAATATAATGTAATGTGAATGTACCCCTGTGCTTTTATGGATATGTTTGTGACAGTGTAATAAAACGTCCTGTTCGTCCTATAATTGTGTCCCCATCTGTTTGTTCACGCTACCGTACAGATGAGGAATACATTTGGTGGCAGCTTTACGGATTGAACCAGTGCATCGAAAACCAGTGTTTTAAGAAATGATTATTTTCAATGGGTAAGTGCCAGTTCTAAAACAGTGCCTTTTTAATTAATCTAAAACAGTGCTTTTGTATTAAAGTTACTAAATTTGATTTTGGGGTCGTTTTTGGAACAGGTTGTGCTTATACTATTTAATTGCTTATTTTAGCGGTTGTATTATCGTTTAAGATAAGTATATGTATTTTGGTTTCGATTAAGGTAAATAGTGTTAATGCTATTTAATTATTTGTTTTAGCGGTTGTATTATCGTTTAAGACAAGTATATGTATTTTGGTTTCGATTAGAGTAAAAGAGTGTTTATGCTATAATTACTTGTTTTAGTGGTTGTATTATCGTTTAAAATAAGTATATTGGTTTTTCTGAAAGCTAAGCAAAGTGCGAGATGAAAATATTTTGTTTTGAACATTTTGAGTTAAGAAAACAATTATTATTTTATTGTGAGTATGCCATTTCGATAATCTTAATTATATGATTCATTAAGAGTTACTAATTACATAGGAATTACCTTCTGTTTTCATGAAGTGAATCTGATTAGTTTTGAGAATACTTTTAAATAGTTTTATTCTGTGTATTCAGATTTAAGACTGATTTTCGCTCTCACGAAAAAAAAAAAAAAAAAAAAAAAAAAAAAGTATTTACTGAAATTACGTATTTCAATTAGAAAGTTTCGTTCTCAGAAAATATTATGAAGGTTGTGTTTTGTTAAAAGAATATATTTTCTCATACGCAGTTTGATTTTGTGTTGAATAATTTTGAAAAAAATTTCTTTATGATTTGATTGCATTATATTGTTTGATTTCATTCGAAAAGAGAAACAGTTTTGGTTTGTTAAGTAGCTTTCGAAGAAAACCATTGTAATCCTCAAGGAATATTATAAAAGTGTTTAATTCTATTATCATTTTTTTTTTAGAAACGGAAGTAAACTTCGTAAAGTAATTTATAGATTGGTGTAGTTTGCTTTTGATTTAAGTAGTATCATTAGTAAAATATTAATTAAGTAAAATTAAATAATTATATTGTACATTGTTCATTTATTATTATTTATGTGTTTAATTGGTTTACGATTTGGTTTATGATTTTGTCGGTATAAGTTATACGATTTTGGGAAATTTAAAGGTGATAAACATTTTCATGGTTGCTATTTTAATGTTTTTTAAAACATTAAATGTTTTTTTTTAGAAAAAGTTTAAAATTGAGTATTTTGTCATTGTTTATGTACTAAAATTTTTTTGGGGGTCATCTGAAGATCCAGAACATTAATTTGGTTAAAATTAGCATTAACTTTTCCCCAAATCCTATTCGTATCATTGCTGAGGATTTTCTTAAATAAATCAGACTATTAAAATGGCCTATCTCGCGAAGGCGCGTAAAGAGGAATTAAGAACAATTGCTCAAGAGTTAGGAGAGGAGGTTACTGATGATCTTAAAATGATCGATTTAAAGAATTTGATATTAAATAGCAAGAACTATGATGAAGAATTTGTAAAAGAATTTGTGAATTTGATAATAAGTGATATAATTAAATCTGAAGAGAGGGAAAAAGCTGAACGTGAAGAAAGGGAGCGAATTGAACGTGAAGACAAAGAGAGAATTGAACGTAAAGAAGAAAGACTTAAAGAAGAGAGAGAATTTGCATTAGAAATGAAACGGTTGGAATTGAGTGCTTCTACAGGCGATTCACGTACGATGCGTACCAATTTCTCAAGTGGCAGTGAGACGAGTCCTAAGGTAGAATTATTGAAAATTAACCCAAAATTCGATGAAAAGAAAGATGAAATAGGACTCTATCTTATAAATTTTGAGCGTCGTGCAGAAATGGCTAGAGTTTCTAAAGAAGATTGGGTTGCGTATTTGCTTAATGTTTTGTCAAGTGAAGTAACGAATATGTTGGCGCGAGAACCCGTAGAAAAGGTTAAAAATTATGACTATGTTAAGGAGTTGATACTGAAGCGGTACAAATTAAATGCTGAAAGGTTGAAACAGTTATTTTATAGGCATCAGAAGACTTTTGAAAAAACATGGCGGAATTATGCTCACGGGTTAAATAGCTATTTCAAAGAATGGATTTCTGAATTAAAGATTACTACGCTTGAACAACTTAAAGAATTAATGGTTACAGAACAGTTGAAGAGACGTGCGCCCCAAGAAATAAAAGATCATTTCCTGGAAGACTAGATGAATAGTTTCTCCTTTTGACTTGGCAGATAAAATACACGAATATGAAAATATCAAAGATAGTTTCAAAAGAACCGGATATCGACAATTGTCGAAAAACTCAGAATACTCTCGGAAGTTAGATGGAAAATTAAGGATTGAAGACAAGAGGTATAAGAATCAAACGAAATACGAGCAACAAAAGAACAAAAATAAAGAAAGGGAATTTGAGCAGAGAAAACAGCCGCGATGCTACGAGTGTGGTTCTTATAATCACCTTAGACCTCAGTGTCCAAAACTGAAAGAAGTGGTGGCTGCGAATGATATCGCTGACGGAGATGTAGATCACCTGATGGCTCCTTATACCACCTTAGGTAAAGTAAATGGTGCAGAAGTTTCCATACTCCGCGATACTGGAGCCACATTAGATTTGGTTTGCCCTAAGTTAGTGAAACCTTATATGTTTACAGGTGAATATGTGTGGGTGAAATCCCCATTGATAGAGACTGTTACGTGTCTACCATTAGCCGAAATAGAATTAGAAGGTAGTTTTGGGCATGTTGTAACGAAAGCAGCAGTACAACCGTATAAATGGGAAGAAAGTAAATATTTGTCAGGAAATAAGACAGCTGCATTGATCGACAGTATGAAGAAAAATAAAGATGTGGAAATCCATATGATAAACGCAGTTCAAACACGTTCTAAGAAGAAAAAAGAATTACGAAAGGAAGAAGAGAAATCACAAGAAATCTCGAATGAAAGTTGTCAAGAGATCGTTGACCTAACCGAAATCACTGACGAAGAAAAAAGTATATTACCATCAGCGGAGCCTTTTGTTGAAACTCCTAATATTTTGAGGATCACACCTGAAGAATTCAAGTCAGCTCAAAGTAGAAGCACAGAATTAAAGTCTCTAATAGAATTAGCTACAATTAAGGAAAAAGGTAAATTGGAATTAAATAATGAAGTTATTTTATAAGAAAGAAGACAAACATGGAACTGAAAGACGACTGCTAGAAGTTCCAGAGGAGTATCGTGAACAGTTAATGAAAATTTGTCATGAAGGAACAGCGGCTCATCTTGGAGCAACAAAAACTAAAGATGCACTCTTTAAAAGTTTCTATTGGCCTAACTGTTACCGAGATGTTGAGAATTTCGTGAAGGCTTGTGACAGTTGCCAAAGAGCTGGAAAACCTCAAGAAAAGAAGAAGGCTCCTTTAAAGATCATACCAGTTATCACAGAAAATTTTACGAAAATAAATGTTGATGCTTGTGGGCCTTTGCCCGTGACACCCTCAGGAAACAGATACATTATGACTGCAATTTGCATGT
Source organism: Cheiracanthium punctorium (assembly GCA_038373885.1). Lineage (NCBI taxonomy): Eukaryota > Metazoa > Arthropoda > Arachnida > Araneae > Cheiracanthiidae > Cheiracanthium > Cheiracanthium punctorium. The sequence continues at coordinate 1,164,086 of JAWZYV010015837.1, read as the reverse complement.
CTTCTAAATATCCACATGCTATCCCTGTGGAAAATCTCTGTTCGACTGCTGTTGTAAATGTGCTACTTCAGATTTTTAGTCGCATGGGATTCCCTAAAGAATTGCAGACCGACTAGGGATCATCTTTCGTGAGTGCACTTACATCGGAATTTCTAGAAAGGTTTGGAATAAAGGTGGTGCGAAGCTCCGATAACACCCCCAAAGTAATCCAGTGGAGAGAATGCACAGAACTCTAAAAAGAATTCTCATAGTCCTATGCAGTGGCGGCTCGTCATTAAGGGCCAGAGCTGCCTGGTCCCACCGACTAAGCACCGTCTAAATCAAAGTATCTTCCTATTATGTAAGGCAGTTCTTTCAATAATTTACTTTCATTAAAAAATACACGCGTTTTACTCTATTTTAATACTATCCATTAAAAAACGCGCTTAAAAAAGCGATAGTTATACGATTTTCCCCCTACCTAAACCATGCATGGGCCAAGGGCTGGCTTGCCCTGAAATAGGAGTCTCTTCTCCGTTCACCGGGTTGACATATTTGGCATTGAGCATAAAAGCCATACTGACGCCGAATTAACTAGGCATCCAAACGGCTTATTTGGCGCTGTTCTGGGCCCAGATCTGCGGGCCCTCGCACGGTGATCTACACGACCGTGCGGGAAAATTTCGGCAATCGGTAGCTATTGGCGAAATTTTCCGCTTAGGAGGAAATCATAGTTTATTTGCGTGATTGTATTTTTGCAGTGCAGTCAGATATTTTTCTGTTTTGTTTTCTTGATTTACAAAAAGGGATGTATAAATGTATTTTTTATATATGTTGATATTTATTTTAAAATAAATAAATCATCTAAAAAATTATGAACAGGCAACTATAAAGAACATAAATATTAAATATTTAAATGTGGCTTTTTGTTTAGTAATAAACTAAACTTTTCAATTTAACATAACTAGGTAAAAATAGCAAAAGTTGTATAGTAAATTCGATAATTATTTGTCATTTGAGAAATTTTAAATACTTACGCTGTGTGCACGTGGGGATAGGTTGTTCTATATGTATATATATTTTCGCGATTTTAATTGGCACTATTTTTTTTTCGGGCCTCACCACTGAAACGGGTCACAAGCCGCCACTGGTCCTATGTTTCGAATCTGGACCAGACTGGGAAAAAATCTTACCCCAGGCTCTTTTCGCTCTACGAACGGTAACTCATGATAGTACCGGATTTTCTCCAGCTGAATTGGTTCACGGAAAAAACTTAAGAACGCCCATCATGCTTCTCTACGAAAAGTTGAAAGGTGAAGGAGAGACAGAAAGTAGTGTAGTAGAATATGTCTTTGAACTTATGAATCGTATGAAGAGATGCCAAGATCTTGCAATTCAGCAAATGGAAAACGTAAAAGAAAAACAAAAACTATGGTATGATCGAAAGGCTACAGAACGCAAGTTTGAAAAGGGAGACTTATAACTTGTGGTGGCTCCTTCAAAGCCGAATAAATTGTCCGTTCAGTGGGTAGGTCTTGGACAAATTCTCCAACAATTATCTGAAACAAACTATGTTGTTAAATTTCCAGACAAAGAAAAAAATCATGTGTATCATATCAATATGCTGAAACCTTATTATCAAAAACCAGAAAATATAAATTTGTTATATACGGAAGAACCAGATGCTGATAATGAAGAAATGCCTTGTTTGCAGCTGAATTCCTATAAAAATGAAGAGTCTGAACTTTTCCAAAACATAGAGTCAAACTCCCGACTTTCTGAAAGGGAACGTGAAACTCTGAGACAATATCTGAGTATTCTGGCATTTTCTCAAATGATCCAGGATGTACGGACCTTACTAAACATGATATTGAATTGGAATCCGAAAAACCAATTTGTACAAAGCCATACCGGTTGTCGCCTAGACAAAGTGAAATTTTAAAGAAAGAAGTAGAAAAGATGCTGACTCTCGGAGAAATTGAGGAAGGCGAATCCGACTTTTCATACCTGCTCATCTTAGTTGAAGTCCCCGGGAAAGATCCCCGACCCTGCATTGACTATAGGAAATTGAACAACGTCACTAAAACGCAGTATTTTCGCTACCAAATATCGAGCAACTAGTCTAAAAGGTATCAAATGCAAATTATATAACTATACTGGATTTGACCAGAGGTTATTGGCAAATCCCATTAACGGCACGAGCTCAGCGTTATGCTGCTTTCTGTACCCGCTTTGGTATTTTCAAAACGTTACGGTTACCGTTTGGACTAAAAAATGCTCCATATGATTTCAGGCAGTTGATGGTTGGGCTGTTAAAGACTTTTCAGTACCATATCTCGATGATGTCGCCATATTTTCTCCTATGTGGAAAGAGCATATATCGCATTTAAAAATTGTATTCGAAAAGATGAATACAGAAGTTGCATATAAAACCATCAAAATGTCAGTTTGCAAAAGCGACCGTGAAGTACTTAGGTCATGTAGTTGGTCAAGGACAACGAAGACCAGAGGAAGTTAAGGTCCAAGCCATAAGAGACTTCCCTACTCCTTCTACGAAAACACAGATTAGGTCATTTCTAGGACTGGCTGGATATTATCGAAGGTACATTCCTGAATTTTCTGTGATTTCAGCACCATTGACCGAACTACTAAAAGGAAAAAGTCGCATGTCAGCTATAAGATGGACGGAAGCATGTCAAACTGCTTTCGATGAACTTAAAAGAAGGTTAATGGAAAGACCAGTGTTGCACAGTCCAAATTTTACAAAACCGTTCCTTGTACAGTGAGGTGCCTCCAATTATGGAATTGGTGTTGTCCAATCACAAGTAGAAAATGACGAAGAACATCCAATAATGTACTTAAGTAGAAAGTTTTCTTCCGTCGAACGAAATTATAGTACTATTGAAAAGGAATGTGCAGCAATAATTTATGCTGTACAAAAGCTGAAGTGTTATCTCGATGGACAACACAAATTCATTATTCAGACGGATCATAATCCTTTAGTGTGGTTAGGGAAAAACATCGGGACTAATCCGCGACTTTTAAGAGGGGCCCTAACTTTACAGCCATACAATTATGAAGTTCATAAAAAGGGCAAACTTCATCAAAATGCTGACAGCTTAAGTCGTCTCCCCTAAATTAAAGACAATTAAGAAATTATAAAGTTACTATCTGTTTTGTTTGAATTTATATTTCTACTAAAATTGTAAATAATTGTATTATTTGGTCATGTCTTCTTGTTATTAGTGAACTTTATGTAATTTTTTTATATGTAGTTTATAGTTGATTTTTGTTTGGGAAATGCACTGTTCTTTGAATGGCACTGAACTGGCACTGAAATAGGATTTGTCGGCCTTAATTAATTATTTTAACAAACTTTGAAGATTTTCAGGTAAAAACTTTTCCCTCCAAACTCGTGAAAAGTTTTCCTCCGTGAGGGGATGAGTATAGACTGTTATGACGTCGAGCAGACCCTTCTCCCTGCGATGACGCCATACGTCAGAAGTTGTTTTGTTTTCAGTTCCAGAAGGCGCAGAGACAGTGACGGTGTGGAAGCATGCATGTAGATGTACTGCGAGTTTAAAGCCGACCCTTGTGGTTGTAGCACACACCTAGCACCGCGAATATAATGTAATGTGAATGTACCCCTGTGCTTTTATGGATATGTTTGTGACAGTGTAATAAAACGTCCTGTTCGTCCTATAATTGTGTCCCCATCTGTTTGTTCACGCTACCGTACAGTATAACAACTTCCATTTTCATTCAGACCAGTGTTTCCGCTGGCGGCAATTAGTTGCTACAAATATCACAAAATCTGAAACAAGCAAGCATGCAGAATATATGCTGAACAGTACATTTAAAAGAATCTGATTTGGACGCCAAATTATTTCCTTGTATATCTATTAAATCAAAATATTTTCGGTGCACTTCATCTAAACTAACTTCATTCTAAGAGATGTAATACCGCAATAATACTAAGGTTTAACAGTTTCTAGCTAAATATTTGAGATATTGCCAAGCACGGTTCAGTTTTAAAGACTAACTAGCTGCGTACCCGTCCTCCGCACGGTAGGAAACGAATATTTTCCTTACACAAATAATTCGAATTAAATATGGTGATGCGGAATCTCAAAAAATGAAAAATTATTTGAATCGTGACTAAAAGTGTGCGTCATGAGTGCAAATCTGAAATGATTGCAAAATGCTGACACAAAAGCTACCTCAGGGTCACTAGCGACCTAAAAAAAGATCTTTAGGTATGCAGACGAAACTTTTCTCATTCAAAATGCCTTATTCCTACATAATATGCAATGTATATACACACACATGTTATACAATAATATACAATACCCAGTGGCGTAGCCAGAAATTTTTCATGGGGGCGTTTCTACTGCAACACATAAAATGTATACGTGCGTGGGATAAGGGAGTGAAAAATAAACATTTTGTATGACAAAAAATTCCTCATGCGGGGTGGGTTATGACCCCCCTAACCCTCCTCTCGGCTACGCCACTGACAATACCACATAAATAACAATACAGGATGTTGGCAACTATTTTATTTCATCTTGCATTTCGTAAAGCGTGAACAATGCATTCGCGCGGTTATGTTGCACATGACTTTATTGAATATTACCAAAATTAACAAAACCTACATGAAACAATCGATGCACCATGTACATAAAAGCCAAAAATGCACCCTGTTTCAGTGAAAATCATGTCGTTTTTACAAACGAAAACTTTCGTGACGTAACTTCTGCGATAAACTTATCCTTACTGAACTCTTAATGCAATATCACACTTGTTGCATAAAACTGACGTTGATCTCACGGTTGATTCGTATTTAATAAATAACTAATTTCATATTTTATTTTTAGAAGGTTACAGTAGACTCCTTTATAACACGGGTCTACAACACGAATTCGTAAAACACGGTGAAAAAATTGCGATCGTTTTCCTTTAACACGTAAAAAGAGAAGCCAAGACAACATCTATGTTCTGTTCTTTTCTTATGTACGCCTATAATAAATTCAGCAAGAACGTTTTACCGGTTCCTCCAGGGGCGTCAAGAAAGAAGAGTGCAGCATTCCCTGACTCCACTTGACGTAACACCTGTTGAAAGCCGTTACTTTGTTCTGGAAGCAACCGAGGAACTAATTCTGTTACTTGCTCTTGCAACGCTGAGAAATTATAGTTTAATTCGCGAGCAGTTGCATCGTTTAAGTAATTTTCGTCTGATCGTCGAGGGCTTACCATTCCAAAATCACGTAGCTTCTTTAGTGTCATTGTCATAACCTTGTTTTCAATTTTTGTTAGCGCTTCGCTGTAGATGTGTTCATTAACCGTTTGACAGCTATCCATCAAATTCCTCATACATTCCAAAAGTGCTATAGATAATTTGGATATTTCAAAATTAAAAAAAATGTGTTTTTACTGAAAAGTTTATAATTTTTGCAATTTTACATCGATTTACATATTTCTTCTAACGTTTTACAGATAGAGAATTAGCTTGTTTGGACTTGAAATCTGGAAGCGTGATAGCGCTGCATAGCCGTCAAACGGTTAAAAGTCCTATCTCCATTTACTTGCTGCAGGCGACGCAAAATATCTTCCGCCATGTGCTCTTTGTATTTATCCCACAGTGTTTGAGAACTGTAAAGGTCGCAAGATGATATGAGAGTTGCTTAAAGTTCCCTGGTTTTGTCTGGTGATCGGCATTGCACGGCTTCCTCCATAGTTTCGTCCCAGTGGTTATCGTTCCCTAACAAATTTAGAGTTTTACATGCTTCTCTATAAGTTCCGCATTCCTGACCATTGACAATTTTAAGGTCTCTATAGCTAGTTGGGCTGCGAAAATGATGTAATAACACGCGCAGACAAAAGCATTCAAAGTTCGTTGCATTTACGGTGTAGACACGACCAAGAGCATCGGATGATTTAACCCTTGGCCAATCTTCAACATGTGTGCCTTGAATGCGGCGTTTCCATTCCTTGTTTGAGGTGTTCCATATGTAATAGCAGGGACTTCGGAATACAATAATGTTTTTCTGAAAGTATCTGTCTGGCAAAGCTGGAAAAGGGCAGTTAATGTGGTTTTAGGAGGTGATGAAATCCTTTCCTGGAAATTACTCTCATTAAAAAAAAAAAACACGCTGTCCATTTTCTAAGTGTACGGAAAGATGAGTAACAGCCAGATGTCTTTCGTGTAAAGGAAAACCAAGGAGCCGCCACGCTGCTTCATTGCTACTGACATATCGCCCTGCTTGATAGTTTTCTACTTCACTAAGAGGCTGCGCAACAGTTTCGTTACTAAGATTGAAGATCACCTGATTGCTCCCTTATTAATGTATTTGCAAATATATTTAATCGCACGCACAGAGGTGGAGGCTTCTACATTAATGTGGAAATTAAATATTTTACATAGAATGGGTGAACATGGCACAACCCAGCTATTATCAAAAGTCTGAAACACTCCACAGCGAGTCTTCATTATAACACTTTTACCACCATCTTCCTGTGCTTTTCGTCTCGGAGCAGATCTCGGGGGAATTTTTTGGTACATTTTCCATTTCTCATGCAAGGCGATGCTGGATTGCATGCTCCACATGCCCCGTGAACCATGTTTCTGATTACGGTGTCGTGCAAGTCCTTACCTTGCTCTGGATCCGGAATCTCGGCCCTTATTATATTATCTATTTGCTTGGGACGCAGCTTTACTTTCAACCAATTAAGAATGTGCACATGTGGCAAGCCTCGTTTTTGCCATTCAGTGGAATACATGTGGCAGTGGACGTCTCCAAACACTTGTCCCTTTGTAATAAAATTCATTATTTTTTGGACGTTTAAACGAAACACGCGGTCAACTAAGTCATGTCGGTTAATAAGTTTTTGTCCGGGCATAAGCTCTTCTGTTATTTCTTTCCATGAAGGATTACAGGTGAAAGTCACAAATAAGTCGGGTCTGCCGTTAGTGCGCACATAGACGAAAGCGTCTTGTGTATATTCATACAGATAGCGGGGGCTGTTCCCAAAAGTAGAGGGAAGAATATACATTCGGCCTAAATCGTTCGGGTTTATATTACCATCCGTGCTAATCGCATCTTGCAGGTGAATGTAATTTTCTGCTCGCATTTTTTTTTCTGATTTAAAGAAATATAACGAAGGTTTCGCTTACGAAGTCGAAGACGTTCGCTTTTTACTTTGATGTACATGTCTACTAAAAATTGGTGAAAGAGCTGCCTTGACCGCTGAAGGAGGTTAAAGTCATCTTCTCGAAGCATTATGTGATAGGAGTAAAAATCCTTGCAGGAAACCTTCTTTTTGTGGGAACTGCCCAGCAAACACACAACTGCCCGCAAAATGACGGCCGGGTACCCGTCGTGATGGCGAAGTGCCGTATACCGGGAGCAAGATAGATTGCCATCGTCTGGAAGTCACTGGAGTACCAGTGCCTGAAAAGTGCATATGCGCTGGTACATAACTAGTAACGGCGAACTGCCATGTGTCTGTGACATGCACAAAAAAGTTAACGGCGTGGTACTGCTTAAAATGTACCGGACCAGCACTATTTGGCAGTAATGGGCGTGTATATATTTCGTAGTGTTGGCATAAAATTTCGTTATTTTAATTCAATAATATTGTTTCACATTCATACGGTGTAGAAGTGTTAGGGGATATATGTTCCGGGCACCCAAAGGCAGGGTCACTGCTAAGATTTTTTTTTTTTTTTTGAGGGGAGGAGCAGTGGCGGATCCAGACATTTTTTTTGGGGAGGGGCTAAATTTTTTTTAAAAAAGCTTATTTCACCCAATTAAAATGTACTATAATTCAAAATTTTAGTCTAAATCAATGTGCATGCTTTTGGGAGGGGCTAAGTAATAAAATATGATCATTTTAGCATTTTAAAGTGTATAATAAAGCAGAATGTTACCCTTTAGCAATCTTTTGGGGGGGGGGGTGATGTAGCCCCCTAGCCCCTCCCCTGGATCCGCTACTGGGGGGGATGTAAGGGGAGAAGTTCATATTGTGCCTTCAAATATTTTAGTACTAAAAACTAAAATAATACAAACGAGTTCAGTATGCTATAAAAATATTTACTACACCGACAGTGTAACCTTCACTCTGTATATGACAGTATATAACCCCCACTATGTACAGAATTATGAATTTTAATCTTAACATTTTTATAATTTATATTAATATTTTACGATTTTGCTAAACTTTTCCTGAAAAACATATTTGGAGACTTTTTTTCTACGTTAAGCCCCTTTTAAAATCTACCGAATTAGGGTGCAGAAATATGTTAGAGAGTATTACACGAAGACCAGTCAGAGTTTTGCATGAGAGCTCAGCTCCTGTAGTCTTTTTTTTCTTCAGAGAATTTTAGATTAAATTAAAAATTTTAACAGCCTACATAATTGCTTCTATTGAAATTTTTTTATTCAATTAAATATAGCAGTGGTAAAACAAAAGATAAATATAAATTAGGTAATTAATGCTCAAATTTACAATAAAACAAATTAGAGCTCCTGCAACTATTTTGTTAGAAATTCAGCAATGAACCAATATTTACATATTATGTTGTTTCATTCTGTTTCGATTACTCCTGAATCAAATGTTCTATTTCGCACCCTTTAACGGCCTCCTTACGGAAAGCAAGAGGTCAAAAATATCTATCCAGGGTCAACTAATATCTCACGGTTGCACGATAAGGCACCAAGAATTCGAACTGTTATCGCGGATTTGGCTATATTAATTCAGATTACTTATACGAAGTACAAATGAATTTTTTATGCATTTGAAGAGTGGCGAGTTTTACTGTCGATTGAGTATAACCCATTCTTTTTTCTCTTGCTGTTTCATTTCGTTTTGCAAATCTTGAAACGTTGAGCGGGAAGCCAGTTATGAAATACGCTTTTTAGGATAAAGTTTTGGTTGTTGTTGCAGACTTTCGAGAACGTTATTGCTATAGACTAGTGAGATATCTCTGTTAGGAGCAATAATAATTATAATGGTTATGGATACAGAAAGAAGATTTTACGGTTGGATTTAAGTTTTTAAACAGTCAGGAAAATATTACAGGTAAATTTTTACTTTTACTGTTTTTAATGTACAATGGACTTTTGCAACTAATTTAAAGATTAGACGACTTTTTGAACCAAAAAAACGTCATTTTCATACTATTTTCATGTTTTACCTTACTCCAGCGACTCATTTGAAAATCTGGTGTTGGTTTTTGTCAACTCCCCCTTTTTTTTAAAGCTGCTACTGAGCTTTCGGAAAACATTATAATCTTTTTTTTTTAATCGTGCTATAAAAATAAATGTATTATATGTTCTGTTATATATATATGAAGTTTTTTAAATTTATCATTTTATTCAATCCTTCTTAAATGAAGCTAAATTAAGCATGTTTATTTCTTAACTACAAAATCATTCAAAAATGTTACTACTTTGGGAACTAAAATTGAGAAAATGGCTACTAAACCGGTGACTTTTTTTAAGTCGGTGATGTTACTAGATACTTATTTGAGTGTATAAAAGTACTTTCCTCCATATTATTTGAATCATGCAGTATACAACAGATATAGATACAGAAAATTTCTTTTCAGAATAGCTAAGATTTAAAAAATAATTTGATCTAAACAAAATGTACAAGAAAGCAAAATGTTACCCTAAAGTTATGTGTGTAATCATAGTACAATTTTATTTATTATTACTTCCTGTAAGATTTTGATTAGTACATACACACACACACACACACACATATATATATATCAACCATAAAGTATTATAACTCATTTATAAAATCTCTAACTCTGAAATATTGAAATTAAACTGTTTATAAATGATTTTATGTTGGTTCTGAAATGTGTTACCGACTTTCTGACAAAAAAATCTTTTGCGACTGCAAATTTGTAAGAAAATTGCAGTTTATGAAAACTGCACACAATTCACTAATGATAGGCGCGCATAATTTGCAAACGATTGACCAACGGATTTTGCTGTTTTTTATCTTTCATTTATGTTGTTTTTTATCTTTCAAAATGTTACCCTTAAGGAATGTTTTTTTTTTTTTTTTTTTTTTGCTGGGTGGGGGTGGGGATTGATGAATAAGCCCCCTACCCCGAATCCGCTACTGGCTCATATTTTAATTATGGCAGCATTACTGTAAATAGGCACTAATCCGGTACCGTACCATTACATTGTAGTCACTGTTAAGGTACCAGGCCAGTGCCTTTATTTTTAATAATAGCCGGCACCCGGCCGTTTCATTTCGGGCATTATAAACTTAATGGGCCAGTGCCTTTATTGTGAGTAACGGACGACACATGCAGTATGCCAGCAGAGTGCCGTTGCCTTCCCAGGCTTCTGGCAAGGTACTTCTCGGGCGACCACTTTTGGTACGATTCAGTTACTTTTTGCAGTGCCGGGCCGGTACTGGACGTAAAGGCAGAAGGGCACTGGCAAGGTACTCCGCCTGCAAATGTGTGTTTGCTGGGTGGCTGTTTTGTAGTGGGACTAATGAGCGGTACTGCAGGGAATCAAAGAACTTATGAGTATCGGCTACGCGTGTTAGTGTATTATTGTGTGCACGTAACACAATATCTCGTGAAGAAAACTGGTCGCCACTCATTACGGCAGCAATTTCATTGATTGTCGGAACTATAGCACCTCTCATGTTCGCCACGCGGAATTCTATCAGCATGGACGACGACTTTATAATCTTTTTGAGGCCAGTTCTAGGTCTATGTTACGTATCCTGTGCTGTTTACATTTTGATGTTGGCCATCGTGGGCGATGCACAGCGGGAGTGGAGTACGCTGCCGGTGGGAGTTTTGACGGGCAACCGTAAAGAAATGTGCACCGCTTGGAGACGTTTTCTTTGGAGGTGTGAGAATCTGCCAAATATTGCAATTGAACATGCGTTATTGTTATTTTTCGTTCTTTCGTAATCCAGCTTTTCTAATTTGCTTCGACTTGTGCAGTTAACAGTAACTACACCCTGTAAAAAAAAAAAATAAATAAATAAAAAATAAAAAATAAAACATTCAAGTAAAAGTGAAACTTCTTATGTTTGTTTCTACATGTAAAATATATTTATGATAAAATATGAATTACATTGCATGTTACATATAATTATAACTTCTCATGTTTCTGTTGAGTTGTGTGTTCTCAAATACTTTCTTTTTGAAGGTGTACATAATAGTCGGATTTTTTAGTTTAGCAAACAGCCAGCGTTTGCACATTTTCGTGCCTCCCCCCCCAAAGCGATGGCCAGAACCATTGATTTTTTGGGGGGAGGATCTCGCAAAGGGCCAGCGTTAGCAAATTTTCAAGGGACCCCCTAAAGTGATGTCCGGACCCACTGATGATTTTTTTTTTGGGTCTCGCAAAGGACCAGCGTTTGCATATTTTCGAGGGGGCCCCCTAAAGCGATGGCTTGGCTGAGGCCGACATTTTGAATTTTTATAATAATTTTTATACACTTCCTGGTTGCTTTTACCTATTAACATTGCGCACAAATTAGACTTATTTTTATCTGGTTCGATCGGTCTAATTAAACTTTACAGAGAGAATCGCCGCGATATCACGCCTGAGTCGTGAGTTACACTGATGTGAGTTACACATTCTGCGCAATGGCCCTCCTCCGCCATCCGCCCAACCCCGATGCAAACTCAAGTTCATAGCAGCGAGCTGACTCTAGAAGCTAAATAATGACACTTCATTTATGTTTCTAAGACTGATAGATTTTTGTAATTATGAAGGTAACCCTTCGATTTGGTCCACTTTTCTGGCCTGGTATCCGAGTGTGATTTTAAAGACGTATCGCGTTAAAAGCCAAACTATAACAGGCGGTAGACTGTGGCTCCCCCGCTGTATGTTGGACGATCCTGTTATGTATCCAAGACTCTGTTCCGACACTTCTATTCACAATTTTACTGCACGCTAAGAAATGAAACTAAGAAAATTACTTAAAACACTCTATTGTGGTGTAACAACTTCCATTTTCATACAGACCAGTCTTTCCACAGGCAGCAGTTAGTTGCTACAGAAGTCACTAACAAGCAAACATGCAGAATATATGCTGAACAATACATTTAAAAGAATCTGATGGGGACACCACATGACTTCCGGGTACATCTATTTAATCAAAATATTTTATTCGCACTTCATATGAACTAATTTCATTTTAAAGAGCTACAATACCGCAATAATTCTAACTTTTAGTGGTTTCTAGCTAAACATGTGAGATATTGCCAAACTCGGTTCAGTTTTAAACACTTATTTTGGGCACTTAATTCGACGGCACTTCTCCAAAAGCCATCAAGCTAGCGATAGATTGCGAGATATTGGGAATATCAGTAATAATGATTGATCGCAGACTTTTTTTGAGTTGAAGGTACTCATAGACCTAAATGTATTGAAAGTACTGTGAATGACCCTGCAAATGAAGTACCCAGTCGATTGCAATAAAAAAAGAGATGCACAGTTAGATTTATGCGAAATTCGTAATTTTTTGGCGCCAAATTTGGCGATATTTCAGCAAAACTTCCCAAAATCGATGATAGTTTTTGAGCATGACTCAAATAATGACTGATTATAGACATAATATATTGAAGATGTCCATAGACCTTATTGTACTGAAATATTTCGGGTGGACCCGTTAATAAACTATCCAGTAAATTATAATCGGAAAGGGAAGTGCACAACTAGATACTACAACAATCTTAAATGTAAAATTTCATCATTATATGACTAATAGTTTTGAGATGTGCGAGTTACGCATATGGATATCAGGAAAAAAACTAGTCAGACTGGACTTGGATTTGGTCGAAATGGATTACAATCTTCATATATACGAATATACTTACAGTAAATTTAGAGATAGTCGAAATCGATTTGTTCATCAAAATCTGCATAATGAAAATTTTCGCTATTCCTGTACTTCCCTTTATTTCGTACAAGGAAATAAAGTTTAATTTATCGTTCAGTTTATTGCTCAAGATATTCGCCTTTCACGCAAAAACGTTCGTAACCAATGAGAATGTATTGAAATTTACAGTGTTGTTACCTATGGGCAATGCTGCAACTAGAGTTTATTTCACCAGGGTGCAAAACTTCATTTTGGCATCCCCAGCTCGGCGCCCTGGGTAGAGTTTCATTTTAGCGCACCTTTCTTTGGAATCATAATTGCTTTTGGCTTTCCCTTCAACACGGCGACCGTGGCACGTGCTCCGCTGGCCTCTTCTAGTTGCGGCCCTGCTCGTTGGTTGTTAATCAATTCTTTCAATTTCAAATCTTTAAAATTATTTAAAAAATATCTAATTAAGAGCTACGGCTTATTAAGCCACGAATTGTATCGTTTAAAGCTAATTCCCATTAATCATTTTTGCTTTTAGTAGTCATTAGTAGCAATAAATATTGTTTAAAAATGATTAAGCTAAAAGGAAGTAGACACAAATTTTCTATTAAAGATAAAAATGATAGATAGCATTTTATGAGCACATTGCATTTTAAAATCTTTCTCGACACACTTAGGATAATAATCTTTTATCATGAGAAATGTTCCAAATGACGAAATATTCTTCGCAGCTGTTGGAAGAAAGTGAAGCTCAACTGGATTTTAAAAAACTGATAAATGTATTTCAAGGCAAAGAAAAAATTATTACCTTCTTCATCACGTCTTACTGAGGTACCGTTTTTGCAGCGAGTAGTAAAAGGACATCATGAAAGTAGCTCTGACTTTTGTTGTTGTAGCAGTTGCCATTTCTGTGGTAAGTGTAAAAAGATCATAAAGTTTTGCGTAGAGAAGGGGACGAATAAATTAATTCATAGCAGGAAATTCATATGATTTATAATATCTATCCTTAATATCAGAAACAAATTTACTGAACATCCCCCCTACCCCCTGTTCTAAGCATTCGTTTACGCTTGTCCGACCAGAGTCTAAAATAAGATCAGAGAAAAAAAAAGTGTGTGCGTGTAATCTTTACGCGCGATTGAAGTAAAACTTCTTTGACGCTACAGCCAGATTCATTTTTTTTGTGGTGTTCATCCCCATGTTCTTTAAACGTTGTTCCGTCTGGAGGTTGGGTTAGAATCCAGGGAGTGTCCATGTATTATCCTTTAACTGTGTTGTTAAACCGTTTGCAGCCGGGGTTTATTTCTTTGTGGTTTTCCATACCTGTGTTCTTAAACTATTGTTCCGTCTGGAAATAGGGTTAGAAGCCAGGAAGTTTCCATGTTGTAGTATTACTAGGGGCCAAGGCCCCCAGATTCGCTACGCTTGCTTTTCATATGAGGCATTCGGCTTTAAGGCTTATTCGTAATAATAAGGCTTATTCGTAAAAAAGACATAATTTCAACAGACAAAATCCGAAGATTGTATCAGATAGAATGTTACTGAGCTACACATTGCTTGGTTCTTGCATGTTCATTGGTACATAAAAATTTAAACTTCACACTACAGTAGACCCCCTCACCGTCATAACACGGAAGATATTTTGTTATGGGAATCCGTGTTGTACGGGTCCTGAGCTATACTCCACCTGGAGTGCGGACTCCGCTTATAATCGCTGGAAAAATTATTTGCACTCCTCAGAAACACAATGATATTTAATGTTGCCATTCAAAAATTATATTAATTAGAAGCTAAAGCATATTAAAATCAGAACATCTGTTTCAGCTGTATTTTTAATAATGTAAAACCTATTGGACACCTGCCGAATTTGCCACCCATGGCCATTTTTCATTATTTGGCGACTTGCGTACATGTAAAGTTAATAAAAGCTACGGAACAGATAGGATAGCTTGCCACCCATGGCGACTTTTCATTAATTGGCGATTTACACATGCTCACAACCTATAATTACTGTTCATTTAAGGTTACTGGAAAACCGTTATCCATATTTTCATTTACATAATCGTTTGCAGATTGGCGTACTTAGCACCACGAATTATACCATCTCGTCGCGCTAGCAAATATCCAAAGTGTACTATAACTGCTATAATGGCATAGTTAACGCCGCCAAATATTTCTACTAGTAGCAAATAATCCAGCTGGACCGAACCGGCTTTAAAATAATCTGCATTTTAATTATTTTTCATTTTCAAGATATTAGTTATTCTGTTTTGGAAAAACGAATAATCGCTAATTCTAAACTCCTGTTGTCTAAGCGAACTTACTATTTGAAAATTGCCAACTTTGTGTAACACATTTTGAGTTACTTATTTCATATAGTTTTTATTTTTGCGTAAAATGAACGTAATTCAAACTCATGTTTGTAAATTTCACGCGATTCTAGATACTTGGAAACGCTTTGTTGCAAAGGAATGAATGATTTTATGCCAAATCTGGCAACCATTATGTTTATTTTTTCAGTTTTTTTATTAATATCTTCTAAAATAATTCGATTTTGGAAATTTAAGTCAGCTTAGCAAGTTCCTCGGAATTTTTCGAATCTGTGGGCACCTAGTCGAAACTCCAATCCCCACGGTTTAGGAGGAGATAGGCCAACAAGCTTTGACAGCGCCAGCGGCCTTTACTTTTTTTAGAATAGAGAGATTCTTTAATTGTTTTCTTATGCCGTTGTTCCGTCTGGAGGTTGGGTTTGAATGGGGGGAATGTCCATAGTCTAGTATTATACTTTAACTGATGTTTTCCTCTGTTTTTTGGGTTCGAATGCAGGTAGTGTAATTTTTTTTTGTGTTTTTCTATCACAGTGTTCTTAAACATTGATTTCGTCTGCTGGTTGGTTTCGGATTATTATTCTGTATCCGGGTTTGTAAACTACAGGTTCTGTCTATTGTTTGGGATTGATTGCAGCCAATGTACGTTTCTTTGTGGTGTTCCATCCCCGTGTTAAACCGTTTCTTTTTCTTGAGGTTGGGTTAAAGTCCACGGAGTGTCCATTTGTTATTCTTTTATTTTGTTCTTAAACCGTATGCAGGCAGTGTTTGTTTCTTTGTGCTGTTACATACCCGTGTTCTTAAACCGTTGTTCCGTCTGGATATCGGTTTAGCATCCAGGAAGTATCCGTGTTGAACTATCATTCTTTCACTGTGTTTTCTTAAAACATTTCTCCGTAGGGTTTGAATCGAGAGAATGTCTATGGTATGATATTTTTCTTTAACTGTGTTCCTAAACTGGTGTTTTCTTGTGTTGGTTGGTATCGAATGCACGTAGTGTCTATTACAGCGTTTTTATATGGCAGTGTTCTTAAACCTTTGTTTTCCTCAGCTAGTTTTGTTCGAAGTATTATTCTATTCCCGTACTCTTAAAACGAAGTCTTCGTCTGCTAGTTTGGCTCGATTGCAGGTTCCATTTCTTCATGTTTTTCTATCACCGTGTTCTTAAACCGTAGTTTTAGCCTGCTGGTTGGGTTCAATCGCAGGCAGCTTCCGCTTTTCCAAAACCATGTGAGCGTTACTTCCGTCAGAAAAAAAAAATCTAAAAAAGTAATGATGAGTAATGAAAAGTAATGAGTTACTCCCTAGTCGCGCCTAAAGAAGTTTTACTTCAAAAACATTGAATGAATTCCTTACAATATACTACTAATGATTTCACCAGAAAAATTATTACTCTCTGTCTTTCACGCGTATTATATTTAATGAAATATCCGTTAGGCACTGTATATTTTTATCTCAAGCTTTGAACTTGATTAATTTTCGCACTAAAAGCCGTGAAATAAACGTCCCAGAACCGGTTTGTGTTTTCGAATAACTTACTGATGCATTATTGCGTAATTTAAATTAAAAAAGTCTTTAAAGCTATTTAACTTATGTAGAATGTGCAAATTTTAAGAATTCATGCTTTTTTAAATCCTCATTTTAACTAAACAGTTTATCATTGAACCAGATAAGAGGTATTTACAGGCACCTGAAGTCCCAGTTGTAATCCAGACACATATTTTCCAGCCTCTGAGTACCATATTGATTGATTTTATCAATTATTGCTGAATCTTTGTTAAAATATCAGAATTATTTCATAACTTATGAACCTTATAGGGGCTGTTTCACCATGCGATATCATATTAAGTTTTTTCCTTTCTTTCCAATGACGGGATCATCTGCCAACTGTACCGCTCCAAGAGCGCAGGATATGTTGGCTATTTGATTAAGGGAGCACCTAGAGTTGCATCAAGATGACAGGCCTAGCACCTGGATTGAAAACCCCCAGAGGTATCGCTCGACTGTGTAGGCCATTTGAGCCGCGACATATTTTAAAAACACCAGCTAACTTCAGCTTATTTGGTTCCTCAGGAGTCAGTAAAGAGAGGTTGTCATTCGCTTTAGCACTGACTGAGGTCTGTACTGCTTCACTTTCGGTGCTCTCATGGGAACCGAATTCGGCTGATTCCTACTTTAACGGCCCCACTCTCGCAAACCTAAAATATCGCCCTACGTTGACGAGCTACAGAGTCATGACGCATGCGCACAAAGAAACTAGATGAAAACCAACGTAACAAATTAGCGATAAATGCACTAGTTAGGGAATTTGAGGACACTTAATTATTAAAACTACATTAATTGGCATCCCCACCCCCAAACATAAATGAATAAAAAAGTAATGATGTACTTAATATTGTTCCACGCCGCCATCTTAATTCTAGGTTCGGTTGCTACATAAATACAAAAAATCGACATAGTAACTGCATATGAATAGTTATCGCCACCTTGGTGAGTGTGGGAGCGTTAAAATAGAAATCAACCACGAATTCAACCGAAAGGCCACTGCCGGAGGGATATTAAAAATAAAGTATCAAAAATTTATCTATCCAGACAACACAAGCAGTGTAAATTAGATCATTTTACTTACTTGTTAAGATGAAGTGATTAAATAGATTGCAAAAAGCAGGCTGTTATTTACTTTAACATTTTATGATCCGTTGGAACTTTAAAATCCCATCGATAAAATTGATTAATACGAGATAAATCTGCAATAAATGCCCAGCGAGTCCTTTAATTTCCTGAAGTTTAATATTTGATTTAATATGAGACGTTAATAATATTTAGAAACTTTACTTAATGCGAGATTTGTCTAATATTACATAAAGTTTAAACTTATATTTATAAAATAAAATAATTCAGGACATAAAGAGCTAATAGTAGCCCTTGTGGTCTCTTTATTTACTCTTTTAATTCCTAATCTTTCAGAGTTACTCTAAAAAGCAAAAGAATTTCGTTAAAACTGTTAGAAAAACAATATTCGTTAAAATAAACATTGTTATAATTTTTGGACACATCAAACTGCTAGTTTTACTTATTTTTTGAAAATTTATTTGGAAAAAAATTTGTAGTGGATTTCCGCGTATGATGCTTTAATGCACGCGAATGAGTGCAATGGGCAATTTATCATTTTAACCTGTTTTTTTTTTCTATTTTTGTAAAAGAGCAAACTGCTGAAATTCAGATTGAATAGATGACATAACACAAAGAAGCCATTTTCTCCCCCTGCGCGTGTTCATTTGCTCTCTTTTTTATCTAATTGTATTTGTGATTGTAAAACAGATTTTTATAAACGCACTAGCCGCCTACGGCGAATAGTTGGTTCGCCAGGTTAATAAATCTTGTTCGGAGAGAATCCTATTTCTCACCGGCTTCCTTTGTCCTGAAATCTCTCAGCTTCTGAATGGAATGCAAAATTAAGATGGCTACTAACAGGAGCGGTCCTAAGGTAAGTGGTGCCCCCTGCTAACGTCAAAAATACGCCCCCTTTCATGCTAGTTTTTGAGTTCGAAATGATGTCCCTTCGAAACCGGATCCCCGATGCGCTGCTTACGTTGTTTACCGGGCCGGGCCGCCCCTGGTTACAAAAATAAGATGGTTTAATGAAAAACCTACAAAAAGGTATAAATTATTTTCGTCCTATATTAATTCTGAAGAGCTTCTGATATATTGGCCTTTATAAAAAAAAAAAAACGGAAAGGGGGGGGGGTGGGGGAAAGGAAGAAAATCTGTAACACCTTCAGATTTTAAATACGCTCTAAAGTGCTATATTTTAAAAAAGTATCATAATCCATGTGTCTTCCCTATTTTTTCCTTGCGCAGTGCAAAACTTATTCAGGTGTATTTTTTAACAGAGACGTAGCAGACTATAAAATATTATTTTAGCATCATTTAACGATGGTAGAGCATCAGTCACGTGATACAATGGGTTTCTTACAAATGTATATTAAATGCTGCAGATCTACTTGTTCAGAAAAATTGGAACAGCTTTAGTATCGCCCACCCGCCATTCTTGGCACCTTTTTTTTTTTAGCCAAATCAGCGCCAAGTGCCGCATTTTGTAAAAAGTTTACTTTTCAGACTGTTGACGCAACCCCCGACTTTCAGAATGGCAGACATCTATAAACGTAGACGAAAAACATATTACGTTTTCATTTACAGTTACAACGATATTATTATCCAAGAGCACATAAAAGTAAATGCACATCATTTGCTATAGCTTCCTAATTTTTTTTCGTTAATTTTAAAATTATCCCTTTCCCCCCGCCCCCTTACAAAAACATTTTTATAACAACAATATAAACAAAAAAAGAAAAAAAACTCAGCAATCCCTAGTCAACGCAAAACTCCCTAAAGCTTAAAATTAAAATTCTCCCAATTGATATCCCTTATTATTTCAAATAAGTCATTGCACAAATATAGCCTATCGTAAAAGGAGTATTCAAAATCCTTAAATTCACATCGAACTACGGGTTTCCATCAATAAAAGTCAGCCATCTAAAAACAATTTCGTTTGATAATAAAAACATATTCATACAAAATTCCTCATGAACTCATACATGAAATATCAATTTGCATAATACCTCACTTTCCCAAACTTTTCCACTAACTTGAAAACGTAAAATGCCTAATAAAAAAAAAAAAAAAAAAAATGTGTGCGTGTAATCTTTACGCGCGATTGAAGTAAAACTTCTTTGACGTGGGATTCAGTTACAGCCAGATTCATTTTCTTAGTGGTGTTCATCCCCATATTCTTAAACCGTTGTTCCGTCTGGAGGTTGGGTTAGAATCCAGGGAGTGTCCATGTATTATCCTTTAATTGTGTTCTTAAATCGTTTGCAGCCGGGGTTTATTTCTTTGTGGTGTTCCATACCCGTGTTCTTAAACTGTTGTTCCGTCTGGAAATTGGGTTAGAATCCAGGAAGTGTCCAAGTTGTAGTATTATTCTTTAACTGTTTTCTTATGCCATTGTTCCGTCTGGAGGCTGGGTTTGAATGGGGGGAATGTCCATAGTCTAGTATTATACTTTAACTGTGTTCTTTAACTGATGTTTTCCTCTGTTTGTTGGGTTCGAATGCAGGTAGTGTACACCCTGGAAAAAAAGTATTCGAGCAAGAGAGATATTTCCTATTTTAGATTTGCAAATAATAATTGAGTTTTTGAAAAACGCACAACTTGACATAAATATGGAAAGTCATATTTACACATAGCCTAATTAATATTCTGTGATAAATAATTTTTAATATACGGAACCAACGTAGGAAATTTCTCTCTTGTTCGAATACTTTTTTTCGGAGGGTGTACATTTTTTTTGTGTTTTTCTATCACAGTGTTCGTAAGCGTTGATTTCGTCTGTTGTTCGGTTTCAAATTATTATCTTGCATCTGTGTTTTTAAACTGCAGGTTCTATTTATTGTTTAGGGGTGATTGCAGCCAGGGTCCGTTTCTTTGTGGTGTTCCATCCCCGTGTTAAACCGCCTCCGTCTTGAGGTTGGGTTAGAATCCACGGAGTGTCCCTTTGTTATTCTTTTATTTTGCTCTTAAACCGTTTGCAGCCAGTGTTTGTTTCTTTGCGGTGTTACTTACCCGTGTTCTTAAACCGTTGTTCCGTCTGGATGTCGGGGTAGCATAAAGGAGACCATACGTCTTCGAAATTCGAGGACAGTCCCCAAATATAGATTTTTTTTTTACTTTGTCCCTAAAAATACCTTGACTTCTTGGGGACGCGAAAAGTCCCCAAATTTAAAGATTTGTACTTTTTTCTCCCTGAAAGTTTCCGTTCAGTTTATTTCTTTCAGAAAAAATTGAAGAAAAATAAAACAACTGAAAGCGCCTTCTACTCAGAGAAACAATGAAATTCGATCTCTGAAAACGTTTGTTGTCATTGTATGTGTAGCGTATACAGACATTCAAAAAAGTATTCGACTATGAGTCAAATTTCCCATTTCAGTTTTGTTAATGATTAATCACTTTTCAGAAACAACCATGCTTTAAATATGAAATTGAAGTACGAAATTTTTGTTGCACTCGAATACTTTTTTTAGAGGGTGTAAAAGGTTTCATTAAAAATGATCACAAAACGAGCCAATGTAAAAAAGCAATGTCTTCTGAAAAATACAAATACTATGCCAAGTATTAAATTATGAATAAATTGCAATATTTCAACATGGTTTTGCTTTCATATTTCTGGTTTAAACAAATATTTATAAATACTTCCATTAATTTATTAGAAGTAAGAATACACAATTGATATAAAGAGTTATTAGCATGGTAATATGTTGTGTCCTCGAATAAGTCCCCAAAGATATTTTCTAGTGTCCCCAAGTTTTACTTGGATTCTAGGACAATGCTTGATTTTCCTCCAAAATACTGTTTAGAAATATGGTCACCTTAGGTTAGCATCCAGGAAGTGTCCGTGTTGAACTATTAGTCTTTCAATGTTTTATTAAAATGTTTTTCCGTAGGATTTGAATTTTTCTTTAACTGTGTTCCTAAACTGGTGTTTTCTTCTGTTGGTTGGTATCGAATGCACATAGGGTCTATTATTGCCTTTTTCTATGCCAGTCTTCTTAAACCTTTGTTTTCCTCTGCTGGTTTTGTTCCAAGTATTATTCTGTTTCCGTGCTCTTGAAATGTAGTTTTCGTCTGCTAGTTTGGCTCGATTGCAGGTTCCATTTCTTCATGTTTTTCTATCACCGTGTTCTCAAACCGTAGTTTTCGCCTGCTGTTGGGTTCGATCGCAGGCAGCTTCCGCTTTTCGAAAACCGCATGAGCGTTACTTTCGTCAGAAAAAAATCTGAGTTACTCCCTAGCTATGCCTAAAGAAGTTTTACTTCAAAAAAAGTTTTTAACTTCTCGATGCACGTCCCGATTACAAAATACCGACCATTTTGTTTCTAGACACAAAATCGTCAACAATAACAGCATATTTAAACATAATTCCACGTGAACTCATACATAAAATATCTATTTGTAACTTGGCTTTCGCAAACGTTTCCACTAATATGAAATATCTAAATTGATGTTTATATCCTTTAAAATCCACTTACTTTCGAACGCAACACTAACTCTAGTTTTCAATAAGCCATAACAAAGCATATGTTTCACGTGGCTGATCCGCACTCCAGATGGCACTTTCAAGAACTTTCAAAGCAAAAATAATTTAATTCTCGAAACTTATCAAACAGCGGCGCTGTAATCGACGCTCATAAAACAGTTTGGGTTGCCACATTTGACAGTTTTTCACCAGGCTTTTCGACGTCTTTTGGCGAGAAATTTGGGTGGGCGATACTAAAGGCTAGCCAAAAGGTTGTGTTTTTGCACGCCGCAAAAAAAAAAAAAAAAAGCATACTGATGGTTTGTCATGTGTCTCACCAAGATTTCATAACATAAAAAGAAACCGTCTAACAATTATTTTAAATTCGCTTGCGGAAAAGGAAATCTGATGTTTTATTTATTAAAAGCTGCCTATTCTATAAGTTGGCGCGATCAGTCGACGGCTTTGTAAAATAAAAACTCAATTTTTTAAAAAATAAAAGATAGCTTTTTTGTATATTATAGGAACAGTGATTTTTTCGCGCGATAAAATGTAGCCTATTTGTTTAATCCAAGACTTTAACTGTCTTAATACCGAATTTCATACAAATCCATCAAACCGTTTCAGGGTGAAAGGGCAACAAACAAACATACAAACATTGGCATTTATATATTAGTAGGAATGATTTTTAAATAATAAAGTTTTTAATATTTCAATAGCACTCAATCGGCTGGGGGTAAAGCTTACTTTGAACACAAAAAAGCTATTGAAAACCAAATTAATTTTATCTAGCAATCAAATCTTTATAGAATAATCTCATTCTCAAAATATTTAAGTATGCCATTATTATATATAAGAAAACCTGCCTTTCGTCGAGTTAGGTAACTCCAGAGTATGTTAAATATTCATATTATTTATTGTAGTAGTAATCCAGTACACATTAATACTATTAAATTGAATATGCACATCCCTTTCTAGTTAAATATGATGTGCATACTATTACTCGTAAGGCCATCATGTTTTCTTTTCTATTGGTCTGGTTTTCATAATTACTCTAATTCTGTAGCTTAAATTGATTTACATGATAAAGTATATGCATGAAAATTTAAGATAACGTTAAGATTCCAGGAACTGCTGCTACGGAAAAAGATATAATTTTTAAATTTTGCTTAACTCCCCATCAACACATGAGAATCTTATTGAAGTCAGTTACTACAACATTTACCCATATACATGCATGTACAAAATTTGTCTCTTTGTTTATAATGCTATTTTTTTAAGATTAGATATTTACGTGCAATATTTTGGTATCAGCATTTTTATTGTTAAGAGTACATTTTATTTCTAGACTGCTGCTTTGACTTGCATGCACGATGAAAACAAATGTGCTGAAGATGAATGCTGTGTCAAACTTTCAAATCTGATTGGGATGTGCAAGAAATTGAAGGACGTAGGTATGAAATGAAATATTACGGCCGATTATTTACGCGAGGGATCTAAGCTGAGGGGAAATTGTCCTCCGTGGGGGACTTCCAAAGGGGCCCCAAATCGAAAACCACGGAAAACTCCGAATGACTAGGCCGACGGACACGACCTGGGTTTGAACCAGGCACCTTCCGTCACCCAGTTGAGAGCGCAAATGCGCTCGACCACTATATTCTTACCTACAGTATTACCACTTGTAGTTGTGTAGGTAAGAGTATAGCATTAGTTGTCTCGTAGGTACAGCTACTCCTGTCTTCCAATTTACGAAATTCTAGTGAACAAGCCGGTAAGTGAGAAATTCTGGTTTTTTCACTTTTTATTTACCGACTTTTTTTGCGTAAGAAATCACAAGGAAAAATTAACAGAGTTACTTAGGGGCACATTTTTCAAGTTATGCTTTGGAAGACGTAAATTTTGCTAATTAAAAAAAAAATAGCGCAAAAAGAACATTACAATTACTATTCATTATATTGTCAATATGATGAGTATAATTTATATTCTCAAAGACTACTATTAATTTTCATTTTAAATGAAAATTAACGCATTAAATATTTTGCAAATTTAAATTGATTCATTTTCATTATTTTTTCCCCGCACGTCTTTTAAATTATGTATTTTAAATAACATTGTTTTCATGGGTGTTGCTCTGTTATTTCTTCCATTTTATAGTTATGTCAAGTGTAGATGTGCCAAGTCAGGGCACTTTGTTGGAATAAAATCTATGCAATCTTTTTCCATGGTTCTAGTATTTGTCGTAATTAGTTCTGACTTTAAGTAGTATTAAATTTGAAAGAATACTCTAAGACGAGTTTTTAACATCAAACATGTAATATAAACGAAAAATGGTTGTATATAAACAAACAACTATCGTAAAAAAGTTTTAAGAAAATGTTTGCTCAGCACAGATTTTTTAAATAATTATTTGAAAGTTGGATATTATCAAATGAAATATACTAGATCACTCACTAAAAGGAAAAAAAAAAAACGAATTCGATTACCTTACTAATAAGTTTGTCAAAGAATTAAAAAGTCTTTGAGTTGCTTTAAACTAAGTTTGTAGGTTTATGAAAACCCTAAAATAAAAATGTATGTTTCAATCAATGAATAAACTAATTAGACTTACATCTGAAACTTTCAACCAATTCAGAAATCCCATTAGTGGATTCAGTTCAATAATCAAATATTTCAATGTTTCAACAAAACGCTACGCTAAAATCAACGAAATATTAGTTTGGTTCAACAAAATAACGTAGTTAAATCAACCAAATACTAGCAAAATAGTTTGATACACGAGCCATGGTCACTAGGGTGTATCACGAAAAATTTTTTTTGGAAAATCGAACTTTCAAGTTGATAAAAAGTTGTTACTGTAATCACATACCTACCAAAAATTTTTGTTTTGAAATCGAAAAATATTTAGGTCTCCCGGAATGACCCTGAAGTTGTCAGTTTTTTAGTCAGAACGATATTTTAAAACATTTTTTATAAAGTATGTATAAATCAAAATTAGATATTCAACAGCAAAAATGGGCAATTTCAGAGAGAATCTATCAATAAAAAATGCATTGCGACTGAAATTGAACATTTAGATCTCCCGCAATTGTAATGAAAATCTCCAATTTTTTGTCAACTAGCCGTATTTAAGAAATGTTGAAGAATCTTTCAAATTTTCAATCATTGTATTTATAATACAGACACTGCAGTACAGCGTTCCGAAATAGCAAGAATATTTTTGTAGGCGAACATGGGGCTCAGATTTCAAGGTAATAAAACTGTAGCTCTCCCATGACTTTGGAGATAAGGGAAGTGCAAGACCATCACATGATTACTTCTTTCTCCCTCGTCCACCCTACCTTTTTTTTCCAGTTTATTTTTAGCGATTTTTATGTAAGAAACGTCCATTTAGTGAGCATGTATGTTTTTGATTTGTGATTGAGTTAAATTTGGTTTTGTTGTTTTACCATCATGAGTAGAAAAGCTCATTCTTCATCAACAAGGAAAACTACTGACGATCCAATTGTAGGATCATCCAACCTCTAGATATAAGTAACAGCAATATTTTACCTACTAAAATTGATGTACTACCTTATTTTGAATGGGTAAGAAATCAGTTGAAGTCTGAAGGATGTCATCAACCAAAGAAAAGGGTAGTTGCAATTCGAGTGGCCCGTAAGCTAGAAGAAATATGGAAGAAGACTTCTATATTCCTGTTTCATCTGCAAGCAACATTGTTTTTATGATTTTAAAACTATACGAGAGATCTGAAAAGATGAAAAAGTCATTAGGGTGTAACGCAAAAAAATGCCAAGAGCTTTAAAACGTCCTTTAAAAAGTTCAAAATCTGATATTGTAAATAATCTTTTTGATATTTGTTCATGCAAATGTATAGATTTAGAAAATTTTTGTGTCCAGCAAAAAGGAATGTTCCACAACTGGAACACAAGTTCTTGAATGACCAACGAAACCTGTGTCTTATGATTATAGGAGGAATTGACACAGTAGAGAGTAAAAAAAATCGAGAAACGTGCTAAAGGAAAAGTCCATATAATTCGAGTTAAACTGAAGTCTCCAATCAACAAATATCCCTACTTTATGACATGAAGGCATTGTTAGTGACACTGACAGCGATTCCATTCAACAGGATTCAAGTGATAAAAGTGTTTTAGCTATAAAAAATAAAATACCAGAAAATAAAAAGGAAAATTCTAGCGTTTCAGTAAAGCAAGTCCTTCCAGTAGATCTGCCACCATTTTCCAGAGCATGTGATCGCAGAGCAATTTCCAATAGGCGGGACCGCAACTAGCAAATGCTCTTTTACAGATTTAAAAGTTGTGACACCAGAAAATCAGACGGCGGTAATTGGTAAATCGAAAGTTTTTCGTGAAAGTATTGCAACTCGCACCTCAGAAATAATTTCTCTCTATTTTGATGGTCGGAAAGATGAAACTATAGTCAAAGAAAATGTACGTGGTAAATCTGTCCGGAAAACTATACAAGAAGAACACATATCTTTGGTTGAAGAACCAGGTTCAATATACCTTGGTCCATGTAACTGCAGACAGTGGTTCTGGGAAAGACATTGTATCATCAATAATGAAACACATGGAATGTAACTGCATTGGTGTGACAACTATCAAAGCTCTTGGATGTGATGGTACGCCCACAAACACTGGAGTTTCTAATGGATCAGGTTGCAGGTTGGGAAAGCTACTTGCATTTGTGATGCGCTGCCTACAATTATCAAAATAAATAGACAGTGAAATCAAGATTTATTTTGAATTACCTTTACATATTCAATGTTCTTTATTTGTAACCTTTATGTGTGTTTATATCTTTTGTAACCTTTTTCATCTAAAGATCGCACTTTCTGATTTTTAATTTTAATATATTTTTGTTCCTCCAAAATTTTTTTTCTAATGTGTAATTATTTCTAATGTCACCTCTCCCTCCCTCCCCCCCCAGAATAAAAAAGAAACCGAGAAACTAATAAACTAATGAAAAATTAATATACATTTTATTTGCACTGTTGCTAAAAGTTTACCAATGTAAAATATCGTCTGGAAATTTTTGAATATTTGATAAAATAGCAAGGTTTTTAAAATTAGATTCCGGCAGACTAATATAGTTAATGGTACAAATGAATTTTTTAAAAGTCTGTTGTCTTTCTAAACTTCAAGTTTTTGTATTTAACCCATTTATGCCTAGCGTCCCTTTTTTGGGACGGCATTTTCGCTATCAGTCGAAAACGTTATTTATTTTTCCTAGCCTTTATGCGCGAGTATTGAACTTCAATTGCACAAAATATTTTAATATGGCCAAGTAGGATGTTAACTCATTTTGTTAACTCATTCGACTAATTTGTATTATGTTTACCAAACAAATCATTTAATTTGGTTAAATCTACAAAATATTTTTCTGTTTTAACCAATTAGTAAGGTTATTTTAGCAAAATACTTTACTGATTCAACGAAATATTTTGAACAAAATATTGTTAATTCAACAAAAGTTCATCTGCGCAATATCAGTCGGATAATTCTTTATTAAGTTAACAAAACATTTTTTCTATGTATCTATAAAAGCCTTAAGTTACGACAATGCCTTTTTTGAATATGTAATCGTTCATATAAAGTGTATATTATTAAAGCATATTTTAGTTACAAAACTACATCTCTACCTAGCCGCGTATTTTCATTTCTTTTTAACAGAACTACAAGCGAGAAAAAGATGCGAATAAAACATGCGGAATGAAGCAAGGTAAAAGTCGATGTACAGACATCCTAAAGTGGTCCATTCTGATTTTTTCCGCGTTGAAATGCAAAAACAAGCTGAGATCTATTTAAAATTTCGCCATAGCTTATATCTCATACTTAAAAAAATAATTAAAACTAATTTGTAAGAAAATATGTAATAAAATGCCGGATATTTGACTCAGTATATGATTAATCAAAGTACGGAAAAACAAAGTGATTTCAACATCTTGATGCAATTTCTTGGGCAAAAAATAGCACTTCACCAACATTTCTAAGCATTTTCGGCAATTCAAGAGATTGTTCACTAACAATTTTTTTTTTTTAAATTGTGAAGTCAAACCCCGAAATGTCACCTTTTTTTGAAAAAAAAGACTAATCTTTAAAAAAAAATTCGAACCATTCGAATAAACATTACACAAGATTTAAAATCTGCAAACCATTAGCTTTAAAAAGATATAACATGTATGCATGTACTGAAATTATGAGTTTTTGAGAAAACATTTTACTTTTACATAATTTTCCCATTAATTTAAGTGTGAAAATCGTAAAACTAGACCCCTCAACCCCTCTGCATCTCTGCTTTTCTTCCGTTCGTTGTCTGATGTCCGGGTAGTTTCAATTCAGCAGACGTCACTATCGTAAAAGAAAAATTAATATTTCGAGAGCTTGCGTTCTATGACAGAGTGAATATATTTAAAAAATACAACAGCAAACAGAATGAATTTATTAAATGTTTGAGTAGGAAAAATAAAAAAAGGGATAAGGCTCAGGGCACAGGGCTTTCAGTTACATTCGCCTCATCCTCAGATCAGCCTGATATTTGGGCATGCGCATAGGAGACCCTGCACTGCGTAAGGTTCTGCGGGTAATACAACAGTTGTTACACCACTGATTACTAATCCTTCGGTTGATTGTACTGATTTTGCAATTCTTCGGGGTTGCATTTTGATTTTTTCAGGGTTTCAACTCTGCAGAATTTAGCATTTGGGTTCTAGTTAATCCCTCTTCCAGAAGCGCGAGTTTAAATTGGTTAATTCGAAGTCGTTGAAATATGATGATTGAAAATTAAAATTTGATAAGAAATCGGTTAAATAAGACTTCAGAATCTTATTTGGCTTCAGAAGTTTATCAAAACTCAAATAAAAAAGTTAACTCTTTCTGGCTAAGAGGATAACAAATTGCAGAGTATTTTGTAGCACATCACTTGAATGGCAATGCAATCACGCATTTTGCCGCTATATTTTTGCTGTATTAAAAAATCAAGGATAGGATATTAAAAATAACATTTGTAACGATGTTTAAGCACTTAAAAACTAAATCTGTTTCTGGAAAAACAAAGATATGCTTAACAAAATCAATCTACAACAATTACCCAACTTGAAATTTAATATATGTGATGATGTTAGTGATTAGTATTTGTGAAACATAATAACAAAATGATAACCACATATTTTACTAGAAAATCACTCTTTTATTTCAACTCCGTATGTAGTACACGGAGACTTAACTGTACGTTTTTGGCATTTATTTTGTAGTGCTCAGATTATTTCTTAGTATGGCGAACTCCGACGTACAATGATTTTTTGGGTGTGAAAAATTTTCTACTAACTACATTTTGGTACTTTTCTGAAATAAACATACGAAAGATTACGGTTTAAATTTCAAACAATTTTGACAATAATGGTAACAGTAATTACTTCTACACGCAATAGCCTGAATTATATTGTTGCTATCTATGTATAAATACTCTTAAGGTGCGTTCAGACTAGCATTTTTACCGTTCTTCTTGTAGCTAATGTCGGAAAAATCTTAAGCACAAAGAATCAGAGCGTTCACACTCTGGACTAGAGCCCCTGGAATAACGTGGGCCAGCTCACCAGCGGCCATCTTGGAACCACGCATTCGGCTGGCCGACCTATTTGGCGCACTCCTCGCTGCGTTGGCGCGTCTACGATATCCAGTCATTTCACTCATAATTTAAGTTTGTTCAAGCTAGATTTCGAAACGGAAAAACCTGCGACATGAGCAAGCATTTTTAGTTTAGCGGACACCGATAAAAAATAACATACAGGATAAAAGTAATATTTGAAAAAATGCAATATTAGCATTTATGGAAATAAATTAAAAAAAACTGTCATAAAATAACATTAGTCAAAAATAATTTTTTAAAGAAATTATTTATGAATCACAGTAACATTTTAAATAAATGAAAAAAAAAAAACCCCAGTACTTTACAATAGAAAAAACTTAAATCCCACATTTTAGACCTTAACTATTGTATGTTAATTGTACAAAATAGAAAAAAAATGTCTTTTGAAGTAAAAACAATCAAAATCATTAGAACAACTGATAAAACTATTACTATATTTCAAAGGGCTAGTATATGGACTGACTTTTTATATTATTATTATGCTATGTTATAAAAAGGCATTTTGCTACTTAATTGTTAAATTTGAAAAGATCTTGTTTAATACTTTACAAATGTTTACTTAGGCCTTTAGTATATTTATCAAATTCACAAATATTAAATACTTTCAAATCTAACTTCTTATTTAATCTATATGGCTCTGATAGATATAAACAGGCTCCTGAAATCTACTTCTTACACACGAGGTTTTATAACAATTTTTCTTTTGGAAATTCACCGTTCTGAAATATTTTCTACATATGTACATATTTGTTATTGTTCTTTTTAAGTAAATAACTAAAAGTAAACTGAAGTAAATACTTGATCTGCATTTTGTACAATTTGAAATTTATACTTAATCTATCAAAATGTAAAAGAAAAATAAGTGTGTGTGTGTGTGGGGGGGGGGGTTGCAGAAAATGTTTCTACTCCCAAAATTTTCACCAATCTATATGAAAAAATCCCTTTGATATTTGAATATTTGAGAAAAGGGAGTCTGAATAATGGGAAAATGATGACTACTGAAACAGAATAACATACACAAATGAAAAAACATAATGGTTTTTTAAAACTTTTATTCATTCTAAACATACAATTACAAAAATTCATCAAATAATAAAAACGATTATATAATATATTAAAGTTATAAGAAAAGAGTAATAAATATAGCAATAAGAAAAACCTCTACTGTAGAACTACTACAAATCAAAATTTAGTTACTTACCTGTGCAAATAAAAATAAGTCATTTTTAAAGCTGTAGGAAACTGCTACTTTTTTGATAATGACATATTTTGTACAAAAAGAAACAGACACTAAAGTGGTATTGAAAAGATTTAAAATTTTAATAATTAAGTGTGGAGGTCCCGGGTCGGGTCCCATTGCGCGGCTGTCGATCGAACGGTCTGGAGTTTTGGTAGGTTTTCTCCAGATGTAACGTGAATACGTGTTGGAACCCCCTTAGAAAGTCCTCCTGCCAAGGCATCCCCCATCCTTGGCAGATCATCCTTGTGTAGTGTTGCCTTAAACACAAAATCAAATAAAATCAACATGTGCAGGAGACGCGCAATTTCGTTTGTCATTGTAAGCGTTTCCTGCTTCCGAAAAAATGTGCTAACTGTAAGCAGTGCTCACTCAACACATGTAGTAACATACTCTACACATGTTAATATTTCACACAGTTTTAAAAGTAATGTTTGTTTTATTTACTTATTTGGCGAAATAGTCATTAAAAAGCGCATAATTAATTATATTTTCAATTGAATTTATGTTAGCTTAAGACAATTACATATTCTTTAAGATAAAACGATTAAACTATAATAAATTTTATCTACAAGGCGTTATTAATGTTTCAATATAATTAATATGTAAGATCTTGACTTTTATAAAATGAAAAACAGCACTTTTTTTAAACAAAAATAAAAGCAGTATAAAAATTATATCTTTATCTAATTAATACAATTTGATGATTTACTATCCTTCATGATCAATGAACATAACTTTTTAAAGTTCTGTTGTTTTGTTTACAAACAAACCACACACCGGAACTCAGTTTGGCGACATTTAGAATATCGCTAATATCCAAACATCGTACTATAAACATAGACTTTAAACGTTATTAGAAGATTCCATAGACTAAATTACAACATTATACGATTATTTAGAACCTGAACTTTATACTACATATCACAAATTCAAGCAAACAAATATTTTTAATAGAATTACTTACACTGCAAAGTCGAGCTTCTGGACAAAAAAAAAAAAAAATGTTGGTAATACACATAGCATATACCAGATTGGAACATCGTGGTAACCCTGTGGAACCAGATTGGTAAGTGCGCGAGCTCCCCTTTTTAGGATCCCTACTCTGGACTTATAAGTTCTGTAATGACGTATTCGCACAACACCCCCTATAGCAGAACACACCCCCTGCAACCCCCCTGCAACCCCCTGCGACACACCCCTGCAACACACCTGCGAATCAACACCCCCTGCTATAGGGGGTGTTGATTCGCATCGGCTAGTGAAACGAAAAAGGGTTGAGTACGGTGCATGCGGGAAGAATGATTGATAATCCTTTCCCCACCTTGAAAACTTATTAACAAAAGAAGAGGGGGAATCATAGAGACGTTAGGCACGGATTTGGAAAGAACTTAAATCCCAGAAAACTGGTTTTATCGTCGCTAACTGACGTTATAACTAAGAGCGATAGGTACAATAAGAACTCTAACGACAATAAAAACGTAGTCTGAACGCACCTTTAAAAACCGAAAGGTATGTCTATGTTAGTATTTTGTCGACATAGAGGAATAACATCGTCGAAAAACAAAATAATTAAAGTGGTTGTTCCACATACAGTTCCAAGTGCCTTGTAGGATTAACATCGTCTTTTGATGTGAAAGATCGTTTTTTTTCCATCACAAAAGATGACGGGAGGGGTTTATTTGTCACTCAGTAAACTTTTGTCCACTTTTCGATTATGTTAACTGAAATAATCACAGTCTTTGTAAAAGAAACTGGCCGATCAAGGTCAATTGTTCTGTTCTTTCATTAGAACGTTATCAAAGACGTACATGTACTCCCTCCTCTTTTCTAGGGGGCTTCCGTACAATATTCTAGACAGGGGTGGAATTCTCCCCCGTTGGTTTCCGAAATAGTTGGTGGTTAGCTGCCGACTGGGCAGAAGCAGTTGTTTGGTTATCGACTGCACTAACGATTCCGGAGGCCATCGGGAGGTTTCTTAGCCAATCACAACAACCCCTTTACGCTCCTCCTTAAAACTACACCTCAAGTGACCTCAAGGCGGGGCAAAGTTAACGACTGCGAAAAAATAGCGACGAGGGAGAATCCAGCTCCAGGATCGAGGATCGTTCTGTTTCTTTTACGCAGACTACAGCAACCTAACTAATTGGGAAGTAAACAAAATCAATTTTGCATTATTTCTGTATTGCACGTTTTATACAAAAACGTAATGATCTTCCAGCATTTCAAACGCTATATTTTGCTAGAAAATTAAGCTCCGCACATATTAAAGGGAACTAAAACGTAAGTTCATGACAAATTAAAAGTCCAAACACTAATAAAGTGAATTTAAAATGAAAGCTGTACGAAATAATTTTAATCTAATTAGACCGTTGTAGTATTTAAGTGGTTAGTTGTTGAAAATATGAATACACATATTTTTGAAAACGGTGGTAAATTTATCTGTTTCTTATTTCAGAGGAGAGATGTGAAGTGAAACCACATACTATGGTATTGAAGAAGTGGGTTCATCGCGTTATGTGCCCTTGTGCTGACGGTTTGGAATGCGTTGGTAAAGACGGACTGATTGGAGTAAGTATACAGCATAGCCGTATGAAATTTCCAGAAAATGCAAATAGTTAGAAAGCACGGAGCCTAACATCCAACTTGTATTAAACACGATAGTCATCATACGTTTATTAAGAAAGTGTCTAAGGCTTGGAACTATTTTCTTACCAATCACCGAACGGTCGAGTGACATAAGCTGTGATGACCTTCAGTGTTGAAGAGACTCAAGACCTTAATAAAGAATATCACGAGCAAAAAAAATTCTATAATGCTGCAACCAATGAAAATTTCTTTTATACTTTATAGAAGGTGTCCCAAAAAAGTGGTAATACGCTTAATTTTTTAATTATTAGAAATATGTGGGCGATGCAAATTTAAAAAAATGTTCAAAAGAGGGTAGGAGAAAAGGCTACTTTAAGAAAAAATTCCCATCGTTAATTTTCAAGAAGTTACACTTTTTAAATTTGTATACGACCCTCGTACAAAAACCATTAATTAGTAAAACCTGCACCATACGCTAATTAAGTGATGGACAAACTTCGTGCCTTTATCATAAAACGTCTCAGAGATACCTTATAATACAGATGGTCAAAGGCTGTACATGAATTTGAATGTAAACTTTCACTGCTGGGAAGCAAAAAAGTAATTTCTTTCGTAATTTCTGTGCGACCCCTGAAATGCTATCATCCGACGTGCTTGTCTTCCTTCGAGAGCCATTGAAAAGTGGTTTAAATCAGCACATATTTATTTTCATATCTCTGACACTTTTAGGATATAACTCTTAAATTTTGAACGTCACCTCACACGTGCATCGGGCACATTTTATTAATTTGAGAATTTTTTAGCACGAGAGGCCGTATACAAATTTAAAAAATGTAACTTTCTGAAAATTAACGAAAGAAAATTGTTAGTCTCTTTTCCTACCTTACTTTGAACATTTTAAAGATTTATATTGCCCACTTACCTGTAATAGATAAATAATTAAAACGTGTTACCATCTTTTGGGGGCACTCTGTATCTATAAAAAGAAAACGTACAGGAAATTAAAAATATAACTTATTTTGCTTTAGTTTTTTTCAGTAAACTTCAATTAGTTTAATGTAGTTTTTCACAATAGAATAGTTAAGTACGTTAAATAAATATATTTCAAAGTGAAAGAATGAGACGATAATTTCACTGCCAGCATATTACAATCCGCCAATTTTCATTGCACTCTCCCATTTGTTGGTCTCTGTATTCGTAGAGCACCTTCATGAGGAGCAATGCTAGTACAGTGTGAGGAACTCTTCTTTAGAACATAAATGACATTACATTAATTTATAATTATTTATTTTCCTTTCCCTTTTATTAATTTGTATATGTTTGTTTCCTAATGCAGAAAGTTTTGGGAACATGCCAGCCAGCGGACGAATAATAAACGAAATGGATGAAGTCTGATAATAAAACCTGTGAACTGTAAACAGAAATAAAATATGAGTTCTTCTTAACCGTGTTTGCTTTAATAAAAGAAAAAAAAAAAAAAAAACCACACCTGTCATTTGTCATGCAATTTACCAATGCACTTATGTCTTGAACTTGGAAGAGAAAGAATGAATTGACACTCTTAAAATTATTGTAATTCTAGGATAGATGGCCATAGTTTTAAAAGATTGAAATAAAAGTTATTAGAATGCAAAGACAAGAAATATTTATGTACATTTAAAATTTTTATACATATGCCTATCACAATGTGCACAAGAAATAATTAAATATTAAGAACAAAAATGGGAAACATAATTTGAAATTGAAATGCCAGATGGCCATCTATCCTTCAAGCCAAGGAGCGATCACCACCCAATACAAGACAGAAAAATCTGCAGTGACTCCACTTGAAGCTTTCCCAAATGCTGTATTTCTCACACAAAATAATACACTTCCACAGGCAAAAATTTAGTGGAAATATACGAGGGATTTCGTAAAAAGTCCCTCAAGACTCAACAATGAATAATTTACACACAGCACTTTAAAACAAGGCTTTAAAAAGGCAAGCGAAAATACCGCTTCACAATACAATTCACAGCGCAATACAGCGAACTCATCGGAAGCTCGATCCCCACTCAACGAATGCTCGGTGAGAAACTGACTCAAACTGGGGGAAACCGCCGCTTTTATAGTCCCCGACGAATACCGGGGAAGATTCCAGAGAATCCGTGGAATGTACTAGAACAAGCTCGATTTTGATTGCTTAATAGAAGAGTAGTATTAGGCTATTATGCATGTTGTAGGAAAACAAGCTTTACAAGTCCCACTGGGAAAAACGCACCAAATGACCGAAATGTCGCCAAGCTTTGCGACTATTGGCGAAATATCGCCAAATTTGGCGCCAAAAATTAATTCCCAAACGTGAGATTACCGAAGGCCTAGGACCAATATTTTTCAAGATTTCTAGAAAGCGCTATACATACCAATAGGGAAACCCAAAACTCCGTATCTCGTGTTCTAGTTGACCAATTTTGATGCAACATAAGGCAAAATTTAACTATTCGGCGTGTAGAATACGATTTAAAAACTATTTTAAACCCCAGAACAGCGGGTTGCCCCCAAAATTCGTAACAATATATACCCAATTAGAACTTAATTCAAATGCAACGTTTAGACTCTAACACACTTTAAATGATTTGTGTCCATCGGCTATAATGTAAAAGAATTCCTTTTTGAAAGCCTGTAAACAAACTATCAACTGCATACACACCAAAATCTATGGAGATCATGTGACCGTGGCCTAATATACATGCCCGATTTGCGGTCAATCGAACACACCGTTTAGACGCTAGTTCACTTTCAAAAATTTCCGTCCATAGACCGTAATGCAAAATAATGCTTTTTGTAGTCCTGTAAAAAAATTATACGTCCTTTACACACCAAAATCTATAACGGTCGTGCAAGGGTGGTCTGAAATATAAATATTAAATTTGAGCTCAATCAAATGCACCGTTTAGGAGCCATCATGTTCACTCAGACGCACGCACATACATACGTAACCGTAAAACTAGCATCAATTAATTCAGACCTCCAAACGTGTAAACACATCGAAATCTCAAGGTAAAATTTTTTCATGATTACAGCATTTTCCTTACGTGGTTCATGCTCGGAACGATAAAAGTAAACTTAAAATAGCAATAAAACACTTTGCATATAGTTAACTAGCTCAAGTACCCGTCGTTGAAGGGTTAGTACTGAATGCAAATTTCCAAAAAAGCAAGAACTTTCGTCAGAATTGTTGGAGTACACAGAATAGATGTAGTATGCTGCCAAAGAAAAGAGGGCGAAGTTATAATTTTTATGTATTGTTAAAATATTGCAGATTAGAGAGTAACTAAGTAATATCATTTCATTCGCTTTAGTCGTAATTATATGATGCGCGAACGAATATTTATGCATATTGAAATAATTTTCACAAAATCTCAAAATCTAATCAATGTTTTTGAAAAATTGGCAGCCTAGAATTTAAGTTGAGTGACAACCTATCATGCCACCAAATTTCTTTTCATTCCCTGCAGTCTTTATTTCGTGATGCTGGAACAAAAGTTTAGCATTTTAAAACGATTTTCACAAAATCTCAAAATGTAATCAAAATAGTTTAAAAATCCAACGCCTATAAATTAAGATTAGCAACTACCTATCATATCACCAAATTTCGTATCATTCGTATTAGTCGTTATTACGTGATGCTTGAAGAAATATAAACGTATTTTGAGAGAATTTTTACAAAATCTCAAAATCTAATAAAAATGTTTAAAAAATTGGACACCTATAGTTTATGTTGAGCAACCATCTATCATGTGACCAAATTTCATATCATTCGCTTTAGTTGTTATTACGTAATGGGTGAACAAAGATTCACTCAGTTTTATACGATTTTCGCAAAATCTCGAAATCTGATCGATTTTTTTTAATTAGATGCTTTAGTTTAAGGTGAGTGGCCACCTATCATTTCACCAAATATCATTTTTTTACCTCTACAGTTATTACGTGATGTGCGAATACAAATTTACGCAGTTTGAAACGATTATCGCAAAATCTCAAAATCTAAGTAGAGTTTTTAAAAATTCGACGCCTATGTTTTAAGTTGAGTGACCACTAATCATGGCACCAAATTTCATTACAATTGCTTCAGTCGTTTATACGTGATGCTCCAACACAAATTTACGTCGTTGGTAAGGATTTTCGCAAAATCTCAAAATCCAATGAAGATTTTTGAAGTAAAACTTCTTTAGGCGCAACTAGGGAGTAACTCAGATTTTTTTTTCTGACGGAAGTAATGCTCAGTAAAGGA
Organism: Cheiracanthium punctorium; assembly: GCA_038373885.1. Taxonomy (NCBI): domain Eukaryota; kingdom Metazoa; phylum Arthropoda; class Arachnida; order Araneae; family Cheiracanthiidae; genus Cheiracanthium; species Cheiracanthium punctorium. Next base: position 1,126,077 of record JAWZYV010015837.1, on the reverse strand, counting down.
AGTGACGTATCTTTTTCCCCCTTGATTTCTTCATTTGCTCAACAGCTCTCGGGCGTTCGTTCCTGCGAACGTCGACTGTGCTCCCTACGCATCGACATTACTCCCTACCTGTTTTGAAGCAAGATCTTGTCTGATGACCAGGAAGGTAAATTTATAGGAGGGGGCACTTCTCTTAGAATGTTGGATAACGCCGTTGTTGCAAACAGATGGCGCTACGCACTCTGGGTAACTGCGCATCTTCTGCTTCTGTGCATCTCAGGTTTATATTTCCATCGAGGCGAAGTAAATGGCGATCGTTGAATTATCAGAACTTCAAAAAATTAAATACATAGACTTATCTTATGAACGTGATATATAGTAATTACTAGCTTCAGATGTGTTTTAATTACATAATTGTCTTAATACTATTTCGTAATTAATATAGGCAATAGTTTCGAAGCTAAGTGATATTATGTATCTAACGTCTGTTATTATTTTGCCCAAAAGCTGTATTTTAAGAAATGTTAGTAAATTTAGAAAATGTAGTTTGTGTGAATGCAATATTTAAGTGTTTATTTATAGTGACGATCACAGTCAAACAAGCAGTATTTCATGCTGCGATAAATTTTAACACAGCTTTAAATTGCCGCTAAAACATCATATCAAAATATTCATGTTACATAAAGAACTCAGGTAATATAATGGTATAAGAAAACAGTTAAAGAATAATACTACAACTTGGGCACTTCCTGGATTCTAAGTGATTATCATGAATTACCGATGATTCTTACTGGAGATTTTAATGTTAATTTTCGCTATCAAGAATCTCAGCCGTTAGTTGATTTTTTAAAAGAAGAATTTGATCTAACTATTAGGCGCGTAGCCAGGAAAATTTTTCGGGAGGGGATATGAACTTATATGTGTATAAATAGACGGAATTTTATCACTAATCCAAAAATTTCGGGAGGGGGGATATATCCCGATATCCCCCCCCCTGCCTACGCCCCTGCTAACTATGTGCTTCTATGTGCTTCTCGACTTCAATCTACAACGCGTTTCGGTACAACGATAGATGCTGTAGTTGTTTCAAGAAAATTAGCAAATTTAGAGAGTAAAATTTATGTTTCACATTATAGTTACCACAAACGGATAATTTCATACATAAAAATTATGATGACATTCAAGTACCTATTTCCAATGAATAATAAGAATATAACATTTATATAATCTTTGTAAAGTACATGAATAATAAATATAATTAAATTATAATATGATATTTAAATTTTAATCATTTCATTAAGTTAAATTTTAATCATTTCAGTGATATGTGTCGTAAACGTCAAAGAAGTTTTACTTCAATCGCGCGTAAAGATTACATGCACACACTTTTTTAAAAATTACACACCTATGTTTTAAGTTGAGTGGCCACCTATCATGATACAAAATTTCATATCATTCGCTTCAGTCATTTTTACGTGATGCTTGAACAAAAAAAGCGTCACGGACAGAATATCAGAATGACAGAACGGCAGGCAGACAAACTTTTTTTTTTTTTGAGGGTTGCATCGGATTCCCAGGTGCTTGAAACGTATAGAAATCGCAAAATTTTTGAATTACTTGAAATGTACAGAGAAAAGTCTAATTTTATTTATATAGATGAAATTTGTAAGAATGCAACTATATAAGGTGTCCAGTGCTAACGGTGTACAATGGCTATTTCCTAAACCTTTAGGCAGAGACACATAGTTCCAATTGCAAAAATACTTTAAATTTTATAATCTACTAGCTGCGTGCCCGTTCTCCGCACGGTAGGGAACGAAACGTTTTCTTACATGTATAGTTCGAATTGATTCCAGTGATTTGGAATCTAAAAGTAAGCAAAATGATTTGACTCTTGGCGTAAAGTTACTCATTAGTTATTTGTAAAGTTAGTATAAGTACTGACTTGAGACCATTGTTAATATTATGACGCAAAAAACTATGTCGGTGTCATTCGCGATTAGAGAAGAAAAGCGTTGACGGTTTGCAGTGAAAATTCCTAATTTTCAAAATATCTCATTTCTACATCATTTTCTTTTTTAGATTTAAGTTATGCCATTAATACCTTAGATACTACATGATGTGGAGAGCCGTTTTATTTTATAATTAAATAGTTGTGTACCCGCTCTTCCCAAGGCAAGAGGAGAACATTTTCCTAAAATGTGATCATAACTACTTGTGACAAAACAGAATCTGCAAGAAAAAAGAAAGTTCTGTTACAGTCTTTTCTGTTGAAACTACCGCGGGATATATTAACGCGACGTAGAATTACTTAATGTTTAGTTAGCTGTGATGTAATACGGCTGTTCATTAATAAATAGAAGACTTAGTTTCACGAAATATTTATTAATGCGGTATATTGTGCTTTGATCAAAATTGCCTTAGCATATCTACTTACTATTACTTATACTATCTTTTACTGATACCAATACAATATATTTTCGTTTTACAATCGTTAATGCTTAATTTAAAGAAACGGTTTAGATATTTGCCTCGAATGTAGTCTTTTATTCTTTGGTGATTCTTTGCAATTTACGCATTAGCATAAACAATAATCATTTCACTTTATAGTTGCCACTAAATCAGCTCTCTCTAAATTTTTACGCATAATTCTTGTCAGATTGGCGGATTTAGCACCAGGGCCCTATTATCGCACGGGCAAATCGGGGCTTTGCCCAGGGCCCCCGGATCGAAATGGCCCCCAATTTTAAATGTTGTTCTTTTTTTACAACATAATTTTATGAAAAATAAAACAAATTTCATAAATGGGGGCCACCTAATTCATCAATGCCCGGGGACTCCTGTTGGTCATTATCAGGTCCTGTTTAACACTGCAATATGTTTCCTGCGATTCGAAAACGTGTCCCGTTTAAAATCTCAATTGAAAATAATGCTGGATAATTCACTGATGAAAAAACAGCATTCAATTCTTTTTCTGGCAACGTAAAATAAAATATAGAATTATTTCATGCGAGGCGTATGTTTTGCTTGTGAGTTGGTTATTCTGATTGACTTTTGAAAGAGGTTTTATAAACTTGTGACATCAAAATGAAGCACATTTCACATGCGAAAACTCAGTTCTTTTAAAGTAATTTTATTTTTTTTTCAACTGGCAATTTTAATCATTGTTACTGTCGCCAAGACAACCAAACCGCAAGATATTATACCGAAATTTTTAAGCAGCTGCTGTTGAAATGAAAATCCTTCTTTACTTAAAAATTCGTAAAAAGTCTCCTAATTTATATTTTCCTCTGGTTTCTCTTTTAAAAGAGGGCGAAATGTATGCTCCGTCTTTTGACAAAATATAAAAAAGTTATGACGGATAGAATTCAAGATGCAGCAGTTTTAAAAATATTTTACGAAAGTCAGCGTCAAATTTAATTTTACACTCATGTCCATAAATTAAGGATAATGAAGTTCAGGCAAAGAAAGAGAAAGAAGCAAAACAAATTTGACTTATTTGTAAAGTCTATTTATTAAACAAAAAGTAAAGAGCAAAAAAGATGCTATATGTTTGACATAATTAATAAAAATTGCAAGTTTTACTCCCTTGACCAAATTTCAAAAAAGAACCTATTTACAAAAAACATTATAACATGGTTAGTAGGATGGTTAATACGGAGTATGTCTCCCGGACGATGCAATACAGGCCTGACAACGCCTAGGCATGCTGAGTATCAAATGATCAATCTGATCTTGGAAAATATTACACCACTCATCAAGCAATGCACTCCGAAGTTCCGGTAGACAGGTGGGAGGGGGTTGACGGGCTGCAATTCGTCGGCCAAGCATATCCCACTCATGCTCTATTGGATTCAAGTCCGGTGACTATGCTGGCCAATGCATACGGGTGATATCCTCCGATTGAAGGCATTCGTCTACAATGTTTGCACGGTGAGGACGGGCGTTGTCATCCATAAACACAAATTCAGCACCCATGGCGCCCCGAAACAAACGTACATGTTGTTCCAGAATGACATCCCGATAGATGTGGCCTGTCATCGTTACACTCTGAACATGCAGGTCAGTTCTGGAACCAAGAATAATTCCTCCCCAAACGAGCCATCCTGCACCACCGTAACGGTGTCTTTCAAAGGTGTTCTCTTGGTGGTAACGGGTACCTGGCTCTCTCCAGATGAATGTCCGGCGAGAATCAGACTCCAAACTAAACCTGGACTCGTCGGAAAACATCACACAAGACCACTGTTGCGGTGTCCACAATGCATGCTCTCTACTCCAGGTTAATCGCAGGCGACAGTGAGTTGCGGTAAGTGGAACACATCTGACAGGTCTGCGAGCATATAACCAATGTGCCCTAAGCGTCTGTACACGGTCTGCCTTGAAACTGTCGTACCGGTAGCTGAATAGAGCTGACGAGACAGGTCTGATGCTGTACTCCGTCTGTTTCTTTTGGCAGTAACTGCCAAATAGCGGTCCTCATTCGGCGTTGTAACTCGGGGGCGATCTGTGCTGTAACGTCTACTCACATTACCATCATCTTGGAATCGTTGCCAAAGCCTGGAGATGACACTCTGGGCGATTCCAAGTTCCTCGGATACTTCCAGCTGGGTACGTCCACATTCTAGTCGTCCGATAATTCTGCCACGTAAAACATCATCCAAATGCCTCCTTTGTGCCATAACTATGCGGTTTTTGCACTGAAAGGCTTTCACAGCGCTTGTGAACAATTTTACTTCTTTGCCACCATTCCTTATATACCCCTCTCTTACACTCTCGTCATTGTGACGTACCATCCACGCCATCTGGTGGTTTCCTGTAATTTGCATAATCTTCTTCAAGATGTGTGTGATCATTCCACAGGTGAAATTTTTATTTTAGAGATCAATTTCTGTGTGATTCTGAATTATCCTTAATTTATGGACATGAGTGTATTTGAAAAATTCCCAAAAATCTGCAAATTATGTTACACAGTCCGAACAAAAAGGTTTTAAAAGAAAATTTTCGCCTCTACCCGATATGTAAATATCGTTTTCTTGAGAGTGTAATTGCCGGCGTTATTGCGTATTAAGCGAGAAAAATCGCTAAAAATCGGGCAAAACATAAAATAAAACATTTTCTAATTCAAATTTAAAAAAAAATCGCTCCGAGGCGTGTTAGGATCTGTCCTAGTGAAGCCGTATGCAAAATTCGACAGGTCTGCGGCCAACCGTCTCGGCGCATGCTCACGAATGTGCTGAAATCTGACATTTGAGTAGCTTTCTACCCTGAAAATTGCGAAAAATTGTAAAAAAATGGGGAACGGGTGGATTTCCAGAATTTTAAAGTAGCCTACGGCCTATTCTATGTTCTTTTACGTGTATGTGCAAAATTTCAAGTCTATCGGTCTGACGGTGTGGGAGGAGTTCCCGGACAAATAAACAAACAAACAAACAGATAAACTTTCACATTTATATAATAGATTATATAAGAAACACACGCAATCGAAGTCAATTAATCAATCCCTTTAAAAATTACGGAATTTAAATTTTTATACGGTCCCTCGGTCCTATCAGTTATATTTAGAAAATTTTTCTTTATACAATTTAATGACAATTAAAATAAATTCGTCCTTCTACGACCAAAATTTACCGAGTTATGAAGCAGCAAATATTTTGACTTAAGTCACTTTTCCACGTTTAAAAATGTCCCGTTACTGTAAACCATTAAGGCACTATATAAATATTAAAATTTTAAACTATAGGCTTTAATTTCATTTTATGGCGTAATGCGGAGAAAGAAGTATACTTTTAGAATTCTAATTTTTAAGCAGAAGGTTATAGTCAAGCTCTGTAAAAATCTATCCGGGGTCAGACATACTAAATCTTATGTGTAGCATGCAGATGTGTAGCCCCGCGTATGCTATTCAAAGTACAGGAAGAGTTTTCTGCACGGGTGCGTATTTGTGTTGCAGCCGAAGGAAGCTACTTTTGAGCAAATGCGCTGATAGAATTTGTAATATTATTTTAAGCTTCTAAAATTCATATATTTGTATTTTAAAATGTTTCATTTTCTAATTTAATGCTTAATGAAGCGTTTTAGTTTTTTTTATTTTAAGTTATTTAACACCAGTTCTTTAAAACTAAACTCTTAAAAAAATCTATTTTCAGTATAAGCTATATTTTTATGTTAATTTATTGGATACAGATAGTTAAACGCTTATCTTCTTTATTGCAATCTACATTCATAAAATAGTTAATGAAATTGCTAATAAAAGTTACAAGGCTCAAACGCATGTGCAATATTTTTTCTCAAATTCATTTTGTATACATTCCCTGTTTAGCTGCTCGAAAAGTCCTCTAACTTTAAGCAGCTGTAACTCGGCAATTTTGGTCGTCGACGACCAAAATTTCCGTGTTATTTACGAAGGTACGAATTTTTTAGAATGTGCATGAAATTGTACAAAGAACATTTTTCTGAATGTAACTGGTGGGACTGGGGGATAGTATGAAAATTTAAATTTCGTAGTTTTTATAGGAATTGATTTATTGACTTCTCGATTGCTTCTGGTATAATCCTACTAATATTATTAACGTCAATGTCTGTATGTATGCTTGTTACTCTTTCACGCTGAAACGGTTTCATGGATTTGGATGAAATTTGGAATAAGGACAGTTAAAGTCCTGGATTAACAAACATGCTACTTTTTATCGGGAGAAAAAACACTGTTCTTATAATATAAAAAAAACCTATCTCTTATAAAAAAAACAAAAAAAAAACAGTTGAGCTTTTTTTACAAAGCCGTGGACAGATGGCGCAAACTTATAGAAGCAGTTTTTAATAAATAAAATCACCTGAATAAGTTTTTCCTCCTGACGTGGATTTATAAGCGGCTACGGGCGAAGCACACAAATCCGAAATACATGTTACAGAAACAAACAAACAAAAAACAACTTTTTGAAACTTTCATTCAGTTCGAATTATGCATTTTTCTGCGCGTGTTTTCCCTCTTCTATTTCTAATGTATTACATCCAGAAAAAGAATGTTAGAAATATCAGTTTTAATATTGTTTAATCACATTCATGAATAATGATCCACAATTTCCAACTTAATGGAATAAGGAAATAAAATTGGGAAGACGCATGGATTATGACACGCTCTTAATATATAGCACTTTAGTGCGTATTTAAAATCTGAAAGTGTTTCAGATTTTCTTACTTTTTTTAATCCTGTCCGTTTTTTGATAACGGATGATATATCTAGAAGCTCTTCAGAATTAATATAGGACAAAATAATTTTACTTTTTTGTAGGTTATATCATAAACCATTTTATTTTTGTAACCTGGGGCGGTCCGACACGGTAAGCAAGGTAATCATCGCATCGGGGCACCGGCTTCGAAGGGGCGGCATGTCGAGCTCAAGAAATTAGTAGAGCATAAAAGGGGGCGTCTTTTTTACGTTAGCAGGGGGCGCCACTTACCCTAGGGCCACCCCTGTTTGTAACCATCTTAATTTTAAATTCCATTCATAATCTGAGATATTTCAGTGCCATGAAAGCCGGTGAGAAACACAAGATTTATTAAGATGGCGAACCAACTGGTCGCCGGATGGGTCTAGTAGATTATATAATTAAAAGTATTTTTGCATCTGGAACTATGTTTCTCTGATTAACAATTTAGGAAAAAGCCATTGGGCACCGACACTGGCCACCTTGTATAACGGAAAACGGTTGAATAAAATTCGAATAAACAAAGTTTGAAGCATAATTTCAATGCTTTACTTTTCACAAAATTTTACCACTTTCTTAGCAACGGTCTTAATAGTTTGTACACGTTTCATAAAACCATTTTGATAAATTAAAAAAAATATTCATCTCTAATCGCAGGGCTTTTGGAAGTATATTCAAAATTATGGCTGCAGAAAACTCTGCTTAGTTTCGGGGTTCGAATCTTAAAAGTATACAGTGCAGATGGGAAGTTCTAATAAGCAGTCCAGTTGACAGAACGAAACAAAAATTTTATTAGAAAGTCGATGAACAATCTGCTATACATAAATCACAATAAATAAGCATCAACGCATTTATAACAGCCAGCTTATTACAGAAGCTTTCTCAGATTCTGTATCTCACAAGCAAATATTCGAGGCAAATTTTAGCAATTCCTCAGGATTCAACAATGAAGAAAGCCCAAAGAGCTTTCAAAAATAAGCTCCTCAAAATATTCGATGGATAGCTTACAAAAGCACACAATCAGAGCCGTATGTTCTCAGCAGGATCAACGTCTGCTCGCATTGCTCTGAACTCTGGAACTATCCTACATTTTTATACTTTAAGCTGACGCCACACGAACATTCAGGAGATTTCATCTGTAGAGAAATCTCAATTAATTTAAGCAACGATTACAGGTCCATTAATAAAAATGCTCCAAATGTCGCCAAGCATGGCGACACATCCGAACATTTCGCCTTTCGTTAATGTCGCTCGCGATAGTTAAAAGAAATAAATGTTATTTACGGGAAAAATAATGTTTCTAGTCTTAAAGTTTTTTGAACTGAGAATATGACATCCTCCCGAAAAGTGTAAGTCACATTTCCTAAGTCGATTTCATTCAAAAGAAATGAATCAGGTATAAAATAATAATTTCTCATATCTCTTTTGAGTTGTGTGTTATTCGGTAAACTTAATGAGTCATTCATAAAAGTAAAATAAGAAATTTATCTGAAACTCAAATACTTTTTTGTAGCAAAATAGTCCAGGTATTAAAGGGGTAAAGAAATGTTTATTTGATTTAGATCTGAGGTTGTCAAAAAAAAAAAAAAAATGCTACTATATTTTTCATTCGTTTTGCGCTTATCTCTAGTGATCTGTTTTATCTTTTATTTCGATTTTAGATTAAATTTATTTGCACGCTTCTCTCCAAAAAAATCCTTCCTGCTGCTTAATCAGCGTTACGTCTTGCTTAAATAAAAACTATTCACTGTTTTCTTAAGATTGAAATATTTTCCGTGATTCCTTCTGATTATAATTTGTATTCAATCTTAAAATATCTATCGAAACACGTTATAAATGTCATGTGTCTCCAAACATGCATCATAAACCAGAAAACAGCGTTAAACGGTAACATTAACAATACAGTGTAAGTAAACACACATTAAAATAAAATTACAGCGTTAAAAAATAATATGAGTTCGTTTGACACAGTTTTATTGTATTAGGTTGTAACGAAAGTTTTCCGCCACTCCAAGTATTGCCTGCACACGCAGTTCCCGTTGGTGTCTTTGCCAATATTTTGTAAAACGATTTTTGTTATTTGAAAGAAAAGACTTGTTTTAGAGAACTGTGTTGTGAAATCTGTAAAACAATATCGTTATGATTAAGTATAAGTTGTCTGAAATGGAACTACCACGCTACCAGATTGATCCATCATTTACTCTGAGTTCTGTCGCAAAAAGTCAGCTACAGAATGACTCTGAATCATGTATACTGCTTAAGGTACTACTGTTGAATCATGACACTGTGAAGATTTGGTACCGAAAGTTCAAAAACGAGGACCAGGATATTAAAGAAGCTGAGCGCTTTGACCGGCCTATTGATGCTGATGAGTCCCGCCTACGACAATTTGTGGAAGAAGATAAAACATTCATCCACTCCAGAGCTAGCTAAAAGAGTTAGACTTTAGTGCCATGTTCATTAGTCGCACTAAGCATAAAAAACTTGACATATTAGGTCAATAGTTGGGTACCGCGTGAGCTGACTCAAGCAAATCTGGCGGAAAACTTTCGTTACAACCTGATATTATTATCAACACCGGAATTAGAGAAGTAGTCATATTGACAGTAAAATGTTAGTTAAATACACTATACGTTTTTCTTACTAAGTATTTTTATGATTCTTAATTTATCTATATGTATTCAATATATCTTGACAATCTTTAGCGCATTTAAAATAATTAATTAAGCGGTTATTTGTGCGCATACCTACCCATATTTACGGATAATAGTTATTTTGACTTTTCACTAACAACGCTACTTTTACAGATATATATTCGTTGTTTTCATGTGTAGGCGGTAAATACTGATCCAGTCCTTGGCATCAAATTATTGTTAATGTGAATTCATAATAGAAAAGAACTCATCATGAGATATGAACTATCTGATTGTCTTACTAAGTTTGTTCAAATTTCAGTTTTCCAGGAAAAATAAATGTCGTTGAATTTGATAAAATTAAAGTTGTAGATATATAAAAAGAAACTGAAAGTATAAATTTCGATGAATAGATAAATTAATTCGTCTTATTTCTGAAGCTTTCAACCAACTGTTTGTGAGTTAAAAAATCAGTCCAACAACAGTAGAAAAACACAGTTAAATCAACAAAATATCTTTGTTAAATGAGCTATGAACATACCAGTTAACAAAGAAATTTTGTTAAATTAAATAAAGAATTTGGTTGTTTATATCCAATAAACCATTTAAACAAATAGTTTGGTTAAATTAACAAAACATTTGTTTATTTTTACCAGCCTGTTTGGTTCAGTTTTCAAAATGATTTGTATAAATAACTAAACATTTTAAACAAAATTACTAAGTCCTTGAAGGATCCGCCGATTAGTGAACTGTATTGTGAGTGAAAGTTACTACTAGTGAACAGGTAAACAAAAACATTTATTCTATAGTGAAATAAGCGGAGAAAAAAAAAGCGCGTACATTACATGCGAAGAATTATACTTAACTGCGTAACGGAGAACCAGGGGGTAACAGAGGCGCGCCAAATAACAAGCACTGCTGACGCCAAGCGCCAAGGTGCAAACAGTCCTCTAAAATTGCTTCATAAACTTAACTGTCACTAAGATAGTATCGGTGAGTAGAATAGATACACTTGGATTTGGGATACAGAAATATAATTCAATGTAAATAGTATTGAATGTCTCAAAAATCTGGAATCATGCAAAGTGGCCATTATTAAAAAAACAGTACTTATGTATTTTGGCCAACTCTGGTGCTTACAATTATTCCACTGAAATTTTTTACATACTTCGAAGAGTAAGAAAGGAATTAGTTCAATAGCTTGCTTTTTACAAAGCCAAAAATTATAGATTAAATAAAGCTAAATTTGGACATTTTATCGTTGATGATTTCTCCTGCTGTTACTTAAAGCGACATCTCCATTGCCAAATTATCGGAAATTTCATAGTCTGTTAAACTGGACTGAACGTGATGAGGCTATTTTAAAATGTTTCAGTAAAAAAAAAAAAAAAATCCCAGTTAGTAAAATGCGTCCCATACGGTAATTAGGTGATGAACAAATTTCAGAATGCCATCGTAAAAGAACTCAGAAATATGAGAATTAATATATGTAGAATTAAACCACTTTCAGTGTCTATCGCAGAGAAAAAAAAATCATTTTGAAAGATTGCGGTTTAGGAAGTTAACACACATTATGAAAGAAAACAGTGATTGCATAGGTACACAATACTTTTAACAAGAAACTCTCAAAAGAAACTGGTGGTGGCTTTTCTCAGAAAAAATTTCCGGCTAGTAAAATGTGCCCCATACCGTAATTAGCTGATGCCCAACATTTCAGAATGTCAACATAAAAGTACTCAGAAATATAAGAATAAGTATATGTAAAATTAAACTACTTTCAATGGCTCTCGAAGAGAACAAAACACGTATTATAAAGTTTTAATTATTTAACACAGTACTTTTGCTATTATTTGTATTATACAGTCCAGGTGCCACCTGCACTGTGCCCGCGGGCACCGTAGCGCCGGCCGATCATCTTATGTGTATTCTGCAATGCTAAAACGCTATTTAAAAGTTTCCTCATTTTTACTGATTAACTCCATTCATCAAGAATATCACCATACTCTCCCAATGACGAAGAAGTACCCAGTAAAAAGCAATGCCGAAAATCAGAATGACTTTCAGAGTTACATCTTTTATAAAGAATTTTTGTACTTCGTAGATTTTGCATGTAATATTTACCAATTATTTATTTTACAGAAAAATAGTGAAAATAATCTTTGTAGGTAAAATTGTATATTTGGAATTAAATGTATTTTTCCACATTATGTGTATGTAAAGCTATGCCCAACTATAAATTCACCTAGAAAAAAAAGTGCACGTGGTCCAAACGATATATATACTAGAATGTGTTCTTAGGCACGAAAAGGTTGATGAAAGCTGGTATAGTCTTTTACCAATTTAGGACGAAAGGCTGAGATTTCGTACGTATAATTACTGTATGGAGCAAGTTTTACTAGGAAATATTTTTATAGGGTTTGTATAAATATGTACAAGGGCCTATATAAAAATTTAAATTTTGTATTAATTTAAATTTAATCTTCTAAAATGCTAGTACATACCCCAAAATTCTGTACCTTTTTTGCATTATTTTGTAATTTATTGTATATGTTTGTAATCAATATGTAAGGAACAAAATCTTAGGAAAGTGATTTTAGGGCACCTAGTAAATGTCTGTATATGTATGCCAGCTAGATGCATGCAGTATGTATGCGGCGCATATGTATATACAGTAGAACTCCAATTATCCGAAACAATTGGGACCAGACAACATTCGGATAATCAAAAACTCGGAAAATTGGATTTTTCCTGATAAAATTGTCTAGTATGTATTTTAAATACTTGCTGTATGCATGTATGTATGTTGAAAATGGGAGAAAAATTAATTTTACAGAAAAAAGGGCTTTTAATTAATTAAATAAAAGGCAACATTCTTACATGCTAAGCATATCTCGCTGTACATTAGTACATTATGTACGCACCGAAATGTAAATAAAAATCATTGCTCGCAGAAAATCTCTGTCAAAGTAAGCTGTTTGATTGCCTTTATCCATTTTCGGGCAGCCAAGTCGCGCATCTGTTTGACAGTGAAATGTTGCATGTGGTCTCACTCGGGCTGATGCTCCATCCATTTCAACGCAGTTTCAAGGCCGGCAAATGCTTCAGCAGCAGACGTTCCTGTGTCTGCTTTAACTTCGACATTGAGGTCATCTTCCTCGACACTTTTGCCTCTCACACCTTCAATAAGTTCGTCATCATTTAGAATTTGAAGTCTAGGGTTTGAAGAAAACACCAAGAACCACGAATCACACATCAAAAACGAGACAAAACCTATAATGTATTTGGTATATGAAATATGAAGTATAATGAAATTTGGAATAAGGACAGTTTAAGTCCTGGATTGACATATAGGCTACTTTTTACAGCGCGAAAAAAAAAAACAAAACACTGTTCTTATAATATACAAAGAACTGTCTTTTATCCAAAAAATGGAGACTACAATCCAATTTTTATTTTACAGAGCCGTTCACAGATGGCTCAAACTTACAGAATATGCAGTTCTAATAAATAAATATCAGATTTCTTTTTCGCAGTCAAATTTGAAATAATTGTTAGACGGTTTCATTTTATGTTATGAAATGTTAATTGAATGAGTCAGGTGAAAAACCATCAGCATACTTTTTTTTTTTTTTTTTTACGGCGTGCAAAAATACAATCTTTTTTAACAAGTGGATCTGCAGTATTTAATATGCATTTGTAAGAAACCCGCCCTTTTAGCGTCTGCTACGCCTGACTTGGATAAAAAATACACCTGAATATGTTTTTGAAACTTTCATTCAGTTCGAATTGTTTGTTCGTTTCTGACCAGCTTTTTCCCATTCTATTCTAACGGTTATGACGTCACGTGCATAAGGTCTACTGATGTTTGAGAAGTTTTTCTCAACAATCTCATCTCAAGTTGTGTGAGAAGTTTGATTTTCCTATATGCTCTTTTCGTCACGTTATTTTTAAATGTAAACTGTTGCCGAGCACTGCATTACACATTTTAGCAGGGCCCAATTATGACAAACAGGGGATCGGGGCATAGGTGAATTGGGGGCCCCCATCTGTGAAATTTGTTTTATTTTTCATAAAATTTTGATATAAAAAAGAATATTTCAGAACAACGTTTGGAATTGGGGCCCTTTCGAGCGTGGGCTCCTGGACCAAGTCCCGATTTGCCCATGTGATAATAAGGCCCTGCTTTTAGAAAGTAGTGCTAAATTACCATGCCTCGAAAACGTAAGTCGAATCTATCGCAGACCTCAAGAAAAGCCCGAGCTATGAAGACACTTGAGAGAGCATGAATACATAAAATGGACGTTAACTAACACTTATAGCTAACACTAATTGAAATAATGCAGAATTTATAATTATTAAAACTCTCCACATTATCAAATTAACTTTATTGCACAGTAACTATATAGCTACCTAAATATAGCACAGTTTATTAAATAAACATCGAAAGTTATAGGACCTACCGAATTAGAAAAAGTGCACTTTTTTTTGCAAAAATATATAGACTGTACACAATTTGTACATTAAAAGTGGATATTTTTTAATCTTTTGAAAGTATACCCTTCTTGTGCAAATTATTTGCAGTTTTTATGCATACGGAAACAAAAAATTTGCCTCGTTTGAAGCGATTTTTAGAAAAATCTCATAATCTAATCAATTTTTTTTTTAAATCCGACGTATATAGCTTAAATTGAGTGATCATCTATCATGTCACCAAATTTCCTTTCTTTCGTTTTAGTCATTATTACGTGATGTGCGAACAAAAATTTACGCAGTTTGAAACAATTTTCGAAAAATCTCAAAATCTAATGAATTTTTTAAAAATTCGACGCTTGTAGTTCAAGTTAAGTGACCACCTATCGTGTCACCAAATTTTATTTCGTTCGCTTCTGTCAGTTTTACATGATTCGCCCAAAGACGAATTTTATTTATTTAGATACATAAAATTTTCCTAAAGATCCCCGAAATTGAAACAACAATCACTTTAGTCATTTCATTCCGAGCTGAACCTGCCTGGTGGTTAGAACGCTAGCCTACCAAGCTTTGGATCCGAGATTCGATACGAGCAGCGGAAATTAGAAAGAATCAGTTTAAAAGTATCTTGAAGTTATTGCGTGCGATAACAGATGGCAGCACCGAAACTGAAAGACAGGAGGAAGAAATCTCAGCGGGCAAGAGCAACACCGTCTTTGGAGGTGTTCGCAAGAGATGACGTAGCTACGAAGTCACGATCCATATGTTGTTGTTGTGAACACGTAAATCGGATTTGTGTGCTTAGCCCGAAGTCCGCTTATAAATCCTCGTCAGTAGGACAACACTAGGGGGATGCCCTCCGTGGCGGTCTTTCCAAGGGGTCCTAACCTGTATTTACTCCAAGTTTCGGAGAAAACAACGGAAAACTGAACGGTTTGGTCGATGGACGCGCGATTCGATCCGAACCCGGGTATATTCCCACTTCGCCCGTCTACCATTCAATAACCACTGTGCAAACGATCCACTTTATCGCCATCCCAAAAGAGGTGTATTACAGATTGCTCCGATATTCTGGATATAATATAGATATTCATTTATGGCTTGGTTGAGAAATCTTGGATATTTAGGACGTATAATTATTTTCTATGGTACTTGGATATAGATCTCTTACTAACATCCTGCATATTATAGACGTTGTCTAGTCCTTAGAGAGATCACACTTCAAATCTCTTAGAGGTCCATTTTATGTTATCTGGAGGATCTTGGCCATCTAATAGATATACCCATTATCCAACTCTGATTGCTTATAGATGACCAATGGATAACTTTGTGCTGCGTGGGAAGCTGTGCCTTAATTTGGCAGTTGACCTTGTGATAATAAGTACCTTGTCCTATCCAGAAGACTTCTATTTCTTTCGCTCGCTAACACCAATTTGTAGAGGTGAGAAAGATACAGTAAGTTAATGCTTGATCCCTTTGTCTGATAAGAATTCTCCTATATTGGTATATTTGTCTTCGCAGTTAGTTCGGAGAGTTTGAACTGTTCTTTCATGCTTATTTCTAGTTATTCTGATGAAGTCTTTTAGCTTACTAAGAACTTCTCTCTTTTTTTGCAAGAAAATAAATGAGTACCGAGTGTAGTCATCGATAAAGGTGATAAAATTCAGATTTCTCGCAATACTAAGAACTTACTGTGGTCCACCAATATCGCTGTGAATTAATTCAATTGGTATATTAGCACGTACACTAGCGAATTTCGGTTAAGGAATTTGCTTCATTTCATTTTTTATGCGTGGCAGAATCGTCTCCGCAAGTGTATTGATGCACAAGGGGACTTCAATTTAAAAATTTTAACTATTTGTACCAATAGGATAAACGAATCTATTTTTCCCAGAAAATGCGCATTACTTTCAGAACTCACAATGTATTATAGGAAGTTTTAATTATCTTATCTTCTAGCACCAGTTTCTTTTTTGAGTGGGTTTTTGTTTTTTGTTTTTTGTTAAGGACAAGGGTTCTTTTAAGCGCATCGTTAGAGATCTTAACAGCAGATGGCGCCATCAAACGACATGACGCATGCATCTTTTTAATGAAGTATGGAACGCCCGCACCCTTTTTTTATGATGTGTTATGGCAAAGCTTCCCAAGGGCTATCTATCAGGGATGGGGGTACATGGTTCGAGGACATTTAAAAGGGTTAGAACGCGTATTCACATTGCACTTGGAGAAAACCGGCCAAATCTAAAGACCGTTAGATCGACAGCCACGCGATGGGCCCGAACCCAAGAACTTGAGAAGGAGAAATACTGACAGTTTAAAATGAAAACGGCAACGGTGTCGTTGGAGAATATTTACAACAGTTTTAATATGGTAATAACTTCATATAAATAAAAACATTGCGCAAAAACCACACATAAAATGATACTTATGGGAAGGAAACTTATATATAAATATATTATAATATCGAAGGCTATGGATCATATATTATATTTTTAACTTCTATACATTCCTATAAGTATCGTTTTATGTGCATTTTTCGGACGAAGTTTTTATTCATTTTATCTTTTAACACCAGTATTTTGAGTTTTTTTTTATGCTAACTAGGGGCCAAGGCCCCCAGACTCGCAACGCTCAGTTTTCGTATGAGGCATTCGGCCCCTAATAACGCTTATCCGTAAAAAAGACATACTTTCAACAGACAAAACCCGAAGATTGGATCAGATAGAATGTTACTGAGCTACACATTGCTTGGTTCTTGCGTGTTCATTGGTACATAAAAATTTAAACTTCACACTACTGTAGACCCCCTCCCCTCATAACACGGAAGATATTTTGTTATGGGAATCCGTGTTGTAGGGGTCCTGAGCTATACTCCACCTGGAGTGCGGACTCCGCTTATAATCGCTGGAAAAATTATTTGCACTACTCAGAAACAAAATGATATTTAATGTTGCCATTCAAAAGTTATATTAATTAGGAGCTAAAGCGTAATAAAATCAGAACATCTGTTTCAGCTGTTTTAATTATGTAAAACCTATTGGACACCTTGCGAATTCGCCACCCAAGGCGATTTTTCATTATTTGGCGACTTGCGTACATGTAAAGTTAATAAAAGCTACGGAACAGATAGGATAGCTTGCCACCAATGGCGACTTTTCATCATTTGGCGATTTACACATGCTCACAACCTATAATTTCTGTTCATTTAAGGTTACCGGAAAACCGTTATCCATATTTTTATTTACATAATCGTTTGCAGATTGGCGTACTTAGCACCATGAATTATACCGTCTCGTCGCGCTAGCAAATATCCAAAGTGTACTATGACTGCTATAATGGCATAGTTAACGCCGCCCAATATTTCTACTGGTAGCAAATAATCCAGCTGGACCGAACCGGCTTTAAAATAATCTGCATTTTAATTATTTTTCATTTTCAAGATATTAGTTATTCT
This sequence comes from Cheiracanthium punctorium, assembly GCA_038373885.1. Lineage (NCBI taxonomy): Eukaryota > Metazoa > Arthropoda > Arachnida > Araneae > Cheiracanthiidae > Cheiracanthium > Cheiracanthium punctorium. The sequence continues at coordinate 1,108,336 of JAWZYV010015837.1, read as the reverse complement.
GTTTTGGAAAAACGAATCATCGCTAATTCTAAACTCCTGTTGTCTAAGCGAAATTACTATTTGAAAATTGTCAACTTTGTGTAACACATTTTGAGTTACTTATTTCATATAGTTTTTATTTTGGCGTAAAATGGGCGTAATTCTAACTCATGTTTGTAAATTTCACGCGATTCTAGATACTTGGAAACGCTTTGTTGCAAAGGAATGAATGATTTTATGCCAAATCTGGCAACCATTATGTTTATTTTTTTCAGTTTTTTATTAATATCTTCTAAAATAATTCGATTTTCGAAATTTAAGTAAGCTTATCAGGTTCCTCGGAATTTTTCGAATCTGTGGGCACCTTAGTCGAAACTCAAATCCCCACGGTTTAGGAGGAGATAGGCGAACAAGCTTTTGACAGCGGCTACGACAGCGGCCCTTACTTTTTTTTAGAATAGAGAGATACCTTATTTCATCTTTTTAACTATACAAAATTAAAGCTTGGCATAAAGATAAATATATAGTTAAATTACTTGAATAATAAATCATCTTTAATTTGAAATATTATATTCAAAAGTGTTTATGTGAAAAACATTTCTACTTTTTTATCTTACCAATATTTAGAACGACGAAGAAATGCCGGCTAAAATTGGTAACACGTATTGAAATTGTGCAAAAACTTCCTATTAATGTTGAAATAGCTTTATGTTGTCACTGTTTCTTTTTTGCAGATTCATTTTATGAACGATACCGGTGAAATTTAATTTAATGACTACGAGAAATTTAGGGGATTTTGTCACCAAACAAAGTATTTATAAACGCAGAACTGCGAGATTTTTTAACTTTATCACCATGAAACTGTTCGTAACCGTCTCCATGTGCATGGTTGCAGTTCTAGCAAAGCAGGTGGTAAGTATTTTTCACTTTTCAACCAGTACCATAGGTATATATATTCCTGGGATCCCCATGAAAGATATTTTAAGTGTACGAGATCTATTTAAAGAATATCAGATAAGAAAATTTAGTCAACAACTGAACAATGTTGTTTTAAAGGCCAAATGACCAGGGATGGTAACTACGCGCTTTACAAGTAGCGAAACTACAGTAGTCGCTACTTTTCCCGTAGTCTTAGTGTAGCGCGACACTTAAACAGAAGGTGGTGTAATATGCAGTGCGATACAAGAAAAAAAAATCACTAGTTTGCAGCGACTTTTGTCAGTAACTTTTAACGTTACCCTTGACGCGTCATCACTGGCGTACAACTGATGCAGGTATGAAACCTTGCTGCCTCAATAAATTTGCCCTTTTTTCGAATGATTGTACTTGAGATTTTTTTACTATCATCGCAAATGCAGATATATTTGGAATTGAGTTTTTTGAAAGGATATGGTAAAATAGTACCAGAATATTTTCTAAGTGGAATTAAAATTCTTTTATTGCCTGCGGTTCCAGTTCAAACTTCGCAATCAATAGCATTATAGACTTGATGCGCATTCTTGTTCCATGGACTAATGCTTCCTTTGTATTTAAGTTTCTTATTCGTATAATGACCAAGGTTGGGATCTTAACGCGTTACAAGTAGTGAAACTACAGTAGTCGCTACTTTTCCCCGTAGATCTTAGTGTAGCGCTACACTTTAACAGAAGGTAGGGTAAAATGCTATGCGATACAAATAACTCGGTTGTTCGAGCCTCTTCAGGGGGGGATCCCCCCCCTGACGAGGCTCCCCAGTAATCCCTCTAATATTTTAGTTTCATTATTGCCATATTAAAACGATATTAATTAACTATCTCATTATATCTTTCACCTCTTTTTCTTTTATTCTTCCTTTACACTTATTTCATCGACTGGAAGTAGGAGGGTTTCCTGATTTTTCCTTGCAATTGCAAACGTGCGTCGATGGTAACTGATGTAACTTAATTTTTAGTATCTATCTTAACACACCAAAGATTTTGCTTTCCGTTATTTTACATTGTTGAGAGAGCTGTTGGCAAGTAGGGCTGTTGTATTTCGCCTGTTAACCCTATTGGCGAATCATCCAGAGTGGATAAGAATCCCAGGCTGTTAGGCTTATGTTTAAAATTATCCTTTTTTCCACTTTCCCATTTGCTAGCCCAGCACTCGATGTGTTTACACCTTTTACAAGTTATTCTTGATGTATCCTTAATTTTATGATATTCAGCGTTTCAATTCGCCAAGTTCCAGTCGCCATTTTGAGGATGAATGATGCAGCCTGAAACGAACGTTAAAAATCAGCAAATAAAAATATTAATCCATCTGGTGTCCATAACCCTTTAGAAATGTTAGCAGAGTTATGGCACAAACACAGTAAGCATGGGATTTTGACATAGCATTTACTTTATTAAATTAGAACGGAAGAAACAGGCACATCATATAACAAGGTAACATCAAGAAGGAAAAAAGTATAGAAGAAGTAAAAAGAATGCTTGCGCGAGCACAGTTACAGTTAAGTAGATAAATGTTTATTGAGGGATACCGTATTCAGGAGGATAGAACATTGCACAATAAAAAATAAACAGTTAAATACTCAACAATTTAGTCTTATTAATAATGAAACTAAAAAATTAGGAGGGTTCAGGGGGGGGGTGTCTCCCCCTGACGAGGCTCGAAGACCCGAGGATATATATATATATATATATATATACCGGGTGTTCCAAAAATGACCGGTATATTTGAAAAATCGATAAAAACTAAACGGGCAGCGATCGAAATAAACCGTTTGTTGCAATATGGTTGGAAAAATAGTAAATTTTCAGGCAGACATACACAAAATTAGTTACAATTTTCAACAACAGATGGCGCTGCAGGCGATTTGAAAGATGTAGAAGAAAACGTAGTCTGTGAGTTCGGCATTCTGTGAGTTCCGCCATTTCACAGCAAGCTTCCAATCTCGAACAGCACACGCTTACAGCAGAAAGACGACTTACAGAATGGCGAACTCACAGACTGTGTTTTCTTCTATAACTTTCAAATCGCCTGCAGCGCCATCTGTTGTTGAAAATTGTAACTAATTTTGAGTTTGTCTGCCTGAAAATTTACTGTCGTTCCAACCATATTGCAACAAACGGTTTATTTCGATCGCTGCCCGTTTAGTTTTTATCGATTTTTCAAATATACCGGTCATTTTTGGAACACCCGGTAGATATGTGTGTGTGTGTATGTATATATATATATATGCATATATATCTCTAATATATAAAATTCTCGTGTCACAGTGTTAGTTACCATACTCCTCTGAAACGGCTCAACCGAATGAAATTTTATATGTATAATTGTTAGGTCTGAGAAGAGGTTTTTAACTATATCTCATACCTTTAAGTCATAAGGGTGGTCTATCCCAAAATATTTAGCACCAGAGTGCTATTAATTTCAATCAATTTTTTTGTGTAGACATTAGCGCGTCGAGTCACTTTTCAAATGTGTTTGCCAGATAATGTGGAGATGGGGGGGGGGGTTAATAAAATGTTGAAACTCGCACAAGGTTTGCATTTTTTGATATTGATCGCTAAATGTGGTGCCAAAACGTGACAATTTATTATGAATATATTTCCAGTATAGTTAGAAAACGCCTGGCGTATATTGTAAAATAGTTTTAGTAGGCGATTTTAATATATATTTCTACTCCAAAGACGTGCTTTGTGGAACAAGAAAGGGAAACACGGTACACTCATGGATTATGATGCCCATTCCAAACAGTATTTAAAATGTCTTTGCGATATAGTTGGAATATGCCTATAGGACGAATATGCCTGGCGAAGATTGTAAAGCAGTTTCAGTAGACAATTTTAAGATAGATTTCAATTCCAAAGATGTGTTTTATGGCACAAGAAAGAGCTGATTCCTATTTTAACGCCCTCACTCTCGCCAACCTGAAAAATCCCCGTACTTTGCCGAGCTTTGCAGTCATCGGTCTCTGGGAATTATGCACAAGTTTCAACGGCACTTACATATTATCGAGGCGGTCCGCCAAGACAAGCAATTTTTCACCAAGATAGATGCCGGACACATGAAATTGTTGATGGTTTGGAATACGATTGGCAACAGTTTGCCAGAAAATTTGACGAAAATGTAGTTTGGCGGAAGTGATCGCCTGTTTAATACGTAAGTACCGTTTCAACTCTCCCAAAAGAACTAGATGAAAACTAAAGTAAACAAATTAGCGATAAACGCACTAAATAAGGAACTTGAAGACACTTAATTATTAAAACCACTTTAATTGGCAATCCAATATAAATAAAAATGTAACGGCATGCTGTACTTACATGTTGTTCTAAATCGCCATCTTAATTCTAAATTACGATTGCCACATAAATGTAAAAAATCGTCATGGTAACTGCATATGTTTAATGATCGCCGCCTTGGCAAGAGTCGAGGCGTTAAAGTAGGAATCAACCCAAGAAAGACAAACACGGTACACTCATTCGGATTATGATGCACATTCTAAACAATATATAAAACGATGAAGTATAGTTGTAATATACCTTGCGAAGATTGTAAAATAGTTTTAGTAGGTAATTTTAAGATAGATTTCAATTCTAAAGATGGTTTTTATAAAATAAGGAAGAAAAATACTGCTCACTCATGAATAATGATACACTTTCCAACCTTATGGAATAAGGAAGAAAATAGGGACGAGTGGGCAAACCATCGAGCTGGCAAACCATCCTCTCGAGTGGGCAAACCATCCAGTTTGTTTGTGTTAGCTTAAGATGGGATAACAAAAAATATTGTTCACTCTATTCCGTTGAGGAATTGATATTATTTTTTAGTAAAATTATTGTAATTAGTGGTATATATAAATTTAAAGAATAAATTACAATGTGAATTAAAAATGAATGAATTAAAAATGTAAATGTTTGGTATTGTGTTATTTTAATATTCCAGCATCGTTCACAGTGCTCCATGCCTCTTCCACTCATATACCACATCCTCACGCACAACCCTAATAGCAATTTTGTTCGGGCCTTCACCGGCCACGTAACCTTGAGCCGATGAGAAGGAATCGGGCCGTTCACTTTGAAAGTGCTCGGATACACGCAGTTCATGTCCCCTCGGACGTGGAGACGTCCGAAGTAGTCTAACCGATGAGTTTTCATCGGTTTGGACACGGATATAGGGAACCGGCCCGTTCACTTAATGCGTGAGGTTGGCCAAACACCAGGGTGAGTATCACTTTTCGATAAGTTCTTATGTGATGTTGACATGCATTTAACCCTTTCCGTCCCTACGATGCAATTCGAATGATAACATTCAAGTGTTTTGCAGATTTCTTTTATATTTGAAATGCATTTGTAATCGCATTTTTCTTATATGATAATGCTGTGTAGAAGCAATACAGTATAGAAGAAATACACTTTTACTACACGACGCATATGCATGCATGTAGGTACGTCGTATACTCCATCTATTTACGTATATAGTCGTATTATATACGTAACTATACTATACGTTAACGTACTATAGTCGTATACTCCATCTACGTATGAAATTATATAAGTATGTTACATGTTCGATTTGTTTTGACTAGTCCGAGCGCATAGCGCTCTAAACTGGAAGACGGAAGGTATCTGATTCAAAACCTGGTCAAGCCCGCCGACCTAACCGTTCGGAGTTTTCCGTGGTTTTCACCGAAATTTAGCGTAAATACGGGTTAGGACAACTTAGAAAGACCACCCACGGAGGCCCCCCATCCCCAGGCCTAGATCCTTCGTGTAGATAATTGGCCTTAATCCCAGAACTCGCTTTAACTAGTATTTTGGTAATGTCTGTGCGTACGCATGTTGCATTTTCGATCTAGTTTGATTAAATTTGAGGGACGTCTGCTCGTATGCATGTATTTATGTACGTATGTTCTTATGTAATTCGATTAACTCAAAGAGGAACAGCCGAAGAAATTTCAAATTTAGGACTGCCTTAAAACATAGTTGTGCATTTCCCTTTTTGATTCCAACTGGCTGAGTAGTTTATTTACAGAGTTATATGAAAGACTTTCGATGCATTAAAGTCTATGGACATGCCTTTCACATTAAAAATCCCTGAACTATCTCTCTTTAGCTCATGCCCAATATATTGCCAACTGTCCCCAAGCTTGGTAAATTTAGGGGCAATATTACAAATTTTGGCACTAAAAATAAGTAGGTATCTCGAATAAAAATAAAAACTATTAGACATAGAATATTGAAATTTTGTATTTAAGACTGTCGTAACATTTGGTTCTGCACTTTTATTTTTTATTACAATCCACAGGTTACACGCTTAAATCCAAAGAGCGAAAAAAACGATACATTGCGGAGTGATCCTTTTCCATGGAAACCTACCGATATTTCCGAAAGAGTGCTCTTTGAGTGGTCTTTTTTCAGAGAATTCCCGTCCTCGCATCCTCTTTTTTCTGAGAACTCCCCTCCTCGCTTATTGTTATATTTCGCTCCGCTCTTGTGATCGAAAAACGCTCCTAAAGGAGAAGCGCACTTTTGAAAACTGGCCCAAAAATCGCTCCGACTGATCGAATTTTGCTCGTTCGGTTTAAGCGTGTAGGGTCATGCTTAAAATCTCGCCGTTTGTCGCCAAGCTGACGAAGAAAAGAAAAATGCCAATTTTTCAGCCAGGAATAAGTTTTCAATGCTGAAATCTCATCTTGGTGATATCTCTTACGCTTAACGAGATATTGAAGTATCGCATTTCAGTTTCCAATACATTTAAATAGAGTGCATCAAGAATGCGTAAAGTTTAACAGCCATACGAGAAAATTGTGTTTTTCACATCAGGACTTTTTTTTGTGATAGGAAATCGACTTTCCGAACTTTCTTGAATTAGCTTACAATTTAAAAAATATTTTTGACCACTGGAACCTATGGAACTAGCTTACAGTTTTGAAAAATAGGTTTTTTTAAAAAGCATATAGACCATAAGACATAAGATCGCTATAATAATTTTTTAAATAATGTAAATTCCAAAAATTTTTATTGAAATTATTCTACACAAAATATATCATACACATAATTTACAAAAGAAGTATTTTCTTTGAGTTTTGCAGCAGCATCTTCAAATATCTCATTTTATGAGCAGCTTCTAGGAGAAAAAAAGAAAATTTTTAGAACTTAATTTACACAAAGAATAGGAAATGCAGAGTAAGTCTGCTTGATATGTTCTTTTACATAATTTCTATATCAGGGATTTCCAACCTTTTTATTACTTCAACTCCCTAGAAAACGTTATTTCTGAATAGACCCCTACTTTTTTCCCCAACACATCGGTATCTCGAAAGATTTTCCAAATGCACTCGCAAAGACAGCAAAAAATTAGGTGAAAGAAATTTTTCATGTGTCCGGCTGTAGAACAGTTGGTTAAACTCGGTTCCCATTGGAACACCGAAAGGGAAGCAGCACCTGCTTGGCCAGTGCCTAGAAGGATAAACTCCTTTCTCGAGTGAGGCTGATGTAAACTGTGTACGCTGTAGGGAATTAATGCACGAAAAAATGTGTTATGACTTCAATGTTTTCCATGTTCAATCCATATCTCTTTGGGGTACCAATCCAGCTCTTAGGTCATCCAGCTCTCATCTGAAATTGGTTCAAAATTTAGGAGGGAGACCCGGGATAAGTCGGTATTCCCCTCACTGGGGATCAATAAAAAGGAAGCTGCCCAATTAAGGCCATTTTCGTTTTTTATAAAGGATCTGATCCCGCTCTGCAGTTGGCCAGAGGTTTTTCGAAGCAACAGTAACAATTTTCCTGTTCTGCGTTTGCAGAATTTACCATGATTCAGACTGCAGTGTGCAGAGAATGACCCCAAAGACGGATTTTTACATATCCTTTCTTTTTTCAACTTTTGAACCCTCTGAAGTCTTATTTCATGTCAGTTTGTTTGTTTGTGTTGTGATGGCAACGCTAAGGGTGGGCGATCAGCCTAGGATGAGGGGTTATCTTAAAATGTAATTTTTAAAAATATAATTCTCCAATTTTGTACATCACCTCATTAGTGTATGGGAATGTTTTTCTACGGGGGTCATATAAAAATGTAGAAAGTGTAACTTTTTGAAAATTAACGAGAGGAATTTTTTTAACGAAGTCTTACTTCCGACCTCATTTTAAACATTTTTTTTTCAATTTACACTGCCTACTTATCTCTAATAGATAAAGAATTAAAGCCCGTTACCACCTTTTTGGGACACCCTGTATCAGTCTGGTTCCTCTATCAGTTCCCCTCTATCAGTATCCACAGGTTCTGAAATCATCATTAACCAGTGTTCTGCTTTAAAAAAAAAAAAAAAAAAAGTGGTCTGCTTTAAAAAAGAAAAAAAATCACTGTATTTACGTATACTATTTCTAAGCTAATCTAAAATCATCAACGCGGGTTTCGAAGTTTATAAAGCGAAACAAAAAAGTCGGTTGAATATCAAATCAATGCTGTACAGCTTCTCATTTCCATAACCCTAAGAATCTGCGCTTTATGCCTTGTGAAACTATCTTGGCGAGTACTCGCATCGTTTGGCTTTTTTTTTTTTTTTAATGGTCAACGGATGCAAATAATCGGTACTTATTTTACCGTCGATAATTCACGCCAACAACTTTTTTCGCCTAAGGATTGCAATGCACTACATTGTAACAATGTATCTGACGTATTCCACACGCACACGAAATCGCTCTTTTTGGCTGACTAACTGTAAAATACATAAGTACCAAATAAGCTTGTTTTGGTCGGAAGTATGATTTTTTTATTAGTTTCAATGAAGAGTTTACCCGTGTATTTTAAAACTAAAAAACAATTAACTGTATGACTAGTATAATTACACACTGTACGCCGTGTAAAGATAGGAAATACGAGTAGATACTAATAAAAAGTAGTGTTATATAACAGTATCAAGAGAGAAAAAAATAAATACAGAGATTTGAACTTATACTTTACTTATATTAGACTAACACTATATTAAAAATGTCAAAAATTTGTTACAAATGATAGTTATACGTACCAATATAGACTAATCACCACCAAAAAACTTCTTCAGTTTTTTTCGTCTCCTATTCTTATGAAAACAAACATGGCGTCTGCCGGTAGATACTCGGATGTTGCCATCGCTCGACTGTTGCATGAACAGAGCGCATGCGCCAATTTTCATCGGCTGAATGCCGCTCGGCCGTTATGCGGGCCAACATTTCTTTTCAGTTCAGTGTATTTTGATCAAATTTAGGTATATGGCCCGATGACGCAGGTCGGATATCGTTCCGAGCATCGTTTTATGGGTACCGGACCGATCAGTGTCTGCCGCGCACATCCCGATCATCGTTTTTAGATGGAATTCCGTGTCTGGGCCGAGTACCGAATTTCGGTGAGCGATGAGTTGCGATGAATGCCGCTGGTTGGCCGAGCAAAAACGGGGAATTTTTGCTTGTAGGGTTGAGACTTATTGATAGTCATTCCATAAAAAATTTTGCCCTCCCCCCCTCAAAAAAGGATGAAAATATGAAACACTTTTAGATTTTAAATACGCACTATAGTGCTATATATTAAAATCGTATCATACCTTATGCGTCGTCCCCATTCCATTAAGTTGGAAAGTGTTATCATTATTCATGACTGTGCTGTATTTTTCTTTCTTATTTCGTAGAACCCATCTTTGGAATCGAGATCTATCTTAAAATCGCCTACTAAAACTAATTTACAATCTTCGCCAAGTATATCACAACTATACTTCACCGTTTTATATATTGTTTCCTACTTTAACGCCTCGACTCTCGCCAAGGAGGCGATGATTAAACATATGCAGTTACCATGACGATTTTTTGCATTTATGTAGAAATCGTAATTTAGAATTAAAATGGCGATTTGGAACAACATGTAAGTACAGCATGCCGTTACATTTTTATTTATTTTGGATTACCAATTAATGTAGTTTTAATAATTAAATGTCTTCAAATTCCTTAACTGGCGCGTTTATTGCTAGTTTGTTTACTTTAGTTATCACCTAGTTCTTTTGGGTGCGTTGAAACGGTACTTACGTATTATCCCGGCGGTCACTTCCGCCAAACTACTTTTTCGTAGATTTTAAATACGTTGCCAATCGTATTCCAAACCATCAACAATTTCATGTGCCCGGCATTTATCTTGGTGAAAAATTGCTTGTCTTGGCGGACCGCCGGGATAATACGTAAGTACCGTTGAAACTTGTGCATAACTCCCAGAGACCCATGACTGCAAAGCTCGCCAAAGTACGGGGATTTTTTAGGTTGGCGAGAGTGAGGGCGTTAAAATAGGAATCAACTCTTTCTTGTACCATAAAACACATCTTTGGAATCGAAATCTATCTTAAAATCGCCTACTGAAACTGTTTTACAATCTTCGCCAGGCATATTCTTCCTGTAGGCATATTCCAACTATACCGCAAAGACATTTTAAATGCTGTTTGGAATGGGCATCATAATCCATGAGTGTACCGTGTTTTCCTTTCTTGTTCCACAGAGCACTTCTTCGGAATAGAAATCTATATTAAAATCGCCTAATAAAACTCTGTTACAATATACGCCAGGCGTTTTCTAAGTATACGCGAAATATATTTATAATAAATTGTCACGTTTTGGCACCACATTTAGCGATCAATTATCAAAAATTGCAAACCTTGTGCGACTTTCAACATTTTATTAACGCCCCCCCCCCTTTTCCACATTATCTGGCAAACACATTTGAAAAGTGACTCGACACGCTAATGTCTACACAGAAATCCTGATTGAAATTAATAGCACTCTGGGGCTAAACATTTTGGGGTGGACCGCCCTTATGACTTAGGGATATGAGACATAGTTAAAAACCTATTCTCATGACCTAACGAATATACATAGAAAATTTCATTAAAATTGGTCGAGTGGTTTCGGAGGAGTTAGGTGACTAACACTGTGACAGGAGAATTTTATATATTAGAAGATTAGATTAGACTAGCTGACCCGACAAACGATGTTTTGCCATATAAATTATTCCTAGGATTATTTTAGTAGAAAGAAATGACTAACTTATTGTAAGTGTGTGAAGATGTGGTATATGAGTGGAAGAGGCATGGAGCGTTGTGAACGATGCTGGAATGTAAAAATAACACAATACCAAACATTTATACTTTTAATTAATTCTAATTAATTCTTTATATTTATATATATCGCTAATTACAATAATTTTACTAAAAATAATATCAATCCCTTAACGGAATAGAGTGAACAATACTTTTTGTTATCCCATCTTTAGCTAACACAAACAAACTGCATGGTTTGCCCACTCGAGAGCATGCCACGTATAATTGTCCCTGTGAAAAAACATGGTGTGCTCAAATCTAAGCCACAAACAAACATAAGTTTGGCCTTGAGAATTATTGATAGTCATTCCATAAAAAATTTTGCCCTTCACCCTCAAAAAAAAGGATGAAATATGAAACACTTTTAGATTTTAAATACGCACTATAGTGCTATATATTAAAATCGTATCATACCTTATGCGTCGTCCCCATTCCATTAAGTTGGAAAGTGTTATCATTATTCATGACTGTGCTGTATTTTTCTTTCTTATTTCGTAGAACCCATCTTTAGAATCGAGATCTATCTTAAAATCGCCTACTAAAACTAATTTACAATCTTCGCCAAGTATATCACAACTATACTTCACCGTTTTATATATTGTTTCCTACTTTAACGCCTCGACGCTCGCCAAGGAGGCGATGATTAAACATATGCAGTTACCATTTTGATTTTTTGCATTTATGTAGAAATCGTAATTGCTTGTGCCATGTTTGTCTTTCTTGGGTTGATTCCTACTTTAACGCCTCGACTCCCGCCAAGGTGGCGATCATTAAACATGTGCAGTTACAATGACAATTTTTTGAATTTATGTGGCAATCGTAATTTAGAATTAAAATGGCGATTTGGAACAACATGTAAGTACAGCATGCCGTTACATTTTTATTTATTTTGGATTACCAATTAATGTAGTTTTAATAATTAAATGTCTTCAAATTCCTTAACTGGCGCGTTTATTGCTAGTTTGTTTACTTTAGTTATCACCTAGTTCTTTTGGGTGCGTTGAAACGGTACTTACGTATTATCCCGGCGGTCACTTCCGCCAAACTACTTTTTCGTAGATTTTAAATACGTTGCCAATCGTATTCCAAACCATTAACAATTTCATGTGCCCGGCATTTATATTGGTGAAAAATTGCTTGTCTTGGCGGACCGCCGGGATAATACGTAAGTACCGTCGAAACTTGTGCATAACTCCCAGAGACCCATGACTGCAAAGCTCGCCAAAGTACGGGGCTTTTTAGGTTGGCGAGAGTGGGGGCGCTGAAATAGGAATCAACTCTTTCTTGTACCATAAAACACATCTTTGGAATCGAAATCTATCTTAAAATCGCCTACTGAAACTGTTTTACAATCTTCGCCAGGCATATTCTTCCTGTAGGCATATTCCAATTATACCGCAAAGACATTTTAAATGCTGTTTGGAATGGGCATCATAATCTAAGAGTGTACCGTGTTTTCCTTTCTTGTTCCACAGAGCACTTCTTCGGAATAGAAATCTATATTAAAATCGCCTAATAAAACTCTGTTACAATATACGCCAGGCGTTTTCTAAGTATACGCGAAATATATTTATAATAAATTGTCACGTTTTGGCACCACATTTAGCGATCAATTATGAAAAATTGCAAACCTTGTGGACTTTCAACATTTTATTAACGCCCCCCCCCCCCCCATTTCCACATTATCTGGCAAACACATTTGAAAAGTGACTCGACACGCTAATGTCTACACAGAAATCCTGATTGAAATTAATAGCACTCTGGGGCTAAACATTTTGGGGTGGACCGCCCTTATGACTTAGGGATATGAGACATAGTTAAAAACCTATTCTCAGACCTAACGAATATACATAGAAAATTTCATTAAAATTGGTCGAGTGGTTTCGGAGGAGTTAGGTGACTAACATTTTGACAGGAGAATTTTATATATTAGATTAGATTAGACTAGCTGACCCGACAAACGATGTTTTGCCATATAAATTATTCCTAGGATTATTTTAGTAGAAAGAAATGACTAACTTATTGTAAGTGTGTGAAGATGTGGTATATGAGTGGAAGAGGCATGGAGCGTTGTGAACGATGCTGGAATGTAAAAATAACACAATACCAAACATTTATACTTTTAATTAATTCTAATTAATTCTTTATATTTATATATATCGCTAATTACAATAATTTTACTAAAAATAATATCAATCCCTTAACGGAATAGAGTGAACAATACTTTTTGTTATCCCATCTTTAGCTAACACAAACAAACTGCATGGTTTGCCCACTCGAGAGCATGCCACGTATAATTGTCCCTGTGAAAAACATGGTGTGCTCAAATCTAAGCCACAAACAAACATAAGTTTGGCCTTGAGAATTATTGATAGGCATTCCATAAAAATTTTTGTCAAAAAAAAAATAAATAAATAAAAGGATGAAAATCTGAAATATTTTCAGATTTTAAATACGCACTATAGTGCTATATATTAAAATCGTATCATAATTTATGCGTCGTACCTATTTTTCTTCCATATTCCATTAAGTTGGAAAGTACAGTTGGAATGACTGTACTGTATTTTTCTTTCTTGTTTCGTAAAACCCATCTTTGGAATCGAAATCTATCTTAAAATCGCCTACTAAAGCTATTTTACAATATTCGCCAAGTATATTACAACTACACTTCATCGTTCTATATATTGTTTCGAATGCGCATCATAATCCATGCTTGTGCCATGTTTGTCTTTCTTGGGTTGATTCCTACTTTAACGCCTCGACTCCCGCCAAGGTGGCGATCATTAAACATGTGCAGTTACAATGACAATTTTTTGAATTTATGTGGCAATCGTAATTTAGAATTAAAATGGCGATTTGGAACAACATGTAAGTACAGCATGCCGTTACATTTTTATTTATTTTGGATTGCCAATTAATGTAGTTGTAATAATTAAGTATCTTCAAATTCCTTAACTGGTGCGTTTATCGCTAATTTGTTTACTTTAGTTTTCATCTAGTTCTTTTGGGAGCGCTGAAACGGTACTTACGTATTATCCCGGTGGTCACTTCCGCCAAACTACTTTTTCGTCAAATTTGCTGGCAAATTGTTGCCAATCGTATTCCAAACCATCAACAATTTCATGTGCCCGGCATTTATATTGGTGAAAAATTGCTTGTCTTGGCGGACCGCCGGGATAATACGTAAGTACCGTCGAAACTTGTGCATAACTCCCAGAGACCCATGACTGCAAAGCTCGCCAAAGTACGGGGCTTTTTAGGTTGGCGAGAGTGGGGGCGCTGAAATAGGAATCAACTCTTTCTTGTACCATAAAACACATCTTTGGAATCGAAATCTATCTTAAAATCGCCTACTGAAACTGTTTTACAATCTTCGCCAGGCATATTTTTCCTATAGGCATATTCCAACTATGCCGCAAAGACATGGAATGGGAATCATAATCCATGAGTGTACAGTGTTTTCCTTTCTTATTCCACAAAGCACTTCTTCAGAATAGAAATCTATATTAAAATCGCATAATAAAACTGTTTTACAATATACGCCAGGCGTTTTCTAACTATACTCAAAATATATTTATAATAAATTGTCTCGTTTTGGCACCACATTTAGCGATCAATTATCAAAAATTGCAAATCCTTGTGCGACTTTCAAAATTTTATTAACGTCCCCCCTCCCTTCTCCACGTTATCTGGCAAACACATTTGAAAAGTGACTCGATGCGCTAATGTCTAGACAAAAATCCTGATTGAACTTATTAGCACTCTGGTGCTAAAAATTTTATGGTGGACCGCCCTTGTGACTTAGGGGTATGAGACATAGTTAAAATCATATACGCAGACCTACCGAATATGCATATAAAATTTCATTAAAATCGGTCGAGCCGTTTTGGAGGAGTATGGTAACTAACACTGTGACACGAGAATTTTATATATTAGATATACCCAATTTGAGTTCAATCGAATGTACAGTTTAAACTCTAGCGCACTTTCAAGAATTTCCCCCCCCCCCCATAAGCCATAATGTAAGAGAAATTTTTGTAGTAGCCCAGTAGAAAAACTATAAGTCCTATACACATCAAAATCAATGTCGGTCTAACGATGGTGGTTTATAACATATATACACAATTTGAGCTCAATCGAATGCCCCGTTTAGGAGCTATCGTGTTCACTCTCATACACACACACACATACATCTCGTTAAAATAGCATAAATGAATTCAGAACACCTCGAAACGTGTAAATACATAAAAATCTCGAAGTCGAATTTTTTCATGATTACAATACTTTCCTTACATGGTACATGTTCGGAAAATAAAAAGGATGAAAATCTGAAACATTTTCTGATTTTAAATACGCACTATAGTGCTATATATTAAAATCGTATCATTATTTATACGTCGTCCCTATTTTTCTTACTTATTCTATTTAGTTTCGAATGTGCATCATAATCCACGAGTGTACTGGTTTGTCTTTCTTGGGTTGATTTCTACTTTAACGCCTCGACTCTCGCCAAGGTGACGATCATTAAACATGCGCAGTTACCATGACGATTTTTTGCATTTATGTGGCAATCGTAATTTAGAATTAAAATGGCGATTTGGAACAACATGTAAGTAAAGCATGCCGTTACATTTGTATTTATTTTGGATTACCAATTAATGTAGTTTTAATAATTAAGTGTCTTCAGATTCCTTAACTGTTGCGTTTATCGCTAGTTTGTTTACTTTAGTTTTCATCTAGTTCTTTTGGAGCGTTGAAACGGTACTTACGTATTATCCCGGTGGTCACTTCCGCCAAACTACTTTTTCGGAGATTTTAAATATGTTGCCAATCGTATTCCAAAATATCAACAATTTCATGTGCCCGGCATTTATCTTGGTGAAAAATTACTTGTCTTGGCGGACCGCCAGGATAATACGTTGAAACTTGTGCATAACCGTTGAAACTTGTGCATAACTCCTTGAGACCCATGACTGCAAAGCTCGCCAAAGTACGGGAATTTTTTAGGTTGGCGAGAGTGGGGACGCTAAAATAGGAATCAGCTCTTTCTTGTACCATAAAACACATCTTTGGAATCGAAATCTATCTTAAAATCGCCACCTGAAACTGTTTTACAATCTTCGCCAGGTATATTCTTCCTGTAGGCATATTCGAAGTATACCGCAAAGACATTTTAAATACCGTTTGGAATGGACATCATAATCCATGAGTGTACCGTGTTTTCCTTTCTTGTTCCACAAAACACTTCTTCGGAATAGAAATCTATATTAAAATCGCCTAATAAAACTGTTTTACGATATACGCCAGGCGTTTTTTAACTATACTCGAAATATATTTATAATAAATTGTCACGTTTTGGCATCACATTTAGCGATCAATTATCAAAAATTGCAAACCTTGTGCGACTTTCAACATTTTATTAACGCGCCCCCCCCCTCTTCACATTATCTGGCAAACACATTTGAAAAGTGACTCCACACGCTAATGTCTATACAAAAAACCTGATAGAAATGAATAGCACTCTGGGGCTGAAAATTTTGGGGTGGACCGCCCTTATGACTTAGGGGTATGAGACATAGTTAAAAGCCTATTCTCAGACCTAACGAATATATATAGAAAGTTTCATTAAAATCGATCGAGCCGTTTCGGAGGAGTATGGTGACTAACACTGTGACAGGAGAATTTTATATATTAGAAGATTGTTCCTACGGCCTCGTTCTCTTCGCTTTTGGGGACTTATTTTTGGCTCTAAATTTGGCGATATTTCGCCAAAAGTCGCCAAGCTTTTCGAAATTTTGGTTATTTGGTGCGTTTTTCCCAATGGGGCCTGGAAGTTGGTTTTCCTTTATTAAAAACGCATAATAAACTAGCATTTCTCTTCTATGACGTAATCAGTATGCTCGCTTTATGTAGAATCTCCGAGAAATAGACTTTTCTGGAAGCTACCCGCAGCTTCTGCCTCCTCTTTAAATACCGGCGCGCTTCAGCAGCCCCAGTTCAGTGTGAGGGAGCACTCGTATAGTGAAAGCTCCCTTAGTGAGTACGCTTGCTTTGTGAATTGATAGTGCTATAGAAGCTGTGTTTTAGCTTGCTTTTTGAAGCTGTTTATAAAGTACTGTGTGTAATTTCTTCATTCCTGTATCTTAAGGGATTGTGTACGATATCCCTTGAATATTTTCACTGAATTTTTGCCCGTGAAAGTGTTTTATTTTGTGTAAGAAATACAGCATTTGTGAAAGCTCCTGATCTAAGCGGACTGTTAAAAACACATTACTGCTTAATTGTGCTTGTGAATTTTGTACAGCTGATTGTTCTACGAAGATCTAGAAGCAATAAAGTTGTGTTCCATCCTGACCAGTGGACTTTTTACTGGATCTCTCTACACCAGCTGGACTTTAGAACGACGAACCCCGGAAACAAGCAGAGTATTCTGCAACAATATATAAAAATTATAACTTCGCTTTCTTTACTTTGGCAACAAACTACATCCATTCTGTGTACTCCTACAATGTTGACGAAAGTTCTTGCTTTTTGGAAATTTGAATTCAGTACTAACCGTCAACGACGGGTACTTCAGCTAGTACTGCATAACGTTTCAAAATTATTTTTATAAAGTAAATTAATTCGGGACATAAAAGGTTAGTAGTAACCCATGTGGTCTGTTTATTTACTCTTCCGAATCTTTCAGAGTTACTATAAAAAGTAAAAGAATTTCGTAAAAACTGTCAGAAAAACAATATTCGTTAAGATAAACATTGTTGTATTTTTTGACAAATCGCACTGTTTATTTTTACTTATTTTTAAAAATTTGTTTGGAAAAAAAAGCTGCAGTGTTTTCCTATATATGTGATGCTTTCCTCCTCATGAATGAGTGCAGTGGGCAATTTATCATTTTAACCTGCTTTTTCCTATTTTTGTAAAAGCTCATAACAATTGGTTTATTGGAATATTTTTGTAAAAGCTCATAACTGCTGAAATCCAGATTGAATAGGAGACATAACACAAAGAAGCCATTTTTTTCCTGCGCGTGTTCATTTGCTCTCTTTTTTATCTTATTGTATTTGTGGTTGTAAAACAGATTTTATAAACACATTGATTTATAAATAATAAAGTTTCTAATATTTCAATAGCACTCTATTGGCTGTGGTAAAGATCACTTTGAAACCAAAAAAGCTGTTGAAAACCAAATTAATTTTATATAGCAATCATATATCTTTTTAGAATTATCGCATTCTCAAAATATTTAAATATGCCGACTTCGAAGAGTTAAGAAAAAAAACCTGTCTTTCGAAGAGTTATAATAGAGTTCGAAGAGTTAACGGAAAAAAATAGAATTTTTACGTTCCGAACATGTACCATGTAAGGAAAATATTGTAATCATGAAAAAGTTCGACTTCAAAGATTTTGGTGTATTTACACGTTTTGAGGTCTTCTGAATTCATTTATGCTATTTTTACGAGATGTATGTATCTGTGTGTGTGTGTAGGTGTGTTTGTGTGTATGTGCGTTTGTGTGTATGTGAGTGAACACGATAGCTCCTAAACGAGGCATTCGATTGAGCTCAAATTGGGTGTATGTGTTATAAACCACCGTTGCAAGACTGGTATTGATTTTTGGTGTGTATAGGACTTATATTTTTTCTTCAGGGTTACGGCAAAAATTTCTTTTACATTATGGCCTATGGGGGGAAATTTTTGAAAGTGCGCTAGCGTTTAAACGGTACATTTGATTGAGCTCAAATTGGGTGTATATGTTATAAACCACCATGGTAAGACCGGTATTAATTTTGATGTGCTTAGGACTCATAGCTGTTCTATAGGGCTAAAGATTTCTTTTACATTATGGCTTATTGGGGGGGAAATTCTTAAAAGTGCGCTAACGAGTAAAAGGTACATTCGATTGAGCTTTAATTTGGAATATATGTTTGAATTATTCATCGATTAAAATTTATTTCAAAGCTTGATAATGATCTTGATCGTAAGTTTTCGGAAAGTCGAGTAGAGTCACTCCAGATTTTTTAAAAAAAAGTTTAGATTTTACGTGCAATATTTTGGTATCAATATTTTTATTGTTAAGAGTACATTTAATTTTAGATCTCTGCTGCTTTGACTTGCATTCAAGACGAAACAAAATGTGACGAAAAAGACGAAAAATAATTTTTTAATTTTGCTTAACTCCCCATCAACACATGAGAATCTTATTACAGTTACTACAACATTTACCCATATTCATGCATGTACAAAGTTTGTCTTTTTGTTTATAATGCTATTTTTTTAAGTTTAGATATTTACGTGCAATATTTTGGTATCAGCATTTTTATTGTTAAGAGTACATTTTATTTTTAGACCTCTGCTGCTTTGACTTGCATGTTCTTCGAAAACAAATGTGCTGAAGATGAATGCTGTCTCAAACTTACAAATGTGTTTGGGACATGCCAGAAATTGCAGGACGTAGGTATGAAATGAAATTCAGTATCACGACCGATTATTTAAGTTAGGCCGAGAGGAAAATTGTCCTCCGTGGGGGATTTCCATAGGGGTACTAACTCGTATTTAGTATTTTCCGTAGTTTCCTCCGAAACTACGGAAAACTCATAACGGATAGGCCGACGGACACGACCTGAGTCCGAATCAGGCACCTTCCGTCTTCCAGTTCAGAGTGCAGATGAGCTCGACCCCTACTTTCTTACCTACAGTATTACACTAGTAGTAGTGTAGGTAAGAGTATATAGCATAATGTAATAGATAATATATAATAGTTTAATAGATTTAAAAACGCATGTTAAACAAAATTGTTTTTTAATGTTATTTCTTTAACATAGTTATCTTATTTTTATTACATGTGTTGGCAAACGTGAAATAATTACAACTTGTCTCTGCACATAATTTCAAATTTAATACTAAATATGATCAGAGTGAAAAAAACAAAACAGATGCTAATCGGAGTAGTAAAGTTGGCACAAACAATGTATTGTTCATTGTTATTTCACAGAAAGTCACATGGACATATCTGCATGGGAAGCCATAGGATTTGCCCTCCAGCCTCCCAATTTGGATTTTTGTTAACGAAATTATAGTGAACAAGCCGGTATGTGAGAAATTCTGTTTTTTCACTTTTTATTTACCAAGTATGTGCCTAAGAAATCGCAATGAACAATCTATTAACAGAGCTCACTTAGGGGCTCATAAGATATAAATTTTGCTGACTAAAAAATAAAAATGCATTTTAAAAAACATTGTTTTCACACATGTTGCTCTGTATTTCCTTCATTTTATAGTTATCTCAACTGTACACGTGCCTAGTCAGAGAACTTTGTTGGAATAAAATCTATGCAATATTTTCCCATGGCTCCAATTTTGTTGCAATCAGTTCTGACTTTAAATAGCATTAAATTTGAAAAAATACTCTAAAGCGAACTGCAAATACCAGCCGACCGGATTGTATGGTGGGTAAAGCACCGTTACTACGGTTTCGGGTTCAACTCCCAGCGGTCGGGGTTCGATCTCCGACTGGGCGGGGTTGTCATTCATATCACGGTTTCTGTATTGTACGTTTTATACAAAAACGTACCGATCTGCCAGCATCTCAAACGCTATATTTTACTAGAAAATTAAGCTCCGCACACACCAAAGTGAATGAAAACATAAGTTCATGACAAATTAAGTCCAAACACTAAAAAACGAATTTAAAATCAAAGCTGTACGAAATAATTTTAATCTAATTAGACCGTTGTAGTAGGGGAAGGTGGTGTATCTTAGAGGTATTTTCAAACTTTGATATTTTACAAAAAAAGTGTTTGGAAACATTTTTTCCCCATAAATTTAAGGATATCAGGAGTTACATATATTTTTATAAAATATCCAAATACATTTCTATACTCATTTTTAATTATTTAAAAAATAACTTACAATACAGCCAAGGTACACCACCAGTGGTGTACCTTGGAGATAGGTATGGTGTACCTTGGAGGTATTTATTTTTAACAGATGGAGTACTACACAGCATGAAGAAAAGTTGGTTTATTATTTGTTTACAGTAATCTGACTTTGCATAGGCCTACTTTGGGCTAATATCAGTCTAATTAGTTTTAAATTTGCAGTTTTAAAACATAAAATTGTTCATATAACTAAAATAATAAAGTTGGAATAGTTTTGGCATAAAATAAAGTTTAGTCAAATAAAAATAACCACTGTTTAATATCTTCTCTTTTATGTATAACCCATTTAATTCTATTCCATGTTCAGGTGATCTTAACTTATGCCAAATGATAATTTTTCAAAAATGCAAAGTGCAAATTTTTCTAAAAATGCAAAGTGTTAAAAAATCGTAAAAAATATTATTCATGGAACAATAATATATAAATAATTGTTAATATATTTATTAAAATATTTATTTACTGTCTAATACTATGCTCAAATAACTTTGCTTTTGAATTTAAATTTAGGTTTACAACTTCAGGAATTTAACAGTCCTACATTTAGACTTAGGCCTATTTGACCAGCACTCTCGTTATTAAAGTAAAGAAATACTTTCTAATAACTTTCACTCATAATTATTAATAAATTTTGGAAGTGTACCTTGGTGGTACCTCCAAGGTACACAATATTAGCTACCTTCAAGGTACACTACAAGCAAGTGTTTTACAAAATGGCTTCCATACCTTATTATGTTAAGAGTTAACCATTTTCAAATATGCATAAATGTAGCTGAAAATATGCTTTTAAACTTGTGATTATTAGTTCTAAACAAAATTTAATGCTTACAGTTATGGAAGAAAAATAATATGTCCTTGAAATGTAAGTTTTTGATGCTAAAAACAAACTTTGGATTTTACATCAGCAACACGCGTGTTGATCAGTCATAGAACAACTTCCCATGAACCTCTAGTAATAAATATATGCAACTAATATTTTAGTTTAAATTTATCTCTCCTGGTGGCTGCACAATCAATGTGCCTCCAAGGTACACCACCTTCCCCTACTTAAGTGGTTAGTTGTTGAAAATATGAATACATATATTTTTGAAAATGGTGTAATTTGTTTCTTATTTCAGATGATAGATGTGACATGAAACCACATGACATGTCGTTGAAGGAACATGTATATTTAGTTAGGTGCCCTTGTGCCAACGGTTTGAAATGCACTGCTAAAGACGGAAAGATTGAAGTAAGTATACAGGCATAGCCGTACGAAATTTCCACCAAATGCAAATAATTAGGAAGCGCGGAGTCTAACATCCAATTTTTATTAAACACTATAGCTATCATACATTTACTAACATAATGTCTAAGGCTTGGAACTATTTTCTTACAAATCACCAAACGGTCCTCTGATATAAGCTCTCATGACCTTCAGTATTAAAGAGACTGGATATATCTTTAGAGGGAACCTTTATAAAAATATCACGAGCAAAAAATTTCTATAATGCTGCAATTAATGAAAAAATATTTATACTTTATTGAAGGCGTCCCCAAAATGTGGTAATACGCTTAATTCTTTAATTATTAGAAATATGTGGGCGATGTAAATTGAAAAAAAAATGTTCAAAATAAGGTAGGAGAAAAGGCTACATCAAGAAAAATTTAGGATCCTTAATTTTCAAAAAGTTACACTTTTTAAATTTCTATACGACCCTCGTACAAAAAATTACCAATTAGTAAAACCTGCGCCATACACTAATTAGGTGATGTACAAACTTTGAGCCTTTATCATAAAACGTGTCATAGAGACCTTATAATAAAGATGGTCAAAGGCTATTCATGAATTTGAATGTAAAGTTTCATCGTAATTTCTGTACGACCCCTGAAGCGCTATCATCCGACGTGCTTTTTTCCTTTCTAGAGCCATAGGAAAGTGGTTTAAATCAGCACATATTTATCTTCATATCTCTGACACTTTTTAGGATATAACTCTGAAATTTTGCACATCACCTCACTGGTGCATAGGGCACATTTTATTAATTGAGAATTTTTTAGTACGAGAGGGAGTATACAAATTTTAAAAATGTAACTTTCTGAAAATTAACGAAAGAAAATTGTTCATAACGTAGTCTGTTTTCCTACCTTGTATTTTTGAACATTTAAAAAATTCATATTGCCCACTTACCTCTAATTGATAAATAAGTAAAGCGTGTTACCATCTTTGTGGGACACACTGTATGTATCTATAAAAATAAAAGAGAAGTACAGAAAATTAAAAATATAACTTATTTTGCTTTAGTTTTTTCAGTATACTCAAGTTATTTTGCTTTAGTTTTTCAGTATACTTACATTGCTGTAGTTTTTCATAATAGAATAGTTGAGTGCGCTAAATACATGCCTTTCAAAGCAAAAGAATGAGACGACAATTTCACGACTAACATATTACCATCCGGCAACAGCCATTGCACTGTCCCATTTGTTGGTCTCTGCATTCGTTGAGCACCTGCGTGCGAAGCAAAGCCAGTACAGTTTGAGAAACTCTGTTTTAGAACATAAATGACATTACATTAATTCACGAGGTATATCCATTAGGGTGGTGCGAAAAACAATTTTTTTTTAAAATTGAAACGTCACCATATGCAATAGTTGCGAGTTTGATAGTAAAATTAAACCCTGAAATTTGGATGAAATTGTTTAATATCTTAGGCCTCCTCAAGATCCACGAATTTTGGAAATTATAGGAAAAAGTGCTTTAAACTCAACTGCTCTTTTCATTAAAAAAATAATAAAAATATGAAAAGTCACCAGGTAATTTATTTGCACTCTTGAGTATATAAACATTTGTAAAAAGCTAGCCGATGTAAAATTAATTTTTAGGCCTCCCCAAATTCCTTGAAGTTGAGCGTTTTTCGCTGAAAATGATAAGCAAAGATATGTAAATAGAGAAGATACTAGTCTTACTTTCTCATGCATGGAGTAGGTTATTTTACTCGAAAATCAGACTTTTTTTCAAAACGTGGCATTAGTTTCCTATCGAATGTTTTTGCTCGGATGAACCCATCTCTTGCATGGAGGCCATACACATGAAGAGCAGATTCTGTCACAATACTAAGCATCCTCTCAACTGCTTGGGAATGGCAGGGTATTTTTAGAAATTTATCACAAGAGCTTAGATGTTTATCCGACTTCAGTAATTCCTGTAACACATTATTTGTCCATTTCTTTGGGATGGAAGGCTCAGTCACAACACATTCTTGCCAATGGATAAGGTCAATGTAGTCATTACTTTCGAAATTCACCTTTGGAATCTGAAACCTTCTAATACTCGTTGTTTGTTCTAAAGATTTTCTGAACATTCTGACACGCTGAATGGCAAACTAATGGAAAGATATTCTGTCGTCGAATAACATTGCAGTGAGTACATTTTCTGCATGAACAAAATACGCGGATTTTTGAACAATGTCTTTTATTATACCCTTAAATTATCTGCGAGATGCTGAAATCGAGATATAAAATATTTCAAATTCTTTGGGACATCCTGAAAGGCACTGTTGCACTTGATTCTGAACCATGTTGGTGCGTGTTCTTTCATTACAAATGTGGCTAATACAATAAGTTACGGTGTTGGATAAGATGTTCCAAAATACAAACGCAAAATGCGATTTGCGAACGATAGCCAGCGAGAATGGGAAAGTTTTCCAGGGTCTGTATTTGCTAGATCTTGTGGGCAATAACCAGAGGAAACAGCCTTACAAATTTCCCACAAATAACGTTGATCAGTGCTAAGATCTTTTAAGTCAATATCGGACTCAAACGAAAATTCCATTTCCTGGAACTTAATGATAGGAAGGTTAGTGCACGTCTTCAGGGACTTACCAATCAATCCACTGAATGCGCTTGGTCCTGATGTTTTCCCGTCGAATGCTTCTGTAAGGTGGCATAAAGGCAGTTTGTTAAAATGAAATTGACATATTTTTCCAATGCACGGGAGAATTTAACTTTTCTTCAAGGCGTCTAATTACACCCGCATTTACACCGGTATTAGTCACTTCCCCATCACTTCCAATAAAGGCCAATTCTGATAAATCAAAAGCTTTCTCATTTAATAAGCTGAAGATACCATCGAAAATCTTCTTTGAGCTCTTGCTCTTCGGTGCAAAATGTCCTAAATAGACAGAATCGGGTTCTTCAACTAGTGTAATATGCTCCTCCCATACATTTCTCTTATGCCACTTGCTATCATCCATTTTTGTACATCCCTTCTTCCGTCAAAAAAGAAAGCTATGATCTTGTGACCAGCCAGACAGTGTAGGATGAATGCTTGTCGGGGTGGGGCGGTTAGTTTGTCGGTGGGGGCAGTTAGTTAGAAGATTGACATATACATCCATTTTATGGAAGTAAAATAGGATCTTTTACATTAATTTCTTTTTTCTCGGAAAGGGAATTCTTCCTTTAATCATTAATAATTTAAAGAAGAATGCAAGCTGAAAATCAGGACGATGTTTACAAAAAGTATGTGAGAGCGATTTGTTAATATCAAGCTCATTCTGGTAATGAAGTGGATGTAGACGAGTTTTTTTATCCAATTTATCGGGCTATTTTTGGAGTAAAAATGGCAAACTTTAAGGGATTTGGGGTGGCCTAAGAATTACTTTTACATCTGCTAGCTTATTACAAATGTTCATATACTCAAAAGTGCAAATAAATAACCTGGTGATTTTTAATAATTTTTTTTTTCTTTAGTGGAAAGAACAGTTGAATTTAAAGCATTTTTTCCTATAATTTCCAAAATTCGTGGATCTTGAGGAGGCCTAAGATATTAAATAATTTCATCCAAATTTCAGAGTTTAATTTTACTATCAAAATCGCAACTATTGCACATGGTGACGTTTCGAATTTCAAAAAAAAAAAAAAAAAAAAAAAATGTTTTTCGCACCACCCTAATATCCATAAAGTAAGTTCCGTTTGGTTGTATAAGAAAAACGTGTACAGATACAGAAACAAATTTATTGTACAAAAATCTACAACTGTTAAACTACTTTTCTACATAACTTCCAAAATTTAGTAGGCACTTGTCATAGCGTGGCACAAGTTTTTGTATTCCATCTTCTTAGAAGGTTGCCGCCTGTGTTTTCAATCATGTGGTAACATGTTCTTTCAGCTCGTCCTCATCGTTAAAGTGTTGACCACCAAGGAATGATTTTAGGTGTAAGAAGAGATGAAAGTCGCTAGGAGCGAGGTCCGGGCTGTACGAAGGATGATCAAACACGTCCCAGCCAAATTTCTGTAGGAGTTTTGTCACGTTCGCAGTGTGAGCTCGGGCATTATCGTGCAAACGACACCTTTTGACAGTAATCCTCGGCGCTTATTCTGTATTGCACGGCGCAGTTTCTTAATGATCTCGCAGTAAGCACAGAAGTTTCACAAGCGGCGGCATTTTCAATTAAGGCTGACATTATAAAGAAGCACTACAAATAGCACGTCAGCATGGGCGCCTATAAGTGGGACAAGGTAGGGCACTCCCAGCTAGAAAAAGTCTGCACTTTTTTTGCACAAAAGTATAGATTGTACACAAAAAGTGCATAAAAAGTGCCCATTTTTGAATACTTTGAAAAGTATGCACTTTTTGTGAAAATTATCTGCAGTTTTTCTGCATACAAAAAAGTGCACATTCTATTTTTTCAAATATTGTGCACATCTTTTGCATAAAATAAAAGCATAACTCTGTAGTTAGCAAAAATTGGAAAAGTATGCACTTTTTGTGCAAATTATCTGCAGTTTTTTATACATACAAAAAAGTGCACATTCTATGTTCTCTCAAATACTTTGCACATTTTTTGCATCAAAATAAAAGCAATTCTGTGTTTGCAAAAATTTTGATAATTTTATTCGCAAAAAATTTACATATTTCAATTTTAAATGTACTTTTTTATGGATGTGAAAATTTATATATTTCAAATTTTCATTATTTCTGTCTATTAAAATTCTGTAAAATTTTTCCACGTATGTACATATTAACATTGAACTTTGTGAAAATCCAAATGTCATATTTGTAAACACAGCGCTCGGAGAGGTTTCACTGTAGCACTAACGAAAACGTAAACACTTTAAATATCAATTTAAAATTCACATTAAAATCATAAAACATTGCAAACATTCGTTAAAAAAAAGCACTTACCTTTATGTTTTTTTTTTAATTAACCGCTCAGAAATGTCCCTAACATATACCTGATCTGCGAACAAAAATGTACGCACTCGCACTTTGAAACAATTTTTGGAAAATCTCAAAATCTAATGAATTTTTTAAAAATGTAGTTCAAGATGAGTGACCAGCTATCATGTCACCAAATTTTATTTCATTCGCTTCAGTCAATTTTAGGTGATGTGCGAATAAAAAAAAGCGTCACGCACAGAATGACAGAACGACAAACTTTTTTTTTTGACGGTCGTACTCGGGTTCCAAAAGCTTAAAATGCATAGAAATCGCTTTTTTTTAAAAAAACTTTGAGAAGTGTACTGGTAAAGTCTAGTTTTATTTATTTAAATACATAAATGTCCAATTCCGAACTTGAAACAACAATCACTTCAAACTTAAGACACATCATTCCGAGTCAACTCCAGTATAGTGGTTAGAATGCTCGCTTGCCAAACGTGGGGTCCCCGGTTCGAACCCAATCCTCGGAAGATTGAAAAATGGAGCAAGTTCTTATGTATGATTATAGATGGCAGCACTAAAATGGAAAGGAAGGACGAAAAGTCGTTCGACCACGCCCTCTAAATTTTTCCGTCTAGGTCCCCAGAGTGCACTTTTTATGCACAATTTAGTTTGCACTTTTTATGCACAAGCAGAGGTGCCAAATACGCTCGGATTTTGTACACTTTTTTTTTTGCACTTTTTGTGCAAACTTTTTCTAGCTGGGTTGCCCCCCCCCCCCCCTAAGTTTTAGCTTAATGTCTCATGATGTAAACAAATGGCAAAACCTGAACTAAAATTGTCTAAGTTTGAAATTTTCCCCCCCTCTAGAAATTTTTTTTTTAAGTTTGCCCCCCCCCCCTCCTAGAAAAATTCCTATGGGTGCCTATACACGTCGGCAGCAGTGATCTGAAATTGGCGTACATTTCTTCTCCTTGAGTCAGAGTAATTGCCGCACATGCTCGGAACTGCGATCGCAGCGCTGCCGAGGATAGAAATAGAAGCGGAACTTACTTTGTGGATATACCTCGTATAATTATTTCTTTTACTTTACTTTTTATTAATTTATATATGTTTGTTTTCTAATGCAGAACTTTGTGGGAACATGCCAGCCAGCGGACAAATAATGAACGAAATGGATCAAGTCTGATAATAAAACCTGTAATTTGTAAACAGAAATAAATTATGACTTCTTCTTAACAATGTTTGCTTAAATAAATAAAAAAATACACCTGCCATTTGTCATGTATGTGCCTGCCATTCAAATGTACTTATGTCTTGAACTCTGCTGAATTGTCACTCTTAAAAATGATTGTAATTCTAGGGTAGATGGCCATTGTTTTAAAAGATTTAAATAAAAATTATTAGGATGAAAATACAAGAAACATTTATGTGCATTTAAAAATTTTATACATATGCCTACCATACAGTGCACAAGAAATAATTAAGTTTAAGGACAAAAATGGGAAACATAATTTGAAATAAAAATGGTAGATGGCCACCTTTCCTTCAAGCCGAGGAGAGATCACCATCCAATACAAGACAGAAAAATCTGCAGTGATTCCACTTGACTTTCCGTCCACTTGATTTTTACCAAGTGCTTCAATAATTTGTTTCAGCTTAATCGAATGCAGTGTTCAGACGTTAGTCCACTTCAAATAACTTACGTGTACAAACCATGTGTATTCTTTTTCTGTAGCCCTGTAAATAAACTATAAGACCTACACACACCGAAATATATGCAGTTTGTGAGATGGTCACCTACAATATATACATATATATATATATATATATATATATATATATATATATATATATATATATATACATACCCAATTTTAACTTATTCAAATGCACCATTTAGACACTTACTCACTTTAAATGATTCGTGTCCATAGGCCATAATGTAAAAGAATTCCTTTTTGAAACCCTGTAAGCAAACTATCAACTGTACACAGAAAAATCTATGGAGATCATGTGACCGTGACCAATAATATACATACCCCATTTGAAGTCAATCGAACTCACCGTTTAAACACTTGTTCACTTTCCAAGAATTTCCGTCCATAGACCGTAATGTAAAATAATTCTTTTTGTAGTCCAGTAAAAAACCATACGTCCCATACCCACCAAAATCTACAGTCGTGCAAGAGTGGTCTACAATATAAATACTAAATTTGAGCTCAATCAACTGCACCGTTTAGGAGCTATCGTGTTCACTCACACAATTACACAAACATACATAACTGAAAAAATAACATCACTGAATTCAGAAGCCGTGTAAATACGTGTAAATACATCGAAATTTCAAAGTCAATTTTTTTTCAGAATTACAGCACTTTCCTTACATGGTATATGTTCGGAACGTAAAAACTAAATTTAAAATAGCAAAAAACACTTTGCATATAGTTAATCATGAAAAGAACATAGAAATTTGTAAGAATGCAATTACATAACGGAAAACGGTTGAATAAAATCCGAATAAACAAAGTTTGAAGCATAATTTCAATGCTTTACTTTACACAAAATTTTAGCACTTATTCTTAGCAACGGTCTTAATAGTTTGTACTCGTTTCATAAAACCACACCAGACGCCTTATGCATTCTATCCAATCACTATTTTAGGTTGTCTGGTTGTATTTTTCACAGTCAATGCAGCGATCTTGTGCATATGCCTACCATAACTCCAACATTCATTTCCACCAGAATAAGTAGAATCTGATAATTTCAAATGTACTTCATCTTTTTCTCTTCTGAAAGTGTCGTCTATTTTTTTTTTTTTTTTTTGCATTTATTTTAGATCTCTTCACGGTTTAAGATTAAGTATGAAGTTCGTCTGTTTCTGAGTTGAAATATTAATGTTACTAAAAATTTCAAAAATACACCAATTAACACAATTATAATATGTTATATATTATATAGAATAGTTATGTAATTTAAAAAAATAATTATATTTAGTTCAAAATCCTAATTACGTATTATTTGACATATTGATTAAAGTTGTTCATTTCTCCTAGATTTGATGTGGTCATCTATTCTGAAATTGAAGGACAAATGGCCACAAAATTTAAAAGCATCGCTCCGCCATTGTACTTATTGGTTTCAGGCTTAGAAGCAAAAACTGGATTATATACGTCCCTGAAAAGTCCGTACAGAAAATAATGCAGTGTACGTATTTTTAGGGAGAGATTAAGTATAACACAGAGTGGTTCCCCCCCAAATTATTGGTTTAAATCTTACATCACATTCTAAACCAATTATGCATTATTTCGAATTTCTGAATGTTCAATAAATTAAATTTTTTCGTTACTTGAAAAATTTTGTATTATAAACTGCAGAGCCTTAGTCACAGATTTGTTTGTATTTTTTTCACTTTACAAAATTAGAAAGTTTACATGGAAAATTAATTTTAGCAACTATGACTTAGCACATAACAGAGCAACTCTGAGAAAAGGAAATGAAATGTATTCAATCATTAATTAATGGAAATAGTCTACTTACATCAGAATTTTTTCAACATACAACTCCAACAGAACAAGTATTAAAACAATAACAATATTTATTCTTAGGGGTAATGAGGTTTTATTGATTTGTGAATGCTTGCCGATTCCACATGTTAGATTAAGCAAGTTCTTTTGTTTACATTTACTGCATGGTTATTTAACAGAACTATTTTATATATTATGCATGTCTTCTTCACTCATATTTTAAGCGTGGATGTTGCCGTTCAGAACAGTAGCGTTTGAAATCTACTTATCTATAAAAACTACGCAGGTATGAACATGGATTTTCTGAAATTCACCAGAATATCTACATTGCCATATGCTCCCATAAACACCAGCTATTTACTAGAAGAGGAGATTTTAGGTACTTTAGATGCCATATTTGCAAGAATTATGTCCCAAAAGCTGGGTTTCATATAAAACTGTGCCGCCAAGAGATGGGCAATATGGAAATATTCTACCAGACAGCAATCGGAGTGGAAATTTAGGAAGGCTCGTACAGAATGAAAGTAATGAAGCGCAGATTTGGTACCAACGAAAAAAAGATTCAAAAGAAACTGGTGTTTAAAAGGTGAAATAATTAAAACTTTTTAAAATTTAACACACATAAAAGATACATATGAATCTGGACACGTGTTTCGAAAGAAAAATTTTCGATCTTCCATAGCAGTAGTCCATACACATACTTGAACACATACTTGAAATGAAGACTGTCCCGTGTGGAGTTTATAGCAACTCGATGTCAGATTTGTTAGGCAAAGTGAAACAGTCAAAATAACATTCGTCTTCATAAAATAAAATAAATAAGTATTCAAGCGTGATAGCTCATATGTAGAAATGTTTATTTGATTTGGATCTGAGCTTGTAATCAGGGTTGGAAAAAAACCCAAGCCCGAGTTTTTTGGTTTAAACTGGTTTTTTTTTGTTTAAACCAGGTTTTTTTGGTTTAAAAAATCCTTTTATAATTACCTGCTACATACTTATAAATAAAATTATTTGCAAAATGTTCAAATAACAATTAATATTCCTTCTGAAAGTAATTAAAACAAAGTAAATAAACAATTGTTGCTATACTTACGTGGACATTGAAATCATTCAATTTTAATATTTTATTCAGACATACTATTTTTTATATTTAGTATATAATATAATACAATATTAATTGTTTACTAAATTTTACATGGAATCTTGCACTTAGATTCATCAGTAATAATGGTGATAAGTTGTTCAAAACGATATTTTTAAGGTTTAAAAATAAGTTGTTAAAACACAATACCTCTATTTTTGAAACAAATTAAAAATGCAGTCCATAATTTAAATTTAATTAATATTTTTTAACAATGATAAAACAATAAGGTATCTATTAGATTGATACAAAAACGTATTGTTGATACTTATAATTTTAAAAGATATCAGAACGTATTCTATCTGATGTATTCGGAATTTTAAATTATTATTAAAAAAATTGGTTTTTTGAGGAAAATCCATTTGGTTTAAACCAAATCCGGCGCCCCGATGCGATGATTACCTTCCTTACCGTGTCGGACCACCTGGTTACCAAAATAAGATGGTTTAATGATAAAATCTTACAAAAAGGTGCAAATTATTTTCGTCCTACGTTAATTTTGAAGAGCTTCTAGAAATATCGGCCGTTATAATAAAAAAACGGAAAAGAAAAAAAAAGTAAGACAATCTGAAAAACTTTCAGATTTTAAATACGCACTAAAGTGCTATATGTTAACAGCCTATCATATCCATGCGTCTTCGCTATTTCCTTCCCTTATTCCATGAAATTGGAAAGTGTATCATTATTCATGACTGTGATTAAACAAAATTAAAACTGATATTTCTATCATCCTTTTCTGGATGTAATACATTAGAAATAGAAGAGGGAAAAGGCGCGTACAAAAATGCATAATTCGAGTTGAATGAAAGTTTCAAAAACTTATTTTTGGTTTGTTTGTTTGTGTAACATGTATATCAGATTTGTGTGCTTGTTCTGTAACCCATTTAGAAGTTCACGTCAGAAGGAAAAACTTATTCAGATGATTTTATTTATTAAAAACTACGTATTCTATAAGTTTGCGCTATCTGTCGACGGATTTGTAAAAAAAAAAAAAAAAATGCTCAGTTGCATTCTTTTTTTTTTTTATAAAAGGTAGTTTTTTTTTGTAAATTATAGGAACAGTGTTTTTTTCGAGCGATAATAAGTAGCTTGTTTGTTAATCCAGGATTTTAACCGTCTTTATTCAAAATTTCATCCAAATCCGTCGAACCGTTTAAGCGTGAAAGAGTAACAAACATACATACAAACATTGAAATTTATAATATTAGTAGTATTTTTTTATGATTCTTAATTTATCTATTTATGTATTCAATGTCTATTGACAATATTTAGCGTATTTAAAATAATTAATTAAGCGGTTATTTGTGTGCATATACTTACCTATATTTACGGATAATAGTTATTTTGACTTTTCACTAGAAACGCTACTTTTAGCTATATTATTGGTTTTTTTCATGTGAACAGGGGAAAATATTGATCCAGTTTTTGGCATCAAATTGGTTTGAATCAGAATTCATGTTAGAAAAGCATTGAACAGATAAATTAATCCGTCTTATTTCTGAAACTTTCAACCAACTGTTTGTGGGTTGAAAAGATAGCATAGTTAAATCAACAAAATATCTTTTTTAAATGAGCTATGAACAGACCAGTTAGCAAAGAAATTTCGTTAAATCAAATAAATAATCTGGTTGTTCATATCAAATAAACCATTTAAACAAATAGTTTGGTTAAATTAACAAAACATTTGTTTATTTTAGCCAACCCGTTTGGTTCAAATGTCGAAATTTTTTGTTGAAATAACCGAATAATTAAACAAAATTACTTTGTTAATTTAGCAAAAATTTCGTAGGCGCTATTTACACTGGATAATTTTGTTCATTTAACACAATTTTTTGCTGATTCAACAAAACATTTTTGTCAATGCATGCACATCTGCGTTACAAAAAATTTCATTTTTATAGGCCTCCAAAATTGCTTCATAAACTTAACTGTCACTAAGATAGTATCGGTGAGTAGAATAGATATACTTGTATTTTGGATACAGAAATAGTATTGAATGTAAACAGTTATGTGAGGTAAATCAGCTGAAGAGAAAGCTACTGGTTTTTCGAGTATACGTTTGCAGGTACTGTTTCTCAAAAACTTGGCATAATGCAAGGTGACCGTTAAAAAAAAAAAAAAAAAAAAAAAAAAAAAAAAAAAAAAAAAACACTTCCCAGAGTGCTCTAGTAGCGCGAACTAATTGCGAGAATGGCTCCAAATTGTATAGAAAGATTAAACAAGACGGGTGATGAAATATTTCACAAATAAATTAGCCTCAAAAATCATGGCTAGAGGAATATGTGGCGCTGTGTATCGTCGTCACAATTCTTGGATAGCCCCCCCCCCCCAAAAAAAAATGGAGTGACTCCACTCGACTTTTTGAACACTTGATATTTGCCAAGCGTTTAAATAAATTTCATTCAACTCAGTCAGATTAAGTGTTCAGGCACTAAAGCACTTAAAATGATTTGAGTGTAGTGTAAGGGCACCAGTAATTGACACTTTAAGAGTAATAATAAGCATTAGCTAGTAATTGATAATTACTTAAAGTATCTAGGAACAATTTTTTTTTTCAAAACTTAAACGAGCTTTGGATATTTCTATTTTTTCTATATTTCATTATTGTCATAGTGGTGACACCATTGATTGATAGCAAGAACAAAATTTTGGAATGAATGAAAAAATGAGTACAAAAACATGCTAATTTAATTTTTAATGCAACGACGTAAAATTGGCCCAAGGAAATAAAATGAAATTTGGTGACATAATAGAAGGTCCCTCAACTTAAATTATAGGAGTCAAATTAAAAAAAAAAATTGATCCAATTTTGAGATTTTGCGAAAATTGCTTCAATCTGAGTTATTTATGTTCGCACACCAAGTAAAATTGACCAAGGCGAATAAATTGAAATTTGGTGACATGATAGTTGATCACTCTATTTAAACTACAACGCCGATTTTTGTTTTTGAAAATTTGACTGTCCAAATGTTTGTTCGCATATCACTTATCCGCTAAATTGACTAAAGCAAAATTTGGTGATATGATAAATGGTCACTCAACTCTTAAATTATAGGCGTCAATTTTTTTAAAGGTTTGATTAGACTTTTAGATTTTGCGAAAGTCGTTTCAAAAAGCGTAAATATTTGTTCCCGCATCTTTTAAAAAAGACTTAAGCAAATAAAATGAAAATTAGTTCCATGATAGGTGGTCACTCAACTTAAATTATAGACAACGAATTTTTTTAAATGTTTCATTAGATTTTGAGATTTTTTTGAAAATCTTCTTAAAATGCGCAAATTTTTCTCACACATTACCTAAGAATGATTAAAACGAATGAAATTAAATTTGGTAGCATGATAGGTGAACATGCAACTTAAACTATGGCCGTCCAATTTCTTGAAAATTTGGATTAATTGTAGATATTTTGAGAAACTTTATTTAAAATGTGTAAATATATGTTTGCCTATCACTTATAAACCTTTGAAAGGAATGAAATAAAATTTAGCATTATCATAGGTGGTCACTTAAACTATAAGTGTCAAAGTATTTCAAATATTTTATAAATTTTGAAATTTTGCGAAAATAGAAAATTTTTTTTCCTGTAAAAATATATATATAAGTCCTATACACACGAAAATCAATAACGGTCTTGCGACGGTGGTCTGTAACATATATACCAAATTTGAACTCAATCGAATGCACCGTTTAGGAGCTATCGTGCTGATCGCACACACACACACACACACACACACACACACACACACACACACACACACACACACACACACACACACACACACACACACACACAGACATACATACATCTCGTAAAAATAGCATAAATGAATTCTGAAGACTTCGAAACGTGTAAATACACCAAAATCTCAAAGTCGAATTATTTCATGATTATACTACTTTACATAGATGGTACAGGTTCGGAAAGTAAAAAGCAGTCTATCACTATCAATGTGTGGAGACCCTGTTAAAGTTCTCCCAAAATTACATTGTTTCATATCTCACCATTTTATCCTCCAACGTGAAGGATATATGAAAATAAATATATGATGACTTAAACCATTTTTCGGTGTCTCTCGAAAGGAAAAAATCACATCGGATGATGAAGTTTCCGGGTTCGCAGACAAATGACGAAATGAAACAATGATTGCACAAATGAATGATACTTTTGCTATTATTAGCATTGTACAGGCCCTTTCCAACATTTTTTAAACACATATCAGAACCTTTTATGATAAAAGGGTGAAATTTTTGCATCACCTAATTATAAGGGGCACATTTTACTAACTGGGAATTTTTTTTGTCCCAGATATCTCTGATAGTCCGGGAGCCTGAGGATGGTTATATTCCAGGACTTTTGCCGTAGCCGAATTTTTTGTTTTAGCTCGGATAGATGTAAGTTTCTGCTCTAAAACTGATCTTCTGGGCTTCAGATCTTCAGCAAGCTTTCTCTCAAAAGGGATGAAATAAACCCAATAATTATGTTTTACTTTGGACTAAAGTTCTGAAAGCTTTTTTTGTTTCTTTTGAATGGAGTACTACAGCGTAAAAATAAAATATTAAAAGTTTAAATTTGGTTCAGAGGGAATTTGTTAATGTGTTTTGGTAAGGTGACAATCATAATTATATTTGTAAATCGTCAAACTATTTTACGAGGAAAAAAAAGAAATAAAGAAAGAAACCATATTCGTAAAATATAGAACACCCCGCTTTTTGAAGTCTGTTAAAAATACTCGGAGCATGATAGAGTATATATATATATTGTTGCGGAATTACTCTGCTACTCCTTGGGTTCGTCGTTCTAAAGTCCTGTTGGTGTAAAAAGTTCAAGTAAAAAGTCACTTGTCAGGATGGAACACAAACTTTATTGCTTCTAGATCTTCGTAGTACAATCAGCTGTACACAATTCACAAGCACAATCTAGCAATAACGTGCTTTTAACAATCCGCTTGGATCAGAAGCTCTCACAAATGCTGTATTTCTCACACCAAAATAAGTCACTTACACAGGCAAAAGTTCCGTAGAAATATTCAAGGGATATAGTACACAATCCCTTAAGACACAGCAATGAAGAATTTACACACAGCACTTTCAAAACAGCTTCACAAAACAAGCTAAAACACAGCTTCTATAGCACTATCAATTCACACAAAACAAACGTACCGAGAGCTATTCACACATCGAGCGTTCAGCTCGCACTGACTCTTCCGGGCGATGCGCGCTTCTATAAATAGCCGACGCAGGAGGTACAAGAGGTTTCCAGAAAAGTCAATTTCTCGAGGGTTCTACATAAAGCGTGAATTTTGATTACGTCATAGAAGAGAATTGTTAGGTTATTATGCGTTTTTAATGCAGGAAAAACAACTTCCAGGCCCCATTGGGAAAATCGCGCCAAATGACCAAAAAGTCGCCAAGCTTGGCGACTTTTGGCGAAATATCGCCAAATTTGGCGCCAAAAATAAGTCCTCAAAAATGAAGAGATCTAAGCTCTAGGACTAATATTTCTCGAGTTTTCTAGAAGCCCATAGAAAAACATATGGGAAAGCGAAACCTCCGTATCTCCGGTTCTAATTGGCCGATTTTGATGCAACAAAAAGCAAAATTTATCTATTTGAAGCGTAGAATACGAATTTTAAACCATTTTAAGCCCCAGAGCAGCGGGTTGCCCCGAAAATTCGTAACATTGCCCCCTTCCCAAGGACTGCACGTCCCGGGCAGTACAATCCCTAGTTAGGAGGTCACACAGGTACCTACACTGTATAACACTTAACAAGATCTTAAGAACATAATTCAAGCAAGTAATCAATAGCACAATAAGCAAATACACATTAATAAATAAATAATCATCATAATAAATAATTACACTGTAATCAATGTAATAACAAATACACATTAATAAAATCCAATATATTACAAATATGTACACTAAACATGGCGTAAGTAGTGAGAGAAAGAGAGTTGAAGAAAGAGGAAGAGAAGAGAAAGACAGGAAAGGAATGAGAGATGAAAGAAAAGAGGAATTACGCCATAGTGACCATAGTCTGAGCTAATTACAACCGCGGTAGATGGCTAGCCGATCGTAATGTACAACTCTTGGCTTCGAGTTTGGTGACTTACGAATCCGTACGATGACGTCATTCAGCCGGTTTAGGACTGTGTAAGGACCGTCCCACGGCGATTGCAGCTTGGGAGACAGGCCTTTCCGTCGAGTAGGATTCCATAGCCAAACTTTGTCACCTGCGTTGAACTCGTGTCCCGTAGCCTTCGTGTCGTAGCGAGTCTTCATCTTTTCCGTGTTCAGGTTGATCCGCTCCCGAGCAAAATGATGTACATCTTCAAACCGTGCCCGAAGGTTTTCCACGTACTCCTCTGGCGATGAAGGCGCATCTGGAGGGCGGCCGAACACTAGATCGGCGGGAAGACGAAGATCTCTGCCGAACAGCATCTGGGAAGGTGTGAAGCCGGTAGTCTCATGGACGGCACTCCTATAGGCCAGCAGGAACAGGGGGAGTTTCTTGTCCCAGTCCTCTTGATTCCTAGATACCAGGAGCGAGAGGTTGTTCAAAATTGTACGATTGAACCTCTCCACCATGCCGTCGGATTGTGGGTGTAAAGGCGTAGTCTGGGTTTTGTCCATTCCGAGAAGTTGGCATAGTCCTTTAAAGACTGCAGAGGTAAAGTTCGTTCCTTGGTCGGAATGAAGTTGCAGAGGGGTTCCATATCTGGAAATCCATTCTTGCACCAGTACCTCTGCTACGGTCGTAGCTTCTTGATCGGGAATAGGAAACGCTTCGGGCCATTTAGAGAAGTAGTCAATGACAACTAGGATGTATTTGTTGCCATCCGAAGTTCGCGGGAGAGGTCCCAGGATGTCGAGGGCAATCCTCTCAAAAGGCGCTCCTACATTATAACGATGTAGTCTTCCACGGCTTCGTTTCTTCGGGCCTTTACGGGCGGCACAGGCGTCACAAGCTTGACACCACTTTTCGACGTCGCCTCGAGCCCTAACCCAGTAGAAGCGCTCGCGAACTTTCTGCAGGGTCTTCATTACGCCAAAATGGCCCCCAGTTAAGCCATTATGAAGTTCTTCTAGAACCTTCGGAATCCTCGAGCGAGGGAGTACTAACTGCCATCGGAGCATCTTGCCGTCGTCCGACTCCCATTTACGATACAGGACTCCATTTCTCAGGCGAAGCGAATCCCATAAAGCCCAGTACTGTTTTGTTGCCGGACTGTAAGATGATATTTCCTGCCAACTGGGCTTAGCGCTGGATTTTTCCATAAATTCTACAATAGGTTTGATGTCGCTGTCTGCTAATTGGTCCGCCCGAACATTTTCGTCACTCCAGGGATCTTGAGATGATGCCGATGATGTAACTTGGCGGACAACGGGATGTTTCAGATGGTAATTTTTCTCTGCCCTGGAGCAATAGCGACAACTGTCTATGCAGGGCCTTCTCGACAAAGCATCTGCATTTCCATGAGATGACCCTTTCCGATGACGTATCTCGACGTCATATTCTTGTAATCGCTGTATCCACCTGGCTATTTGGCCCTCTGGATTCTTGAAATTTAGAAGCCAGGTTAAAGAGGCATGGTCCGTTCGGAGCAGGAACTTTCGGCCGTACAGGTAATGGTGGAAGTGCTCCACGGCCTTAATGATAGCAAGGAGTTCCTTTCTCGTAACACAATAGTTACGTTCTGCCTTCGAAAGGCATTTGCTCCAGTAAGCAATGACGTGTTCTTGGCCATCTATCTCCTGGGACAAAACTGCTCCGACACTCTCCTTACTTGCGTCTGTGTCCAGGATAAATGGCTTGTCAGGGTGAGGATACGACAAGATCGGCGAAGATGTTAAAGCCGTCTTCAGTTCGTTGAATGCGTCCTCACTGTGGTGAAGTGAAACAGCAGTAAAATATAATTTTGAGACGGTTCCCATGGGAAGACCACACAAGTGGACCGTAAATTAGAAGAGGCGCCAGGCAATGGACAGTCTGGACACTATAGCACAATGAACTGTCAACGTTAAAATATTTATGGCCGAAAATGATATGCAAATTTGGCGAGGTATATTCCCCGATGACCCACCTACATGTCTGGGATTCGACGAGAGGATGCATTAATTCCCCGATACGAACAAATCAGAAACTCCAGCCAATGATGTAAGAGGGGGTAAGAAAAAAAGGAAACAGCCCCGTGAGAGAAAAAAAAAGACGACAGAACGAGTGTGCTAGAGAGAGAAGAAGCAGAAGAGAGTTTGGTAAAGGTGTGAACGGGCTTAAAAAATCAGTGTGTGCTTCGAATCAATATGATCAAGTTGTGTTCAAAAGAAACATGGAATCGGTGGCTTGATGATGGCTTAAGAGAAAGAAAGCGGTTCCAATAGTGCACGCGTCGATCGTGTCCTGTGTAAAGATGGCTACCTCATCATAATGGTGAATATCCCAAGTAATTTATTTATTATTTGTGTTTCAAACCTTTTGTGGATACCCCTTATCCTCCAAAACCACATCTCCCCCAGACATGTTTTGAGTTTAAAATTATGTCAATATCGTCTTTTAATTAATATTAGTGGAATGACTAAGAATAAATGGAATTTATTTGCAATTCATAGAGTCTTTAGTTTTTTTTAGTTTTTTGGTGTATGTCAATCATTTTTCATTTTTTCAGCGTAATCCTAGGAGTACTTGCCAGGCAGGTTATGCGCGGCATAATACCACTGTACGATCATCTTAGGCTTTAGTTTTCATCAAATTTTAACCATAACAAAAATAATCCACCACACTCACATTCCTCAGTCCATAGAAATTTCTGTCCAGTCTCGGTCAATTTGTGAAGAGGTCTTGCAATCTGAGAAAAGCCCTTCACGAATTTTCGATAGTAAGTACACAGACCGAGAAAACTTCTTAAGTCGTGGATATTCTCGGGACGACTCCAGTTCTGGACTGCGGACGTCTTTTCGGGATCGGTTCGGACTCCGTGGGCGGATATTATGTGCCCGAGGTAACGTACTTCCCGACGAAACAAATTGCACTTCGATGGACTTAGTTTCAAGTTCGCCTCTTGTAATTTCTGCAGTACCTTTCGAATGTTCTCGAGATGCTCTTCGAAAGTCCTTCCGACGATGATGATATCGTCCAAATAAACGAGACATGCTTCGTAGGAAAGTCCTCTCAACACTGTCTCCATTAGTCGCTCAAATGTAGCAGGTGCGTTGCAGAGTCCAAAAGGCATAACTTTGAACTGCCATAATCCTTGGCCCGTGGTGAACGCAGTCTTTTCACGGTCATCGGGATGAATTTCCACTTGCCAGTAACCACTTTTCAGATCCAGAGTGGAAAACCATTCGTTTCCCGATAAAGTGTCCAAAGTGTCGTCTATCCTGGGAAGAGGGTAGCTGTCTGTCTTGGTAATGTCATTCAGACGTCTATAGTCAACGCAGAACCGGGTGGAACCATCTTTCTTTCGGATCAAAACAATCGGCGAGGCCCACGGACTAGTCGATGGCTCGATGACGTCATCACGCTGCATCTCCTCTAAAAGTCTGCTCACCTCTTCTTGCTTAGCAAACGGCAGCCGCCTAGGATGTTGCTTGATGGGAGAATGGCTGCCTGTATCTATCCTATGTTGAGTTAAGCTCGTACGGCCAAAGTCACCCGAAGTACGGGAGAAGAGGTCTTCAAATTCGGCTATTACTTTCTCCGCAGCGCTTCTCTGTTCTGCCGTTAACTCCACGTCTTGTATTAATTCCTTCGTCAGGCACTCGGAAGATTTAGCTGTCGTTTGGCTGATGTTCTTATTAATGCAGGTAACAGGAGTGCATGTCGCCAACACTTCATTTTTCTTTATCACCTTCGACTTGTCCGTCACATTTACTACTCTAACTGGAATTTCTGTTCTCGACAAGTCCACAAGTGTTGCTCCCACAAGTACTCCTCTGATGGAATCACTATTGCTTGGGTGTTCGATTAATC
Organism: Cheiracanthium punctorium; assembly: GCA_038373885.1. Lineage (NCBI taxonomy): Eukaryota > Metazoa > Arthropoda > Arachnida > Araneae > Cheiracanthiidae > Cheiracanthium > Cheiracanthium punctorium. The sequence continues at coordinate 1,066,568 of JAWZYV010015837.1, read as the reverse complement.
CAAAACGGAATTTATTGCTTTCTTTTACTGTTCCAGAAATTATTGAATCAGTTCTGGGAGGTAGAGTGATATCAGTCTGGGCTATTATTTGCTGAACAGGCAAAACAGTTTCATTTCTAATATCAAACGCAGCTATTTCTTCTGAGTCTGAACAAAGCTCATTATTCTTAAAGTCCAAATTAAATTTGTGTGATTTTAAAAAGTCCAGTCCGAGAATAAAAGAGTCTGTAATATTGGCGACATATACCACGGTTGTAATTAGCTCAGACTATGGTCACTATGGCGTAATTCCTCTTTTCTTTCATCTCTCATTCCTTTCCTGTCTTTCTCTTCTCTTCCTCTTTCTTCAACTCTCTTTCTCTCACTACTTACGCCATGTTTAGTGTACATATTTGTAATATATTGGATTTTATTAATGTGTATTTGTTATTACATTGATTACTTATTACAGTGTAATTATTTATTATGATGATTATTTATTTATTAATGTGTATTTGCTTATTGTGCTATTGATTACTTGCTTGAATTATGTTCTTAAGATCTTGTTAAGTGTTATACAGTGTAGGTACCTGTGTGACCTCCTAACTAGGGATTGTACTGCCCGGGACGTGCGTCCTTGGGAAGGGGGCAATGTTACGAATTTTCGGGGCAACCCGCTGCTCTGGGGCTTAAAATGGTTTAAAATTCGTATTCTACGCTTCAAATAGATAAATTTTGCTTTTTGTTGCATCAAAATCGGCCAATTAGAACCGGAGATACGGAGGTTTCGCTTTCCCATATGTTTTTCTATGGGCTTCTAGAAAACTCGAGAAATATTAGTCCTAGAGCTTAGATCTCTTCATTTTTGAGGACTTATTTTTGGCGCCAAATTTGGCGATATTTCGCCAAAAGTCGCCAAGCTTGGCGACTTTTTGGTCATCTGGCGCGATTTTCCCAATGGGGCCTGGAAGTTGGTTTTCCTTTTTTTGTCTAGTCAAAACCATAAACTGGAAAATTAAAGTCCTTCTTTAGAACCCCGATTCTGACACCAAATGTTGCGGAATTACTCTGCTACTCCTTGGGTTCGTCGTTCTAAAGTCCTGTTGGTGTAAAAAGTTCAAGTAAAAAGTCACTTGTCAGGATGGAACACAAACTTTATTGCTTCTAGATCTTCGTAGTACAATCAGCTGTACACAATTCACAAGCACAATCTAGCAATAACGTGCTTTTAACAATCCGCTTGGATCAGAAGCTCTCACAAATGCTGTATTTCTCACACCAAAATAAGTCACTTACACAGGCAAAAGTTCCGTAGAAATATTCAAGGGATATAGTACACAATCCCTTAAGACACAGCAATGAAGAATTTACACACAGCACTTTGAAAACAGCTTCACAAAACAAGCTAAAACACAGCTTCTATAGCACTATCAATTCACACAAAACAAACGTACCGAGAGCTATTCACACATCGAGCGTTCAGCTCGCACTGACTCTTCCGGGCGATGCGCGCTTCTATAAATAGCCGACGCAGGAGGTACAAGAGGTTTCCAGAAAAGTCAATTTCTCGAGGGTTCTACATAAAGCGTGAATTTTGATTACGTCATAGAAGAGAATTGTTAGGTTATTATGCGTTTTTAATGCAGGAAAAACAACTTCCAGGCCCCATTTGGAAAATCGCGCCAAATGACCAAAAAGTCGCCAAGCTTGGCGACTTTTGGCGAAATATCGCCAAATTTGGCGCCAAAAATAAGTCCTCAAAAATGAAGAGATCTAAGCTCTAGGACTAATATTTCTCGAGTTTTCTAGAAGCCCATAGAAAAACATATGGGAAAGCGAAACCTCCGTATCTCCGGTTCTAATTGGCCGATTTGGATGCAACAAAAAGCAAAATTTATCTATTTGAAGCGTAGAATACGAATTTTAAACCATTTTAAGCCCCAGAGCAGCGGGTTGCCCCGAAAATTCGTAACAATATATATATATATATATATATATATAACCTTTTCAGGATTTCTTGCCCTACTATAGGCCAAAAAGTTCTCATAAGCTAGATTTTTTGCTTGGCGTATCGGGCCGATATTTAAGCTCCCAATCTTGATAGCAATTTTGCTCGGGGTATCATCGGCTGGCTGCGTGGCCAATGGAAACCCGAGCAAAATTGTTAGTAGGGACAGGATCCGCTATATGGGCTTACAAACCAGAGATTTCGGGTGTGACATTTGGGCTGTGATTGTGCGAAAAATATAGAAATTTTAAACATATCAATTTTTTTCTTGTGCTAAAAATTTAGTTTGATTGTCTGAGACGGCATTTCGTTCAAATCTGTTAATTACTTCTATCTTTTTATTTTCAGTTATTAAATTTTAATTGGCAAAGGGAGGAATCATATTTTTGTCAGGAGCGGCAAAACACATTTAATTCAGATAAAGAATCAAAGAAGTGTAAATGTTCAATTTAAGAAACTCTCTTAAAAATCAAGACAGAAAATCTTTATTTAATCTTGTTCTTTACATCACAAATAACATATCTTAACGTACTTTAGAACAGATTTTAAAAAAATAACTTAACAAGGTTGAGAAAGGAACATTCCGAATATGATAAATGTGCTAGATAACAAAGTAAAAACACGCGATGGCAAATCCTTGAGGACATAAATAGGAAAATAAAGTTTTATAACCATGAGAAAAAAGCCATGTGATGAAAGACTTCACACAGGTGCTAAAAAAAAACATGATGTTCAACCTCGTTTCTGAAAACCGATAAATATGGGTTATGGTCTAAGAAACCATCACCATCGCATCACATTGAGACAGCGTCTTTGTAACGAACACTAGAAGGACACCATGAAAGCTTTTTTGACTTTAGTTGTTGTGGCAGTGAGCATTGCTGTGGTAAGTGTTAAAAAGTTTGTTATTTTGAAGAGATTGAAACAAAAGAAAAATAAACATAGCTCTGTTTAAAAAGTTTTTATATCTTCCATTTGATATAAATTACCTCATGCACATACAGCCAGGAATCATATTCGGGGGGTGATGATTCCGTTTATTGAATTACCATAATCACCTGGGTGCCCCCATAATAAAATGGTCACACGTTCGGGCCGTTGTAAGGGACAATGCCTAATCGGAAAGTTCCCGCCCATTATTAAAAAATAAAAAGGTCTCATAATGATCTGCCAACAGAAAACTCGGGGATTTCGAAGGGTGACCGATCATCCAAACCACCTCCTCAACCTCCCAATGGACCTAAAAATGTTACATTTGTAACTGATAAATACTACTGTTTCCTAAAATATTTATACAGTAAAGGACTGCATTGACTTTGAAAAACATATTTACATGTTTTTAATGTTTTATAAAAGCATTTTACCATTTCAATTAGGGAAACTGTGGTTTACTTTATGCATTTTTTAAAAGTTTTAATAAAGGTGACCAATTTTCAACAAGTACTGCATCATAATACAGCACAGTTAAGAACGCTGGAAACGCAGATAGTATATTTCTGTCCCCTGGAAAAGTTTTTCCATCATAACCTATATGTCTTGTTAACGCTTCCCAAACCAGCTGAAAAGTGTCCATGATTTCAATTTGTCTAGCTGTTTGTCCGTTCCTTCATGCTCTAATTACCGTAAATACGCATTTCCGAAAGTCGTACAGATGTTGTTTCGATGTAGCAAAGTATGTATCCTTATGAAAATAGCTTATTAACACACAAAATTGCAAAATCACAAGGTTTATTGGGAATAGATATATGATAATCTACATATATAAAGCACAGTGAAGGAAAAGTAGCGACTTAACTATTCATTAATGCGTATGCAAATAAGATTCTGTTGAATAGCATATTTCAACTTCTGAATTCACCAAGATTAACCTTTCTCGTTCTTTATTATTAGTTAACCTTTCTAGTTTTTTATTATTAGTCCTAACTAGAGCTCCTTTAACCCTTTAACGCGCGGTGTCCTCGCCGTGAGGACACCAAGCTCTTGACGTTTTGACTGTTGCCAGTCACGAAGAATAGATTTGATTTCTATAAAAATAGTTGCGGGTTTCATAGCTCCACGAGAATCCTTTACTTTTTAGCACGTCATTTCCCGTCAAAAAATTGTCACGGTTCTTTTTAACAGCACTGACCTCTGTTGAAAAATGGAAGAATGCGAGAACTGCTGGATAGATTGCCCAATGCTGAAAAAAGGACAGCCGTTGCCATCGCTCGACTTAACTACCAGCAAGATGGCGGACGATGGAAACGTTCATCGCGTGCCACAGCCAGCTGCGTCAAAAAAGGGGTCTCTAGATCTGTGCGATTGCGAAAGGGTTGCGCCTGAAAGGGTTAATACAGACTGAATCATTCCTGCTTAGTTTGTCCCCTAACCACGCTGTCCAGTGAAACGAAAAGACGAGAAACCGTGCCAAGTACTTGCCGCCTCATGGTTTCGTTTTGCTGAAACCATGCGATTGGGAAACAAACAAAGCGGTAAAATCAGCCAGCTCGATGTGCAGTAGATTTAGTCCTAACTAGTGATGGATACGGGACGAAAAATAGACCTGTCTCGTCTCACAAAACAGCTGCAAAGTTTTGTGTTGTCTCTCAAAAACCTTACAAAGTAATGATAAAAACGACTGTCTCGTTTCGCATCCGTCTGAACTTAAGTCCTAACATTCTAATACACACGAAAAAAAAAGTCCATCACATATACTCTATTTAGTTTATGTTAACAATTATCAACCTAATACTATCTATATGAATAAAACAAACTGTAAAATGTCCGTTAGTTGGTTAATTAGTTTGTCTGCGTCTCGCGTAGCTCACAGACGGGTGACCGTAGACCTACCAAATTTTGTATAGAAATTCTTCAGGACGGGTCCCGACATACCTCGAAGCGATTTTTTCGAAATTCGAATTATTTTAGGAGATATCGATAAAAAAACATGTCGCAAAAGGTAATTTTTGCTCCGCCATTTCGCAATTGTAACCCCGCAGTGGAAAAAGAGAGAATATAGCATATCTAGGTTGCCATATTTGGCAAGTTTATTAAATGATTCAGACTCTTGAAGTAAAAAGAAAAGAATAACGATTTTTTTAATTGTTATTTAATTAAAATATCGTGTGCATGTGAAATCAGAGCAGGAATGAAATGTTTTATACTCAAAAGAAAAATAGGATTTGGAAATTTTCCGAGACTAAAATGTGCAACTTTTTAATTTGGCGAAAAATAAAATGGTTGATGTGCGATTTTGAGATGATTCTAACGCTTGGCGCAATTTATCGTAATTTTATCGTCTGCTACTTGGGTTATGAATACAGCTGAGAATAAGTTTTGGAAATTTTTATTCAGTTGGAATTGTGCATTTTCCCCCCATCTATTTCTAATGTATTACATCCAGAAAAAAATGTTAGAAATATCAATTTTAATTTTGTTTAATCACACTCATGATATACTTTCCAACTTAATGAAATAAGGAACGAAAATTGGGAAGTCCCATGGATTATAATACGCTTTTAATATATAGCACTTTAGTTCGTATTTAAAATCTGAAAGTGTTTCAGATTTTCTTACTTTTTTTTTCCTTTCCGTTTTTTGATAAAGGCCAATATACCCAGAAGCTCTTCAGAATTAATATAAAGATGATAATTTTTTCTTTTTGTAGGTTTTTATCATTTAACCATCTTATTTTTGTAACCAGGGGCGGCCCGACACAGTAAGCATCGCATCTGGGCGCCGGCTTCGAAGGGCTTCATTTCGAACTCAAAAACTAAGTAGAGCATAAAAGGGGGTGTCTTTTTTATATTAGCAGGGGCGATACTTACCGTAGGGCCGCTCCTGTATGTAACCATCTTAATTTTAAATTCCATTCAGAATCTGAGAGATTTCAGTGCCAAGGAAGCCGGTGAGGAACAGGATTCTCTCCGAACAAGATTTATTAAGATGGCGAACCAACTGGTCGCCGGAGGCGGCTAGTTCTGAATATCATATTTCGCCCCGCAAGCATTTTATACTGACATAATTTCTTTTTATTTATTTACATATTTACTTTTTCATGTAGACTTCTGCTGCTCTTACGTGCATGGGTGATGAGAATAAGTGTGCTGAGGATGAATGCTGCATCAAGGTTTCAAATTTAATAGGAATGTGCCAGAAATTGAGACAAGAAGGTAGAAATGTGGTTTTATTTGTCACTAAATATGTATTGCGGTTTATTTCATTTGCTGTTTAATCCATCGAGTGGATGAGGTTTAATCCATGAGTCGAACTCTAGTTACTTTCCGAACATGTACCACGTAAGGAAAGTATTGTAATCATGAAAAAATTCGAATTCGATATTTTGGTGTATTTACACGTTTTGAGGTCTGAATTCATGTATGCTATTTTTACGAGATGTATGTATCTGTGTGCGTGTGTAGGTGTGTGTGTGTGTATGTGAGGGAACACGATAGCTCCTGAACGGGGCAGGCGATTGAGCTCAAATTGGGTATATATGTTATAAACCACCGTCGCAAGACCGGTATTGATTTTGGTGTGTTTAGGACTTACAGTTTTTCTACAGGGCTACGACAAAGATTTCTTTTACATTATGGCCTATGGGGGAAAATTCTGGAAAGTGCGCTAGCGTTTAAACGGTTCTTTCAATTGGGCTCAAATTGTGTATATATGTTATAAACCACCGTCGCAAGACCTGTATTGATTTTGGTGTGTATAGGACTTATAGTTTTTCTACAGGGCTACGACAAAGATTTCTTTTACATTATGGCCTATGGGGAGAAATTCTTGAAAGTGAGCTAGCGTTTAAACGGCACATTCGATTGAGCTTCAATTTGGTATATATATTTGAATTATTCATCGATTAAAATTTATTTAAATGCTTGGAAATGATGTTAATCGTAAGTGTTCGGAAAGTCGAGTGGAGGTACTCCAGATTTTTTTTTTTTTTTTAATACAATATGCCTTGAAGCTTTTTAAACCTGAAATGCTATTTAATGCTTAAATTATCTAATTATGTCTTCTTTTTTAAAATCAAAATTTATTAATTTTGATTACATTTTTAAAAACAGTCTCAACTAAAAAACTTACGCAGAATTTTCTCGGAAAAGGCGATATTCCCCTCTTTTTACTTTCCGAACATGTGCCATGTAAGGAAAGTATTGTAATCATGAAAAAATTCGACTCCGATATTTTGGTGTATTTACACGTTTTGAGGTCGTCTGAATTCATTTATGCTATTTTTACGAGATGCATGTATGTATGTATGTGTGTGTGTGTGTGTGTGAATGAGTGAACACGATAGCTCCTAAACGGGGCATTCGATTGAGCTCAAATGGGGTATATAGGTTATAAACCACCATCGTAAGACCGGTATTTATTTTGATGTGTATAGGACTTATAGTTTTTCTACAGGGCTACGGCAAAGATTTCTTTTACATTATGGTCTATGGGAGGGAATTCTTGAAAGTCCGCTAACGTTTAAGCGGTAAATTCGATTGAGCTCAAATTGGGTATATATGTTATAAACCACCATCCTAAGACCGGTATTGATTTAATGTGAATAGGATTTATTTCTTTTACATTACGGCATATGAGGAGAAATTCTTGAAAGTGCGCTAGCATTTAAACGGCGCATTCGATTGAGCTTCAATTTGGTATATATGTTTGAATTATCCATCCATGAAAATTTATTTAAATGCTTGATAATGATCTTAATCTTCAGTGTTCGGACAGTCGAGTGGAGTCACTGGAGATTTTTTAAAATTTTTAACCTAAAAGACCAATCAAGTTGTTTTTTTCCAATTCGTGCTGGAGAAAACGTGAAAAATTTCCTTGACTCATTGTTTGAAGAGTAGGATTAAACCACAAATACCTCTCTCTTTCTGTTTATTATTATTATTACTATTATTATTATTTAAATTTGGCCTTTTTTATTATCTGAAAAGGACAGACGGTTAAGCTTGCTAAATAACTCTGTAACTTGAAATAATTATTCAAAAAATATTTTTCTGAAGTTTATAACAATATCAGCAGATGCTTTGATCAAAATATAAAGCTAAAAGCATTGGCAGAAGTTCCGAATGAAACTTTTCACGATTTTTGATCTATTGAAATATCTTTGTAAATGATGATTTTTGAATATAAGTTTAAAAGCATAGTCACTTACTAATAAAAACAAATCTGGAGTGACTACACTCGACTTTCCGAAAACTTACGTTTAAGATCATAACCAAGCGTTCAAATAAATTTTAATCAATGAATAATTCAGCGAAAATTCTAATTTTTTTTTAATTTGAGCTCAATCGAATGTACCGTTTACACACTAGCGCACTTTGAAGAATTTCCCCCCCCCCCCATAGGCCATAATGTAAAAGAATTCTTTGTCGTAGCCCTGTAGAAAAACTATAAGCCCTATACACACCAAAATCAATACTGGTCTTAAGATGATGGTTTATAAACAAGTATATCCAATTTGAGCTCAATCGAATGCACCGTTTAAACGCTAGCGCACTTTCAAGAATTTCCACCCATAGGCCATAATGTAAAAAAATCTTTGTCGTAGCCCTGTAGAAAAACTATGAGGCCTATACACACCATAATCAATACTGGTCTTACGATGGTGGTTTATAACATGTATACCCAATTTGAGCTCAATCGAATATACCGTTTAGGAGCTATCGTGTTCCCTCACACACACACACACACACACACACACACACACACACACACACACACATCATCGTAAAAAATAGCATAAACGAATTCAGAAGACCTCAAAACGTGTAAATACACCAAAATCTCGAAGTCGAATTTTTTCATGATTACAATACTTTCCTTACATGGTACATGTTCGGAAAATAAAAATGTTTGTGCTTAAAATCCGAGATTTAAAATTCAGCTATGTAATTGAAACTGAAAATTTTTGCTTGCGTGAAGGACACTAAAAAAAAGATTATTAAAAATGTATTTTTTTATTAATAAATATTATCTCGAGGCAGAAATTGATAAGAGAATATGTCTCTACATAAATTATACGATTAAATAAAATAAGTAAATAAACTCACAAACTTGGAGATACATTACTTATTTTTTACTCATTTAATTCTGAGTTATTCTCTGAGTCTGAGTACGAGGGTCTGAGTAATTCTGACCCTCGTACTTAATTATAAGTACGAGGGTCCATCTCAAATTTTTGCGATACGACTAAATAGTACCAGTTAAACTTACGAAATCTTAGGAGTGTTCAAAGTAATCCCCTCCAGCATCAATGTACTTTTGTACTGGAATTTTCACAAGTTTAAAAACCTCAAGCCACCTTTTGGCAAAATATCCTTTTACAGTATCATCAATCTCATCTTTGGTGGAAAAAGGCGACTTGTTAAATTCTTTTGTAGACTAAAAAATAGTCTAAAGTCACACATAGCAAGATCAGTGAAATATTGGGGATGTTTTATCACTTTGATGTGTTTTTTTTGTGCAGGAAATTCCACTGGCAATCTTGCTATACGAGAAGATGCATTGTCACGACGAAGTAGAGTCCCCTTATATTAACTTTTTTAAGTATTTCTGGAAGACACTTAGTGGTGTGCCAGTTTAGCTGTAACTGTCTTCTGTCACAGCCAATTGATGTCTTTGACCAATCCTGCACTTCTGAAGGAAACGGCATACATTACTTTTTTTTCATTGGTCGTTCTCTTTTTACCATTGCTTGCCTGTGGGCATCTTCAAAGACTCATACTTCACTTTCTTGACGTGTTGGAACGTCAAAAACGGTATGCACTTTTCATCACCAGTTACGCATTTAGAAATAAGGCGGTGCCCACCATCATTAAGTAGTTGTAAAGTTTATTTGCAGATTCTAACACGTTCTGTTTTTTTTATAGATTCTCAATAACGTTATGAAATTGATAGACACGCTTTCATTTTTCATTCAAGACGAAAAAAATGAGGGTGTGTGTGTAGGGATAAAGAACAGAATTTTATCACGCTGAAGACAATTTTTTTTTCTAAAAATAAATAGTCCCTACAACTGCATGGATGATATAAATGAAACATAAAACAATCAAATTTATTATAGAGTTACAAAATATCTTATTGTACTGCCCATATTGTGGCATTTATTTACTAACGTTCAGGTGCATGTATTTCAATTTTATGGAGTTACATTTTTAACTGATTAAAGGTTTTAATTTATTAAATTTATTCAATGTTCAAATAGAAGTTTTCTTTTCTAGAATATTGTGATACCTAATGATGTACTAAATCCTGTAGGGGAACAACTCATACTCACAATTAGATATTATTAAGACAGCTCAGAACTTTAAATACAATCTTACAAATTTGCAAAATATTAAAATATATATATATATATAATTTTAATCTTCAAAATAAAAAGGTTTATGAAAAACAGTTAAACACTCCTTTAAATGGAAGTAATGAAAATTAAATTATACATGCTTTTATCTATACTAGAGAATCAACTAAAACTTTATAGCCCCACTTATAAATAAAAAAGTTTAGAATGTGTAGAAAAAAGTATTATGAAACTACCAAACAAAATTTAGTAAACCAGTTTTGAAGCACTAAGGCAATCCAGGAAAAGGTTCAAAAAAACAATAATTTTTATAATTTTAGAGCAACTCCTATCACAGATTTCAACCTCGAACGCATAACGTTCATTTAAAATTCCAAAATCTTGAACTTACTGATTTGTAATTTGATCCTTTTACTTTGAATTTTTTTTCTCAAACAGCCTTCTACAATTTTTAAAAACAAGTCTTAACCATGTTTTCATTAATTTTCTACCTGATAAAAATTGAAGTATTTCCAGAGAAAAAGAAAATCCCTCATAAATATGTTTTTCTGTTACAGGTGAAACATGCCAAACGCATCCATTGACTATGATTTTTAAGAAACACGTTTCTCTGTTTCAATGCCCTTGTGCGGAAGGTCTGCAATGCGTTGCAAAAGACGGACTATTCGGAGTAAGTACCAACCTCTTATGCATAATCATGCACAAATCTTACATACAGTGTTTCATTGTACCCCAAATACCGGGGTACAATGAAACACTTAATAGCACTTCACAAACACTCAAACAGTATGAGTCAAAATTCAAATTTCAGCACATATGTTTTATGTACATTTATAAGAAACATTAGTGAGGCATAAATATGAAATTTAAATGGAAAAAATAAATTTAATTAAACTGTTACAGCTTAAGATGAAAACATAACACTTTTAGTAGAGGTTAGCCGATAGTTTTTCACTTTATATTACATTTACTTAAATAAAATTAAAAATTAGCCTTTCTGCTTTCCTTTCTGTACCACCTGAAGGAAAAAAGGTGATAGTTTTGATAAAATTTGAGTTTTTTCAAAAATATATGTTTCCGAAGAACGCACAAATTTGAAGCTTGGACTCAGTCGTTTGACGTACAGAACTTCGCATTCCGTTTTATTTACGTTTATTATATCCCAACAGAGTACATTTTTTTTCACATTTAAGTTAACCTTCCTTGATTAAAACATAATGATTTAGAGGGATATGGCTTGTGTCATAAATGTTATGTGAGAATAGCTCAAATCTGTACTGTTTGGATTGTAATTGAAAGACAATCTGGATTGTCACCATCTTCAGAGCCTAGAGAAGATAGAGAACCATTTAATAACAATTCCTTGTTAACTTTATGTGCTCTATGGAGATCTCAATCTAAATATTTAATAGTAACATCTTTAAGTGAATGCATTCACCTAGATTACAATGAAATATGTTTCATTGTATCCCATCAACAAGTGTTTCAATGTACCGAAAATTGAGGCAACAAACTAAATGAATTTTTAATAATTTCTAATATTTAGTTTTGAAATTCTGCCTATAAGAGTATCATGACCACATAACAGTGATCACAATATTTGAAAAATAAATAATTTTACAGATGAAAACAAGAAGATAAAACGAAATTACTTTTAGCAACTAAATTTACTTTCAACGGTGAAAATCCAATAATTTTCTATATCTCTCATTGTAAAAATGCGATTGTCTCCATGCAACATTAGTGACTGGAATATGTATTTGTATAAAACGCGTGTGACTTCCAACTTTCTGTGATAATAGAATCATTTTGAACCTGTTCATTTAGAACAGACTCCTTCCAATGATAAAATATCCAAATTCAGCTTTATTTACTCTATAATTTTTCAGCTTTGAAGAAACAAGAAATAATCTCTTGTATATTACAAGCTATTAAACTATTTTTTCTACGTTTCGAAATGTGTAAAAAATTACTTTGGAATAATTGTGAGCAGTTCACCGATCCGAGTATAGTCCCACAGTCTCTTTAGTAGTCAGTTTTCAATTGCGGCATGACATGTTTGCCAAGTTAATTGGCATGTCTTTTGTTTTACCAGTTGTTGAGCAATTTTTATCCCCAATTCAGCTTTGAACTGAAAAGGTTTTGGCTTAACATCCGTTCAGTGTACTCAAGAATATGCTGCCTAAAAGCCACCATTCGCTCTAGATCTGGTCTTACGATGCATTTGTATAATGAATTTAAACTGGAGATTTGCAAGACCGCTGGCGATGGTAAAATGCAACATATAACTGACTTGTTTTAAAAAATGATGATTTCTCCTCCTTTATACTTATGGCGGTATCTCCATTACCGAGCTATCTGAAATTTCATTGTCTGTTCAACTGGACTGAAAGTGATGTGCATATCTTAAATTTTCTTAGCAAAGAAGCGGTTCAGCTTTTTTTAGTAAAAAAATCCCAGTTAGTAAAATGCGTCCCATACGGTAATTAGGTGATGAGCAAAATTTCAGAATGTCGTCGTTAAAGGGCTGACAGATATGAGAATGAAATATATGTAGAATTAAACCACTTTCAGTGGCTCTCGCTGAGGAAAAAAATCATGTTGAATGATTGCGGTTTAGAAATTTAACACATATTATGAAAGAAAAGAGTGATTGCATAAGTACACAGTACTTTTAACAAGAAACTGCTGTTTGAAAGATAAAATAATTAAAACTTTGTAAAATAACACGCATGAAAGTACTAATCAATCTGGACACGTGTCAAGACTGATAAGTATTTTGTATGTGTGTTATTTTACAAAGTTTTAATTATTCTACGCAACACTTTTGCTATTATTGGGGGGTCACCAACATTATGCCCGCGGGAGCCATAGCACACGCCTATCATTTTATGAGCACTCCGCTGTGTGGCAAAGATTAAAAAAATGAAAATCTCTTTTTATTAAAATGTCACGTAAAAGTTTTCTCATTTTCACACATCTGCAAGCTACACATCTACAGGATAGTTTCTCTGTCCAAAGGTTTAGGAAATAGCACTTAGCTCTGGACAACCTGTATATTGAAAGTAATTCCTTTTTTATACCTCGACGTTGTACTATTGTTATTAGTAATTACAGTACAATGTGCAGGTAAAACTATCGCCATTTCTTTCAATGTATTTAATATACATACGTGTTTAATATAACTTTATTACATAATATTATATAATTTGTAATAATTTTTAAGTATTTTAATCGCCATATATTTAATATGTGTAATATATATACATGCATTTTATAATGATTATATTATATAGTATGATGTAATTTATGGTAAATCGTAAGTATTTTAATATTTTGAATTTCTTTTTAATATAAATTGTAATGTTTGAGAGCAATTCATTTATTTATTTATTTGTACAATAATCGATATCTTGCTACTAACATTACTCTTCATTTTTCATTATTAAGTGTTTGAGGATGCTTATAGCAGTACTTTGTTTAATTCTTTGTATTTTATACAATTTTAAACAAAGCATTAAAATTAACTATAAATCAAGAATAAATGAGTAAGCAAATAATGAAAAGCACAAAGGAACAAAGGACTATGCATTAAACATCAAAAGCGAGACAAAACCTATCATCCAAATTTAACATAAAAAAACAGCCCAGCAGTTTATATATGAAGCATTAAAAACAAACATTCGCATTTATAAAATGGTGTGTGTGTATTTGGACGGGCAATGAGGCATAAAGTGCTTCTGTAGAACGAACTATAAGTTTCAACTGTAAATTATGGAGAAAAAATTGACTAACAGCAAGTCATACGACGTTTGTCATACTGCAGCATACGTACAAATATCCAAATATGCGCATACAGTAACGAAATAAAGACTATGAAATAACAAATGATAATAAGTATGTCCTTGTGCCACCAATTTTTGGGGTTTTTTAATTTAACCAATTTAGCTTCATGATATGTTAATTGACGAACTTTAATGCTTTTTGAACGTGGGCTATTTTAACTGTGAGTTCTTTAATACGCATTATTTAAATACTACACTTTTATGTACTGAATTATTATGAAAATGAGTTCTTTAAAATATTTACTCTCTGCTTTTCATTAATATGTATGTTTTTATTTTTTAATGCAGAAAGTTTTGGGAGAATGCAGGTCAGAAGATTCAGATTATTGATTTCTAAAGCAAACGAATAATCGAGTTGGTTTTATAAAAACATGTGAAACTGATCATATCATAAATTTGTAAAACGTTAATAAAGAATGTAATTTTCTTACCTGTGTTTGTCTAAATACAGAAACATGTCAATTATATACTTAGGTACCAGAACTGAATTCTAACGACAAATCGAGCAGAACCCAATCAATTTGGAATTATCTGGACGAAATAACAGGGTGTTTTTTGTAAAGCATTTCGTGGAAATAACCATTAATAGAGAAACTACGGCCAAGTGTGAAACACCCTTGTTAATGTATTGGAGTCGGAGAGGAACTCTATTTTGAGCACCATAAACCTATTCACACAACTGAAGTTGTTGATTTATCGTATTCGGTTGAATTTGTTATGCAAGCCTTTTCAACTTCTTTTTTTCCCCATTAATATATAACTTTTTCAGATGTTTAAAAATAATTTCAAATGATGATTTTAATACCCTTTCTGCAAGGTGTAATAGTAAAGAAATACAATGGAAGAATTTGCCGCAGGAGGATGCGTAGTTAATTATCATTCAGATGACGTAAGTGTGGCACTAGTTCCAAAAAAGAGCTTGACTAAACCAAAATGAGGTCCGAAGTAGACACCGTTGACCCTTTCATACTTGTACAGTGTGCTCCAAAAAGGAGTACCTTTTAAAAGTAAATAAAAACAAACGAATAGAGTTTAAAAAATCACTGGAAATGAAGGCGATGTTTTTTTTTAACACTTTATTATCTTAGTACAAAATCTTATCGACAGGTCGGGCTACACCTACTGCATTCAGCTGCAGTGGTTCGCAATTACATATTCTCAAAACGCCCTCCATTCATCACACGACATTTAAATATCAGAATTTTGAAATGAGCACACAATTTCTGAAACGTTTCTACTGGAATGATCACACACTCTTGATAGACTAACCACTGCAGCTCCGTTGACTAAGTGGGATTTTGGCAGTAAACTGCATCCTTGAAATGACCGATAAAAAAAAAGTTGCCGCTAAATCTGGTGGGTAAGGCGGTCAATTTACACACTTGCCGGCTGCTTTAGGACTATCTAAGGCCATAAATAGTTAATCCTCAAAGTAATCCTCAAGGAGAGTAAAAACTTCAGGCGGTCTATGAGGACTTGCATCATCTTGCATGAACAAGAATGTTTCGAGAACAACTTCCACGCACTATGGATGGCCACAAATTCATGCACTATTTTGCGTAAGTACTGTAATTCAGCGTATTCTCTAGGAAAATAGATCCAATATTGCCTATGCTGGATGCAGCTACCCAAAGAGTAATTCTCTTTGCATACAGTGATCGTGGAACATGCATATGATGATTCAATGAATCCAGGATTCACCATTTCTGTTTATTGATAAATCCAGGTAGAAATGTTTCTCATCCAGGTAGAAATGTCTTTCATCGGAAAAACACATTTCTCTTTTATCCACATTGTCACCATTAACCCCTTCAAGGTTGTATTATTTTCAAGAAAAGGGTCATAAAAGTGCCTAGATTTTATTCAAGAAAATTGTATGAAAATAAGTGTATGTACAATATATGTATTCATTTTAAGGCTTTTGGACATTTTTTTAGCCAAAAAAAAAATTAAAATTTCTAGGAAAAGAGAAATTTAAAGTTATTGTGATTGAATGTTTGTTTTCTACTAAGCAAGGAAAAATTAAAAATCTGGAGTGACTCCACTCGACTTTCCGAACACTTACGATTAAGATCATTACCAAGCATTTAAATAAATTTTAATCCATGAATAATTCAAAGATATATACCAAATTGAGCTCAATCGAATGCGCCGTTTAAACGCTTGCGCACTTTCAAGAATTTCTCCCATTACCCTAGTAGCACAAATAGTTCAAAAAACGTTCAAGTTCCGTTAGAAACACGTCTTTTGACGTTAAAAAACGTGTTTTAAACGTCTTTTGGACTAATTGTGCTACTAGGGTACGCCATAATGTAAAAGAAATCTTTGCCGTAGCCCTGTAGAAAAACTATAAGTCCTATACACATCAAAATAAATACAGGTCTTACGATGGTGGTTTATAACCTATATACCCCATTTGAGCTCAATCGAATGCCACGTTTAGTAGCTATCGTGTTCACTCACACATACATACATACATCTCGTAAAAATAGGATAAATGAATTCAGAAGACCTCAAAACGTGTAAATGCACCAAAATCTCGAAGTCGATTTTTTCATGATTACAATACTTTCGTTACATCGTACATGTTCAGAAAGTAAAAATATACATTTTAAACGCTAAACGAGAATTTTATTAAACTAACTTTAACATAAATAAAGATTTGTAAATTTTCTTTGACAATAAGTAAAAATGTGAACTAAGATTGCAAAATGTATATCACAAATACGCATATTTGAGTTGTGCTACTATCTATTTTCAAATAAACTATCTCCAATTTAAAAAAATAAAATCTGGAGTGACTCCACTCGACTTTCCGAACACTTACGATAAAGATCATTACCAAGCACTTAAATAAATTTTAATCGATGAATAATTCAAACATATATACCAAATTGAAACTCAATCGAATGCACCGTTTAAACGCTTGCGCACTTTCAAGAATTTCTCCCCATATTCCATAACATAAAAGAAAGTTTTGTCGTAGCCCTTTAGGAGAACTATAAGTCCTATACACACCAAAATCAATACCGGTCTTGCAACGGTGGTTTATAACATGTATACCCAATTTGAGCTCAATCGAATCTATCGTTTAAACGCTAGCGCACTTTCAAGAAATTCCCCCCATAGGTCATAATGTAAAAGAAATCTTTGTCGTAGCCCTGTAGAAAAACTATAAGTCCTATACACACCAAAATCAATACCGGTCTTGCGACGGTGGTTTATGACATATATATTCAATTTGAGCTCAATCGAATGCTCCGTTCAGGAGCTATCGTGTTCACTCACATACACACAAACACACATACACACACACACACACATACACACATACATACATACATCTCGTAAAAATAGCATAAATGGATTCAGAAGCCCTCAAAACGTGTAAAAAGACCAAAATCTCGAAGTCGAATTTTTTCATGATTACAATACTTTCCTTACATGGTACATGTTCGGAAAGTAAAAATCTGGAGTGACTCCACTCGACTTTCCGAACACTTACGATTAAGATCATTACCAAGCACTTAAATAAATTTTAATCGATGAATAATTCAAACATATACCAAATTGAAACTCAATCGAATGCACCGTTTAAACGCTTGCGCACTTTCAAGAATTTCTCCCCATATGCCATTATGCCATAACATAAAAGAAAGTTTTGTCGTAGCCCTGTAGGAGAACTATAAGTCCTATACACACCAAAATCAATACCGGTCTTGCAACGGTGGTTTATAACATATATACCCAATTTGAGCTCAATCGAATCTACCGTTTAAACTCTAGCGCATTTTCAAGAAATTCCCCCCATAGGCCATAATGTAAAAGAAATCTTTGTCGTAGCCCTGTAGAAAAACTATAAGTCCTATGCACACCAAAATCAATACCGGTCTTGCAACGGTGGTTTATAACATATATACCCAATTTGAGCTCAATCAAATGCTCCGTTCAGGAGCTATCGTGTTCACTCGCATACACACAAACACACACACACACACACACACACACACACACACACACACACCACATACACACATACATACATACATCTCGTAAAAATAGCATAAATGGATTCAGAAGCCCTCAAAACGTGTAAAAACACCAAAATCTCGAAGTCGAATTTTTTCATGATTACAATACTTTCCTTACATGGTACATGTTCGGAAAGTAAAAAGTAGTCTGGTACTGTCATCGGTTGTGTTAAATGAGACATAAAAAAAATCCGTGTATAAGAATTGAAATGCTCTAAACTTCTTGCTCCATAACTTTTGAACACTCTTGACCGGAAATATCACGCCCACTAGAAATATAGGGGAAAAAGTTCAGCCCTTGATTTTGCCAGGAGCAAGAAGGAATGGCTTAATCATTTGTGGCATAGCATTTGCAAAATTGTTTCTTCCTGAAATCAATGCATCTTGTAGCCAGCTTCTGCGTTTACATTTTACATGAAAACATTCCCATGGATAATCACAGTACTCTGTGCATAGTTGTTTTACTCACACAACATGCATCTGCAGTTTTGTGGACTGAGGTTCCCGGAATGCACGAAAAAGCTTCAACAATTCTTATAATCAAGGGCGCCGACAGGATCATTTCCAGGGGGGTGCACCCAGCATATATATATGAAGTGTCAGATATTCCAGTAAAGTTCCAGAGTTAAGGCAGGTAAAAAGGTTTATTGAACATTATCTTTAAGTTACAATATAGAGTGAGAAGAGGGGAGGGGAGACGTGTACGAAAATCCGCGTGGATTAATTAGGCAGTTCTAGTGGCAGAAGTCTCTCGATTTTCGAGGTGCAGGGGTATTTACACTTACCATACCTCGTGGGTTGCTAAGACATAACTTCGCCTCACTCTTATCTCTAATCGAATTACATACATTTGTTAATATGACCTGCATCCGGGGTTACAAATGCGTGGGAACACGTGTACACTGAAAAGAACACAGAATCGAGGACCTGGTATCTGGCAATTAAATAAAGAAAAAAAACATAGCTCCAGAGCGCGCGTGGCAAGTATGACAGGAAAGCACAACTTACAACGAAAGCACCCACTTGAACAATACCCAAACTACCCTAGTAGCAATAACCCATCGGTCGATGAAGGGCGGGTGAGTTTAATCCGAGGAGAAGAAGCAATGGCCGATCACGGCTTTTCATCCAAAAAAGAGGAAATTTCATCGGCAACTGGTACAAAATGTCCGCTCGGGAGACCATGAAGCCGACCATCGTTTCCCGATGACTCCGATGAAATAACTAAAAGGAACCGATGAGAAACCGATAAACTGTTTAAAATATATTTGTTAATAAAAAATAAACGACTGGCAGCAAAATTTTCAAAAAATGTCCTTTCCGTTTATTATGTTTTCGTTTTTTGGATGCTAACTTTCCGTTTTTCTGGAAAAAAAAAATTCTTCCTCCACCGGACCCGAATCCTGAGCGTGCAGAATCAAAGCCTAGCACGCTACCACAAGACCATCCAGACTTATCATGTGTAAACCAAAGATTGAAGTAGCGGTTATTTTAGTCACAGATTGGGACTTGGGTGAAATTTTGACAAAGTGCTGTTCAGCTATTATTAATAATAGTCAAATTATTCGATTGGTAACAAATTAATTTCACTTTTTACCAATGTATGTAAGTAGCAACAACATTCAAAATTAATAATTAAAAAACAATATTGCAAATTGTATAGGAATATGAGTGTTTTTAGGTTTAATTGTTAGGAATTTTAACTTTCATCTTTCTTGGATAACTTTTAAAAATTAACTGATTTCTCTTCTTGCTGTTTACATTAAGGAGGTTTCAAAAGAGTTGCTCATTTTAATGAAGTTTCCGTTATTCTTATAATGCAGCTGACGCTCAAACAGATTTTCTTTTCTTTTTTTTAAACACATTTTTTTAATTATTTAAATATTACAAACGATTTTATATAATAAACACTTACTTTTTTTGTAAATATTTCATTTAAATTTTGTGGGGGGGGCAAGGGGGGATATCACCCCCCTGCCCCGTCCCAACCCCAATATAAGAAATTTGAAGTAAATTATGTCATTCATTCAAGAATTGTTCAAAATTTCCCTTAGATTAGAAAAGGCACATTAAACCACTGGGACACCTGCAAGTCCCGATGACTATAGAGCTGCAGTTTCGGATAAGATATTGTTTGTCGGTTTCCCATCGGCGAAACTGCTCGTCTAGATCACTTCTATCCATGAATAAAAATTCATCTATTGCAGAAAAACAAAAGTGCACTTGCCGATGACTGAATTAGATGAGTCGATGAGTTAACGATGAGTCGATGAACGACCGAGCAGAAAACAAGCAGTCATTGCTACTAGGGTAGTAAAATCCAAACTACCTTTTTATACATTACAATATGCCCCCCCCCCTCTCCCCCGGGAAAAGAAGTCTGTCGAGCAATATCATTGAGGTGGCCAGTCTCTCAATTGCGAGTCAGACGTCCTTGCAACCTAATCCTAAAAAAAATTCCAACTAATCTAATTTTGAAGTTTAGGCACCTTAAACTTTTCTAACTAGAATTCTGGAGTTATGTTGCACAACACTTAAGAGGCAGGATGCAGTTTCTAAAATTTGACAAAACGTAATGATGCAATAGTACCAAATCTTACAATAAACAATGAGTGTGCAGAAACTTTTCAAAAATATCACAAGTAAAATATTTACAACCTAGGTGGAATACAATAATACTGTACAACAATATAGTAATATAATTAAACAAAATGGAATAAACATGGCTGCCATTCATTTTCTTTGGCGAATACTTATGGCTTTGGCTTGCATGGCATAAAGTGAATGGAATAGAAATAAATTTTTATTCCATTCACTGTCATTTGCCATTTGATAATTGGCAAAATGGAGTAAATTTATTTAATGTAAAGGCAATGCAAAAAAAAAAAAAAAAAAAAAAAAATGTGCGTAGTGTGTAGAAAATTTCGAAAACCATAGCTGTGAAACAGCAGTACTATCACACAGGTATGGGGTATAGTAAATACCACTTGTAGGCATTTTAAGTTTGCCCAAATTTAAACTCTCCATAGTATGACAACAAAAATGGGATCACATGATCGCAAAAAATTAAGAAAATTGTCAACTACGAAAGAGAAAACTAGACCATTGCCTCATAGCTTCCAAAAAAGGGGAAGAAATGACTCAATAGGCAGTTAGGAAAAACTGGAGGATTATTGAGAGGAAGTCCCAGCCTAGTCTAAGTCTAGCTTCATTTATTGTTTGCATAATATCTATAAAATAAACAAAGGAAAAAGGTGCAGTTTTACTTACACCGCACACACTCGGACTTGGCGACTTCTTCAATGACTAAGAAGCGGGTGACATAGAAAGGTTGGTAGAAGCATAAAAGAAAAAAGGATAGACGATAGACTTTATGTCGAGTATTCAGGGTTCCAAACTCAACAATTAGAAATTTTGAATATAAATATTTTTTTGTTAAGATCAATTATTGTTAATTAAATTTAATCACCTTTGTGGGCTAGCTTTAATTTATCAGGAGGAAAATAAGCTCATGTTAGATATCGCAACTGAGAATGATGTCATTTTGACGTCACGAGTTTAAAAATGAGTTAGAAATCTAATTAAGACTGGGATGCAGACCTCTATTGACCGTCATTATAAACCAGTTTTATTGACGATTCCGGTTTTTTAAACCAATAATAAAACTAGAATAGGTCAATAAACTGGTTTCTATAACGGTTAATAGAATCTGTATCTCAGCCTTAGTTAAAAGGCTTTGACGTAAAAATTGACTATTATAAAAACCCAAAGCATTTTGTTCAATGAGCGAGCTATCCTTGGCGATTTTTGAATACTATGACTTTTCAGACACCGTAAAAACGAAAGGAAACTTCCGTTTTTTAAAATCGTGGCAAATTCGAATATCACCTAAGTTGGAAAATACTAATTAACATAATACAAAGTATTCGCTATCGGTTTGACGACGGCCGTCATATGTATTCCCGAAAATCCTACAAAATGTCGCCAAGTTTGGACGACTTTTGGCGCTATAAATATATATATATATATATATGTATGTATGTATATATATATATATATATATATACTAGCGGACCCGACAGACGTTGTCCTGTACACACGTATTAAGTACGAAAATTTCAAGCTGTTACAATCTGGACCGTTTTGATGAAAATTTTTATTAAATTCTATGAAAATACTTCCAGGATAAAACAAATGGCTGTGTAGACTCGTTTCCGTATACAACAGTATCGCGCCATTGCCAAAGCAGCATGACAACACTGCACAGAAATGTCTGTGAGGACATCTACAGAAAAAATACACGCACTTTCTTTTGGAGAAGGATTTCTGATAGGGCTACCGGGTGCACGAAGTATTTGAATTTTTGTCCTGCAGTTAAAAAAAATAAACAACTGTTTTATATGTGTGGGTCATTATTTGGGAGCTAAACTGATTTTTTCCCTGAGATGTATGGAAAACTAGAACAATCGAGACTCGAACTATCGCGACTTTACTGTGAATATGATTAAATGCAATTATTTTAGGACTTATCTCTTAAAGTTTAACATTTCTTTTTAACATCATAGCGTTAATTTTTCAGAGATTTAAACTCAAAAACTATTAGATGAAAATTTGTATTTTGAGTTTTTTCACAGGGTGATTTTTCAAATATTAAGTGAAGGCATCATTGCGTCACTTTCGAAACTTGGGCTCTGTTTTAATATATAGTTGCCTTGCCAAGTGCACTTAAGACAAACCTGCACATGGGGTATCTGTGATGGAAGGAAGGGCCTTAAGCAGAGGACTTTTTAAGGAGTTCTAACGCGTATTCACGAAACATGTAGAGAAAACCGGCCAAAACTCAAAACCATTAGATTGACAGCCTAGCGGCAGGGCAGAACTATTCACCTTCACATTTCAGCCATCTACCATTTTCAGCACTGGACATGGCGGAGACCCATAAGCCAAAAATTGCAATATACATCAATGCTACAGAAAATACGTTTCGCTTCAGATTATTTGGGAAAATTCGTCTGTTTAAATATGAAACAATGTTATCAAAATTGCTAATAATTTAAATAATTAATTAGTGTACTTAAATTGAGGTTATTAAATTGAGAATCAAATTAATAATTTAAGATTTTGTACTTTTCAGCTGTGAAAAATAATTATGACGATGTTTATTTCACATATTGATGCTGCATTTTCCATTCAAGATTTTTCTTCCTTCAAACGCCAAATAGTCTAATTTTTTATATGTATGTATACAGGATGTCCCTGAAGATAGTTAAAATACATACAAAGAAGCATTTTTCTGCATTGCAACGTTTGGACAGAAATAAAAAGTGTAGATAGTTTCAGCACAATAGGGCTCCAGCCTACTTCGCAAATAATGTGCGTAATTACCCCATTGTCATCTTTGACCCCCGATCGATTTTACGAGTTGAACTAGTCGTTTGGCCAGCACGTTCATTGGATTAATCAAGTATCGAATTTTGCTTTGGGAGACACCTCAAGGCAGTCGTTTACGAGACTCCAGTTGATACAGGTGAGACCCTCATTGCAAAACTTCATTAACCGCTGCAACCTTTCGTGGAACATCTGGCATCTTCGAAAGGGTACGCAAATGACTTGCTAGACGCTATCAGCTCACCTCTGGAAATTTTTAACAAACTGAGTAAAAACCCGATTTATTTTTGCATTTGGTATTATCCGTTTTTAAACGTATTGGCAGACATTAGTACAAACAGATCCTTGACTCTTCAATAAAATAAGATTTTCTCGTTTGCGCGGGTCTGGATCAGTCTTTCAGTGTCCTGTGCATGCCCTTGAAGCATGCGTAAATTGACTGTCGAGCTGTTTTAAATTTCATTTGTTCTGAGTTTCAGCAAAAATGTTTTGTTAAATTAAAATCATTTTGTTAAATCAATTTGGTTGAATCAAACAAACTTTTTTAAAATCAACAAAGCTAACTAACTACTTAACAAGTTTTGTTAAATTTAACAAAACACTTTTAGCGTGTGTGTGTGTGTGTGTGTACATACAGTGGCGCTCATAAGTTTCCGGCCAAATCTAATACACTGCAAAATTTAGGAATTACTTTTGTATCTTCCGGTGCCTTGAATTAATACTTATGTATAATTTTGGGATTGTAGTAAGGAATATATTTGAAAGGAAAAAATAATTTTCTAAATATTTTTATTTGGAATGTTCATTTTTATAACAAGTACACGTGTTCAAAAATATCCGGCCACACTGGTCTATTATGGTAATAAAAATGTTTTATTAAATTTATAGTGTACAATAATATTACATACAGTCAGTATTTGGTAGACATACCTTTAGCAGCAATAACAGCAGCACAGCGACGAGGCATAGATTCAATAAGTGGTTTAATATCGTCAAGAGTAAATTTGTTCCATTCCTCGTGCAATTTTTGAAAAAAATCAGTGGAATTTGAGTACTTATGCACTCGCGCACGTTTATCAAGTTCATTCCAAAGGTTTTCAATCGGGTTGAGATCGGGTGATTGTGAGGGCCACTTCACTGCATGAATTCTTTTTGAGGACATCCATGTCTTCACAATCGTGCACGTATGCTTCGGATCATTATCCTGCTGAAATACCCAATTTTTATTCAAATTCTCTCGCGCATATGGTAGTACATGACGTTGCAAAATGTCCTTGTACATAACTCCGTTCATCTGGCCGTGGATTTGTACTAAAGGACTGACACCTTTTGCAGAAAATGCTCCCCAGACCATAAGGTGTCCTCCACCGTGTTTTATTATAGAACCTGGTATTTGCAATCGTATCTTTTACCTTGAGGTCGTCGTACATATTGGCTCCCATCACTTCTGTAGCGATTGAACTTTGACTCATCCGAAAAAAGTATTTTTGACCAATCTTTATCAGACCAGTCTTTGTGCAGTAATGCAAACTCAAGACGGGCTGTCTTATTTTTTTTACTAATGTAAGGTTTTTTCACTACAACTCTACCATAGAGTCCTACATCATGCAGACGTCTTGAAACTCTCATACGGCTGACAATTAGCAAGATTTTCTTCCCGTAATTCTTGGGCAATATCATTAGCAGTTTTATGTGGGTCAGCAGTTGACTTCCTTTTTATTAATCTGTCTACTTGTATGCTGATTTTCCGAAGTCTTCCACTTCGAGGCATGTCATGAACTCAAAAATCAGCTCGATATTTTTTTAAAATATCGTTTACTGTGGATTTTCCCATCGACAGAAGTTCTCCTATCTCACGAGAGGATTTACCTTTCTTAGATAAACTAATCACTCTTTTACGCAAAATACTTTTCGAACTGACCGGCAAGATATTCATTTTTGACCGACAAGATATGTTTCTTAAATAAAAAGCGCTAAAACGGTATTACCATAAATCAGCAGGCTAAAAAACCAACATTGAACTTACTGGCCGGAAACTTTTGAGCGTATGATAGTTGAATTTCTCGCTGCCGAGCTTTTATGTTAATTCGCCGGTGTAGGCCCGCAACGTCAACTTTCTTAATTTGCATATTCATTGTTTTTAAGCCAAATAAATTTGATTAGTGCATAATTTTCTCCTAAAAATAACAAATTTTTTATCTGGCCGGAAATTTATGAGCGCCACTGTATATATACATGGCAACACCAAACAGAATTATGGAACTATCTACATTTAGAGTTACTATTTGAGCATTCGGTAACCATATTAGTTCATTTTAGCTATTTCACTAATAATTTTTATTTACAAATAAAACCTATTTTCAGGTATATAACATTTGGTTACACATGCTTTTATTGGGTAAGTCTTCAAATTTCATGTTCAAAATATTTCTTATTTCTAACATTTTTCGTTACTTTAAAGCACACTTTTCCCAATAATTTCTCGTTAAAAATTAATCCTTAGTGCATTTATATAGTTCCTTCATTGTGAGTGAAAACAGGTTGAAGTTTACAAGTTAAAAAATATTAAAATATATACCTTCTAAGTATTTAAAAAAAATCATGAAACGTTCCAAAACCCCCCAATTCCTTTAAGTGCTAATATAATCCTCTTTTTTCCCAGATACAAAAATCGTGAGAAATAACCCTAATGTCATAAGACTTCAATCTGCTATTGGATAAGATTTTTGCGTTGATTCTGCGATGTCGATAAGACCTTCTACTGCATTTCATAGTGTTACTATCTCTCTAACGAAGTTGTCATAATGAGAGCGCCTTTGACTTATGTTTTTCTGGCAATCACTATAACTGTGGTAAGCTCTCATTTTTTTTTCTTTCTTTCTGAAAATAAAAGTGGTATCAATGAAGTGACATGGAAAGGGGTTAGATTGAAAATATTTTTTTTTCCTTTGGTACATTGAACCGTAAAATCATTGAATACACTCAGCGCTGTGAGAAAAATTGTTTAATCCCCCAAATTTCACTGTAACTGCATCTAACTATACATAATACGTTTTTATATGTCCATAACAAAACATGTCTGGCCATGCTCTTATGTTTTCAAAGTTAGTGAAGGATAGTATAATTATTTCAGCTGATAAATCCGCTGTCTCAGTTTGTCATGCGGGACACGGACAAACTAATTTGCATAATAATTTACAACATGATTCTTGTTAGAAAACTTTATTAAAGTAGGCTACTTATTTTACATATCAATATCACTGCCCCTGTGTCTACAAAGAGGGTATTTTATTCTTAAATTTATTTCCTGGGAAAGGTTTTCTACTTAAATTCTTCATCAACTGTCAGAGTTACACATTAAGAAGTACCATTAAAGATGTAGCAAATAATAAACATCTGAAAAGCATGAAATTAACATATTAAACACATGCACACACACACACACACAAAACTAAAATATATATAAAAAAATTCTATCGGTCTTTTGAATGAGGTATCTGTTAAAATTTAGCTTAAATCTAGAAGATTAATACTGTAGTTATCAAAATCGAATGCAAGGTGACTTCAGATAGTTCAGTACAGTAAAAAGAGCCAACAAGGCAAAAAAAGGGAGGGGGTTGCCCTCCTTTGGAAACTTTTTAACAGGTCCTCACACGGATTAAAGCGAATTTTCAGAAAACCTCGAAAAATTCCTAACGGTTAGGTCGACGGATGTGACCTGGGTTTGAACCTGGCACTTTCCGTCTCCCAGTTGAGAGTACAAATGCGCTCGGTCGCTAGTGGGGGGCGCAATACAATTTAATGAGGACCTGAATGTCCCCATTTGAACCTCCGTCCCCATGTAGGACAATTCTCCCCTACAGCTCTGTTTATTTATTTATTTATTTTGTTTGTTTTTGAATTACTAGCTGTGAGAAATTATTCACTGATTACAGGTTTCTGGATTTCTGTCATGCATACACAACGCAAATAGGTGCGGTGAAGATGAATGCTGTGTCAAGTGGACGAGTTTGATTGGAAGATGCAGGAAAATGAAGCAACAAGGTAAGAAAGCTGCATCAGTTTAGGATAGTATTAGAGAAACAGGAAAACGCAGGCGCTCCCCTCGATTAAACGCTACCCTCCTGCTTTTCACAAGAATTTCATTTTTTCTTAAAGAAACGAATAAATATTCCTCCTCATTTCTCTCCCTTCTCTTTTGCAAGTCTTGGGCAATCTTCCGTTTTCATCGTATTTTTAAACAAACAGATCTCCCATCTACGTTCGTATTACGTAATCACAGCTTCAGCTGCCGGCCAAAGAGAGACACTGCAGACTGGCCGGAGCCTCCGGCCACGAAGCTCTGAAGTCAGGGAAAGCAGAGATCGGCGCCCAAAACTGCAGCTTATAGGAGCTGCCATGGCGCAGTACGAGTAAATGAGAAGTTGGATATCCATCCTTCCACATTTGAGCTTCCGTCCCATGTTAGATGGGTTACATGAGATCGACTAGCAACATGGGATCTCTTATAGGAGCTGCCATATTACGAGGATAGGATCAGAATAGAAGAATATTATCGAAACAGAAGAAGGATTTTTTATGTTACTTATTTCTTTTATAAGATTCTCCTTATAAAAGTAAACTGATATGATCTCAGTAAAACTAAACTGATATGATTTATATTAAAACGAACACTGCTTTTAATTTGAAAGCGAAAACCATAAGCTTCCTAAATAGCGTTAAATATTTTAAAGCATATTTTGGGAATAGTGCGATCCAAATTTTTTAGTTAGTTGAAGGCTGGTTAACCAAGAGTTTACAGCATTATTTTTTTAATAAAATTATTGCAGCTTAAAAATATAGTATGCTTTTGTTTTAAAGTCATTTTCATGTCACTTACAGAAAAATACTGGTCAATTTCTTTACTTTAGCTTATTTTTACCTTTTATGAGCCCCTTCCCAAACACATCACAATTTTCTTCATAAATTACCCAGTCGATTGCAATCAAAAAAGAGATGCACAGTTAGATGTTACAATAGTTCTAAAAACAAAATTTCAAAATTCTACGGTTCAAAGTTTCAGAATTATGCGAAATAACTTTTGGCGCCAAATGTGGCGATATTTAGGCAAAACTCGCCAATGTCGACAACAAATGGCGAGATTTTGGGCATGGACCAAACGACTGACTATCGCGAAATTTGGCGTTATTTCGACAAAACTTGCTAATTAAGATGACACATGGCGATATTTAAGCAAAACTCGCCAAAGTCGACAACAAATGGAGAGATTTTGGCCATGGACCAAACAATGGCTGCAGATGTAATCTATTGAAGATGTCAATAGGCACTAATGTATTGAAATTCTTTTGGGTGGTCCTGTAAATAAACTCTCCAATAGATAGGAACCAAAATCGACATGTACAACTAGATGTAACAGCAATCTTTTATATGAAATTTCAACATTCTACTAATAGTTTTTCAGATTTGAGAGTTAAATACATACACACGTACACGAAAAGTCGCCAAGCTTGGAAACTTTTGGCGTAATTCTTGAGGATGCCACGTGATCGTGTCGGAAGATGACACAACTGTAGGGAAGGACGGTATTGTGATTGAAATGGATGAATGGTCCTAAAATTGCCATTGACCGTAATGTATCGGAAATATTTTGAGTGTTCCTGTAGCAAAACTATAAACGATAAAGACACTGTTTTTTGATGGAGATATATATTTTGCAACCTTTTACAGCATATATCACTTCTGAGTCGTTGGAAATACCTCTAAAATTCACTTTAATTATTTTCGGCCTATACAGCGTAAAGTATTTAGAATCTTTTGGACGGCCCTGTAGATAAACTATCCAGTCGAATGGGACCGAAAGGAAAGGTGCACAACTACATGTTACAACAATCCTAAATATAAAGTTTCGACATTCTGCTAATAGTTTTTGAGATATGAGAGTTTGATGAATTTCGGACATATACTCCGTACAAGGAAGTAATAAAATTAAATTTAGAGGTAGACAAAATCGGGTTTTTCGTCGAAATTTGGCCCCCGCAATTTTTCGGAATCACATTACTTCCTTATACTCCGTGCAAGGAAGTAAAAACTGAAACAACGAATAAACTGGACATAAGCAACAGACTTCGGTTGTCATTATCTCCTATTACCCCCCGGATGGAACAAACACGTTTCAAAGAAGCAACATCAGGTTTCTCATTGATTTGGATTTCTAGTGAGTAATATTGTTCAATCACCTTAAATCCATTTTTGCTTCCTTGTACGGAGCATAAGGAAGTGATGTGATCCCGGAAAATTTCGGGGTTAAATCTTGACGAAAAAACCGATTTCGACCACCTCTGAATTTAATTTTAAGAATTTTTTCGATGCCTCTTATCGCACGCTAGCATGCACGATCATATAAATGCGTCTGCAACCTATTTTGACCATCGGCGAGTCTATTTTGACCAGTTTTTCCATGCCGTTTGTACGTGCGAACGTATGTATGTACGCTCGTACATATGAATGTAACTCGTATATCTCAAAAACTATTGTTCGTAGAATGTTGAAATTTCCTATTTATGATTGTTGTAACATCTAGTTGTGCGCCTCCGCTTTCGGCCCCATTCAACTGGATAGTTTATCTACAGGGCTGTCCAAAAGATTCGAAATACATTACGCTTATGGGCCGAAATTCATTAAAACGTATTTTAGAGGTATTAGGCTACTTCAAATGACTCAGAAGTGATATATACTGTTAAGTGTTACAAAGTGAATACAACAAAGTGAAACATCCAAAGTGAATTCCTACAAAAGTGTCTTTATCATTTATAGTTCTGCTACAGGAACACCCAAATATTTCCAAAACATTAAGGTCAATGGCAATTTTAGGGACATTCATACATTTCAAGCATAATACCGTCATAAGCTGTAGTTATGTAATGCTCTGACCACGATCACGCGCTTCCCTTAAGAATTACGCAAAAAGTTGCCAAGTTGGCGACTTTTGGTGTACGTGTGTATGTATTTAACTCTGAAATCTCAGAAACTATTAGTCGCAGAGTGTTGAAATTTTATATATACGATTGCAGTAAGATCTAGTTGTGCATGTCGATTTTTGATTTCAATCTACAGAGGAGTATTTTTGCAGGACCACCTAAAAGAATTTTAATACATTAACGTCTATGGACCTTGAAATATACAGTCAGTCATTGTTTGGTCCATGGCCAAGATCTCGCGATGTGTCGTCGACCTTAGCGAGTTTTGCTGAAATATTGCCATATTTGCCATCATCCTTGACGAGTTTTTGCGAAATATCGCCAAATTTGGTGATAGTCAGTCATTGTTTGGTCCATGCCCAAATCTCGCCACTTGTCGTAGACCTAGGCGAATTTTGCCGAAATATCGCCACATTTGGCGCCAAAATTTATTTTGCATTTCGCATAACTCAAAAACTTTTAACCGTAGAACTTTGAAATTTTGTTTTTAGAACTATTTTAAAATCTAACTATGCATCTCTTTTTTGATTGCTATCGACTGGGTAATTTATGTACAGGGTTAGCCAAATGACTTTAAATACATTAAGATGTATGGATACATTCAAGTCATTGAAAGTCTGGAGTCAATTACTGCTTTGGCTATTCCCAAAATCTCGCAAACTATGTCAAGCTTGTTGCAAAGCTTGTCGACTTTTCGTGAAATATCGCCAAATTAAATGTCAGAAGAAAACCTTTCAAATTTAGTCCAGCTTGGCGATAGCGGAAATATTTAGCTAGAAATCGCTGAACCTTTTAATTATTGCAGTATTTTATCTCTTTTAAACAAAATAAACTTAGATGAAGTGCGCCGAAAATATTTTTGATTTAATAGACGTTCAAGGAAGTAATGTGTTGTCCAAATCAGATTTCTTTTGATGTGACTGTGCTTTATTTTGAAGACGCACTTAAATACAATTAAATTAAGATAATTAAATCAAAACAACTAAAATATAAACAATGAATTCCCCATAACCCCCTCTGCAACCGCGGTAAAATTATGAAACGCTAGGCGGTCCGCGGCTGTAAAAAGGTTGGTAAGCATTGCATTAAATTCCACTTGTATTTTATTGAAATAATACATGTCTTTCCAAATGCGTGGGGTTAACTTTAAGCATATGTAAAACACATATAAAGAGTCATTTTTTTTTCTGTTGCAGTGTGGGGCTGGAAATGAAAAGTACTGTGGCGTTTCAGACTGGTGAGGCTCCCTATATTTTCGCAAAAATTTGCGTACTTACTCCAGCATTTCCGCTTTTCTATTACTTTATTTTAATGAAGGATCAGAAATAAAAACTGTAGACGGTAAAACAGGAAATGCTGCGATAATAATGCAAATATTTGCCGAACTTATTTTAAAAATTGAATGTCATATGTGACATAGATTTATAAATAAAAATAAAAATTAAGAAATAAACAGCTGTATTTTTTGCAACATCATTCGCAAAAATATTTTTATTATATCCTTCATCTATTCAAGAACTTCAGAGGGTCTAAGTGGATTAATTTGAAACTATACCTTTTCAATAATTCAAAAATTCTAAATTTTCTACAATACCTCATTTTTTGAAGGTTGTAATTAGCATCAACATTTAAGAAAGTTTAAATTTAAATAACATAAAAAATATTTAAATTAGATTCTAATGCGTAGAAATATTTACTTTTGTGCAATTTCAGGTTAAAGCGAAATTTATTTATTTAATTTTCTGTAGATGAAAGTTGTGAAATACACCCCAGAAAAATGCTGTTAAAGGATCACGTTTATTTGAATCAGTGTGCATGCAGCTCTAAATTCAAATGCGTTGGAAACGGTGAAGTAAGTACAAAATATATTAAATATATTATTTTGTTGAATTACTTAACGATAAATATAATATTGAAAATCTTGTACTTTAAATCGCACGTTTTAAGAACCGGATTCAAACTTTGAATCGCTTATCAAATGTTTTGGAATTTATATTTAACATTTTCATAATATTATTTTAAAAAAATAAAACACGGATTTATTAACCTTTGTTGACACACAATAAATTATTATTAACCATATCTTTTAGCATAACAGTTTCAGCATTGCTTTTGATCACTCATACTAATGGACGTGTTTTAGCTAAGGCAATTAAAATCACTCATCTAAATCTAATACTTAGTATATGCATATTTGTAGAATTCGTTGCAGTTTTTCGAAAATTTTATTCAATGATGGAAGCAGCATAAATATTCTATCAAATATCGATGTCGTATCGTCGTATCGTATTTCAAAAGTACCTATTTACTCTTAATGTGCCGACCGAGTTGTATAGTGGGCAAAGGATCGTACTTCGGGTTCGGCGGGCTAGTTTCGATTCCCGACTGGGCGTGGTTGTCTTGTCTGTCCCTTCAGAGGGGTTGACGTTGGTCCAGCTACTAGGTGCCCCCGTAATATAGAGACAGACAATTCCGAGCTGTTGCGGCCAAAGTTTTAATGTCGCTTATTTAAAAATACTTGACAAAGGGAACTTTTAAGACATGAAAGTAAATAGACAGCTAATTCGTTTATTCAAAATTAAAATAAAAGTAAAATATAAAATATGTTATTTTCAGTAGTAGTCTTATCATTTTATGCTTGTGCTGAAACATATCCATAATTGTTGAATACAATGTTTAAACTACATGTTATTTGATAATATTTTTCATGAAAGCCAGCTGCAAATGAAACAATTCAACTACTTTTACTGCAAATTTATTTTTCTGTATTCTGATTCATAATATGTAAATCCCCCTTATTTCTTTTTAACTAATATATACTTGAATGGTTATTTACATGTTACGATCCAGGAGTTAACAGGAAAATGCCAGCAGAATACCGATGAAGAGCCTGAACCAGAGCCTGAGCCAGAACCGCAAGCCTAAAATAAAGCAAAATGAATTTTTACTCTTGAGAAAAACAATCATCCTGAAGCTACACAGAACTATAGATATAATCAACGAATATTTTTTATTTTATATTTACTCCAACAATAAACCTTACAGTCTATAGTATGAATCCTCGAGATGTGGATTATTAGTTTCAAGAATTTTGATACGGAATGACTGGTGTGAATTCTACGAAGTAATATTTAGTGATATCTGACATTATGTAGACGCTTGAAAGGTGAAATAAAAGAAATTTTGTTTAAACTGAAATAAACGTTACATAACTAACCATAGCCACTCAGAATTAGATACAGATATTTGCATTGCCAAAATTCTGTATAAAAATCATCACTTTTATTCTGAAAAGAATTGCATTGAGAGAAAAATAGTTATTTCTAGCAATATTATTGAACTGTGAAAGTAATTAAAGAACAAAAGCAAATATTCTAAAGTCAAATACCTTTTATTTCGGAATGACGAGTTTTAATAAATTCAATTAAATGGAAACAAGTTTAATACATTTAAAATGACGATAATTTCTTTTTTTAATGAAAGAAACGAACTCCAATATTTTTATATAATTATTGAAAAGTTACCGCACTTTACAACTATTTATTTTTTTTATTTTTTATTTTTATCTTTCATAAAAAAGATAAAAAAAATACCTTAACTAGATAAAATAAGTCAAGAGAGCCAAGGAATTTTCTATTTAGTACAAATGACTGAAATATCGATGTTTTTAAAAATGAAATATAACCTATGTGCTAATATGAACATTTTTAATGTAACCTACCTGCGACAAAATACGCAGTCCAGACACATTAATGTGAACATCTTTCAAACGACAGAATTACCACCTTTCTCACAGCGGACTGCTGCGATACGTGCATCGTGCAAGAAGAGAGCCAATTAGGTTCTTGAAGATGTTCACTGGGATGCGTCATGTCGTGGCCAGCTGCGGAGGTTACGCGGTTGAGGAAAGGCCCTGATCCATGGTGAAAATATCCCGATTTAGCCGAAAGGTGTTTGCTTTCAGACGCTTCACGCCGTATGGAGCATATCACAGTACTGGTATATGTCCAGTGGAGATTAAAACGCGATTGATCGGAAAAGCCAACAGTCGGCAGTCAGTTGACGTTCAATAGCGGTATTGACGTGCAAATTCCAGCTTTCGTTACCGATGATAAGTAGTCAAAGTAAGTGCATTAACTAGGTATCTGCTGCTGAGGACATACGCAGCAACGTTGGCTGAACTGTCGTTGAGTTGCTCCACGGTCGCACATCTGTTTACCCGAACGCATTTCTGCAGCCGTCGTTCATCTCTGTCATCTATGGCCCGTGGTGTACCACATATGCCACTTCGCTGATTTTGGTTAGTGCCATTCCATGCACGGTGTACTTTTACCGAGCGGTGTATGACATTTTTTTGGAAGGGACTAATTTAACAAATAAGAAATGAATAATTTGAATAAAGTGTACAATAAAGCAAATATTTCTCTTAAATTTTTTTAGTGGGGGGAGGGAGGGGGGGCGAAGAGCTCTAAACTCTCCTGGATCCCTCCCCTGGCTCCATTGCTTCCCTCATCATCCAATGTCTTTATTATACCTCCCAGATTTTAATTTGACTAGTCATGCATTAAAATTGGGCTCGACTTTTGGGAGCCTTGTTTTTAATGCATGACTAGTCAAATTAAAATCTGAGAGGTATGATACAGACATTGCATGATAAAGGAAGTAACGGAGCCAGGGAGGGATCCAGGAGAGTTAAGAGCGCTTCGCCCCTCCCCCCCAAAAAAAAACATTGCTTAAAGAGAAAAATTTGCTTTATTGTACACTTATTCAAATCAGTTTTTTATTAAATTAGCCCCTTCCAAAAATTTTTCATTTTTAGGGTGACATTTTGTTCTATTATACATTTTAGTTAAGTCAAATCAAGGTTTAAAAAAATATATAGACTTCTAAAGGTAGTCTCAAATTCAACAAAATTGTGTATCATAAAAAAAAAAATTCTTAAGCCCCAACCAAAATTTTGTTATATTTTGGTTAGGACTTTTGTAATATTTAAACACATTTCTGCATTTCTCTATGTAAAGAGGTGGGGAGGGGGGGAAGTAAAATAAATAAACCAACTAGTAGAGAATAAGCTAAAAGAAACTTTAAATAAGTAAATTCACAGTGGAATAGGCACTTTAGTTTTTAAGCATAATACATGGAAAGTAGATATAAAAACAATGCACATGTGAGGGATTTTAAATATTACTCACATATGCAGGAAACCGCCTACTAACCCTAAAGAATAGCAGATATCGGACTGTTGCGAGTCCAGAAATTGTTTTCTTTTGATTGCACCAGCTTAGTTTGCCGGTGCAGAATTGACTTGCCACCATGCGAATGCCAACGTTGAACCGAAAGTTCCGGTGTCGGCCTGCCACATACCCTATAGGGCTCTGTTTGCTGGGGTGTTGAATGTTGGTACTCTAACTTAAATGAACAACTTTTATGTGCGTGTTTTTTTCTTCAATAATCGTATTCGAAGTTAACACAAACTCTTTAATGATAAACAAAATTACTAGAACAAGCAAACATGGAACACTTCAAATTTTAACTTCTTTCACTGAAAGGATAGCACTCTTAGCAAGGTGGCTGAGCTGGCTTTACTCTTCGACGCAGTTTTCGTCCAGTTATGACAATCGACGGCAGAGAGCTTACGCACCAGCGCACGGAAGTCTGAGGCAACCCGAACTATGACGGCTAACAGCGGCTTAGGAGATCATTCGACACGTCACCCAGGAAAATCTTGTAGCGACGAGATCGGGTCATTTGCTTGTGTCATTACTGCCTTTTTGTACTTTTCGATAAGAGTGAAATTCTATGTCTTCTGCTTCTCGTGTCTTTTCGATGAATTTCACACTATTACTATGATACGATTTCTACTAGTGTAAATTCTGCATCCTTTCGATCTTTGAGAGTATCCAACAAGCGTACGTTCAATTGCTCTCTCATCCC
This sequence comes from Cheiracanthium punctorium, assembly GCA_038373885.1. Taxonomy (NCBI): domain Eukaryota; kingdom Metazoa; phylum Arthropoda; class Arachnida; order Araneae; family Cheiracanthiidae; genus Cheiracanthium; species Cheiracanthium punctorium. Next base: position 1,030,113 of record JAWZYV010015837.1, on the reverse strand, counting down.
ATTTTCTTCAGTTTTGTTTATGTACGTAATCATAACCCAAACAGCACACTATGTCCAAATCAGGTCTAATAGATATCCAAACTGATTTACAATATCCAGGATATTTATATGCGGAGAAAAATATGTATCTATAGAACACGCACATCTAAATTGCCATCTCTATAAGTTATCCTTAGAGGGATTATAGCTATCTAATAGTCATCCGAAACCAGATATCTATTGGAAATGTATTTATGACATCCATAAGAAATCCATCAGTAGACATCTTATGTAGCTAATGAAATAGATGTCCCATAGATATTTAATTATAGAATTGCCATTCTAAGCTAATATACACACAAATCTATTGGATGTGAGTGTATAACACCAAAAGGCATGCCTTTGTAGGCGTCTAATTTACGTAGAATATTGGATAGCTTCTGCAGATTGGAAATGACTGGATCTACAACCGCGGCTGATCTCATTGACGTCGCACGCTCAGTTACACTGCTGCTGAGTACGTCAGAATTGAAAACGTCTTGTCAAGCTTTCTAAAATTTATATTTAGCAGTTAAACAGTTTTTTTTTACACATTATTGTATTTTTATTAACAAAAAATAAAAAATTATGAACGTTTATTCACATTTTTATACATTTGAAATTCTTTGTAAAAAACTTTTAAACCCTTTTTTTTAAGGCTGTAAGGATATTGCACATTTATTTATGATATTCTCATAATTTCACGTATTCTTGTACGTTTGCACATTTAACACAATTTTCACTGGGTTAGCATTCGAAAATTTTGATTTTTTAAACTTAATTACATTTTAAATTTTGTGCTCGATTTGTGTGCATATTTAAAAATCAAAAAGAAAGGCAAATCATGCGTTTCGTATAGATTATAAAACACTTTCCCACTTCATGTCAATATTGCAAATATTTTTAATAATAAATAACAATCTTATCTTATCTTATATATAATAAAATCCGAGAGTAAACATTGTATGTAGCTAGGTTTGTAGGTAGGTTTGTGACCACCAATTTTTTTGCGCCCGTCGCTCGATCGCATTGCGACGAGACGGTTGGTCGCAGACCTACCGAATTTTGCATACGGCTTCACTAGGATACATCCTAACACGCCTCGGAGCGATTTTTTCGAAATTCGAATTAGAAAAGGTTTTATTTTATGTTTTGTCCGATTTTTAGCGATTTTTCTTGCATAATACGTAATAACACCGGTCATTGCACTCGCAGTAAAACGATGTTTGCATAATCGGACAGAGGAGAAAATTTTCTTTCGAAAACAGTTTGTTTTGACTATGTAACATATTTTGCCGATTTTTGGGGAATTTTTAAAAATAATTTCTCTTTTGACGAAGTTTGCGTAAAATAATTTTAAAACCGTTGCATCTTTAATTCTATCCGTCATAACTTTTTTATATTGTGGCTAAATACGGAGCATACAATTCGCCCACTTTTAAAAGAAGAACGGAGGAAAAATATAAATTAGGAGATTTTTTACGAATTTTTATGTAAAGAAGGATTTTGATTTAAAAAAAAGCTGCTTCAAGATTTCGGTATGATATCTTCCGCTATGGTTGTCTTGGGAACAGTAACAATGAATAAAATTGCCAGTTGAAAAACATAAATAAAATTACTTTAAAATAACTGAATTTTCGCATGCGAAATCTACATCATTTTCGTGTAACGAGTTTAAAACCCCTTTCGAAACTCAATCAGAATAATGGAGTCACACGCACCTACGAAATAATTCCATGTTTTATATTACGTTGCCAGAAAAAGAAATGAATGCTGTTTTTTAAACAATGAATTACCCAGCATTATTTTCGATTGAGTTTTTAAACGGGACACATTTTCGAATTGCAAGAAATATTTTGCGGAGCTAAATACGTCAATCTGACAAGAATTGTGCATAAAAATGCAAGGAAAGCTGTTTTAATGGCAACGATAAAGTGAAACGATTATCGTTTATGCTAATGCGTAAATTGCAAAGAATCGCCAAACAATAAAAGACTACATTCGTAGCAAATATCTAAATCGTTTCTTTAAATTAAGCATTAAAGATGGAAAAACGAAAATATATTGGTATCAGTAAAAGAAAGTATAAGTAATAGTTAGTAGATATGCTAGGGCAATATTGATCAAAGCACAATATACTGCATTAATAAATACTTCGTGAAACTATTCGTTTGTATTCGTTTTTCAACAGCCGTCTTACATCACAGCTAACTAAACATTAAATAATTTTAAGTCGCGTTAATATATCCCGCGGTAGTTTCCACAGAAAACACAGTATCTGAACTTTTTTTTTCTTGGAGATTCTGTTTTGTCACAAGTAGTTATGGTCACATTTTAGGAAAATTTTCTCCTCTTGCTTTGCGAAGAGCGGGTACACAACTATTTAATTATTAAATAAAACGGTTCTCCACATCATGTAGTATCTAAGGTATTAATGGCATAACTTAAATCTAAAAAAGAGTATGATGCAGAAATGAGACATTTTGAAAATTAGGAATTTTCACTGCAAACCGTAACGCTTTTTTCTTTTCTGATCGTGAATGACACCGACACAGTTTTTTCCGTCATGATATTAACAATGGTCACAGGTCAGTACTTATACTAACTTTACGAATAACTAATGAGTAGTTTTACGCCAAGAGTCAAGTCTTTTTGTTTATTTTTAGATTCCAAACCACTGGAATCAATTCGAATTATACATGTAAGAAATATTTTCGTTCCCTGCCGTGCGGAGAACGGGCACGCAGCTAGTATATAATAAAATCCGAGAGTAAACATTGTATGTAGCTATGTAGGTAGGTAAGTTTGTGACCACCGATCTTCTTGCGCGCGTCTCTCGATCGCATTGCGCCGAGACGGTTGGTCGCAGACCTACTGAATTTTGCATACGGCTTCACTGGGACAGATCCTAAGACGGCTCGGAGCGATTTTTCCGAAATTCGAATTAGAAAATGTTTTATTTTATGTTTTGTCCGATTTTTAGCGATTTTTCTAGCATAATACGTAATAACGCCGGTCATTGCACTCGCAATAGAACGATATTTGCATCATCGGATAGAGGAGAAAATTTTCTTTCGAAAACAGTTTGTTTTGACTATGTAACATATTTTCCCGATTTTTGGGAATTTTTAAAAAGAATTTCTCTTTTGACGACGTTTGCGTAAAAATAAATTTAAAACTGTTGCATCTTTCATTCTATTTGTTATAACTTTTTTATATTTCTGCAAAATACGGAGCATACATTTCGCCCACTTTTAAAAGAAGAACGGAGGAAAAATATAAATTAGGAGATTTTTTACGAATTTTTATGTAAAGAAGGATTTTGAATTCAATAAAAGCTGTTTCAAGATTTCGGTATGATCTTCTGCTATGGTTGCCTGGGAAACAGTAACAATGAATAAAATTGCCATTTGAAAAACATAAATAAAATGACTTTAAAATAACTGAGTTTCCACATATGAAATCTAAGTCATTTTGATCTGACGAGATTAAAAACTCTTTCGAAACTCAATCAAAATAAAGGGCTCACAAACAAAACATACGCCACGCACGAAATTATTCCCTATTTTATATTACGTTGCCAGAAAAAGAATTGAATGCTGTTTTTTCAACGATGAATTATTCAGCATTATTTTCGATATAATTTTTAAACGGGACACGTTTTCGAATCGCAGGAAATATTTTACGTGCTAAATACGCCAATCTGACAAGAATTATGCATAAAAATGTATGGAGAGCTGTTTTAATGGCAGACAGAAAGTGAAATGATTATCGTTTATACTAATGCGTAAATTGCAAAGAATCACCAAAGAATAAAAAACTACATTAGTGACAAATATCTAAACCGTTTCGTTAAATTAAACATTAAAGATGGAAAAATGAAAATATATTGGTATCAGTAAAAGACACTATAAGTAATAGTTATTAGATATGCTAGGGCAATATTGATCAAAGCACAATATACCGTGTTAATAAATATTTCGTGAAACTATTCGTTTCTTTCGTTTTTCAACAGCTATCTTACATCACAGCTAACTAAACATTAAATAATTCTACGTCGCGTTAATATATACCGCGGTAATTTCAACAGAAAATTCTGTACCTGAACTTTTTTTTTTCTTGGAGATTCTGTTTTGTCACAAGTAGTTATGATCACATTTTAGGAAAATGTTCTCTTCTTGCCTTGCGAAGAGCGAGTACACACAACTATTTAATTATAAAATAAAACGGTTCTTCACATCATGTAGTATCTAAGGTATTAATGATAACTTAAATCTAAAAAAGAGTATGATGTAGAAGACATTTTGAAAGTTAGAAATTTTTAGGAACCGTCACGCTTTTCTTTTTCTGATTGCCAATGACACCGACATAGTTTTTTATTTCATAATATTAACAATGTTCTCAGATCAGTATTTATACTAACTTTACGAATAACTAATGAGTAACTTTACGCCAAGACTCAAATAATTTTGTTTATTTTTAGATTCCACATTACTGGAATCAATACGAATTGTATATGTAAGAAAAAGTTTTGTTCCCTACCGTGCGGAGAACGGGTACGCAGCTAGTATATAATAAAATCCGAGAGTAAACATTGTATGTAACAATGTAAGTAGGTTTGTGACCACCGACCGATGTGCTTGCGCGCGTCTCTCGATCGCATTGCGCCAAGACGGTTGGTCGCAGACCTACCAAATTTTGCATATGGCTTCACTAGGACAGATCCTAATACGCCTCGGAGCGATTTTTTCAAAATTCGAATTAGAAAATGTTTTATTTTATGTTTTGTCCGATTTTTAGCGATTTTTCTTGCATAATACGTAATAACGCCGGTAATTGCACTCGCAGGAAAACGATGTTTGCATCATCGGATAGAGGAAAAACATTTCTTTCGAAAACAGTTTGTTTTGACTATGTAACATATTTTGCCGATTTTTGGGAATTTTTAAAAAGAATTTCTCTTTTGACGACGTTTGCGTAAAATAATTTTATAACTGTTGCATCTTTCATTCTATCTATCATATCTTTTTTATATTTCGGCAAAAGACGGAGCATACAATTCTATCACTTTTAAAAGAAGAACGGAGGAAAAATATAAATTAGGAGATTTTTTGCGAATTTTTATGTAAAGAAGGATTTTGATTTCATAGCAGCTGTTTCAAGATTCCGGTATGATATCTTCCGCTATGGTTGTCTTGGAAACAGTAACAATGAATAAAATTGCCATTTGAAAAACATAAATAAAATGACTTTAAAATAACTGAGTTTCCACATGTGAAATCTACGTCATTCTGATGTAACGAGTTTAAAACCCCTTTCGAAACTCAATCAGAATAACGAGCTCACAAACAAAACATACTCCACGCACGAAATAATTCCTTATTTTATATTACGTTGCCAGAAAAAGAATTGAATGCTGTTTTTTTCAACAAGGAACTATCCGGGCCTTCGCTATTGTAACGGGCCTGCGCGTGTATTTCGATGAGTCATCCAAAGAGGCCTACGGATGCTCGCGTTTTCCCGTATACATCAAGCAAGTTTTAAGCTTTCCGATGCTTTGAAACGTTATTAAATGTAGTTTTAAGTAGTGATTATGTTACTAATTCAAGTACGAACTCATTAACAGTTTCTTTACTATGATACACGCGGACATTAAAGTAAATAGATGCATGTAATTTGAAGGAAAAACAAAGTAGCGCTCACTTTCATGATTCATTATTTTAGCTTGAATTTTAATATACATGAAAAAATTAAGCTGACTTTTAGTATACATTAAAGTAAACGAATACACAAATGATACAGACATTTTTATGCATTTCTTTATACTGAATGTTTAAGTTTCACATTTTCAAAGCAGTTACAACCATTATTACTTTTAAAATAAATTTAACTAGTAGTTATTAAATTTTCATTTATTAAATATTGTTCGGTTAATATATTAACTAAATATATGACGAGGAGCTGAAATAGAATTTAAAATATTTGATATTTACAATTCACGTATACAAAATTTAAGTACTGATATACTATTTAATTTTTAATCTTTAGTAAGAATTTTTGCTATAATTATAAGTACAACCTGTGCACTGCAAGTCCTTGGTATTTACATGAAAAATAATGTAAATTAATTTAACGAGAAACATTTAGAATGAATTACAAAATAAAGGGTGTTCCATAAATAGTAGTACGAACTTAAAGGGGAGATAATATATCAAAAGGATTATGAATAACGTAACAGTGTATGATAAAACACGTTTGTTAACTGTTTTCATTTTGGTTAGTTCAAATGAGTTTATTTATCGAAAATTTTACCATTCGAAATGAAAATGATTTATAATTTTCAGTGTTAGTTCCATATACTTTTTCTTCTCCAAAGAAAAATTATGAATTTTAGAAAACCATACTAGGAAATACCACCAATATTCCAACACCTTTTTTTAAAGTTATTATTAACTGGCGATTGAAAACAAATGTTTTCGTCCCTGCATTGCTGTATATTAGGGTTATAGCTTAAAAAAAAAAAAAAAAAAAAAAAAAAAAAAAAAAAAAAAAAAAAACCTGCTCCACGGACTTTGAATACAAATTAAGATAAACTAACAGCTCTAGGACTTGAAAAATTTCAAGATCCCTTTTCACAAGTTGCGCTAAACACTGTAGTAAACTAAAAACAAACGATCTCTGAATTAATTACTTTTTATTATAGCCATTATCTAAATGGAACTTTGAATTTGAGTATGATGAACGCTTATACAAAATATTAACTTCAATTTAAGTTTCTACATAAACATGTGCAAAAATTAATAACATATTTTACAGTACTTCTGCACTGAAACCAATATCACACATTTAGTTGCATTTATAATAAATGATAAATGACATTTTCAACTGAAAGATTTAAACAGATAAGAATGTCTAACTAGTATTACAACGCACGCTTATTTACTAGAATAATAAACTACCCAAGTTAAACGATTTCAGATTAAAATGATTTATAAATAACACATGAATATTAATTCACAAAACATGCTTTATATCCTATAAATTTGTAGAATTTCTAAATACAAGTGTACACTTACCTTTACATTCAGAACTTAAAGTTCGAATTCTATGATTGAATTCGTTGATTTATTTCCATTAAAAAAAGCGCAATCTTCAAAAAATTATTACCTACATCTAAAACACCTTGTCATTAAATCATTATGACAAAATTATAACAAAATTGTTTTTTAATTATAAAATAAATTAACGTTTATAATCCCAAATCGCATACAATCGAACAGCGCAAATGTAAATATTAGGCCTCAATGTTTCACTCATTTCTTCCGGTGGCAACGAAGAAGCAGGCCCGGTTGCTAATAACGACGGCCCCGAACTATCCAGCATTATTTTCGATATAATTTTTAAACGGGACACGTTTTCGAATCGCTGGAAATATTTTACGGTGCTAAATACTCCAATCTGACAATAATTCTGCATAAAAATGTATGGAGAGCTGTTTTAATGGCAGCCATAAAGTGAAATGATTATCGTTTTTGCTAATGCGTAAATTACAAAGAATCACCAAAGAATAAAAGACTACATTCGTGGCAAATATCTAAACCGTTTCTTTAAATTTAGCATTAAAGAGGAAAAAGCGAAATCATAATAGTATTGGTATCAGTAGAAGATAGTATAAATAATAGTAGATATTGTTGCGGAATTACTCTGCTACTCCTGGGGTTCGTCGTTCTAAAGTCCAGTTGGTGTAAAAAGTTCAAGTAAAAAGTCACTTGTCAGGATGGAACACAAACTTTATTTCTTCTAGAACTTCGTAGAACAATCAGCTGCACACAATTCACAAGCACAATCTAGCAGTAACGTGCTTTTAACAATCCGCTTGGATCAGAAGCTCTCACAAATGCTGTATTTCTCAGACAAAATAAGTCACTTTTACAGGCTAAAATTTCGTGGAAATATTCAAGGGATATAGTACACTATCCCTTAAGACACAGCAATGAAGAATTTACACACAGCACTTTAAAAACAGCTTCACAAAGCAAGCTAAAACACAGCTTCTATAGCACTATCAGTTCACACAAAACAAGCGTACTGAGAGCTCTTCACACATTGAATGTTCAACTCGCACTGACTGACTTCGGGGCGATGCCCGCTTCTATAAATAGCCGACGCAGGAGGTACAAGAGGTTTCCCGAAAAGTCAATTTCTCGAGGGTTCTACATAAAGCGTGAATTTTGATTACGTCATAGAAGAGAAATGTTAGGTTATTATGCGTTTTTAATGCAGGAAAAACAACTTCCAGGCCCCATTGGGAAAATAGCGCCAAATGACCAAAAAGTCGCCAAGCTTGGCGACTTTTGGCGAAATATCGCCAAATTTGGCGCCAAAAATAAGTCCTCAAAAGTGAAGAGATCTAAGCTCTAGGACTAATATTTCTCGAGTTTTCTAGAAATCCCATATATTTGAATGGGAAACCGAAACCTCCGTATCTCCGGTTCTAATTGGCCGATTTTGATGCAACAAAAAGCAAAATTTATCTATTTGAAGCGTAGAATACGAATTTTAAACTATTTTAAGCCCGAGAGCAGCGAGTTGCCCCGAAAATTCGTAACATTGCCCCCTTCCCAAGGACTGCACGTCCCGGGCAGTACAATCCCTAGTTAGGATGTCACACAAGTACCTACACTGTATAACACTTAACAAGATCTTAACAACATAATTTAAGCAAGTAATCAATAGCACAATAAGCAAATACACATTAATAAATAAATAATTACACTGTAATAAATCATAAACATAATAAACAAATACGCATTAATGAAAACCAGTATATTACAAATATGTACACTAAACATGGCGTAAGTAGTAAGTGAAAGAAAGTTGACGAAAGAGGAAGAGAAGAGAAAGACAGGAAAGAAATGAGAGTTGAAAGAAAAGAGGAATTACGCCATAGTGACCATGGTCTGAGCTAATTACAACCGCGGTAGATGGCTAGCCGATCGTAATGTACAACTCTTGGCTTCGAGTTTGGGGACTTACGAATCCGTACGATGACGCCATTCAGCCGGTTTAGGACTGTGTAAGGACCGTCCCACGGCGATTGCAGCTTGGGCGACAGGCCTTTCCGTCGAGTAGGATTCCATAGCCAAACTTTGTCACTTGCGTTGAACTCGTGTCCCGTAGCCTTCGTGTCGTAGCGATTCTTCATCTTTTCCGTGTTCAGGTTGATCCGCTCCCGAGCAAAATGATGCACATCTTCAAACCGTGCCCGAAGGTTTTCCACGTACTCCTCTGGCGATGAAGGCGCATCTGGAGGGCGGCCGAACACTAGATCGGCGGGAAGACGAAGATCTCTGCCGAACAGCATCTGGGAAGGTGTGAAGCCGGTAGTCTCATGGACGGCACTCCTATAGGCCAGCAGGAACAGGGGGAGTTTCTTGTCCCAGTCCTCTTGTTTCCTAGATACCAGGAGCGAGAGGTTGTTCAAAATTGTACGATTGAACCTCTCCACCATGCCGTCGGATTGTGGGTGTAAAGGCGTAGTCTGGGTTTTGTCCATTCCGAGAAGTTGGCATAGTCCTTTAAAGACTGCAGAGGTAAAGTTCGTTCCTTGGTCGGAATGAAGTTGCAGAGGGGTTCCATATCTGGAAATCCATTCTTGCACCAGTACCTCTGCTACGGTCGTAGCTTCTTGATCGGGAATAGGAAACGCTTCGGGCCATTTAGAAAAGTAGTCAATGACAACTAGGATGTATTTGTTGCCATCCGAAGTTCGCGGAAGAGGTCCCAGGATGTCGAGGGTAATCCTCTCAAAAGGCGCTCCTACATTATAACGATGTAGTCTTCCACGGCTTCGTTTCTTCGGGCCTTTACGGGCGGAACAGGCGTCACAAGCTTGACACCACTTTTCGACGTCGCCTCGAGCCCTAACCCAGTAGAAGCGCTCGCGAACTTTCTGCAGGGTCTTCATTACGCCAAAATGGCCTCCAGTTAAGCCATTATGAAGTTCTTCTAGAACCTTCGGAATCCTCGAACGAGGGAGTACTAACTGCCATCGGAGCATCTTGCCGTCGTCCGACTCCCATTTACGATACAGGACTCCATTCCTCAGGCGAAGCGAATCCCATAAAGTCCAGTACTGTTTTGTTGCCGGACTGTAAGATGATATTTCTTGCCAACTGGGCTTAGCGCTGGATTTTTCCATAAATTCCACAATAGGTTTGATGTCGCTGTCTGTTAATTGGTCCGCCCGAACATTTTCGTCACTCCAGGGATCTTGGGATGGTGTCGATGATGTAACTTGGCGGACAACGGGATGTTTCAGATGGTAATTTTTCTCTGCCCTGGAGCAATAGCGACAACTGTCTATGCAGGGCCTTCTCTACAAAGCATCTGCATTTCCATGAGATGACCCTTTCCGATGACGTATCTCGATGTCATATTCTTGTAATCGCTGTATCCACCTGGCTATTTGGCCCTCCGGATTCTTGAAATTTAGAAGCCAGGTTAAAGAGGCATGGTCCGTTCATAGCAGGAACTTTCGGCCGTACAGGTAATGATGGAAGTGCTCCACGGCCTTAATGATAGCAAGGAGTTTCTTTCTCGTAACACAATAGTTACGTTCTGCCTTTGAAAGGCATTTGCTCCAGTAAGCAATGACGTGTTCTTGGCCATCTATCTCCTGGGACAAAACTGCTCCGACGCTCTCCTTACTTGCGTCTGTGTCCAGGATAAATGGCTTGTCAGGGTTAGGATACGACAGGATCGGCGAAGATGTTAAAGCCGTCTTCAGTTCGTTGAATGCGTCCTCACATTCCTCAGTCCATAGAAATTTCTGTCCAGTCTCGGTCAATTTGTGAAGAGGTCTTGCAATTTGAGAAAAGCCCTTCACGAATTTTCGATAGTATAAGTACACAGACCGAGAAAACTTCTTAAGTCGTGGATATTATCGGGGCGACTCCAGTTCTGGACTACGGACGTCTTTTCGGGATCGGTTCGGACTCCGTGGGCGGATATTATGTGCCCGAGGTAACGTACTTCCCGACGAAACAAATTGCACTTCGATGGACTCAGTTTCAAGTTCGCCTCCTTTAATTTCTGCAGCACCTTTCGGATGTTCTCTAGATGCTCTCCGAAAGTCCTTCCGACGATGATGATATCGTCCAAATAAACGAGACATGCTTCGTAGGAAAGTCCTCTCAACACTGTCTCCATTAGTCGCTCGAATGTAGCAGGTGCGTTGCTGAGTCCAAAAGGCATAACTTTGAACTGCCACAATCCTTGTCCCGTGGCTAACGCAGTCTTTTCACGGTCGTCGGGATGAATTTCCACTTGCCAGTAACCACTTTTCAGATCCAGAGTGGAAAACCATTCGTTTCCCGATAAAGTGTCCAAAGTGTCGTCTATCCTGGGAAGAGGGTAGCTGTCTTTCTTGGTAATGTCTTTCAGACGTCTGTAGTCAACACAGAACCGGGTGGAACCATCCTTCTTTCGGACCAAAACAATTGGCGAGGCCCAGGGACTAGTCGATGGCTCGATGACGTCATCACGCTGCATCTCCTCTAAAAGTCTGCTCACCTCTTCTTGCTTAGCAAACGGCAGCCGCCTAGGATGTTGCTTGATGGGAGAATGGCTGCCTGTATCTATCCTATGTTGAGTTAAGCTCGTACGGCCAAAGTCACCCGAAGTTCGGGAGAAGAGGTCTTCAAATTCAGCTATTACTTTCTCCGCAGCGCTTCTCTGTTCTGCCGTTAACTCCACGTCTTGTATTAATTCCTTCGTCAGGCACTTGGAAGATTTAGCTGTCGTTTGGCTGATGTTCTTATTAATGCAGGTAACAGGAGTGCATGTCGCCAACACTTCATTTTTCTTTATCACCTTCGACTTGTCCGTCACATTTACTACTCTAACTGGAATTTCTGTTCTCGACAAGTCCACAAGTGTTGCTCCCACAAGTACTCCTTTGACGGAATCACTATTGTTTGGGTGTTCGATTAATCCAAAACGGAATTTATTGCTTTCTTTTACTGTTCCAGAAATTATTGAATCAGTTCTGGGAGGTAGAGTGATATCAGTCTGGGCTATTATTTGCTGAACAGGTAAAATAGTTTCATTTTTAATATCGAACGCAGCTACTTCTTCTGAGTCTGAACGAAGCTCGTATATAATAAAATCCGAGAGTAAACATTGTATGTAGTTATGTAGGTAGGTAGGTTTGTGACCACCGATGTTCTTGCGAGCGTCTCTCGATCGCATTGCGCCGAGACGGTTGGTCGCAGACCTACCGAATTTTGCATACGGCTTCACTGGGACAGATCCTAACACGCCTCGGAGCGATTTTTTCGAAATTCGAATTAGAAAATGTTTTATTTTATGTTTTGTCCGATTTTTAGCGATTTTTCTCGCTTAATACGTAATAACGCCGGTAATTACACTCGCAAGAAAACGAAATTTACATCATCGGATAGAGGAGAAAATTTTCTTTTAAAAATTGTTTGTTCGGATTGTGTAACATAATTTGCAGATTTTTGGGAATTTTTCAAATAAAATTAAATTTGTCGCTGACTTTCGTAAAATATTTTTAAAATTGCTGCATCTTGAATTCTATCCGTCATAACTTTTTTATATTTTGTCAAATGACGGAGCATACATTTCGCCCTCTTTTAAAAGAGAAACCAGAGGAAAATATAACCTAGGAGATTTTTTACGAATTTTTAAGTAAAGAAGGATTTTCATTTCAATCGCAGCGCAGCTTAAAAATTTCCGTATGATATCTTGCTGTTTGGTTGTCTTGGAGACAGTAACAATGATTAAAATTGCCAGTTGAAAAAAATAAATAAAATTATTTAAAAATAACCGAGTTTTCACATGTGAAATGTGCGCCACTTTGACGTCACGAGTTCAAAACCGCTTTCGAAACTCAATCAGAATAACGGACTCACAAGCAAAACATACGCCGCGCATGTGAAATAATTCTATATTTTACTTTACATTGCCAGAAAAATAATTGAATGCTGTTTTTTTCACAAGTGAATTATCCAGCATTATTTTCAATTGAGATTTTAAACGGGTCACGTTTTCGAATAGCAGGAAATATATTGCGGTGTTAAACAGGGCCTGATTATGACCAACAGGGGGCCCCGGGCATTGATGAATTTTTTGGGCCCCCCTCCCATGTATAAAATTTGTTTTATTTTTCATAAATTTTTTTATAAAAAAAGAACAACATTTGAATTTTGGGGCCATTTCGAGCCGGGGGCCCCTGGGCAAAGTCCCGGTTTGCCCGTGCGATAATAGGGCCCTGGTGCTAAATACGCCAATCTGACAAGAATTATGCGTAAAAATTTATTCAGAGCTGATTTAGTGCCAACCATAAAGGGAAATGATTATCGTTTATGCTAATGCATAAATTGCAAAGAATCACCAAAGAATAAAAAACTACATTAGTGGCAAATATCTAAACCGTTTCTTTAAACGAAGCATTAACGGTTGCAAAACGAAAATATATTGTACGGGTATCAGTAAAAGATAGTATAAGTAATAGTAAGTAGATATGCTATGGCAATATTGATCAAAGCACAATATACCGCATTAATAAATATTTCGTGAAACTAAGCCTTCTATTCATTCTTCAACAACCGTCTTACATCACAGCTAACAAAATAGTAAGTAAGTCTATGTCGCGTTAATATATCCCGCGGTAGTTTCAACAAAAAAGACTGTAACAGAACTTTCTTTTTTCTTGGAGATTCTGTTTTCTCACAAGAGTTATGATCACATTTTAGGAAAATGTTCTCTTCCTGCCTTGCGAAGAGTGGATACACAACTATTTAATTATAAAATAAAACGGTTCTGCACATCATGTAGTATCTAAGGTATTAATGGCATAACTTAAATCTAAAAAAGAGTATGATGCAGAAATGAGACATTTTGAATATTAGGAATTTTCACTGCGAACCGTCACGCTTTTCTTTTCTGATCGTGAATGACACCGGCATAGTTTTTTGCGTCATAATATTAACAATGGCCACAGGTCAGTACTTATACTAACTTTACGAATAACTAATGAGTAACTTTACGCCAAGAGTCAAATCATTTTTCTTATTTTAAGATTCCAAATCACTGGAATCAATTCGAATTATACATGGAAGAAAAAGTTTCGTTCCCTACCGTGCGGAGAACGGGCACGCAGCTAGTAACATACATAAATGTCGTAGAAATCGATGGATATTTACGACAGTTAGAGCGCGGACAGACGGACAGACAGACAAACTGAAATCATATAACTTTTCAACCTTGTTAGAAAGCGTTAAAAAGTGATAATTTATAATGGCGATCACACTCAAACAGTATATACATTTATTTCATGTATCGATAAATTTTAACACAGTTTCAAATTGCCGCTAAACTCATATTAAAAATTTAAATTAATTTTACACAAAAAACTCAGTAATCAATTCAAAATTATTTTCTAATGTAAGTATACACCGTAGCAGACGAAAACTTTTCGTTGACAAATATAAACTGCATGTATTTTAATAATCTCAAGATAGAACCTCTCCCTCCTTTATCTTATTCATTTGTTGCTAAGGCAACCACGTTAGCAAATGTGAAACAAAATATTAAAATTGAGTGCTAGTGTTTATAATCCCGTTCACATGTTAGGTTGCAAAATTAAAACATAAAACAGGTTAAGAGTCAGGGCGGGAAATGTTTTATTACTTTACCGCTAGGATCGCTGCACTTTACCAAATTTCCAGTATTTAAATTATTGAATCTTAGTTTGGGTACCAAAGACCTAAGCAAGCAGCTATGGAGAGTGTCCACTACTATAATATACTTCCGCAATCCCGAAGGAATTTTATTTATGAAAAAAATTAAACTCATAAATCGGGAAAAATACGGATAATTGTGACATCAATGTGATGTCACACTCAGATATTATTAGGATTTTTAGCGCTTAATTTCATAATGTTTTTGCGGTAATGGTGAAAATGAGTTTTATCTTGGAGTCAGGGATCAGTGGAACTATAGAAGGATGATACGCTTTAAAGAATAACTTCCCATAGAACGCAATATATTGGGAATATTTTGAGTGCTCCTGTAGAAAAACTATAAATGCTACAAAGGCCATTTTCAATAGGGTACATGGTACAGTAGATAAGAGTAACATATATAAATTTCGTAGAAATCGATGCATAATTACGGAACTTAGAGCACGAACGGACGGACAGACAGAGAAACCGAAATCATAAACGCATTCAACATTGTTGGAAAGTATTAAAAAGAGGGAGGGGGCGAGCGCACAGGCCGCAACGTGACACAGCTGATGTATGTGCACGATATGCATCAGCAGTACATATCAGCAGTACACGTGTTGGATTTTGTGTTCGTTTCAATCAATAATTATGTACGTGAATTTATTAATTATCAATAATTATGTACTTACGTTGTAAAGAAAAAAATCCTATTTATTTGTAATGAATCATGGATTTATAATTCACATTCAAATGCACTATAGTACAACACTTATAATTCAAATAATGTACCGTATATAATTTATTAACATTCTCCACATTATCAAATTAACTTTATTACACACTAACTATACAGCTATCCAAATCAAGTACAGTTTATTAAATAAATAATCGAAAGTTATAGCACCTACCGAATTAGAAAAAGTGCACGTTTTTTCTCAAAAATATGATTTTACACAATTTGCACATAAAGGGTGGATATTTTTGAATCTTTTGAGTTGTGCAAATAATATGAAGTTTTTATGGATACTGAAACAAAAATTTGAGGCGATTTTTAGGAAAATCTCAAAATGTAATCAAATTTTTTTTTTAATCCGACGCATATAGGTTAAATTGGGTGATCATCTATCATGTCACCAAATTTCCTTTCTTTCGTTTTAGTCATTATTACGTGCTGTGCGAATAAAAGCTTACGCAGCTTTACACAATTTTTGGAAAGTCTCAAAATCTAATGGATTTTTTTAAAATTCGACGCCTTGTAGTTCAAGTTAAGCGACCACCTATCGTGTCACCAGATTTTATTTCGTTCGCTTCAGTCAGTTTTACGTGATGTGCGAATAAAAAAAGTGTCACTTACAAAACGACAGACAAACACTTTTTTTTCGGCCGTACTGGGGTTCCAAATGCTTAAAACGGATAGACATCGCAAAATTTTTTAATTTCAGGCATTGTACAGGCAAAGTCGAATTTTATTTATTGAGATACATAAAAGTTCCCTAAAGATCCCCGAAAATGAAACAAAAATCACTTCAAACTTTAGTCATTTCATTCCGAGTCGAGCCTGCCTGGTGGTTAGAACGCTCGCCTACTAAGCTTTGGATCTGAGGTTCGATACCAGCAGCGGAAATTAGAAAGAATCAGTTTAAAAGTATCTTGAAGTTCTTGCGTGTGATAACAGATGGCAGCACCGAAATTGATAGACAGGAGGAAGAAATCTCAGCGAGTAAGAGCAATACCGTCTTTGGAGGTGTTGGCAAGAGATGACGTAGCTATGAAGTCACGATCCACTTGTTGTTGTTATTGTGAACACGCTGATCGGATTTGTGTGCTTGGCCCGAAGACCGCTTATAAATCCTCGTCAGTAGGACAACAAAAGGGGGATGCCCTCCGTAGGGGTCTTTATAAGGGGTCCTAACCCGTATTTACGCTAAGTTTCAGAGAAAACCACGGAAAACTCCGGTTTGGTCGACGGACGCGCGATTGGACCCGAACCCGGGAACTTCACTCTTCGCCCGTCTACCATTTACAATGACATAACCACTGTGCCAACGATACACCTTTTCGCCATCCCAAAACGGGGGTATTACAGATTGCTCGGATATTCTGGATATGATATAGATATCCATTTATGGGTTGGTTGAGTAATCTTGGATATTTTGGACGTTTAATTATTATCTATACTACTTGGATATTGATCTCTTTCAGAGATCCTGGATATTGTCGACGTTGTGTAGCGCTTAGAGAGATCACACATCAAATGTCTTATTTCTTTATGACCTGGACAATTTTGGCGACAAAAAAGTATTTAAGTGTCAGATAAATTTCTTATTTTAGTTTTATGAATGACTCATTAAGTTTACCGAATAACAAACAACTCTTAAGAAATATGAGAAATTATTATTTTATGCCTGATTCATTTCCTAAAAATAATAAGGTTTCATGCATGAAATCGACTTAAGAAATATGACTTACACTTTTTGAGAGGGTGTAGATCACCCGCACGATTGTGTAGGTCAGGACTTAATAGGTTATAGAGGACCATTTTATGTTATCTGGAGGATCTTGGACTTCTAATAACAAATTTATTTTTAGTATATTGATATTTTTGTATTTATTTAAGAGCCGTTGCAAAAGCAAATCGGGCAGGTCAATGGAAAAATGTTCCCATCACCATCTCAGAATTTCATGATTTTATTTTATTGTGTTGCCTTACCCAAGGAAAGAACAAATCTGAAATATTTTTGATTTATCTCTTTTAGTTTTGGAGTTATGAGGGGTCAAAGTACCCCAGTGGAGCAACGTCGAATTCATTTAGGGCCATTTTTGCCACTTTATTGTCTCGACTGTGACTGGCTCAGAGGTGCTTCAGAGAATCTTTTCATTTTATCCTATAATATACCTTGTATATTAACATCTCAAATTGAAAATTCATTCGAAAATTGTCAGAGCCCCAAATTAGGGCCCCCCAAAATACTTCCAATTTCATAAAAAATACAGTTTTAAGAATGCTTTAAATCTTGGCTCTGACGCGATACAGAAAAAATTTTTGCACAGTGCAGTTATATATCTTCATATAAAGTGAATCCAATGTTAAAAATTTTTGAAGGGCCCCAGGGCCCCCCGGTACGGGGCCCCAAACATGGTCCTTAGCGCTAATTTACGCAATTTCGAAGCATTGGTACAGCTGAAGCCGACTTCCCACAGGAGAACTATTGACATGGAGATGTAGTATCAGCATCGTAGTTTGATATTATGAAAAAACATTTCTTGAAGGTACAACTGTTTCCAAGAAAAATCCCCAAAAGTACCTCCCTATTTGGGAAATTCCACTGGCACGTATGGGGGCATTTCGGCGTTACTTTTAGAAGTTTAATAGAGAGTGGCAATATTGAAAATTAACTTATTCTTCATATATCTCAAATATATCCTCCATATATCACAAATAGTTATTTTACAGGGGCACTTATAAGAATTACATTACGCTGTATGGGGATCTCTGTAACTACTGAACCGATCCGAAAATTTTTTTCACTGATGGAAAGCTACACTATTCCTGAGTAATATAGGCTACCTTTCAGCATGCAGAATAACTAGTTCTTTTACAGGGACACTCAAAAATTCTAGCACATGACGCTATATGGACATCTCTGTAACTACTGAATCGATTCTAAAGATCTTTTCACTGAAAGCTACACTATTCCTGAATAACATAGGCTAAAATTCATGCATGCAGCATAATTTACAGGAACACTCAAAATAATTCGTAAACATTGCCGTAACTGTCTCCATTCGTCACTCAATTTTATTCAAATTTTATTATTAAACTCCATTCAAATTTTTGAACAGTGATTCTAAAGATCTTTTCACTGAAAGCTACACTATTCCTGAGTAACATAGGCTAAAATTCATGCATATAGCATAATTTACAGGAACACTCAAAATAATTCGTAAACATTGCAGTAACTGTCTCCATTCGCCAATCAAATTTATTCAAATTTTTGAACAGTGCAATTATATATCTTCATATAAAGTGAATCCAATGTTAAATATTTTTTAAAGTTCCCAGCTTTGCGGCCTCTACCTTCCATTCATTTTAAGAGGACATCGCAAGAGCAAATCAGGTAAAAAAAAGAAGAAAGTTTCGATCACCATCTCAGAATCTCATCATTTTTTTTTCTTGTGTTGCCTTACACAAGTAAAGAACACATCTGAAATATTGTTGATTTAGCACTTTTAGTTTTGGAGTTATGGGGGGAGGGTCAAAGTACCCCAGAGGAGTGACGAATTTAGGGCCATTTTTGCCATTTTACTCTCTCGACTGTGATTTGCTCTGAGATGCTCCAGAGAATTTTTTTTAAATCTGATAATATACCTTGAATATTAACATCTAAAACTGGAAATTTATTCGAAAATAGGCAGAGCCCCCAAATAAGCCCCCCCCCCAATATCCCCAATTTCATAAAAAATACAGTTTTAAAGAATGCTTTAAAACTTGGCTCTGACGTGATACAGAAAAAAAAAATTTCCCGGCCCCTCGATACGGGGCCCCAAACATGCTCCTTAGCGCTAATTTATGCAATTTCGAAGCAAAGGTAAAGCTGGCTATGACTTCGCACATGAGAACTATTGGCATGGAGTTGTAGTTTCAACATAGTAGTTTCATATTATGAAAAGATATATTTTTTATTACTGTGTTAAATTTTTCTCGAAAACGGGGATGCTATCAAAAATTATACAAAACCGCTGGGGGGCCTTGGGGCCCTTCAAAAAATTTTAACATTGGAGTCATTTTATATGAAGATATATAATTGCACTGTTCAAAAATTTGAATGGAGTTTAATAAAATCTGAATAAAATTTGAATAAATTTGAGTGGCGAATGGAGACAGTTACTACAATGTTTACGAATTATTTTGAGTGTTCCTGTAAATTATGCTATATGCATGAATTTTAGCCTATGTTACTCAAGAATAGTGTAGCTTTCAGTGAAAAGATCTTTAGAATCGATTCAGTAGTTACAGAGATGTCCATATAGCGTCATGTGCTAGAATTTTTGAGTGTCCCTGTAAAAGAACTAGTTATGCTGCATGCTGAAAGGTAGCCTATATTACTCAGGAATAGTGTAGCTTTCCATCAGTGAAAAAAAAATTTCGGATCGGCTCAGTAGTTAGAGATCCCCATGCAGAGCAATGTAATTCTTATGAGTTCCCCTGTAAAATAACTATTTGTGATATATGGAGGATATATTTGGGATATATGAAGAATAAGTTAATTTTCAATATTGCCACTCTCGATTAAACTTCTAAAGTAACGCCGAAATGCCCCCATGCGTGCCATTGGAATGTCCCAAATAGGGAGGTACTTTTTGGGATTTTCTTTGAAAACAGTTGTACCTTCAAGAAATGTTTTTTCATAATATCAAACTACTATGTTGATACTACATCTCCATGTCAATAGTTCTCCTGTGGAAAGTCGGCTTCAGCTGTACCAACGCTTCGAAATTGCATAAATTAGCGCTTAGGACCCTGTTTGGGGCCCCGTACCGGGGGGGGCCCTGGACCCTTCAAAAAATTTTAACATTGGATTCACTTTACATGAAGATATATAACTGCACTGTGCAAACATTTGTTCTGTATCGCGTCAGAGCCAAGATTTAAAGCATTTTTAAAACTGTATTTTTTATGAAATTGGGGGTATTTTGGGGGGCCCTAATTTGGGGCTCTGACAATTTTCGAATGAATTTTCAATTTGAGATGTTAATATACAAGGTATATTATAGTATAAGATGAAAAAATTCTCTGAAGCACCTCTGAGCCAGTCACAGTCGAAACAATAAAGTGGCAAAAATGGCCCTAAATAAATTCGACGTTGCTCCTCTGGGGTACTTTGACCCCCCATAACTCCAAAACTAAAAGAGGTAAATCAAAAATATTTCAGATATGTTCTTTCCTTGGGTAAGGCAACACAATAAAATAAAATCATGAAATTCTGAGATGGTGATGGGAACGCCCTGCCCGATTTGCCCCTGCAATGCCTCCTAATTCTGTATCTAAATACTATTTTGCATACGGATTAAAATTTCCGCCTTTTTGGGGGAGAAAAGACAGTGTTTCAGAAGTAGTCTTTAAACGTTTCCCAGAAAAATCAGTTGGAGAGATATGCTCCAGTGCACCTGACTAAAAAAAATAACAGAGTTTGCCACTACATAAGATAGTAAATTATACTAATAAGAATCTTAAATACTTGGCATATGGGCTAAAAATAGTAACGTGTATTAAAATTATGCAAAAATTTCCCATTAATGATGAAATTGCTTTATGCTGTCGGTGTTTCTTTTTTAAGCATTTTGCAGATTCATTTTATGAACGATACCGTTATAATTTAATATAATGATTCTGAGAATTTTAGGAAAATTTGTCACCAAACGAAGTATTTAAACGCAGAACTGCGAGATTTTTTAACTTAATCACCATGAAACTGTTCGTAACTATCTCCATGTGCATGGTTGCAGTTCTAGCAAAGCATGTGGTAAGTATTTGTTTTCATTTTTCAACCAGTACCATAGGTATGTATATTCTGGGATCCTCATGAAAGATATTTTAAATGCACGAGATGTACTTACAGAATATAAGATAAGAAAAATCAGTCAACAACTCAATAATGTTTTTTTAAAGGCCAAATGACCAGGGATGGTAACTACGTGCTATACGAATAGCGAAACTACAGTAGTCGCTACTTTTCCCGTAGTCTTAGTGTAGCGCGACACTTAGACAGAAATTGGTGTAATATGCAGTGCGATACAAAAAGCAAATACTAGTTTGCAGCGACTTTTGGCAGTAACTTTTAACGTTCCCCTTGACGCGTCATTACTTCCGAGCATGATACTTAAAGGACATCTCTCTCTCTCCCACACACACAAATAGATACACACTAATACACGAGGGGAGTAGAGGGGAGGGTATGCTTTGTTTGAAGCTTCTGCATATTGGCGGGAATAACACCAGAATTACAAGTGGGCAAAGAGAGTTTTGCGAGGCCACCTTTTTATTATTTCCTTGTACAAAGTATAAAGAAGTAATGTGATTGCGAAACATTTTGGCAGTCAGATTTCGACGAAAAAACCATTTTTGACTACCTCTAAATTTACTTTTAAGAAGTTTTGAGATGCATCTCATCTTACGCATGCATGTGCGTGCATATAAATGTATGTACAACCCATTTTGACCTACCGCGAATCCATTTTGACCAGTTTTTACCTGATGTCTGTATACATACGTATATAGCCACATATCTCAAAAACTATTGGTCGTAGAATGTTGAAACGTTATTGTTGTTGTTGAATGTTGAATATTTAGGATTGTTATAACATGTAGTTGTAAATATCCCTTTTTGGTCCCAATCGAGTTTATGCAGAGTGCAGCCCAAAAGATTTTAAATACATTACGGTTTATGGCCAGAAATTCATGAAAGTGTATTTAAGACGTATTATGCTATTTCAAACAACTCAGAAGGGATATTTGAAGTTAAGGGTTACAAAATGAATCAAAAATAGTGTGTATCAATTATTCTCCTGCGGCAGAAACACTCAAAAGAATTTCAACACATTAAGGCCAATGGCAGCTTTAGAGACATTCATCCATTTCAAGCACAATACCGTCCTGCCATACAGTTAGGTAATGGCCTGACCACGGTCACGGGCTTTCCTCAAAAATTACGCCAAAAGTCGCCAAACTTGGTGACGTTTGGTGTACGTGTGTATGTTTTTAACTCTCATATCTCAAATCTATTAGTCGAAGAATGTTGTAATTTCATGTATAAGATTGTTGTAACACCTAGTTGTGCATGTCGATTTTTGGTTCCAATCTACTGGAGATTTTACAGGGTGTTTATCGGCGACTGAAAAGGCGACTTTTGCTACTAATTTAAAGATTTGGCGACTTGGGTGACTTTCTTGATGAAAAACCTCATTTTCATACTATTTTTAAGTTTTTGGCTACTTGTACCTTACTCCAGGCGAAATACGCTTTGTTATATAACGCTTTAAGTTTTTCATTTATCATTTTATTCATTCCTACTTAAATGAAGTTATATGACATATGTTTATTTCTTAACTACAAAATCATGCAAAAAATGCAACTACTTAGCAATTAAAATTAAGCAAATGGCTACTAAACTGCCGACTTTTATGTCGATGAAGCTACTAATGATACTATTATGCCGAAAATTTTCACGACCACATTACTTCCTTCTACTTCGTACAAGGAAGTAAAAACAGTATTCAATTCTTTTTCTGGCAACGTTTGAATCTGGAAGAATTTTGAAAGTTTGTATTTAGAAACTATTGGACTCGCAGCGACCATTCTGGTATTATTTGTGGAACATTTAGTTTATTTTATAATTCTAAATAAGAATTGTCCCGAAAAAAAATTTTCTTCAGGGTCCAAAATGGGTAAAAACTGAAAGAAATCATAAACGATTTAGAAAAACAAAGGGAAATTTTGAAAGGTTGTATTTTAGAAACTATTAGACCTACAGTAACCATTCTGGTATCAAATTGTAGAAAAATTAGTCTATTTCAAAAAATGAAAGTGAGACTTACCATAAAAAGGCAGTTCTTTTTGGTCAAAACCGGCAAAAACTGAAAAATGAAAAAATTCCATAATTTTTTCGATGTTCGAAAAAGTTGTGTTCGGCTCCCGAGGGCAAAAACTTGGAATATTCATTATGTCAACAACAGAAAAATATCAGCAATAAATGAGAACTACTAGATTTGACGCAAGTAACACCTCCCTTTTCGACGACAAAGTTATACAGGACTAAATGGTATTACTTTGTGCGTGGCACATGTTTTGCTTGTGCGCCTGTTATTCTGATTGAATTTCGAAAGGGACTTTAAAAAAATCAAAATGACGTTGATTTCACTTGCGAAAACTTGGGGACTCATTTGAAAGTAGTTTAATTTCTTTCAACTATAAGTTATTAAGCTTCCGTTGCCATGATGGCGAAAATCGCGAGCTTAATTTCAAATGAAATCTTAAAATTAAAATAGCAGCTGTTGTATTCAAAATAAGACTTTACTTAAAGATTCGTAAAAAACTCTCTTAATTTATATTTCCCCCTTTTTTCTTTTAAAAGATGGGGAAATGAATGTCGAATCATTTATCAAAATATTAAAAAGTTATGACTGATAGAATTAAAGATGCAGCAGTTTTACGAAAACTTTCATCAAAGGTGACTTTAGTTTAAAAATTCTTAAAAGTCTGCAAATTATCTTATATATTCAGAATAAGCTGTTTTTGAAGGAAAATTTCCCCTCTCCGATGATGCAAATGCCGTTTTGCTGCAAGAGTATTGCCATTATTGCGCATTAGGTGATAAAAAATGCGAAAAATCGCATGGAACATAAATTAAAAAGAGTTCTACACCAAATTTTAAAAAATCGCTCCCAGTTGCATAACTTAATGTTTAGAGCTTCCTGTGTATATCAAATTTGGTAATTCAACTTGCAGCCGTTTGTCCATAACGCCGCCAACAGAGAGAGATACTCTTTCATAATAAGTAGAGAAGATTTATCTTTATTTTAACAATTTTTAACCTATTCCATCTTGAATATGATATTTCAGCATTTTATACAGGCTTATAATTTATTTCTATTTATGTATATGTTTACATTATCATGTAGATTTCTGCTGGTTATTCGTGCATCACTGATGAGAATAAGTGCGCTGAGGATGAATGCTGCGTAAAGACTACAAATACTGTGGGAAAATGCAAGAAATTGAGACAGGAAGGTACAAATTAGGTCCTATTTCACTAAACATGCACTGTAGATGTATTCATTTGCTGTTTAATCTACAGAGTGGACCGAACTCTAGTTTTTAGTACAATACACCAGCAAGTTTTTTTAAAACTCTCTAAAATACCTTAAAATGTTATTCAGAGCTTGAATTATTTAATTATAGTTTCTTTTTATCAAAATTTATTAATTTTGACTGTATTTTTAAAACTGTCTCAACTGAAGAACTTACGCAGAATTTTTTCAGAAAGAGTGCTATCCTTTTTTTCTAAAAAAAAATTAACCGTAAAGACCAATTTAAGTTGTTTTGTGCGAATTTATGAGAGAGAAATGTGGAAATTTTTCTTCTAGGCTCATTGTTTGAGGAGAAGTGGGATTAAACCACATAGGTTCACCCCACCCTCTCTTTTATTAATTTTTAAAATTCTAATTAGTGGTCTACACTTGTTGAAGAGTGGAACAGTAGGTCTACACTTGTTGAAGGGTGGAACAGTAAATTTGGCATTTTTCACTCCCTAAAATAGACAGACGGTTAAGCTTGTTAAATAAGCATGTAATATGAAATGATTATCTAACCCTTTTATGCGCGGTGGTTGCAAAGCGAAACCACCTTATTTCAGCGCTTCCACAACTAGTCGAAAAAAAAAAATGGTTAGACGGTCCCAACGCTGAATGTGTGCAGCTGTTGCTATCGATTTATTTAACTACCAGAAACACGGCAGTCGATCGAATAACCAATCTGGTGCCACTGAGCTAAAGAAGTTTTCCATGGAGCCAGCTATGTGTAACTTCCTTGGTTCATGTAAATGAATTAAAGAAAAAATTCAAAACGACTGTTTACGGTTTTAAAAATCTTTCTTAATTTTGAATTGTTATTGAGAATTCGGAGGTTTTCTTAGACAGGTGAAATGCTGCCAGGAGTGAAACACGCATGTTACTCAGAAAGAATGTTATTTAGCTACGGTCAAACTTGAACAATGGTTTCATGATTGAAAATTTATGTTTGAATTTATTGTAAAAATTACTTTTTTGCGGACCCAATATCATCATTTCTTTTGCTATTTCTCTTTCTTCATTAAATATTGTCGTCTGCAGCTTGCAATATTTTTATAAAACTTTTGGCAGTATTTTAATTTACAATCAGATGAAAAATGACTGAAAAATGTGAATTTGAATGTTTTTTGAATGTTTGATAAAGTATGGGGAAGTGCAAAGACCTGATGTTTCAGATATTAAAACAGATCAAATTCATGCTTGGAATCTTAGGCCTCTTAGTTTTTCCAAAAGAAAAAGACATTGTATTGGAAGACATACATCTACTGCATCTATTTTTTTAGATGGACAATATTTCATTTAGAAAGGTGGTAATAGTAGTTTATGCAACAATAAATGAGTTATAGAATCACTATTAAAGTGTACAAACCTCCAAATTATTACTAAAAACTATTGAGCCTCACCATGGCACAGTGATTATGTCACTGAAAATGGTAGACGGCTGAAGGTCCGGGGTTCGGGTCCCATCGCGAGGCTGTCGATCTAACGGTCTGGAGTTTTGGTAGATTTTCTCCAGATGTAACGTGAATACGCGTTAGAACCCCTTAGAAAGTCCTCCTATCAAGGCATCCCCCATCCTAGGCAGATCGCCCCTTTGGCTTTTACTACTTTTGGCTTTTACTACTTTTGTGCAAAAGAAATATAATTTACATTTATTTTACGCAGTTTTCAAAAAATTGTCACGTAATAAATTTATACGATCCCTTAACTAATGAAAATAAGACATTTTAATTAATATAAATTAAACTGCTGAACGTAAAACTTTGAAATTTTGCACAGCCATTAAATATTACTTTCTGCATCTATTTCCATTGAAATTTGGCTAGGTCGCTGGTCATATTTTTTAATATTAATTTAATAATCCATAATTGATATTAATATTTTATTATAAATAATAATAATAACAAATTATATCTTTGGGCCGTATAGTTCTAATTGTGCGAATGAAAATCAGATTCTTAATATCAATATTATATGAGAGATGATATAAAGTATGAAAAAATAATTTAACATAGGGGGAGGGGATTATGAAAGCTCACAACTGACTCATTTTCATTTCAAATTTATTGAAAATTAGTATTCGGGATTAAAATGAGTTAAATTTTTGAAGTAAAATCTAGGGGTTGCTATTCGAAAAAAAAAATGGTGCGATTTTGAATATGGATATCTTCCTTACGTAATTTTTATGTATAGCAAATTAAAGTGTACGTTTATCGTAAACGATTTGTAAATGTAACTTTGCTGTACGACGAACGAGGGCCAAATAAAATACATGTGAGAGTTTTTATTTCTGTAGCTGTACATTTACAAAAAAATTCTAATTCAAATTGAGAATTAAACAGTTGTATTTTTTGCAACATCCTGCTTAAAACCTTTTTATTTATCATATCATTCATTTATTCCATAACTTCAGAGGTTTTGATTGAATTATTTTGGAGCTATGCGTTTTTTATAATTGAATAGCTGATTTCGAAAAGGGCCTACCTTGAGGTTTGACTGTTTCGCTTTTATTTCATGTGCACCTGTAGATCTATATTTTTTGAGCAAGTAAGACTGATATCTAGTTTCCATTCCGGCGAAAAACACCCCTATTAGCCCACGTAGTTCTAAAAGATGTTGAATAGACGTCCAAAAGACGTGATTTGGATATTATAGGGGATTTTTTTAATTTTGTGTGATAATGTAATAATAAGGCATAACAATATATTGAAATGCAGAAGAAAACTTTTGTATTTTTGTTCTTTTAAAATCATGCTTTTGAAAAAGTGGTGTTTTACGATCGAAATCCTCAGATGAATTTTGAGGACTCATTTCAGAAAACTGTAACGATCATTTCCTTCCCCAAATTCCAACACCCCCCTCCCCCCCGAGAATATTATTTTACCTTGTTATGACGTACACCGTTTTCAATAATATTACAAAAAAAAGTTTTAATCAGAAAAATATTTTTAAAAAAAATCCGTTTTTTTTTGCGCATCCTGTAAAATTTTAATTTTCGGGCATGAGCCTTTTCGAAATTTTCAATTCATTTAAAAAATTTCTAATTTTCTAAAATACGCCATTTTTTAAAAAGTTGTAATTAGCTTCAGTATAGAAAAGACAGATATTTAAACTTACAACGTTAGATCTAATATTTTCTTTACATTTTCTTTTTTTATTCTATAGCTCTACTCTCTAGAAAATCTATCTCTAGAGAATCTAGAGAATCTATAGCGATTGTCTAGATTCTCTAGAGAATATAGCTATACCCAGCAAACACACACCTGCTGTCGGAGTACCTTGCCAGTGCCTTTCTGCCTTTACGTCCAGCACCGGCCCGGTACTGCAAAAAGTAACGGAATCGTACCAAAAGTGGTCGCCCGAGAAGTACCTTGCCAGAAGCCTGGGAAGGCAACGGCACTCTACTGGCATAATGCATGTGCCGGCCGTTACTCACAATAAAGGCACTGCCCCATTAAGTTTATAATGCCCAAAATGAAACGGCCGGGTACCGGCTATTATTAAAAATAAAGGCACTGGCCTGGTATCTTAATAGTGACTGCAATATAATGGCACGGTACCGGATTAGTGCCTATTTACAGGAATGCTGTCATAATTAAAATACGAGCCAGTGGCGGATTTGGGGTAGGGGGCTTATTCATCAACCCCCACCCCGCAAAAGAAAAACATTCCTTAAGGGTAACATTTTAAAAGATAAAACATAAATGAAAGATAAAAACAGCAAAATCCGTTGGTCAATCGGTTGCAAATTATGTGCGCCTATTATTAGTGTTCATAATTGTGTGCAGTTTTCATAAACTGCAATTTTCTTACAAATTTGCAGTCGTTTAAGATTTTTTCATAAGAGAGGCGGTAACACATTTCAGAACCAACATAAAATCATTTATAAACAGTTTAATTTCAATATTTCAAGAGTCAGAGATTTTATAAATGAGCTATAGTACTTTACGGTTAGTATATATATATATATATATATATTTATATTAATGACTATGTCATTTTATCTCTCACCCCCCCCCCCTTTATTGAAAATTGTCCGAAAAATGTGCCCCCTCCAAAATAGCCACATAATTTTACATATATTTAAATACTACTACTTCACAAAAGCTTTAATCTATTGTTACAATATTCCGTAAGCTGTGAATAGGCATCCCATGTATTTATCTGTAAATAGATTACATTTAAGGCAGTACCCAGGGGGGTGGTCCGGACTCTCCTCGAAATTTCAGTTTTTGCAAACAATGTAATAATGATGAAGTCTTTTCGTGGAAAATCCTACCTTTTTCACCCTTCGGACACTCCCCGAAATTTTTTTCTGGGTACGTCCCTGGTTACAATCATAAAAAAATCAACATAGGGTGACCAGGCGAAATACACGAAAGATAAGATAAAATGACATACTCGATTAATATCGTTTTAATATGACAATAATGAAATAAAAAAATTAGGGGATTCAGGGGTCCCCCCTGACAAGGCTCGAATAGCCGAGTTTATATATATACATATATAAATCAAAATCTTACAGGAAGTAATAATAAATAAAGTTGCACTATTGTTACACATAACATTAGGGTAACATTTTGTTTATTATAAATTTTCTTTAGATCAAAACTATTCTGAAAAGAAATTCCTATATCTACCTGCTGTATACTACATGACTTAAATTTTACGGAGGAAAACACTTTTATACACTAAAACATACTATGAGAGTATATATATTAAAAAAAGTGAAACTTAAAATTTACCTGTTATTTTCCCAACTCTTTCACATAAAATCCAAGGGCTTCAAAATGTATTATGAACCAACAAGATATCATCATTGAAACAGTGTTGTTTTATATAAATAACTGTTTCAAATGATGATCTCTGATTAGCCGTCTGAAACTATTTTGACTAGGTCTATAGTCGTCTAAAGCTGTCCGCCACAGAAAAATAAATAACCGGCTGTGATAACACACATGACGGCTGAAGTATCCGCATGTTCAGAGGATTGGCACCTCGCAGAAATAAAACACAGCAAAAGAAGCGCATCGATGTCTTTCGTTAACGGGATAGAAACAGCGAAATCAATCAGCAGTCAATTTTTAAAAAAGGCAGTAGTGAAGAGTTCCGCCAATACATAGCACTAAAATGTCCAGAACTTATGTAGAAGGACGGTCAGTATAAGTTCAGCAGGAATGAAGGATGCCAGCGAGTATTATTTGCAGCATTAAACGGAAGTCAAATTCAATGGAAGAATGATCAGGAGGTTGGCGAGAAAGTTAAACTTGGCATATTTAAAGAACGCCCAAACGAGAGCCAATAATTTATTCATTATTAAAGACGCCGAAAAACCGCAGAATATTCCTAGTCAACAGAGAGAATGGGAAGACATAACAAAGCGCTCGGCACCAAATTATTGAGGATAAACGCAGCCAAAATTACAGTAAACCCGTGTGGTAGAAAATTATTTCAGCTGTATTTTTAACTGATGTGAGGCCATGTCTATATTTGGTAATGAAAGGAAAGGAATAAAGTGATGTACGCGTATAGAAAGACATAAAGCAAAGATGCGTATAAATAAAATGCAAATGTTCTGCACGAGAAACATGTTTATTAACAGCTAGGAAAGCTAAAGAAATGTAACGGACTTATTATTGACATGGAACAAAGGACGATAGAAGAATTTAAGCATAGATAGATAAACAGTTAATTGAAATTAAATATGTGGAAAAAGGCGTAATACAAAATTTTGAAAGACAAAGTAATTAAAATTGGAAAGATAATTTAAAGTTAAAATGCTTGATTTAAAATGTATTAAATTTAAGATGTCTCACAAAATTGCATGAAATTTACTTGACATCCAATAAACAAAAATTCAAAATTTCGTGGGGGGGGGTGGCATGTCAAGCCCCCACGACACCCACCCTGGCTACGTCCCTGCATAGGAAAAAGTCATCAATTTTGTTTTCAGGAAAGATTCAACAAACTATAAAAAAATTAATATAAAGTATACAGATTTTACGAATAAAATTTATAATTCTGTACATACGCGCCTAATACAGCGGGTGGGGGTAGGGGGTTCACTGTAGGTGTAGTGAATATTTTTATACCATATTGAACTTGTTTCTATTATTTTAGTTTTAGTACTAAAATATGAAAGTCCAATATGAACTAATTCACCACCCCCACATCCAATAATAATAATAATAATAATAATAATAATATGAACGCCTATCAGAGTTTGATTAAGCCAAACTCTGTGCGGCCACGGGCCGACATCTGATATAGGTCCCATTTATTTAAATGAAATAACGAAATTTTATGCTAACACTACGAAATATTTACTGGCCCATTACCTCTAAAAAGTGCTGGCCCTGTACATTTTAAACAGTACCACGCCGTTAACTATGTCATGCATGTTTTAGACAAATGGGCGCGACAGGCATTTCACCATTACTGGCAATGTACTAGCGCATAAGCATTTTTCAGGCATTGGTATTCCAGTGACTTTAAACTGACGGCAATGCACTGTGCTCCCGGCATACGTCACTTTGCCAGCAGGGCGGGTACCTTTCCGTCATTTTGCGGGCAGTAGTGTGTTTGCTGGGTAGCTATATTCTCTTCTTAAGCTATAGAACATATTTTCTTCTTTTTTAAATTTCACATCAAACATTATCGAGATTTATTTACTTACTAGCTGAAGTACCCGTTCTTCGCACGGGAATGAATGGACTTTTTGATATTAATATTTGTTGTGATTACTATTTATTGTAATAAAGAGATATAGCAAAATGGATATCGCGTTATATTGTGTTCAATAATCATGCATACTGAATTTCAAGGCGATCGTTTTTACGGTGCAGAAGGCGATGCGGCGTAGCGCAATCTAGTAGCGAGTTTTAGCAAAACGGATACGGCGAAAATATTCTTCGCATTCAGATATCGATGTATACGAATTTTCATGACGATCGGCTGAATAGTCCTGAAGTTCATGTGTTAATGCGACATCTAGTGTCAAGTTATAGGAAAATGGATCGTGCCAAACTCTTCCCCGTATTCAAATATCTATGCATATCTATTTTCATAGCGATCATTCGCACAGTCAAGAAGAGATACACTGCAGAGCCATCTAGTGGTTAATTAAAGTAATGATTTGCTACAGCGCCATCATGTGGCGAATTATAGCAAAATGGATAACGCCAAAATATTCTCATTGTTCAAATAGCTATGTATACTGATTTTCATAGCCACCGTTTGAATGGTCAAAAATTTGGCCTGCTGCAGCGTCATCTAGTGGCGAATTAAAATAATAATGCATTGCAGTGCCATCTAGTGGTGAGTAACATCAAAAGTAACACAGTTAGAATATATTCTTCGTGCTTAAATGTGTAAGTATAAAAAATTTTATGCCGAACGGTCGAACGGTATAGAAGTTGATGCGTTGCAGCGCTATTTAGCGGTAAGTTACAGCAAATGGATAGTGAAAAAATATTCTCCGTGTTCTAATATCCGCGTGTACCAAATTTCATCGAAATTCGTTGGACGATATTCGCATAGCAAACGGCAAAACGGAATAGAATTCGACGTTCTGCTGCGCCACCTAGTGGAAAGTTAGAGGAAAGCGGATAGCATACAAACCTTCTCCGTGATAAAAAGACTTAGGTGAACCAAATTTCATGGTGATCGGTGAAACGGTGCTGGAGTTTTTCAACCTCCTACACACATACCAACATTCATTTTATCTATAACCAGTCTTATTATACGTATATACCAGTCTCAAGTAAAATCCAGTTTCAAATCTAAGCCTCGCCAAAGTACCAGCATACGCCATTTTGCAAGAGTTTTTTCAGGGAATCATTCGAAGCATTGACTTAGCAGCAATCAAAATGGGAAATGGTTCGACCGCCAGGCATTTATTTGAAAAGTGGAATCCCTTAATACAGCCGCATTTTTTAAATTATCAACTATAACATGTTTTATTCATCGTTACCTCGATGCACTAAATGCGAAGATTTCAATTTTCTGAAATTTGGCGGATTTCCCCCAAGTTAAATCAATGTACTCAATTGGCGAGAATTCTGAAGCTTCATCGCTTGAAATGCCCTAATAACTGCATTATTTCTTCACGGATAGTTAAAATTTAATTTTGTATTCTAAGAAAACCTATACACTTGTTTTCAAAAATGCTATTCCCTTAAGCTCTCAGTAAATTGCGCCAAAAAGCCTAAAACTGTGCAAACCGCTAGAACTCACTTTCTAAAAATCGGCCTATCAGCCATTTTATTTTTTGCCAAACTAAAAAAAATTACATATTAGTCTCGGATATCTTCGATCCTCATTGTTTTGCGTATAAAACATTTCATTCCTGCTCTCGTTTCTTATGCGCACACGATATTACATTTAAAAAAATAACCTTACAAATATAAACTAAAAAAAATCATTATTATTCTTTTATTTTTACTTTAAGAATTTAAAACATTTTATTCGGCAAAATCGCCACACATGGCAACCAAGATGCTTATTTCACACACTTTTTTCACTACAGGGGTTACAATTACGTAAAGCTTTCTGCGTGGAGAACATAAACAATCTCTTAAATTCCGGGAACGGGTGGACTTTCAAAGTTTTAAAGTGGACTATCATTTATTCTATATTATTTTACATATCTGTGTAAAATTTCAGGCTGACAGGTCCATTTTTGTGGAATTGTATACTACCCAAATCAACAAATTGACAAACAGAATTTCATTTTTATTTATAAGATAACCTACGCTTGTTTTTAAAAATACCCTCTCATTAAATTGCGCCAAGCGCTAGAATCATAGAAAATCTTACACACTTTCAGATTTTAAATACGCACTAAAGTGCTATATATAAAAAGAGTTATAATCCATGGGTCTTCCCTATTTTCGTTCCTTCTTTCATTAAGTTGGAAAGTGTATCATTATTCATGAGTGTGATTAAACAAAATTAATATTGATATTTCTAACATCCTTTTTTCTGGATGTAATGCATTAGAAATAGATGCAGAAAAGCTGCTCAGAAAAATGCACAATTCCAACTGAATGAAAATTTCAGAAACTTATACGCAGGTGTATTCATAACCCAAATAGCAGACGATTAAATTACGATAAATAGCGCCAAGCGTTAGAATCCTCCTCAAAATCGCACATCAACCCCTTTTATTTTTCGACCAATTAAAAAGTTGCACATTTATTTTCGGAAAATTTCCAAATTCTATTTTTCTTTTGAGTATAAATCATTTCATTCCCGCTCTGATATCACATGCACACGGTATTTTAATTTAAAAACAACCTTACAAATAATCTAGACAAAATTTAAAAAAAATCGTTATTCTTTTATTTTTACTTCAAGAGTCTGAATCATTTAATGAACTGCCGAATGTGGCAACCTAGATAAGCTTAATCGTCGCTTAATGCACTGTGGGATTACAATTACGAAATGGCGGAAAGCAAAAATTAGCCTTTTGCGATACGTTTTTATCGATATTTCCTAAAATAGTTCGAATTTTGAAAAAATCGTTTCGAGGTGTGTCGGGGCCTGTCATGGAGAATTTCCGTTCAAAACTTGGTAGGTTTGCGATCACCCGTTTGCGAGCTACGCGAGACACAGACAAACAAACTAACAGTTTACACACATTGTTTTATTAATATAGCTACCAGTCTCAAATAAAATCCAGTTTCAAATCTAAGCCTCGCCAAAGTGCCAACATACGCCATTTTGCAAGAGTTTTTTCAGGGAATCATTCGAAGCATTGACTTAGCAGCAATCAATTTTGGAAATGGTTCGACCTTTAAAAAGTAAAACACGCTTGTATTTGAAAAATGGAATCCTTTAATACAGCCGCATTTTTTAAATTATCAACTATATAACGTGTTTTATTCATCGTTACTCCGATGTACTATATGCGAAGATTTCAATTATCTGAAATTTGGCGGAATTCCCCCCACCTAAAATCAATGCACTCAATTGGCGAGAATGCTGAAGATAGATCGCTTGAAATCCCTTAATAACTGCATTAATTCCGCACGGATCATTAAAATTTAACGCTGTATTCTAATAAAACCTTTGCACCTGTTTTCAAAAATCTATTTCCTTAAGCTCTCAGTAAATTGCGCCAATCCGGAAACTGTGCAAACCGCTAGAACTCACTTTCTCGGCATTTTGAGCCATTTTATTTTTTGCCAAACTAAAAAATTTTAACATATTAGCCTCAGAAATCTTCAATTCTTATTGTTTTGCGTATAAAACATTTCATTCCTGCTCTGTTTTCCCATGCACACGATATTATAATTAAAAGAAATAACCTTACGAATATAAACCAACAAAGAAAAATCATTATTATTCTTTTATTTTTACTTTGAGAATTTAAAACATTTTATTCTGCAAAATCGCCACACATGGCAACCACGATGGTTCTTTCACACTTTTTTCACTACAGGGGTTACAATTATGGAAAGCTTTTTGCGTGGAGAGCATAAAAAATCTCTTAAATTCCGGTAATGGGTGGACTTTCAAAGTTTTATAGTAGACTATAATTTATTCTATATTATTTTACACATCTGTGCAAAATTTCAGGCTGATAGGTCCATTTTTGTGGATTTGTATACGACTCAAATCCACAAACAAACAAACAGAATTTCATTTTTATTTATAAGGATTTATTCATATATTTATTTATTTAAATATTTATTTATATTTTCTGTAGATGAATTTTGTGAAATAAATCCAAAAAAATCGCCGCTTAAGTATCAAGTTTATGCAAAAATGTGTCCATGTAGCACCGAATTCAAATGCGTTGGAAATAGTAACAACGTAAGTAAAAAATATATTAAATATAGTATTTTGTTGAAAAATTAAAAGGAATATCATACTGCAAATCTTGTACTTTAAATCGTACATTTTATGAACCGGGTCCGAAATTCGAATTTTCTATAAAATGTTTTGAAATTTATATTTAGCATTTTTATATTGCTACTTAAAAATACAAGCAAGCGAACAAACACGGATTTAGTAATTTTTGATGACACAATAAATTAGTGCTAACTATTGCTTTCAGTATAATAGCTCCACAATTGATTTTGCTCACTCAAACTAACGGACGTGTGTTAGCTAAGTCAATTAAAATCACTCATCTAAACACAATAAGCTAATATCTGCATTTTTTAGTATTTGCTGTAGTTTTTAGAAAATTTTATTCGATTACAATAAGAACAACAAAATTTTAACTGATATTGATGTGATATCGTACTCAAAAAGTACTTATTTATTTTTAATATGGCTTATTTAACCATTAGAAGTCTGAATTCTAAAAAAGTTCACTGATGATCTACGAGTGTAAGCTAAATTTCGTACACGCTTAAATCTACTGAGTAAAATAATAATCAAACGGAGTGTATTTTTACTCAATTTTTGACTTCAAACAGCCATTCTCCCGATTGAATAAAATTTGCTCCATTAATCGACAAAAATCAATGGAGCGAAAAATTCTCAATTTTTGAGCATTATACAACAGCTCCATTTAGGCTAAATAATGATAAAAAAAGAGGAGTGTCTGTCCGTTTTTGATTAATATGACTGTACTCAATTATGATTATTATTTAAGCTACTAGCTGAAGTACCCGTCCTCGACAGGTTAGTGAATGAAAATTTCCAAAAAAGCAAGGACTTTCGTCAGCATTGTAGGAGTACACAGAATAGATGTAGTATGTTGCCAAAGTAAAGAAAGCGAAGTTATAATTTTCATGTATTGTTAAAATATTACAGGTTAGAGAGTAACTAAGTAATATCATTTCATTCGCTTTAGTCGTAATTATGGGATGCGCGAACGAATATTTGCGCATATTGAAATAATTTTCGCAAAATCTCAAAATTTAATCAACATTTTTGAAAAATTTGAAGCCTAGAATTTAAGTTGAGTGACAACCTATCATGTCACCCAAATTCGTTTCATTCCCTGCAATCTTTATTTCGTGATGCTGGAACAAATTTTCAGCATTTTAAAACGATTTTCGAAAAATCTTAAAATGTAAGCAAAATATTTTTAAAATTCAATGCCTATAAATTAAGATTAGCAACTACCTATCATATCACTCAATTTCGTATCATTCGTATTAGTCGTTATTACGTGATGTTTGAAGAAATATAAACGTATTTTGAGAGAATTTTCACAAAATCTCAAAATCTAATAAAAATGTTTAAAAAATTGGACTCCTATAGTTTATGTTGAGCAACCATCTATCGTGTGACCAAATTTCATATCATTCGCTTTAGTCGTTATTACGTAATACGGGAACAAAGATTCACTCAGTTTTAAACGATTTTCACAAAATCTCGAAATCTGATGGATTTTTTTTAATTAGATGCTTATAGTTTGAGGTGAGTGACCACCTATCATTTCACCAAATATCATTTTTTCACCTTTGCAGTTATTACGTGATGTGCGAACACAAATTTACGCAGCTTGAAACGATTTTCGCAAAATCTGAAAATCTAATCAAGATTTTTTAAAAATTCGACGCCTATGTTTTAAGTTGAGTGACCACCTATCATGTCACTCAATTTCATATCATTCGCTTCAGTCGTTTTTACGTGATGCTTGAACACAAATTTACGCAGTTTGAAAGGATTTTCGCAAAATCTCAAAATCCAATCAGGATTTTTTAAAAATTGGACGCCTATGTTTTAAGTTGAGTGACCACCTATCATGACACCCAATTTCATATCATTCGCTTTAGTCGTTTTTACGTGATGCTTAAACAAAAAAAGCGTCACGGACAGAATGGCAGAATGACAGAATGACAGACAGACAAACTTTTTTTTGAGGGTCGCATCGGATTCCCGGGTACTTGAAACGGATAGAAATCGCAAAATTTTTCAATTCCAAGAAATGTACAGACAAAAGTCTAATTTTATTTATATAGATAGAATGAGCCTTTTTACAATATCAGTCCTTTTTTAATTAATATATCTGTACTCAATAAGATTATTATTTTAAGCTAGAAAAAGGGTGTTTTATGAAAATTTGCTGTTTTTGATTAATATATTGAATTATTCGTTTTCTTCATTTTTTATTACCAGAGCTGTAATCTATGTTTGTAAGCCCGAGAAAACAAATTTTAAATCAAGGCAAATACATTACATATATCTTAGTACACTATAAAAAAGTATTTTTTTAATAAATAGAATATAATTTCACTCTAGTCTCTATTTATAAAACGAATTCACTGTATAGTCAGAATACAGAAATGCAATCATGGCTATACCAGCTGTGAGATTTAATGAAAGCAGCAACCAAATTTAGATGCATGAAAAAGGTAAAATAGTACTTAATCACTTCACTGAAGATATCATAACTTCATTTGTACAACAGCGACGAGATTTTTATAATCCAGTCGTAAGAAGCTATGCCCATTAAAACAAAATTTTTACCGAAAGCATCCTCTCCACATTTAGGTTGAATTTATTTCACAACTCTGAATATGAAAAAGATGCATTTGGTATTCGGATATAACATAAAATTATCACCAGCGAATACATCGAGAAGTAATCACCCACAGCAAAGGGACTTAGCATTAAGTAAAGTACATCCAGTATCCTCTTTAGAAACTCTTTTAATTTATATTTTTAATAAAGACATGTTTGTTCTTCCATGCCCGCCGCAAGCCACGATTCCCGCGTTCTGACTATGTACCGTTTTCTGTTGAAGAGCATTGGTCACGTGATAGTAATAGGATATCTTACAGGCATCTTTTCGTGGGGGAGAGACAGAATTCTCAAATAGACAAGATTTTAGTGAAAAGAGTTAAGCAGAATCTAGCGAATTGGGAGCATTGAGGCGAATGGAGGAGATTACAAATTATTGTCTTTAGGAGTATTTTTCGGAAAATTTTAGCGTAAAAGGATTTAAATCAGCCGATAAGAAATTTAACCAATAAAGGAGTGTTAGATTTAATTAATAGATTTAAGCTTGTACATATGTTTTGTGAATAACTAATTAATTTTTCGAAAGACACGCAGTTTGAAAGAAATTTTTAAATAAAAGTGAAATTTTTATTATTCACGACATGAATCCTTCATAACTGAAAGATATATTTATATATGAAATTGACTTAAGAAATTTGGCTTGTATTCTAATCCGGCTGTGAAAGTCCTGTATAAAATTTGAAACTCACAGCATTTAAGGGTTAAAAATATTGTCAAAGGAAACTTTTAAGAAATGAAAGTAATTGGAGAGCTAATTCATTTTCTCAAATTTTAAATAAAGCAAAATACAAAATATGTTCTTTTTAGTAGAAGCCTTATTATGCTATTTTGGTATTGAAACAGATCGTAGATAATTGTTTAATACAACGCTGAAACTACTTATTATTTGATGACATTTTTCATAAAAGGAAGATTAGAATGAATTGTTTTGTGTTATTGCAACCCTACACGATGGGCATTTGCCTAGGGCATGGTGTCTTGGGTGGAGGACCTTTTAACCCTTTGAGGCTCAACCCTTTCCCATTGCTGAAAAATGGGCAGCTGTTGCCATCGCTCGACTTAACTACCAGCAAGATGACGGACGATCGAAACGTTCATCGCGTGCCACAGATCCCTTTTTTGACGCAGCCAGCTGCGTCAAAAAGGGTCTCTAGATCTAGATCGTCCGTCATCTTGCTGGTAGTTAAGTCGAGCGATGGCAACGGCTGCCCTTTTTTCAGCATTGGATAATCTGTCCAGCTGTTCTCGCATTTTTCCATTTTTCAGCAGATGTCAGTGCTGTTAAAAATAATCGTGACAATTTTTTTTACGGGAAATGACGTGCTAACAAGTAAAGGATTCTCGTGGAGCTATGTCACCCGCAACTAGTTTTATAGAAATCAAATCTATTCTTCGTGACAGGCAACAGTCAAAACGTTAGAGTTGGTGTTCCCAGAGCGGGAACATTGCGCGTTAAAGGGTGAAGGGTTTCTAACGCGTATTCACTTTACGAAACAACTCACTTACCCAATCCACTGCAGCGCAAAAGTCCTGAGTCCAGGACCCTCACGCTTCAGCCATCTAACATGTTCACTGTCTTATCCACTCGACTATGACGAGATCAACTGCTAATCAAACAATTCAACTACTTTTACAGCAATTTTTATTTTACTGTGTTCTGTCACACGCAAATCGTTTTTTTTTTCCCTCTCTCCTTATTTCATTTTAATTACTGAATGCTTGAATGTTTATTTTCATTTTTCAGAGATACCTAGGAAAATGTCAGCCGAACACCGGAGCCTGAACCTGAGCCCAAAGCAGAGTCTGAAGCCAAGAATGAAGCAAAATAAGTTTATACTTTTGAAAAAATACGATCAGCATGGAGCTACACAGAACTATAGAAATAATGAATTTAATATTTTTTTTTATTTTAACTAGCTGAAGTACCCGTTCTTCGCACGCGAATGAATGAACTCTTTGATATTAATATTTGTTGTGATTACTACTTATTGTAATAAAGAGATATAGCAAAATGGATATCGTGTTATATTGTGTTCAATAATCATGCATACTGAATTTCAAGGCAATCGTTTTTACGGTGCTAAAGGCGATGCGGCGTAGCGCAATCTAGTGGCGAGTTTTAGCAAAACGGATACGGCGAAAATATTCTTCGCATTCAGATATCGATGTATACGAATTTTCATGACGATCGGCTGAATAGTCCTGAAGTTCATGTGTTGACGCGACATCTAGTGTCAAGTTATAGGAAATTGGATCGTGCCAAACTCTTCCCCGTGTTCAAATATCTATGCATACCTATTTTCATAGCGATCATTCGCACAGTCAAGAAGAGATACACTGCAGAGCCATCTAGTGGTTAATTAAAGTAATGATTTGCTACAGCACCGTCATGTGGCGAATTATAGCAAAATGGATAACGCCAAAATATCCTCATTGTTCAAATAGCTATGTATA
Source organism: Cheiracanthium punctorium (assembly GCA_038373885.1). Lineage (NCBI taxonomy): Eukaryota > Metazoa > Arthropoda > Arachnida > Araneae > Cheiracanthiidae > Cheiracanthium > Cheiracanthium punctorium. Next base: position 989,551 of record JAWZYV010015837.1, on the reverse strand, counting down.
CTGATTTTCATAGCGACCGTTTGAATGGTCAAAAATTTGGCCTGCTGCAGCGTCATCTAGCGGCGAGTTAAAATAATAATGCATTGCAGTGCCATCTAGTGGTGAGTAACATCAAAAGTAACACAGTTAGAATATATTCTTCGTGCTCAAATGTGTAAGTATAAACAATTTTATGCCGAACGGTCGAACGGTATAGAAGTTGATGCGTTGCAGCGCTATTTAGCGGTAAGTTACAGCAAATGGATAGTGAAAAATATTCTCCGTGTTCTAATATCCGCGTGTACCAAATTTCATCGAAATTCGTTGGACGATATTCGCATAGCAAACGGCTAAACGGAATAGAATTCGACGTTCTGCTGCGCCACCTAGTGGAAAGTTAGAGGAAAACGGATAGCATAAAAACTTTCTCCATGATAAAAGACTTAGGTGAACCAAATTTCATGGTGATCGGTGAAACGGTGCTGGAGTTTTTCAACCTCCTACACACATACCAACATTCATTTTTATCTATAACCAGTCTTATTATACGTATATACCAGTCTCAAGTAAAATCCAGTTTCAAATCTAAGCCTCGCCAAAGTGCCAGCATACGCCATTTTGCAAGAGTTTTTTCAGGGAATCATTCGAAGCATTGACTTAGCAGCAATCAAAATGGGAAATGGTTCGACCGCCAGGCATTTATTTGAAAAGTGGAATCCCTTAATACAGCCGCATTTTTTAAATTATCAACTATAACATGTTTTATTCATCGCTACCTCGATGCACTAAATGCGAAGATTTCAATTTTCTGAAATTTGGCGGATTTCCCCCAAGTTAAATCAATGTACTCAATTGGCGAGAATTCTGAAGCTACAACGCTTAAAATGCCCTAATAACTGCATTATTTCTGCACGGATAGTTAAAATTTAATGCTGTATTCTAAGGAAACCTATACACTTGTTTTCAAAAATGCTATTCCCTTAAGCTCTCAGTAAATTGCGCCCAAAAGCCTAAAACTTTGCAAACCTTTGTAAGTTGCGTTAGCTAATAAAGTTCCTTGTTTAATAGTGTAGTTAATTTTATCCTCTGACAATATAAACATAGTTTTATAATTACGATTGTACTATTTTCAGTTTTTAAAATGCAACCTTTAAATTATTTTATTAATTTATTGCGATAATTTTACAGAACCTCTAAATATGTACTATTTTTATTGGAACAATCAATTTATTATAATATGTAAAGCTAAACGAAATAATAATTTATAAGCCTATAGTCGAGTATCACCACTACGAACTGAAGGGTCTTTTTTCTCGCCTTTTTGGGGTTTTTACCCACGCCTAGAGGGTTCGGAAAATTAGGGTAAGACAGGAATCCAGCTTAGTATGTATATCAATGGCAGTACTATTAGGGTTATGAGCAGCAATTGTTTTTCAAAATTTTGTATCTCCTGTGGTTGCAAATGATTAGCTTTTGGAATCAGATTACTTAGCAACTATTATTGAAGATGGCCCTAAAAAAAAAAAAAAAAAAAAACCTTCCGCACAAAACCTGTTTTTTTCAGTGTGGGTCACGAGAACCATATGGTGCTAGTGATAAAGTGTCATTGATGTTTGACATATGTATTTTACGTACTTTCAGGTTTTATAGATCAAGATTAGTACTATAGTGGTATATTTTAATACAGATATAATGGATTAGAAAGCGCAAATACACCGCCAATTGTACTGAAAAATAAGAATAACGAAAATTAGGAGTTAGAATAGGAATCGGTCAGATCCATCTCCAAAAAACCTCGAAAGTAGAGCATTTACGTTTTAGTACATACAGGGTTTCCCAAAACTCTAATCTAGGCTTTTATTCTGTATTATTGATGATCTACAGATATAGAACAAAATAATAAGAACACAAGTGAAAGAAAACAAAATTTAAATTAGTAGAGAGTTGGCCACTATTGGCTCGAATTACAGGCTGTATCCGACTTACGGCTTACAAATAAAGGCCTTACACAAAGTTCAAGAGAATTCGCAGCCAGTCTTCCCCCCAAAGTGTGGTATCGAGTTCAAGTAGTGCATTCGGAGGAGGAAGTCGAGCGCGAACTTGGTTCTCTGAAAAACTCCGCAACTATTAAGCGGACTGAAGATACTGCGTGAAATGTTCCACTTCATCATATTGTTCATCTAACCATGTTTGAACATAGCGTGCCGTATGGAAAGGGGCGTTATTATCTCCGAATAGAGAATGTTCTACAGGAGACAAAGTATGAAGCAAAGTTGTAAATGATCCGAAAGAATAATATTCAATACTTCAATTATGCTCAAATTTTACCTTCTCCCTTAACCCTTTGAGGCGCAGCCCTTTCAGAATGCTGAAAAATGGCAGCCGTTGCCATCGCTCGACTTAACTACCAGCAAGATGGCGGACGATCTAAACGTTCATCGCGGGCCACAGATCTAGAGACCCCTTTTTTGACGACAGCTGGCTGTGCGCGAGCACAGCCAGCTGTCGTCGGTTGCGATGGCCAGAGTTGCGATGGCAACGGCTGCCCTTTTTTCAGCATTGGGCAATCTATCCAGCTGTTCTCGCATTCTTCCATTTTTCAGCAGATGTCAGTGCTGTTAAAATCAATCGTGACCATTTTTTTACGGGAAATGGCGTGCTAAAAAGTAAAGGATTCTCGTATAGCTATGTCACCCGCAACTATTTTTATAGAAATCAAATCTATTCTTCGTGACTGGCAATAGTCAAAACGTCAGAGTTGGGTGTTCCCAGAGTGGGATCACTGCGCTTCAAAGGGTTAAGGGTACGAGTGGCCCCAAGCCGAATCAAGATATCACTCCCCATACAGCTTCAGCTGCTGTTCGTAAAGCAAACTCACGAGCTGTGGACTGAAACAACGTAAATGATTATACGTCCGACCAGATTATCTGTTTCCATTGTTGTTCTATTCAGTTTTGGTAGTCTCAGCACTACTGACATCGTTTCATAGCATTCTGCAGCGATACTAACACTGTTTTGGGATCGCTACTCTGTCAGCGCAGTATGGAGTAATGAGAATAGTATGGAGTAAGTGGATATAGGAAACAAATGTCACTCAATCATTTTCCTTTGTAATAATTTTACACAGATTTTTTAAAACAAAAGTCGTCCTTATCTGAATCACAGTGAACATAAACAAAGAATGCAACATCTCCTGTTGGTGTAGTCTTCATGCTTCCATGGAGGCTTGATCTTGGCATAGGGTGGCGGGGACTGTTTAAGAAACTGCATTTCGAGCAGTAACTATCCAGAGTCCTTCGAGGAATGCTGGGGTACATGGATGCTTTTCTGACACTGCACTAATACCTTATTGCTTCTAAACAGGCATTTATTATTTCAGGAGTGCACGAACCATTGTCACTTTTAAAGTAAATATAAAACCTTGTGAAAAAACACACATAAGATGTTGCATGTAAGTTGGCATGTACTTATCCCCTTAGTGTTTAGCGACAAATACCAAAATCTTCAAATTTCAGTATCTCGGGAACTATTCCACTTAGAGACATGGGATTTTTGAGCACTCGAGTGCTATTTCGCTCGATTACGATTTTTTAGCACTCTAGTGCTATTTCGCTCGATCACGGTTTTTGGTGTAGACACGATTTGTCTACGCGCCGTATCACTTTTCAATTTTTATAAATATATTTTGAGTACAGTTAGAAAACGCCTGACGAATATTGTAAAATAGTTTTAGTAGGCGATTTAAATATATATTTTAATTCCGAAGAAGTGCTTTTTAGAACAGCGAAGACAAGGTACACTCATAGATTATGATACTTTCCGAAAGTTATTTATAAAGGGGAAGTATAGTTTGACTATGCCTGGCGAAAATTGTTAAACAGTTTTGGTAGGCGATTTTAATATAGATTTCTATTCCGAAGAAGTGTTTTATGGTACAGAGAACACGGTACACTGATAGATTATGATACACTTTTCAAATGGTATTTATAAAGGTGAAGTATAGCTTGACTATGCCTGGCGAAAATTTGCAAAGAGTTTTGGTAGGAGATTTTAATATAGATTTCTATTCTGAAGAAGTGTTTTATGGAACAAAGAAGGAAAACACGGTACACTCATGGATTAGGATGCCCATTCCAAACAGCATTTAAAATATGCCCCAGACAGCACATAAGCTTAAATCAAGCTTGACATTGACTTAAACTTGACGTATTAATACAAGCTTGACATTTCAATCCATTAGCTTGATTATTGCGCTGATGTCGTCATCTGTCGCTGTAGGCGAGAAGGAGAATGGACATTGAAAAGTCTAAGAGGAAAGAATGAATGGGATAAGCCCCTCTGATGTGTAACACGAGGGGAGTTTTATAGTTTTATTTAAATCTAATTAACATTAGTAATTCCATTAACTAATTAATTAGCCCTAAAATAAATTTTAATATAATTAACACAAGTTAGTTAATATACTTCACTTTATGGGTGGTAGAATGAGGCTGTTTCCGGCCGCTACAAAATAATTTATCATCAGTCATAAATGTACTTGACCATAGAATTAAAAAAAGATTCTATATTTCCAAATATGGAAATTCTTCAAAATAAAATACAATTATACTACGAAATTGATTTCAAGATCAGCCGTTTGTCTCGATTTTGAAAGTTTTAAAACGTGTGCTGCTGTTAAGTTTATATTATGTTTATTTCCCTATTAGTAGAGTCTCTAAATCACACATAACATTATTTTAATTTTGATGCATCCCATGGAAAAATAAAAGAAACAAATAACACATCGGCCACTTATCAATCTGGCCAGAAAACGGCGTAATAACACCCTAACAGTCACTTCAAACTTTAGTCACATCGGCCCGAATGAGAGTGGCGCAACGGTTAGGATGCTCGCCTCCCGACCCAAAGGTCCCGGGTTCTATTCTAGCCGCGGAATCTTAATGGAAACAGATTAAATTAAATTGAAAATTCGGCGTAGAGGGGAAAATGCGTGGCAAAATAAAATATGTGGGGCGAGTTCGGCGCCCCATGTAGTTAGGAAAATATTTAAAGCTTGAAATCAAGCTTGCTATGTCAAGCTTGATTCAAGCTTGAAATATCAAGCTTAATGCAAGCTGGGCAAGTGTAAACTAGAACACTTGAATAAAGCTTGCATTAAGCTTACACGCTTGAAATTTTCAAGCTTAATTCAAGTTTACTGACTTCATAAATCAAGTTTGATGCAAGTTTGCTGTGCTGTCTGGGTGTCTACGCGATATAGTTGGAATATGCCTGTCGAAGATTGCAAAACAGTTTCAGTAGGCGATTTTAAGATAGATTTCGATTCTAAGGATGTGTTTTATGGTTCAAGAAAGAGTTAGATTCCTATTTTAAAGCCCCTACTCTCGCCAACCTCGCACTTTTTCAAGCTTTGCAGTCATGGGTCTCTAGGAGTTATGCATAAGTTTCAGTGCTCCCAAAAGAACTCGATGAAACCTAAAGTGAACAAATGAGCGATAAACGCACCAGTTAAGGAATCTGAAGACACTCAATTATTAAACTACATTAATTGGCAACCCAAAATAAATAAAAATGTAACGGAATGCTATACTTACAGGTTGTTCCAAATCGCTACTTTAATTTTAAATTACGATTGCCACATAAATGCACAAAATCGTTATGGTTCGTTACTGCATGATCGCCATCTTGGCGAGAGTCGGGGCGTTAAAGTAGGAATCAACCCAAGTAAGACAGACACTGTACATTCATGGATTATGATGCAAAGTCAAACCAATATTTAAAACGGTGAAGTATAGTTGTAATATACTTGGCGAAGATTGTAAAATAGTTTAAGTAGGCGATTTTAAGATAGATTTCAATTTCAAAAATGGTTTTATGAAACAAGGCAGCAAAATACGGCACATTCATGAATAAGGATACACTTTCCAACTTAATGGAATAAGGAAGAAAAATTGGGACGACGCATAAATTATGATACCCTTTTAATATGTAGCACTATAGTGCGTATTTAAAATCTTAAACTGTTTCAGATTTTCTTTCTTTTTTCAATTAGTTTTCTTAAATAAAGAGCAAAACATATTTCTAAATGTAAATGATAGGAAAGGAGGGACCGTATAAGAATTAAATTTCGTATCTTAATATGTATACAGCCCCTAATAAAAAACTTTCTATATCAGAAATCTACTCTTTATTTGATGGACTTTCTAATTGAAAGCATGTTTCGATCACTTAAGGTTTAAAAGATAAAAGCTTTATCACCTGTTTTGAAACACTCGGTATAAAGTGCTTAGTGTCGAAATGTGTCCTCACCGATTTTACACCAATAAAAAGTCACAGTCATTCTGCTTATCTTTATGAATTCTGAGAAAGATTATTCAATAGTGTTCACCTCCTGTTATTAGTATCAAGTTGGTTATTTTCAGAGTCCAGTAACACTAATTTGGCTAGCAGGCAGTTTACGGCATCAACGTGAAAAAGCAATCGCAGAAGGCACATTGCACCATCAATGGTGAATGGTTTACAGGGTTTTTCAAATTTACCAGGCGCGATCTTAAGGGTGGTAGAGAGAACCAAGACAATTTAGAATTACGTAACAGAGTGAGGTCGGAAACCTCAACTTGATGAATTCTATTAATAATCACTACAGCCCGGATTTTGATGACATTTGTATTTTTTAAATTTCATTTTTTAGCTTTTTTACTTTTCTAGGGTATTTTAAAAAGATATTTTTAGTATATTTTTTGAGATTTTGGGGCATCGTTTTGCATTTTAAGATTTATGATTTTTTTTTTTTTGGTCTTTTTTTTTTAAGAAATGTAAAATTTATAAAATGCTGATGATAGTTAGATAAAGTAAATCACTCTGCATTTTTTCAGTTATTTGATAAATCGTTAAATCTTTTATGGCCGAATGGTATACAGCACAATGATATTCTACAATTTGTTTCTGATGCTGCGTATTACACGGTCAAGGCTTGAAAGTCAAAAGATTTTATTCTAAGTTAATTCATGTAACTTGTCTTGCTAAAGAGATATGTGAAAATAATTCTGATGTAGACAGTTTAGTGTCTAATATTAAAAAAAATTCTGAAAGCTTCATACCGTCAGAAATGCTTCAAGTCTATATCTCCTAATCTTCCTTTGCAACCAAAGCTAGTTAAAACACGCTGGTTTACATGACTAAATGCTTGTTTATACGCATTATTACAGGGAGAACAGTACAGTCTATCGTAAATACTTTTGATGCTGAAGATTTAGCTTCAATTAAAATAGCTCAATATATTTTTTCTTTCATATCTTTTTTATTACGTTTGCTTACATTAAATATCAATATAGTACATCTCAGTTTCTTTAAATAAATTTTAATCTAACAAAATATATTTTTAGTAAAGATTTGCTTAGATTGAAAATTTTGTTTAATTATTAGGGTATAATTTATTTTAAGGACAGTTTTTGAAGTTCTTAAGGGCATTTTTAAGGATTTTTTAGGTCATCAAAATACGGGCTATAATAATCACTTTAGAAGTGTTGATATTCAATTTTCCAACCATGGATTAAAAAAAAAAACTATTCGTTCCATAGATGAAATTCTCAAAGACAAGCTTATAGCCTATGAAACTCGGAAAGAGCACGATCGTTGGAGTAACACGCAAAAATTAATGATTTCCAAAAGGGCACGATATTTACTTTTTCGAGCCCAAAGTGTCATTTTGGAAACCCTCCAGTTTACCAATTGCTCACGTTCTGCCATGGTAAAGTGTATTTTGCAGAGCAACAGTCACTGCCGAAAGACAGCGGTGTGGGAAGTGCACTGCGCCATAATGGGACGTATATTACAGCGGTGAACGACTGCTGAAGCTGAAGCGACGCGTTTGGGCAAACTGACCTACAACTGTGGAACAACTAACCTCGCAGATGAAGAAAAATTTTCTATAAGAGTTTTCCAAAGGACAGTTGATCGAACATTACTTTTTTGGTTTCGAAGTACATAGGCTGCTTTCTACGCATCCACTAATGGCAGTACTTCGGTGACGGAATCCGTATATTGTGTACAGCCGAAATTTGTGTATATCGCAACTGGACATTCACTGAGTGGCGGCAGGTGGCTTCATAAGATGAATTTCTTTTTTTTTTCCACTCAATCGGTGAGGTGATACACGCATACGTCGTATAACAAACACCTTATAACAATTGGCGTATATGAAAAAGCTAAAAGGAGCTGCATCCTGATCTGGGAAATGTTTTTGTAGCAATTTATTAGTGCACTCACCGTTGAGTGTATGCTTGTATAGCAATATTTATATCATTCATATCTACAACAAAGAGAACGAAGGTGAGTTTACGGTAGTTCCCTGGACTCCGAATTTCTCAGACTGAAACCCAATTGAGGTGCTTTGGTGCAGTGGCCGCTTGCCGCTTCAAATATTGGGGGTGCTTTATAAAAAAAACTGACCTATTGGTTTAATGTTTTGTAAAAAGAAATAATAGGTAAATATAAGATAAAATTCTGTACGGAAGAAAAAATTAATAAATCGTATATATTTATTTACATTAATTGCTATACTTGCTGCAAATGAAAACTTAAATTTACATACTACAAACAGTACTGCAGCAAGAGATAACGTCACCCGAAAAAACTCAATTTGGCTCCCCCTATTTGGAACCATAACTTATGTTTTTGCCCCCTCTCCGTATGGCGCCAGCGGCACTCGACCGTTTCCCCTTTAGTTGAGATTCTGTCTGCAAACAAGCAGGAAAGAAAAATCAGAGGTCAGTATCATAATTTATATACAAATTGCTCTAAGTACTGGGAAAAAAACTAACTGATTAACTCAGCTACAATTTTAAGAAATTTATTTTAGACAGACAGTTTTGACCAAGTTATTTTTCCTCGAAAATTTTAAACTTTTGTAATAATATTACAACCTCCAAAAATGTTAATCTAGATAGGAAAAACTTGTATTTATTAATTGCGTAATATTTTATAAATAATAATTAAAACCGAAAAAAGTAACATTATATGTCAATTATCATTATGCAACACTTAAAGATAACGTTTTATATAATTATATAATTTTTCTTGTAAACGTTAAATGGTATAATAATTTTTGCATAAACATATTATTTTATTATAATGGTATAGTAATAAAATAATACCGGGTGATCCAAAAGTCAGGACAAACTGTAAAAATTCATTAAAACAGAGCAAATAATGATAGAAAATTGCGGTTTGCACAAATAGGTTTAGGGTATGATGGGATTTTTTTAATGACAATATGTTTGTAGTTCTAAATGTTACCGGTAGGTGGCCGCACTGACATGCACAATGGGAACCAAATTTCCAATTTAAAGAAATCCGAAATCTCTGTAAGGCTTTCTATGCAAACTGCAATTTTTTATCATTATTTGTTCTTTTTTAATGAATTTTTAAACTTTGGTACACCCAGGATGCATCAAAAGCTAGTGAAAAGTTCAAGAATTCATTAAAAAAGAGCAAATCATGATGCAAAATTGCAGTTCGCATAGAAAGCATTACAGAGATTTCGGACTTTTTTTAAATTGGCAATTTGGTTCCCATTGTGCATGTCAGCGCAGCTACCGGTAACAGAACTTCAATACCTCATTTCAATACCGGTAACAGAACTTTTAATACCTCATTTAGTACCTAATACTTTTCAAACAAAATTATGTATAAAAAAATATATCATTATTAAATTCAATATTTAAAGAAAAATATTTCACTTACCTTTGTAAAACAATAAAAGAGATGAGCTTCAGAATTTTACTTCAAACCCATAAAATTGCTTATTCACTTATAACTTGTCACAGCTTTCTCCTCCAAGATTTCAAAATGGTTGCCAAAATAGATCCTGGTGTTGCCAGTTACCCAACTAAATAATAAAACTTAGAACTGAATGTTATTCAAATAAAGTGGTGTGGCCCTAGGAACACAGGTCTCCCCTACTTATGATAATTTTCAGGATTAAATCTCTAAAGTTATGTTTAGAAATGTGTAAAGGGTATTTCACAATACTCTTCTCTCCTCTATTAGTTATTCACAATAGGGTTTAAGTTCTCACTCAATTAAAAGTAAAGGTTAAACATAATTGTAAAAGAAATTTCATTACATTTAGTTATAATATGTACTTATGATAATTTTGAGGACTTTATTAAAAAACCTGTAAAGTTATGTTTAAAAATGTAAATGGTATTTCACAATACCCTCCTCTCCTCTATTAGTTCTTCACAATAGGGTTTAAGTTCTCACTAAAATAAAAGTAAAGGTTAAACATAATTTTAAAAGAAGAAAAATCAGCCCACAATGGAGCAAAAACGCACAAAGTGTATAGATAAGGAAAGAAGACAGCAGGCATTTTACATATTTATCCAGGGTACGTTTTTGCAATCGCATCCGTGAGAATTACACCAAATGGTACAAGAATATCTGCGTAATTCCATTGGTATTGTAATCTCACCTTGATTTACGGAAGCCGATAAATAGGGCACAAGAATGAAACAATCTTCATTGAGCGACGATTACTGAGCAGTCACCATGAAAGCAGCTCTAACGCTTTTCGTTGTAGCAATTAGCATTGCTGCGGTAAGTGCTTTGAAATTTTAATCTTCTCATTTATCTAGGAAATGTAAAGGAATATCATTTATAAAATATGTATATTGTTTCTAAATTAGTGATCTCGCAATCTATTTTAGATTGGTAAATTTCTTTATAAACCTGTTTTGTTTGCCAGATCCACCACATAGGGCGACGATGGGCCATTTTTAATGAGTGCCAGCGGGAGGAAGTCCGCCTTTGCCCGGGGTCTCAAAATTTTGAGCCAATTCCAGTTGAGAGACCTACCTCCTGAAATCGGCACCCCGAGAAATATCGCTTGAACATGGAGAACATTGGGGCCGCGAACAATTTTTATGTGCACCAACTCCCATTAGCATACACGTTTCCACAGCAGCGCAGCAGAGAGAGGTTCTCACCCTCCCAAGCACTACCCAAGACGGTGCTGCTTAACTGTGCGTGTTCTCATGGGAACGGAGATTAGTGACTAGGCCACTGCGGGACTCTGTTTTGCTTTATGCGCTTGATTAAAGTTCTAAACATAATGACTTCAAACCTGTTGTGAAAAGGAATGAATTGAAATGTGAAACATAACAAAAGTAGTATTAAGTGACTACTTTGTTCTCTCATTTTCAAAATGTGATAGTTTGATTACATTTATTACTTGAACAGCAATTATCCCATTATTCTAATGGAAAAAAAAGAAAACTTTTGAAATGTGCTAAGAACACTTATGAATGTTTATATCAAACACTTTCCTTTTCTGGGAGAATAAAACTGTACACGCATCCTAAAGACATTTTTTTTACATCTTATACAGGTAATTTCCACCTAACACGTAACATTCTGATCGATTTTTATTGACAGTACCCCATAACATCATCTTGAACACTAAAGTAAGTCAAGGTACCACACTGGTATTTTACAAAATACCAGTGTGGAATTTAGGAAAATACATTGGAATACACAATGAAGGAAAATACATACAATGGAATTTACCAAATTTTAGTAAACATACATTCATTCAGTGGCGGCTTGTGACCCGTTTCAGTGGTGGTTCCCGAAAAAAAAAATAGTGCCAATTAAAATCGCGAAAATATATATACATATAGAACAACCTATCCCCAGCTTGTACACAGCGTAAGTATTTAAAATTTCTCAAATGACAAATAATTATCGAATTTACTATACAACTTTTGCTATTTTTTACCTATTTATGTTAAATTGAAAAGTTTACTTTATTACTAAACAAAAGGCCACATTTAAATATTTAATATTTATGTTCGTTATAGTTGCCTGTTCATAATTTTTAGATGATTTATTTATTTTAAAATAAATATCAACATATATAAAAAATACATCTATACATCACTTTTCGTAAATCAAGAAAACAAAACAGAAAAATATCTGACTGCACTGCAAAAATACGATCACGCAAATAAAAAATGATTTCCTCATAAGCGGAAAATTTCGCCAATAGCTACCGATTGCCGAAATTTCCCCGTACGGTCGTGTAGATCACCGTGCGAGGGCCCGAAGATCTGGGCCCAGAAGGCAGCGCCAAATAAGTTAATTCCGCGTCAGTATGGCCTTTGCGCTCAATGCCAAATATGTCAACCCGGTGAACGGAGAAGAGACGCCCAATTCAGGGCAAGCCAGCCCATGGCCCATGCATGGTTTAGATAGGGGGAAAATCGCATAACTATCGCTTTTTTAAGTGCGTTTTTTAATGGATAGTATTAAAATAGAGTAAAACGCGTGTATTTTTTTAATGAAGGTAAATTATTGAAAGAACTGCCTTACATAATAGGAAGATACTTTGATTTAGACGGGGCTTAGTCGGTGGGGCTAGGCCCCTCTGGCCCTTAATGACGAGCCGCCACTGCATTCATTGTTATTATTATTCTTATTTTAAAAGCTTTTTAAATCTAAGACCTGTTGAAGTATAAATATCTATATATAAAGGAAGATGTCCTGACTAACTGACTGACTGGCATACGATCACCGCACAGCCAAATCTACTTAAGATATTGACATATAATTTTAGGAGCTTATAGCTTTTGTGACCAAGGCGTCATTTAAGAAGCGATTTTTTAAAATTCGAACCCAGACGGGGGTGGCGACCCAAAACGTTCTTTTCACGTTTTCCTTCATATCTCAGGGGGAAAAGAGATAGCCGTAAAATTCTTGCTTTAAAATGTAACTAATACAAATACCTAAAAATCAATTTCAGGGTTTTTTGAAATTCGCACCCAAACAGGGATAAGGGGCCAAAACGTTCTTTAACGTTCTTTTCACATTTCCCTTCATATCTCAGAGGAAAAAAGAGATAGCCGTAAAAATATTGCTTTAAAATGTAACTAATAGAAATACCTAAAAGTCATTTTCAGGGTTTTTTAGAATTTTCATCCAAACGGGGTTAAGGGGCCAAAACGTTCTTTTCACATTTTCCTTCGTATCTCAGAAGAGAAAAGAGATGCCGCAAAATTTTTGCTTCAAAATGTAACTAACGGAAATTCCTAAATATCAGTTTCAAGGATTTTAGAATTCGCACCCGAACGGGGGTAAGGGGCCAAAATGTTCCGTAACCCTTTAACGCGCAGTGATCCATCCCACTCTCGGAACACCCAACTCTGACGTTTTGACTGTTGCCAGTCACGAAAAATAGATTTGATTTCTATAAAAATAGTTGCGGGTGATACAGCTCCACGAGAATTCTTTACTTTTTAGCACGTCATTTCCCGTCAAAAAATTGTCACGATTATTTTTAACAGCACTGACATCTGCTGAAAAATGGAAGAACGCGAGAACAGCCGGATCGATTGCCCAATGCTGAAAAAAGGGCAGCCGTTGCCATCGCTCGACGCAGCCAGCTGCGTCAACCTGATTCAACTGTGACCGTGCTCGCGCACAGCTAGCTGCGTCAAAAAAGGTCTCTAGATCTGTGGCACGCGATGAGCGTTTCGATCGTCCGCCATCTTGCTGGTAGTTAAGTCGAGCGATGGCAACAGCTGCCCTTTTTTCAGCATTGGGAAAGGGTTGCGCCTCAAAGGGTTAACGTTCTTTTCATACTTCCTTTTACATCTCAGAAGTAAAAAGAGATAGGAGCAAAATTCTTGCTATAAAATGTAACTAGCTGAAATACCTAAAAATCACTTTCAGGGTTTTTTAGAATTCCCACCCAAACGGGGGTAAGGGGCTAAAAAGTTCTTTAACGTGCTTTTCCCATTTGTCTTCATATCTCAGAGGCTAAAAGAGACAGCCGTAAACTTCTTGCTTTAAAATGTATTTAACAGAAATACCTAAAAATTATTTTCAAGGTTTTTTAGAATTTTCACCCAAACGCGGGGTAAGAGGGCGAAACGTTCTTTTCCCATTTTCCTTCGTATCACAGAAGAAAAAAGAGATGTCGCAAAATTCTTGAGTGCTGTTAATTTCAGACAAAACTATTGTCTACCTGGTGAAAGGGCGAAAGACTTTTTAAGGGTTGCCAGATTGAACGTGAAAAGTCGCGAAGGTTTACCACTTTTTGGTGATTTATCGCCAAATTTGGCATAAAAAAATTAAGTTCCCGAAATTGGAGCCAGCTTAGCTATATCTTCCATGTTTGTCGAGAAATTGCCTAACCCTACTGTTTATTTAATTGGAATAATGGTGTCTATATTCATGAAAATAAAGGTGGAGTATACTTAGAATATGCCTCGCGAGAATTAAAACAATTTTAGTAGGTGATTTTAATATAGATTTCGATTTTAAAGAAGTATTTTATGGAACAAGAAAGACAAATACGACACACTCGCGGATTATGATGCACATTCCAAACAGTATTTAGAAAGATAAAGTATAGATAGAATATGCCTAACGAATACTGTGAAACAGTTTTTAAGGCGATTAAATCTAAAAATATGTTTAATATTTATTAATTTATTTTCCATTTGTATTTTTTGGTTTAACAATATCCATTTCGAGCGAAGAACGGGTACTTCAGCTAGTTTAGTATAATTTTTCAGTTTAGTATAATTTTAGTATAAAGTTTGTTTATCAGAAGATATTTGTTGGTCTTTTAGTATCACATTATGACACGTAACAAGAAAACTTGTTTTGTTGGATTACTTTGTTGTTCGAAGAACAGGAAACTTCCCAACTTGGTGAAAACTCCACCTCAGTGATACCTCTCTACTTTGACACGCCATAAGTTGGACATCTCTGAGTATTTCTGAGGAACGATATTGGCTCGTAACATTATACATCTGCATAAGATGGACATTTTTTTTAAAAATTGGGCACTTTTTGTGGGATCCAAAAAAGTCCGAATTTAGGAGATTCCATTGTTTTTTGTTATCGTTTTAATAGTTTCTTAAGTAGTTCCAATTTCATGGCAACGTGCAAATAGTTTTATATGGCGGATTTGGTCGCAAAATCAGTTCTTGCGTGATCTAAAATACTAGTTTTTATATCTATTCTTTGAGCGGGGATAAAATTTACGTTTGAAATGAAAAATAATGGATATAAAAGCATTCCATTAACTTGATAATAATACGTTTTAAACAAATAAAATTTAAGAACCATGTTAGAGATAAAAGAATAATTTTCCTTGCTCATAATTGATAAAATTACTGATAAATTTATAAAATCATAACCGATAAATGTATTTCTCTACACATACTTAAATTTATTTTAAAATTTTCAACTAAGAAGGAAATTTAATTAATTTAATGAATGTAGATTGTGATTGTGTGTGATTAAGGCAAACCTGCGCGAGGGGTATCTGCCTAAGATGAGGGATGCCTAGGTAGGAGGGCTTTCTAAGGGGTTCTAACGCGTATTCACGTTACATCTGGAGAAAACCTACCAAAACTCCAGACCGTTAGATTGACGATCGCGCGATGAGACCCGAACCCGGGGCCTTCACACTTCGGTCGTCTACCATTTTCAGTGATATACATAAAAGTATTCCATTAACTTGACAATAATACGTTTTAAACAAATAAAATTTAAGAATCATGTTAGAGATAAAATAATAATTTTCCTTGCTAATTACTGATAAAATTACTGCTAAATTTATAAAATCATAACCAATAAACTTATTTCTCTACACAGAATTTATTTTAAAATTTTCAACTAAGAAGGAAATTTAAACATTTAATGAATGTAGAAGATAGGAATAATTTTAAGCGCTAAACCATATTATACTTGTATTTACCTGCTGCAATACTTGAAATCAATTCGAAATTAGTTTTTAATGTTCAATACAAAAAAAAAAAAAAGAAAAAAAGAAAAAAGAAAATCAGATAAAGGTCTTGTTTTTAAACATTCGTACTTAGCTTATCTATATTATATCTATGTATATATTTTAATATGTTGTATAGCATTGTTTATAATTTGTAATTTATAGGCTTCAGCAGCTTTGACGTGCATGGGTGATGAAAATAAATGCGCCGACGACGAATGCTGTATCAAAGTTACAACCATTCTTGGAAGGTGCAAAAAAATGAAGAAAGAAGGTATGATGAATACTATAATTTAATTCTAAAGTTTTTAGTCCTACTGCTAGCATCTTACTAAATATATTAGTGCTATAATGATTTGAATAGACAGAAAAATGAACCTCCAAAATAAAACATACTAACCATAATTTCGGCCAGTTCAGTTATCAGGTTGTTTTTCGAGGAATGTTTTATAAAGAAGTGCATTTGAGATTCAAATTTTGAGTAAATGGAATCATAGCAAATATAACAATCTTAAACTATTTCATATTTTATCTGCGAACTAATTGTTTCTAAAGGTATATACCATTGTATTTTCAATATTAACAAATGTTAACCCACTATCACCAACTTAAAATAAATTTAATTCTTTCACAGAATTTCTCAAGTTATTCCTCTTTCAAAAATAATAAATTTCAACAACAAACTAAAATAACATTTAATTTAAGTATGGAATTTTCTATGCTTTTCAACCTGCAGTAGTTCTCACTTTACTGAAAATAGAACAAACCACCGAGAAAAAATATTTGTATTACTGACTATGTCATTTTATCTCTCACTCCCTTTATTGAAAATTGTCCGAAAAAATGTGTCCCAAAAAAGCGACATAAAAATGCGACATAATTTTACATATATCTAAATACTATTAGTTCATAACAGCTTTAATCTATTGTTACAATATTTCGTAAGCTGTAGAATATGCATCACATGTATTTTTTACATATATTTAAATACTATTGGTTCACAACAGCTTTAATCAGTTGTTACAATATTTCGTAAGCTGTAGAATATGCATCACATGTATTTTTCTATAAATAGGTTACAATCATAAAAATTTCAACATACGGTTACCAGGCGAAATACACGAAAGATTAGAGATAAAATGACATAGTCAATTAATATCGTTTTCATACGGCAATCATGAAACTAAAAAATTAAGGGGGTTCAGGAGCGGTCTCTCCCCTGAAGGACGAGGCTCGAACAGCCGAGTTTTTTTAGTTTTAACCAAGATTAGCTAAGTGTTCTTTCAAACTTCTCAGAAATTAAACTGAAATGAATTATGCTTTACTGGGATATTTCTGTATTAAAAGAAAATGTTAATTATTTCGACAGCATGTTTGGCAAACTTTCTTAAGTTCTAACAATTTTGGAAATCAGAATACGATTGTATGAGATAAATGCTTTCCTGTTGAGCTACTTTTATGGGGAATGAAAATAATGCATCTGAAGATAGAAATAAAAGAATGGCATTATTTTGTGTAGCGAAATGTCAATGCTATTGTGGATAGTAAATTTTGTCGTAGAATGTCGGAGAAACATTTTAAAACAAAACCCAGAATTCGAAAATTATATAGCAACGCTATTATGTATGAATTCTGAACTTTGAAAAAAAAGTTCAATTCGGAGTTAATGGACTCTGTTACTATAGAAACTAAAAGGATAAATAGAATATGTGTCGTCAGTGCTAGAATGCCGTCGTCAGTGCTAGAATGGTACTAGCACTGACGACTGGGTGCTGAAGTTCTATCACTGCCGACGGCATGTCATACTTGCCGAAACCGGTCTGTTATTTTGATTTTCTTATTAGTGCTCTTAAAAAAAGGTTGGGTTTCGATGCTTATTTACACATTGCTTTAATTTTCTTGAAAAAAAAACCATCTGAATATCAGTCTTTTTGAAAAGCTTAGCACAACGCTTAAAAACTTTCATGTTCGGTGTTTTTGAAAAGTATATATCCTTACAATTTTTTTTTTCTGTTACAGATGAGAGGTGTCAAATGCACCCAATAAATATGCTGTTTAGGAAGCACGTTTACATTGGACAATGTCCTTGTGCCAGTGGTTTGAAATGTGTTGCAAAGGACGGGCTGTTCGGAGTAAGTTCACTTCTACATAATATTTATTTAAGGCTGTCTTTAAAAAACTATTCAATTAAAAAACATTTTAAAGTATCAAATCGTGATAAAGTCTCAAAATAAATATTAGAAGGTATATTTAAAAGCTCTTTTATGGACGATTACAAACAGTGAACCTGTAAGATTAACGAAACATGCAGTAAACAAGTATCTATTTTTTAAAAAGAAAACCGGCTTCAAACTATTTCACCATAACGAAAAAATTTATTCCCATTTAAAATAGTAGGGTTTGACAATTGTAGAAGATATCGCTAAGCTGAGTTCAGTTTTGGGAAATTATTTTTGACGGCAAACGTGGCGATAAATCGCCAAATGGATTCTTCAAGCTGTTACGGCCAAAATTTTTGGCAACCCTTAAAAAAATCCATTTTTCTGAAGGATAATATCATCAGTTTGTTTGTTTTTGTTTGTGGGATTACGGCCGATTAGCTACGCGTGGGCTCTAGGCCTAAGGGTGGGGTGCCCTCCTTGGGGGTCTTTATAAGGGGTCCTAACCCGTATTTATAATATCATCAGAATGCGATCAGATTAATGGAAACATCACTAAACTATCCCCTTTCCATTAAAAAAGAATCATGGAATTCTGTCCACGTGATTAAAATTTAATACAAACATACGAACAACAATAAAAAAAAATTGAACATGGAACCCCCTCCATTTTAGAAATAGGTAAAAATTTTAAACATACGGGATTTGCCTATAAATTTACCTCTACGGTAAAGCTTCGGCACATTTTTGAAGAGTGTTTATGCTTGAGAATTTTTTCTGAGGCATATAGATTCCCTGTTAGTGTAAGTGCACATTGCCCTAGGTGGGAAAAACATTATAGTTATTATTATTATGGTGTTTAAAATCGCAGGTTTGTTTACAAAGCTTTCAAAAGTTCTGTGATGTCAATCCCTTTATGAAAGAAACAAGCTCAACAGTTATTCACCAATATTGAGTAGAAAATAAGTAAAAGGTCTAAAAAATGGAATAAAGTTTCCAGTATGTCGAGCAAATGGAAAGTGTACTTTATAGAATTAAATTTAAATAGCAATTTTCAATATTTTTCAAATAAATAAATAAACAAACCGCTCAAAAAGACGCTCTTTTTTTATCAGTTTGAATACGAAAAATGGTCCAACTCTAAACGTTATTGTAGTATCTTTAAAATAAAGTACAGCGTAAAATCAAGCTAAAGTATAACATTGAAAAAAGCTCAAAAATAGTGTATGATATGTGTTTGTGTTCTAAAAAGATCAGAAAAAGTAAATTTATGGCAGTAAAAGATGATTTCAGAAACTTAGTTTTACGTATCGGCGACTCCGAGAGTCAAATTGATTATTAATTGGTTTATGAAGACAATGTACGAGATCGTACATTTTTTTGAAGTTTTCGAGCATTTTTGTCTCGGTGTAATATTTTTCATGAAATTTGTAAATGATGTTTTGAAATACAATACCCTGTACATATGTGCTACCAAATTTATCTTTAAAATTTAATTATACAGAAAGTTCTCGGGACATGCCAAGAAGACAGTTCAGAGCAACCAGAGCCCGAACCTGAGCCTGAGCCTGAACCCGAACCCGAACCTGAACCCGAGCCTGAGCCTGAGCCTGAGCCTGAGCCTGAGCCTGAACCCGAACCCGAACCTGAAGCGGAATAAATCACTGGTGTAAATAAAAATCGTCTCAACGGGACTCTTAAATTAAAATTATTTTTTCTCTTTTATTGCGTCTGTTTTTTACTGATTTTAATACATCCATTTTAAGAACAGAGAATTCTCGTCTAGTAATCGTACTATATAGTCACGCTGATCTCTGACTCACTGACTCACTGACTCTGTCACAATTCCTGTTCAACCACTCACCAAAAACTTCACCATCATTAATCCAAAAAGATAAAAAATTACTGTCGAAAAACGTAATAAAATTCACACCGTTGGTGCGATTGGTTTCATAATTTTACTAAAAAAATATAAAAAAACAATCTTCGCTACTTTTAAAAATCTGAAAATCTATCCGTTTAAGAGATTTTTCTCTATATTCAGCTCCATTTTATTTCCATAATAAAAAAAAGCTTATCGTTTGCAGGGCAAAATTAAACATTAACGTCATTAACGTTATATTGAGGTCACGGTTATGAGACTTTGAAGGGAAAATTACGATTCCAAATCTCTTAAAATAGTTTTCCTACATTTCCAAGTTAATTCTTTTTTTCACAAATAAAATGATTTTCTGTGTATGAAGAATTGATATAGGGGAGGATGTTCCCAATTAAAAAAAAATCATTATACAATTACCGATTAGAGTATGCAATAACCGATTTCGGTACATAAAAAAAAATTGAATATGAAGTTATTTATTTCAAGTAGGCAAAAATTACATATATTGACTGTAGGGAATGCAATCCCGCACTGTTTCTCGTTCTGCGGGATTTCGGGATTGAGATTCATTGATCCCGCGGGATTGACATTTTATTTAGTTAGGACTTCATTTCAACAGAGAAAAGTAGAAAAAAGTAAGATTTTAAGCACTATGAAGTTTAACTTTAATATTAATAATTAATCTTATGAGATAATTAATACAATAATAGAAGTATGAAAATTATAATCATGATATTCAGAATAATATACTAAGTTATGTCTTATGTCAGTTGCTAAAAATTAGGACTATACAATTTATAGATATGTTAACATACTTGCGTTATTTTCTTATCTGCTGAAAAAATAACGCACAAAATCGAACAAATTCCAATATTTCCTAGTCTAGATTTAATTTTAGTAAAATAATTGAAAGTGTGAATTATAAAAACATTAAAAACTAAAATAAAAACGTTTTATAATTAATTCGTGAATGTTCTCTAAGAGATAAATAGTATGAAATATTTCAGTTCATTTGGAGAATGGAACTTTACGAAAAATTTATATTACAATGCTTAGATTTAGATGTTCGATTCAGACTCCCATTGGAAGATGATTTAAAAATTAAAACTTTAAATTAAAATTTGTAATTATTGATTCGTTTATTGTTAGATGAGAGACATGAATAGTCAAAAATTTTCGGTTTGTTGATTGGGAAAGCAGCGTGAAACTGTAATAAAAATAATTTATTTATTAGTGTCAATCTCGCGGGACTAGTCCCGCAAACATTTATGCGGGATCCCGCAGTATCCCGTTCCCGCGGGATCGGGATTGCATTCCCTAATTGACTGTAGACATACATTTGTTAAATGATTTTTCTAGCTCTCCTTGTAACTGCTTCCACAACGGGCTTTATCCTCTACTAACAATAAAAATAAACGAAGAGAAATAATAACTTAAGCTAAAAATTCCAGGTATAATTTTTTTTTCTTCGTGTGGGGGGAAATGGGATTATTAGGGATCATTGATCAAAATGGGATCATTGTAACATCATTTGGGGTAAAATTAACATGTTTACTTTTCTTTTTAGGCATATCACACGGATACGAACGCGAAAATATATAAATGCCTTAAGATTTGCTTCTATATTAAAAAATTGAATGGTATCATGATTAATTATCAATTGATGGCCATTGATATGTAAATTCAACTGTAAATTTTACTCGTGTCTTGTAAAATTTAGCAGTGTATACACAGAGCATTTTCGTTTACAGCCGCCCGCATAAATTATAAGCACTTGGCAAAATTCCTATTTTTATTCCAGTTCTCTCTTTATTTCCTCCTTTATTCTTTATAATTTACCGACATACTTTGATGAAAATCAAGTAAAATGATTTTATTCGACTTTTTGTATAAATTTTCACAGGCTATTACTTTATCAATAAGATACGAGGGATTTTTCTAAGCTTATGCATTTACGCAGGGGACTGTACATTCACTCAAAAAGACATTTGGCTATAAGCCTAGTTACCAATTACCGTTATGTGAATAACTTATTAATTTCTCAAAAAAAGCTCCAAAGAAATATAATGTTATTAGATGCTACATAATACATTTCGTATGTAGAACAATAATTTGTGGATGAAACTGATAGCGAAAATTAGGCTTACTCTCGAATGACAAAATTTCTCAAAATAACTGGTGTTTAAAACATAAAATAACAGTTTATAAAATAACTGGTGTTCAAAACATAAATTCTTCAGCGACAAACATCTGAAAATGATTGTTCTTCTTCGATGATCGTTCGATAATTCTTCAGGTGTTTGTCACTGAAGAAGGGCAAACAGGTTTTGCACGAAACAGCTGGCTGGCCGTTGAAGTAAAAGGTGTTATCTCGCAGCAAGAATGGGGGACAGCAGTGACCACTTGCTGGCTAGCTATTTCCTGCGTTCCAAATAAACCAGGCGAAAAGGGAGACCGCCATTTTCACCCACACACGAAACGGACTTAGGGAAAATATTCTTCCTTCCGTTCCTCGCTTGTTGCCGTGCTTTCAATTGAAATAAAAAATTTGTCATGCAGGCTTTCATAAGCTATTTATTTATTTTATTATTAGATAGGCCACTTTTCAGTGTTCTGTAACTTCAATTTTTAAAACTTAAGAAAAATTTATTTGGCGTGAACCATAATTAATATGCACAGTATGTATCGAAACATAATTTGTGTTTCAGAGCCGTACACCGGACATGGACGGGAGAGCTGTACGTGTTTTTAAAGTGTCAAATTCCATGTAGAATTTTTCATTTACGAAAAAGCTGCCTTTATTTTCTTCATTTATAAGTAAAATAATTTAGGAATCATTCCGCTTATCTCGATATTTACAGTTACTTAGAAATTTGCAAGCCCTGTTAACTTGCCGGAAGATGTCTTTAATACTTTGTATAAAAATAATGATATGTATAACATGAAATCGAAACTAAAAAATGTAATTGTGAAAAATTATCTAGTACTCCAATCCTAAATAAAATTGCTCAATTAATGCTTTGATTCTGTGTATTATCTATTTAATTCTTCTGGGGCTGAACACAGCAATACATTTTGGAGGATTACCAAACGGTGAAAAAGGCCGAATTGTTCACAAAACGACTTCACATTATCATTTTGTTAACAAAATTTTAAATTACGGAGGAACAAGTTAACAGGGCTTGCAAATTTCTAAGTAACTGTAAATATCGAGATAATCGGAATGATTCCTAAATTATTTTACTTATAAATGAAGAAAATAAAGGCAGCTTTTTCGTAAATGAAAAATTCTACATGGAATTCGACACTTTAAAAACACGTACAGCTCTCCCGTCCATGTCCGGTGTACGGCTCTGAAACACAAATTATGTCTCGATACATACTGTGCATATTAATTATGGTTCACGCCAAATAAATTTTTCTTAAGTTTTAAAAATTGAAGTTACAAAACACTGAAAAGTGGCCTATCTAATAATAAAATAAATAAATAGCTTATGAAAGCCCCTGCATCACAAAT
The DNA here is from genome assembly GCA_038373885.1 of Cheiracanthium punctorium. NCBI lineage: Eukaryota > Metazoa > Arthropoda > Arachnida > Araneae > Cheiracanthiidae > Cheiracanthium > Cheiracanthium punctorium. Next base: position 966,218 of record JAWZYV010015837.1, on the reverse strand, counting down.
TTTCTATTTCACGCCAAATACATTTTTCTTCAGTTTCAAAAATTGAAGTTACAAAACACTGAAAAGTGACCTATCTAATAATAAAATAAATAAATAGCTTATGAAAGCCTGCATGACAAATTTTCTATTTCAATTGAAAGCACGGCAACAAGCGAGGAACGGGAGGAAGAATGTTTTCCCAAAGTCCGTTTCGTGTGTGGGTGAAAATGGCGGCCTCCCTTTTCGCCTGGTTTATTTGGAACGCAGGAAATAGCTAGCCAGCAAATGGTCACTGCTGTCTCCCATTCTTGCGGCGAGATAACACCTACACCAAACTTTATGCTTTATTTTAGAAAGCTTCTTATTATTTTACTCTCGAATGTTTTTTTAGAAGGTGCATAAGCCGAAGGTTTTGGGAACTATTTATAAATCTAATTTACTTGAGGACAAAGGCCGTTGTGACAAATACAACAGACACTAGAAGAAAAAAAAATGGCAAAAAATGTCTCAATACGTTTAATCCTTGTCCACTTAAAAAAATAACTTCATATTCTTTTTTTACTATCGAAGTTTCCTAAGTAATATTGTTTCCCCATACGTTGTCAAATTAATTGTAAATTCAAGGCTTCATGCAGGCGATAATCTAGATAGTTTAAAGAATAGTTTTGAAACGAATAGAGATAACGAATAAAGATAGTTTTGAAACGAATAGTTTTATTATATTAGAGAAATTTTTTCCGCAATTAAAAATCGGGGAACGGATGCATTTTTATGTTTGTAAACAATGTTCTTACGGATCCTGGACTTGCTAAAAGTCCGAACTTTTGAAATAGTACTCTAAATAGTACTCTTTTCACTGTAGGGGCACTTTGTATTCTAAGGATAAAAAAACAAAAAAATATTTTATTGCTAAAACTTGGACCTAAAACAGAAAAAAATGCTTTTCAAAAAATCCAAGATTCGTAATTTTTTTTTTAAATTTTAGTTAATGAATTACTTAATGAATAATTAAATAATTAACCAATAGATATTAGATGGTTAATGTTTTGAGTGGTAGTATGTTTTAAAATAGTTAATGGAATAGTTAATTTTAAACGTAAATTTATTCTAATAGGCGGGATATTCCATTATCTGGGATCACATTGATTAACTGTTAAGGTTTGATATATTAAAAGTTTATTACAATACGCGAGATATTTCTTTAACCAATATTCCATTAAGCTGGTTTGACTAATTATAAAAACTTTTGATTCTGTAAGGTGAAAGTGTATACGAGAATACGAGTAACGCAAGAATATGACACAGCATTTTGATAAACGAGATCCAATGCATTTCTTTATATTTTCATGTGTTTTTATATTTCTGTTTTGTATTATATGATTGTTTTATTGCGTTTTTTTCTCCTCTTTGATCAATTACTTATTGTTTTTCTGAGTGCATTATTTTTAGTTCTCAGTCTATGGTTTCTATAAATATATTGCTTTGAAACAAGATTATTTCTTTGAAATAAAGTAGTTGACTTACTTACCAAAAGATGGCGCCTAAGTGAAAAATATTCCGTCTGAAACGGTGAAGAGACACTTTTCTTTTGCACTTCATGTAGAAATTAAAATAGCTGTTCTTCAAAAATTTTTAATAGAGTTTGAGGTTTTGCGAAAACTGAGTAAATGTTTCTTCCATCCCCGAAAATTGGCAGAGGAATAGTATGACAATTTTAATAAGACTAGATGACAAGTTAATTTAAACTATGGATGGAAAAGTTGTTTAAAATATTTCATAGGATTTGAGATTTTGTGAAAATCGTGGAAATGTTTTTCTCACATCCCTCAAAAACGGATTAAGAGAATAAAAATTTGGTAGCATGAATGGCAACGACTTAAACAATAAATGTCTAATTTTTCAGAGAAATTGAATAAATTTAAAGCTTGGCAAAAATTGCATTCCTTCCCCGCTCTTCCTTTTTTTCTTTTCTTTTCTTTTTTTTTTGAGGGGGGGGGGGAAATCACGTAATATGATAGTTGGCTATTACATTTAAGTAAATTTCGTGTTTATTTTTAAATCTTTTTTGCTTTTTTAGATTTTTTGAAAAGTGTAAAAACGCTTCTTGAGTAAAATTAAATTATCTCCCACTCACAGAGAATAAAACAAAATTTAGTTACAGGCAAGGAAAGACCTCTTGAATTTAAAAGTTCATTGCACTAAAATTAAACATTAATTTTAAAAATAAAATATTTTCTTTACAGACAAATTTCACTTTCTCAGCACTTTCTTATTTTAACCTGTAATCTTTTAACTGTACACATAAGTTATATGTTTTTTATACTTTCGCCAATATGCTATTCTATTCTTTATACCCCTTCGCCAATTCTATTCTTTATACCCCTATAATTTTAATGAAAATATAGTCATTATAGAATTCTGCATTACGTACTAATCCGCCAAAGACGAGTACTTAAGCTAGTACTTTATATTATGACTCAAGAAAATTTTGCACAATTTTCACAAAATCTAAAAAGCAAATTAACATAAAAGAAACTACTTTAGCTTCAATAGCCTTTTAAAAATTTATTTTCAATTTATGTAAAAAAAAATTAAAATGTACATATCATTAAAAAAAAATTCTCTTTTAACGTTTAAGTGCTTCCGATCATGCTACCAAATTTTATTTCATTCTCTTAAGCCATTATTTCTAAGGGACGAGAACATACATTTGCACATTAAAAAAAAATTAAAATTAATGAAATATTTTTAAAATTTTGGCATCAGTAGTTTAAATTAATTTGCCATCTAAATTAATTCCAAATTTCATGCTATTGCTTCGTCATTTTTCAGGAATGAAACAAACAGTTACTCGACTTTAACAAAATTTCAAAATCTATAAAAAAAATTGGATGTATTTTTGCGCTTGTAGTTTAAGTGACCAGATTCATCATTTTCTTCAATGGTTTATTTGTGAAAGCCAGTTAAATATCTAAACATTTTCAATAAATTTTCGCAAAATCTAATCAAACTTGGGAACATTCAAGGGGCAGACGCCCCTTGTATATTCTTGCCATAACACAAAACTCAATTTGTAGTCGTTTTTATGTGATGCACGAACAACTATTTACAATTTTTAAAGCAATGTTTACAAAATCTCAAAATCTAATCAAATTTTTTAAAATATTGCTGCCTATAGTTTAAGTTGCTTGTCCACCTATCGTGTAACCAAATTCCATTTCATTCTCTTAAGTCAAATTTACGTGATGTGCGAACAAAAATTGAGCTTTTGAAAACACTTTCGCAAAATGTAATTGGAAATTTTAAACAAATGCAGCGCCTATTTTGTATGTCGAGTAACTACTAATCATGTTACCAAATTTCTATTTTAGTAGGTATATATTAAATTGAACTATTTTTCAATGGCTCTGAGAAGGAAAAAATCACGTAGGATGATCGAATTTCAGGGGTCATATACAAATTACGAAATAAAATAATGATTGCATAAATACATAATACTTTTACTACTATTGGTATTGTACAGCCTATTACCAAATTTGTTTACGGTATCCGACAATGTCGAAAAATCCAATTTTGACAAATATTCACATTTTTGTTTTACTGTCTCAAAGTAAAGTACCATACATAGATATTCTGAAATGGCCTGTATTTTAATTATATATGTTTGTAGAAGTCTAGTTATGGTCATTTAAATAGTAAGAGATGGTTGCCAAAATTTTAAATGTTTTTATTAAAAAACGAAATTTTTTCGCAATTAACAGCACGAAAAACTTGATTTCTCATTCAACCAACAGTTATATGAGTACACATGCAAAGCCGCATATGATTATTTTGAAAAGCATTTTTCGTAGCCCGTTTTTCCCAACGATGACATTTTCCTTAAATTTTTCAATAAATTTCAATTAAAAAAAATAAATATAAAGAAGATTTAAATTGTTATCATTCTCAAGTTTTTTTCTTTAAAACATACCCACAAAATATTCAGAATGTTACGTATTAGTTACCGAATGTAGTCGCATAATTTAAACATATCTCTGAGCCTTTTATGATGAAAGACTTTGTACACGTCCCTATAAAAATTCAAATTTTATATTTAACTGCCCCGTATTAAATATAAAATTAATTACCCCGTAGAAAACAATTCCCAAATAATAAAATGTGTCCCATACACTAATGAGGTGATGTATAAAATTTGAGAATTATACCTTAAAATCTGTAAGAGATATGAAGATAAATATATGCTGAATTAAACCACTTTTCAATGGCTGTCGAAGGAAATTAAGTCAGGTCGGACGATTGCCTTTCATGGGTCGTGCGGAAAAATCTTGAAAGAAAATAATTTCGTGCACTCTAACAATGAACGTTTGCATTCAAATTCATGTATAGCCCCATATAATTTTGTTTAAAGATATCTCTGAGACGTTTTATGATGAAAGACTGAAATTTTTTGCATTACCGGATTGGTATATGGGGTACATTTTACTAACTGGGAATTTTCTTGTACGGAGGGAATATCTATACCTGTATAATCCGAATTATTTATTATAGTGAAATATGCGAAGTAAGCAAGTAGATTAGTATTTGCATGCATGCGCGAGTAGACATTACAGTTTTAATGCCGACAGAATGTGCAACTTTTAAATGACGTGACTTTGCGTGTAGCATTTTAAGAAATGTAGCTATGGCATCAGTGCTAGAGTATTATCAAAAATGAAACAGCCAGTGGCTACAAAATGGTAACGAAAGAATAGAAATAAGCTAAATTGATGTTAGTGAATCATCAATGACAAAAATATTTAAAAGAATGAAAAGGCTCTGCTACAGGAGAAAAATAATCGTTCCTCAAAACAAAGGAATAAAATTAATGTTCAGCTGTCACAATCCAAATTCATTTTGGAAAGAAAGCGTTTATGATAAAGCTTACAAACACATGTAAATCAATATTTGTGATTAATACATTTGTATTATTAATCCTCTAAATATTTATGTTGCAGATTTGTAAATGACACTGGCTTATTCTTTTCTAATTTTACTGCATGGATGTTAAGCATTGAAAAAAATTATTTTATAAGCATCGATTTGAACATTCTCTTTAAATTATAAATCAATCTGATTTTTACATTACTAAATATTATAATTATTTTTCAATTTTGAGGATTTCAAAGTAATTTTATCTAAAATATATAGAGTGGTAAAAATACCTTCCTACATACTTGTTTGTTAAACAATTACTCAGGGTTTAGTTATCATTTAAACTAATAATGCATTGCAATTTTGCCACGCATTTCAAAGTTCAATTCATCATTTTTAACCTCCTATATCCCGCTAAAGCAGTACTTGTAAGAGACGCTTAATTTCCGTGATGTATATCAAGGAATCACCATTAACGGAATTTGTTAAGCTGAAACCTTCTCTGATATTTATGGGAAAAATATGAATTATCCTGATTTTAGGAAAAGGAATTAGATTTTGATTAAAGTAGTTAATTAAATGTTCTCAGAATTATACAAAAGGTGAAACGTGTAGCAATGGAGACTTGAATGAATATATATTTCTACTTTATTTCATACCATTATATGTTTGTGTTCAAGCATATTAACGAGTAACATTCAAAATTGAAATACATATATACTATTAGGTACAATATTTATTAATTTTGGTTACGTCATGAATTGCTGCTTTATTTTATGTGATTTTTAAGGTGAGGAAAACTTATGTGCGAGATGAGCAAGTCGTATAAGATGAAGTGTTTATAAGAATTTGTATTGATTTGAAGATTATATCCCACGCTTAAAGTCAGTGCATTTTTATTATGTGGTGTATGTTACTGAAATCATTCTCCCCCTCTCCGTCCCCCATAAAAAAATAAATAAATAAAATTCATAAACATATATTTTAACTCATTTCCCTTCCTCCTCGAAAATTTACAAACGTGATTAAATTCTAAAAGAAAAATTTGCCTAAGCTTATTTAAGGTTTTCTATTTAACCATAAAAAATTGAGAGGATTTAAACAGCGTTTTAATTTGATAAATATAGCGAGTATTCGATTTCATGGATAAAATAGCTCATTTAAAAAGATTTCGCGTAAAATGTTACAACCTTTTAAAGATTCTACTCCATTGATACACTGATGGTTTAATTTTTATGTGGCATTATCCTCGTGTAGAATTAGAAATCAGAATCATTTTTAATGGTCCGAAATCATTTGTATAAATGATCGGGGACTGTGTCAAGATCCTTTAAAAAATGAACACCCCCTGTATAAAAGTTTTTTTTTTTTTTACAAGGTTAAGAGACATTTATGCCCATGGGTTCAGACTCTTAGTGTTGAAATGCATTCTATCTTTCAATAAATATACCATAACTGCGGAAGATTATTCGCTATCTAATCATAGGTATAGAGTTGGTAAAAATAAGCTTTGAGAAAATACTTTTGCAACGGGCGGGCACTTGCCGATTAAGCATTGCCTACTACAACTGCCCAAATGTATTGTTTCCATTTTATTATGGGGGCCTTCCAGTGGGCGGCCAACGTTACACCTTATGAAGGGACAGGCAAGTTAACATTCATGTCCAAGTCGGGATTCAAACCCGGACCCAAGGCGGGATAGAATGACTCTTAAGTAACTACACCACTTGGATGGCTTTTGAGAAAATGTAATGACATGTGCGAGGACAGTGAGGAATGTAAGTTTCCCACATTATTACCTGTAAAAAAGTTTATTGCAAAAGATACAGCAATATTTCAGCTGCTTCGCAGCATAAGAATAACCTGTACTGTAACACTTGTCTTACCGTGAGATAAGTTTTTGTCGTCCAGTGTCATAAAAATCGGTCACCTGAGAAAGGAGCCAGAGTGTCACCGTTATTTGCTGTCTTCGTCAGTGGAAAAGTGATTTCCGGATAGGAATTCCTCCAGGTGTAAGTCACTGGAAGCATAGGTTATCCATGTGCTACCGATCTTGCTTGCAGTGATTTGCACCTGTAGAAAATTCTGTCAGGGCATCACTTATCCGCTGACAAATGCTGAAAACAATGACACTCTCTCTTCTTTCTCAGGTGGTAGACTTACACTGGACTAAAAATACGTATCCCACGGTAAGAAAAGTGTTGCAATAAGGTTATACTTACGCTGCAAAGTATCTGAAATATTTCTGTATTTTTTGCATAAATTTTTCCGCTCAATAATTAATGTTTTGTTCCTTTTTATGATCCTTGGGAAACTTACTTTGTAGATGACCAACGTATTTACAAATACTTATATTTTGAAACGTCAATAAAGAATCTGCTAGATTTTGAGTATTTGGTACAAAAATTGGTAGTAAAAGAAATCTGGTTTTAAACACCAGGAATAAAAAGAAAAAGGCATCTAACGTTTGTGAGGTTTTATATTTTAGAAGTAAGTTTGAATAGCTGGCATATTTGATAAAGTGAAAGATATCATATATTTTCTCTTTTATATTTCTCCACTCGATTGGAAAAACGATATTACGTGCCGAATTCAACAATTCAGGAAACGGATTTTGAAGTAGATACAACTGATTGACTGCATTCATCCCGCTGAGCATAGTTACAAATAAAGTTACTAGTTTAAATAACATTTATACTAAGTCGATGAATTCTATTATTATAATTTTTTTTTTCGGGTATTGAAAAATATCTGAAAAAAAATTAATTTAAACTTACCCTCCCCCCCCGCATAATGCGTGGTCTTAAAGCAAACCAGATGAAGCAAGAAACGTCACTACTATGGCTGATTTTTTCTATGGCAACTTTCATACTGCGTAATAAAATAATTAATTAAATAAATAAATGCCTACTGCAATAAATGCGACGACATGATAAGATTTCATAGTTTAAGAATGAATCTTCATGCGATGACATATGTCAAATGATTTAATTGAAAGTCTCCAAATTTAGGTAATTTGGAATATATGATGAAGTTAAAATTCGAGAAAGTTCGAAACCTAATAGTTTAAATATAAATATGTTTTTAACAAATAAGCAAAAATGTTTAAAACTAATGTATAAAAGGCTACATACTCGTAGTATAACTTAAAAGTGTTTGCTTAGCTTTAAAATATCGGAAAAGAAATATTTTAAATAAGTTATTATTAATATATTTTAATTATATATTTTAATATACTATTAATATATTTTAATTATATATTTTAATATATTATTAATATATTTTAATTATATATTTTAATATATTTTTTTTTCTACAAGTCATTATTAATAATTTAGGACTCTTTCAAACTATGCATAGAATTTCCTCTTATCTAGGAGAAAAGTATGCATTGTTAACATATTCAAGAAAACCATCTTTTAAAACTTCAATCATATAGGCTAATAAAATTCCAAGAACGAAAATTCAAAAAATTAGAAATTTAAACAAGCACGATTTTCTTTTTAAACAAAGGAAACCGAATTTAAATTACTTCAACAAAATGAAAAATGATTCCCATTGTAAAATATAGGGGCAAATATTATCTAGCTGGGTTCAATTTTCGAAACTTATTTTTGGTGGGAAATTCGCAATAAATCGCCAAAGTGGCCACACCAGATACTTTCGATATACTGCTACTACCTCAGGTACTAGACGCCATTTTTTTTCTTTCTAATGGCCGTATGAGGTACCTATTTGAGGCTTGACCACAACAAAGGTCACAGATGTTGGTCATTTTGTTATGGGGCATCTGTTAATGAGACCAACTTTGCCCCCGCCCCTATGAGGGGTCTGCTAATTTTGAATCAATTCCAGATGAGAGACCTAGCACCTGAATTCGGCACAACTACAAGCATCGTTTGAACGTGGAGGACATAGAAGCCACAAGCAGATTTTACGTGCACCAACTGCCATTAGCGTACACGGTCCAACAGCAGTCAGCCGTAAGGAGTTAACCTTCCCTAGCACTGACAAAGCTGGTTATGCTTCACTTTCTTGTCCTTAAGGGAACATTGCTTAGAGACTAGGCCACTGCGGAACACTGGCAAACATTAAAGCAACGGTTTAAGAACATGAGTTTTTTTCGGATTTTCTTCATTATAAAATCATTAGAACTTGACCGATTAATATGGGATCACTACTAAAGTACTCCCTTTCGTATAAAAAAAGAAATATATAAATCGATACAAGTAGTAAAACATTATCTCTGAACATACATACAAAAGAAAAGATTTTGACCAGTTGGTAATCCTCTCCTGTTTGAAGCCAGTTAAAATGAGAGATTATATGGACTAGTTAGCACGAACTGGTAAGTTGAACTTTTCTATTAGATAAAGTCTGACGATTGAATTACGAAACAGAAAGAAATCTGTCTAAATAGAAAGAAAATCTGTCTATATTCCTATTTAAATATTAATGAAGGTCTTTATAAATAATAACTTGAACAAGAATGAAGTATATTTTGTGCATGTTAAATGGTTTTCTTTATTTTCATAAAAATAAAACTGCTGGATTGATTTCGATACTAGCATATGGCTAGAAACATTTTATTTCGCATTTTTAAAATAGTCACACGAAGCATAAAAAATTACTAGTTCATGCCCTCTTGTAATTTGACCTATATTTGCATTGCATTTTATATGTATTTTTCTACTGACAATATGAGAGTTGTTCCTCACTTTATCATAATTCAAACTTACATACGATTATTTAAAACTGACTCCAGAAACTTTTTTAAAGTTGGTTTTATTTATTTATTCCATTTTATTGCATAAAAAAAGAAACGATATTATTCCTGAATTTAAAAAAATCCACTCAGAAATTAATAATTAACCGCTTAATACCCAAAACCTCTTTTTTCCCGGTACCAGGGTTTAGAGTAAATTTGTACTTGCGTATTCCGCTTGTAATCATCTGAGAATATTGCTGCTATTTGCTAGTTATTTATAATCAAGACAGAGTAAAAAGCAAAAGAAAAAATGAAAAAGTAAGTATTGGTGAATTAGTTTTTACTAATTTCGAATTAGTGAGTGTCTCTTGGCAAATAAAATATTAGTGGGTGACAAGTCCATGACACCCATAGACAAAATTAAAATCTGGCTCTTCCAGAATGCCCATTTTACTGTTGTATATCCCTGCGTGCTCCATGCGCAATCGACAAATTTTTCAGTACATGTAATTCATGTCCATGTTACGTTGAAGGAGCAGCATCAATGGTAAATGATCCTGGCATATGACTTATGGCATCAAAAGTGACCAGTTTATGCAAATCGAATATATTAGTGGGTAGGTACTTTCAATATGGACAAGGGATGAAGAATGAGGTCTGCATCATCTGCATCCCGCCTGCTATTAAAAAAATGCCCAACTTAAAATTTTGACACTCTAGCCTGCGTCTTACACTGGCTTGAACTGTGAGACGGAAGGTGCCTGTTTCAAAACCAGGTCTCTTCCGCCGACCTAACCGTTCGGTGTTTACCGTGGTTTCCTCCAAAACTTAGCGTAAATTCGGGTTAGGACCTCTTAGAAAGACCCCCATGGAGGACACTTCACTCTTCGACCTAGAGCTCAGGTGTAGTTAATTGGCCGTAAACCAACAACATCCTAGTCTGGCCTATTTAGAAATACGGACCTGGACAGGTCTATAACATAACCAGATGTCTCTTTGGAGAAGGGAGGACCTTACCAAGAAATTAAAAACGACAGCTCATATACGAATGAAACAGGACGTATATGCTGTACGTATGGTAGTCGTCTAAGATAAAATGAGAACGTACGCATCGTACGTCTTCAATGTCAAGAGGTTGAAACAGATAAATTAGCTCAAGCTAGAGATAAGGGATCTGATACGGAAATGACACTCTAGAAAGGTTGCAAGTAAGATCAGGTAAAACCGTTTTTCTCTTTTAAAATAAGATTTTATGTATCGCGTATTTGAGAACCTTCGAGGGATCGCGATACATAAAATACACCTACCATTTGCTTCTGAAATCCTAATCCTACACGCAGGCAAAACATAAAAATAACAGTATTCTTCTGCACAAATAAAAAACTCGAAAGGAAAACAACGGCAAGAATAAGGAGGATTTGGAATGCACTCAAGACGAACTCGGAATTACACGATAATAGATGAACGAAAGAGAAAATAATAGTTTCTGCAATCTTATCAGCGAGTATTGGTCTTGCACTTCTGGAATATTGATGAACCTTGTTCCAATACACACATTCTGGCACAATATTTCATACACAATACTACTATGGGGAATGCGGAAATAAAACTCTCTTTATGGATTTTTCTACGGAATGGGAAGCTAATTTATGGTTACGTGGGATAAGCCATAAAAACATATATTTTTTTGTCTGTTCTTCTGGAACGGTGATTTTTTCCTTATGTTAATTCTTATCGTAGGAATCTTATTTATGTTTACTGGATACCATGTAAGTATAGGAAAAGGTTGATTATATTTTCTAATACGTCAACTAATGCTCATATTTTCTTTTGTAAAGGTTAGTCTTGAGTTGTCAGGAGCTTGCATTACTACGCTTTATTTTGACGTACACCTACGATAGCAAAGTAAAAATTAAACCGCATTCATCCTGGAATGCAGTACAGCAAAATCATTTGAAGTTTACAAAAGGGAAGTATTCGTTGTTAAATTATTGATTTAAAAATGTGAATTCCAATAAAACATTACCTGATTTTAAACAGAGAGTATAATGTAGTTTTATAGCGATAATTTTTTTAGTGATTGATAGAATAAGTAAGAAAATTATGACTATTGCTTGATCTCTAAAAAGGCAATGGGTTTTGATATTGATATTTTTTTCTCAAAACAGCTACAAAAACAAAATCTTTGAAAAAAAAACAACACAAAAAAGGAAAGAAGGATGAAAAACGTTCCTTCTGCTTTATATTATCAGCAACATTCAAAGTTTCTTTGCTTTTAAGGTTGTTTTTTTGAGAATTATAGAATACCCAGGAAAAAATAACCTGGGTATATGGCAATATATTACCAACTCAGTTCATTTTTGAAAGCGGTTATTGCTCTTAAGTTCCACTGACATGTTGTTTTAACTGGTTGATGAAAGTACATAGTACATTTTGTGAAGGGGCGGTATTAGTTTTTTTGAGTATTTAAAACCAGTGATTTGTTTTTAAAGCTGTTCAAAAGTCCTTTAACCCCTGTAGATATTTTAAAAGTAAAAATAATAGCCTTAAATTTAAATTTGAAAATACATCAGTTTCTGCTGAAATGCTCTCTATGTCTAAATTTAATTCCATCCGTGGAAAAATGAAATCTAAGAAATTGTTTGGACAAATTCGGAAGCGCGATTCACTGGAGTGATGAGCTCTAGATTTGTTGAATATATCATTTGTCACATGGACATGAAGGCCTTATGTTGATATGATCGACCGATTATTGCGATCTTTGAGTCGTTAAAGTATCGTTTTGGATGATACGTGTTGCATTAGGATTTTTTTTAAACATAAAATGTTTTGTTTTCAATTAATGCCTGGACCTATATTTAAATTTGAGTTTCCTTAACGATTGCTGTTTCACAGTTGTTGTAGAGTTGAACATTCCTAATGGAATAGGCAATTCGTTTCGAATATTTATTCTAATAAGCAGGATATTACCTTATCCGGGATCATATTGACTAATTATCACGGTTATGTACATTGAAAATTCATTACGATAAGAGGGATATTTCTTTAACCGAGATTCCATGAAGAGGGTTCGACTATAAATTATAAGCGTTTTAATCAAACAGCAATTGCACAAAAGTAAAAATAATAACTCTCTCAATTGATTAATGTAAATCCCTATCAGAATATAAGGAGTTTTTGAAAAAAAAAGCATTTTCTGAGACTTACAGCTGAGAGCTGTGAGTCTTATGATTATTTAAATTATTTCAATTTTGCCATGTAAAAAATAGATTTTCGTATAGAAGCTAGATTGTTCCTTATTTAATATTTTTTCCCAATCTTCTAAGGATTTTGAACATTCTTTCAAATTTAATCGTCGCTAAAACCATTATAGAGCATTAAAATAAGAAAATGGCAAATTAAGATGAAAGAAAATTGCCAATTAAAGTACTTTAAATGAAGATCGGAAAACAACTAGCTAATCCTTCTTCAAATTTTTAATCTCTATGTTTTAAATTCGCTTTCCTTTATGTCACTGAAAACTTCAAAAGTACTTTTTTTTACCGAGATGTAAGCTCCTTTAATTAGAAGGTAAGAAGTTAAGAAGTGATATATATGCAGAAAGAAGCTCACAGATAATATGAAAAGTTGCTTTTTAAAATCCTTGAAACACGAATTAATTATGAAGTTAAAATACTTTTAAAGTCTTAGTGAAAGATATTTTAAAGTGAGCGGATGGAAATTAATTTCAGAATACCAAACTTTAGTGTAAATCTACGTAAACTTAACTAATTATTTATTTAGTTCTAATGATTCATAAAATGTGTAGCTCAAAATATAAAACTTATAAATGTATCTTTATTTCAGTAAAAAACATCATGTTCATCAAAATTAAAACTTAATCGATAAGAGTTTTTACTCGCTAAGTAACTATAAAAGTTTCTGCGATAGAAAATAAGTTAATCAGCTGTCTTTTGCCCTTCATCTGAGTATATTATTCTTATTTGAATGGCATACACATATTCATTTTGGAATCATATCACGGTATCGGTATCGTATCACAAGAAGAACTATCACAAAAGAAAACGGAATCAAACATCGCCAACACGTGCTTGTTAATAATTACTTTCAAAATATTGAAGTAATAGTCATTTTTCAACGATAGTTCGTAAACAGGAAATATAATTGGCAAAAATTGACAGCTTAGAAATTCCATTTAAGTATAGGATCCTCATTAATAAAAGCATATTATTTATGACACACTGAAAAGAAACAAAAGAACTACTTTAAATCTTCTTCGAAATTCTTTATTTTTTACATGCATACACGAATAAAATGTTTTATTGAATTGAACACATTTTAGTTGATTCAACGAAATTTGGTTATCGCTCTTTCAACCGAATAGTTTTGATGGTTTTTAGCAAAACGTTTAGTTAAATTAACAAAATATTTCGTTTAATTAACAAAACTTTTGTTGATTTAACAAAAATATTTCTTTGAAATTAGAGCCAACCAAAATTTTGTTGAATAAACAAAGCATTTTTTTTTTCGGTGTACATGACGCTTATGTCCCCTCCATTACTGTATTATGTTTCTAATTGATCTGTTAACTTTAAATGATTCCAGAAATGTAGTGTAACCAGAAGTTATTTACTCGAATTGCAAATCAAATACAAAAGGTATGTTAAACTAAAATTTTTTGTTATGCGTAAGTAAAGATATATTAATTCTGTTACAAGAATAGGAGGATTCTGCATTTGGTTCAAGGTATTTCGTTCAATTTATCTATATAGCTTTCAATACAATAACAATCCAAAAATTCGAAATTAATGAAAATAATTTTATTAATCCTGTACATTTTATTCTCTTACTTTCCGAGTAGCTATAATGCGTATGTATGTCACAAAATATTCTATAAGGTCGTGTATTGGTAAATTATTTTTACACTACTGGCTATATTAAGAATAAATAGATAATCTGACTGTAAATTTTATTGGAAATTTCAAGGTTTGACCATTAACAGTTAATTTTTTCTGTTCAACAAAACTTCATATCTGTATTTAGTTTTATATAAATTGCATCAAAATGTATGTGGGAGAAAACATTCAATCATATTTTAAACCCTTACGCAAATATCGTGCGCACAATGGAAAAAAATACTTTCGAGCATCGTTTCATAAAATAACATTTGCTAATTGCCCTAGTTATAAATAAACAATAAAAATATTTTTATTATAAAGAAGAATCTGTGACGATTAATATGTAAAACAACAATTTATTGTTTACTTTCTAATGTTGCAGGGGAGAGTGGGAATGATTAGGACAATTTACATGTTTTAATTAATAACGTTGACCATGTATAATTCTGAAATTTTGGAATATTGCTCTTAAGTATACTTTAATAATGAGTTAAATACCGATATACTATCTTTTATTAAAAATTTGTCATTTTAAATTATGATTTTTTCTGCATGCATGTATACTTTATCATTCATCGCCACCCCTAGGAATGAATGGAACATAACTGAGACTGAATGAGCAAGTACAAAATTTTTCTAGACTAAATATTGTTGTTTCACAACTGAATTGACATTGACTGATGCATTGAAGCAAACTAAGTTTAATTGATGCATTGATCAAAATTAATATTAACTGATGTCACGACTTAAAATAACATTAATTGATGTGCTGACTAAGATTAATATCAAAAGACAAAGCTCTTTGATTATTACAGTTTCCAATGCTCTACGTTTCACTAACTACATTATGATTATTAATTATGCTTCTTCTTGGCTCTGGCTGCTCTCCGATCCTACCGAAGAATCTAGTGCCACCTCTCGTCAATTTTCATGCTTGACGCCTTTCACAACCCTTTCTCGATTTAAAATTTCGATTAACTCTCTTTCATAATCAGAGTGCCTGTTCTTGTAGTTTGTCAATTTTCTGAAATTTTCAGTCTGTTACGATGGGGGTATTTTGGGCCAGTTGATATTTTCTAATGTCTCGTCCAAAACACTTCCTTCGCACTTGGAAAATAGTAGAAAATTGGCAAACGATAAAAGCAGGCACATGGTTATATGAGAGGCAATCAAAACTTTAGAAGAGTAAGGGGTTGTGAACAATGTCACGCCTGTGCAAATTGACAAAGGATGGCAAAAGATACGCCGAAACGTTCTGAGAGCAGAGAGTGCCAGGAAAAAGACTATGTAGGGGCCCGAAAGTACCCACAACTTTAGGAAAAAATGGTATTTTTTACGTTTCACTGTTCATTTTATACTTTTGTATGTTATTTTGATCAGTGTGTATTACAATTCTAAGCTGCTGATTATAATATATTGAAAAGTGTGATATTTTTTCTCATTATTATTATTATTATCATTCTCATTATTGCTATTACTATTATTATTATCATTATCATTATTACTAATGCTATTATTATTATTATCATCATCATCATTATGGTCTTATGCAAAGTTTTAAATTGGTAAACAATAGAGATGTATGGAACACAAATGTTCCATTCATCCGAAACACCACTTGGTTACATAAAACAACTGTACGAGATCAAGTTACTGCACGAGATTATGTCTATTCACCAAATTAAGGCGTATTTGTAACTATAAACAAATACTTAATTTATAATTACTACTTAATTTAAGCACTAAAAACTTACTTTGGTTGTTGATAAATGCGCTTGAATTTTTTCTCTCCTTCTGTGGTGGTTACAATTCTCAAACTATATGTGATAAATGAACCCTGTGATCTACCAGACAACATAAGAACTATCCAGACTGAAAAACATAGAAATTCTGCTGCTGTGCTACTCAACCCCACTCTCTCCCACTGATGATTTTCCGAAATGTCCTATTAGATAATGAGCTAAAATAACAGTTGTATTTTAAGAATAATGTAGTACTGATCAAAATAAGAAGAAAGAAAATAGGTTTTATATCAGTAAATACATTTATTATTTACAAATAAATTTATACGTATTTAATTTTAACATCTTGTAACCTTAGAAATTTTTTCTATATTTTCTAACTTAAAGTTAGAAAATACTTACTTTGGTTGGTACATTAGAAATTTACTCTTTAAGAGAAAATTTAGGGGGGGGGGAATTACTCTTAAAGAGTAAATTTACTCTTAAAAAGTAAATCCGTCTATCCCTCCGTACTCCAATTACCGTACGTATTCATGTATTTACTACAAAATTTATAAATCTTACTTCGATATATTGAACCATGTACTGTTGAAAATGATTCATGTAGCATTTTAAGTTATTTTACGGGAGAGCATGAACGAATTTCAATACATTACGCTTTATGGACAGTCGTTGTTCAAAGCATATTTTAGAGATATTCGTCTACTTTTAAACAAAATAAATGGATTTATGTTATTGAGTATTAAAAAATAATGCTTTTCATCGCAAATAGTGAACGTTGCACTTATAGTTTATCTACAGAACTCAACACAATTTTAAAATATTATAATCAATGGCAGTTTAAAGATATTAAACCATTTTAAGTGCAATACAATAAATATATAAACTTTTATAACATTTCCCTCTTCAAATAACATTAAAGAATAAAGTAGATAATAATATAAAAGAATTAAATTTCTTTTATAGGAGTTCAAAGTGGCATGGACAGTGGTATAGTTGTATACAGATTTTTTGAAAAAAGTCTGGCGAAAATCTTGCCAGAATTGACGAGGACACATCGCCATATTTGGCGCAAAAAAAGGCCGTTTGTTTTGGAAAGTCATGTATAAAAAATGCGTTTGGTAGGATTTATCTTCCTTGTTATAATTATATGACAGGGAAATCTAAGCCGTACTTTTTGTGGCAAACTGAGTATTTCTGTGACTAGTTTCTCATTGTCAGGAAACCATAGAAACATTTACTTCGTACGGGGGAAAATTCACCGGTAAAACCTTCTTCAAAAAACTTAATCTTCACAATTATCAAAGAGCACTGGTACATTAAAATCCCATTAAAATGCATATTCAGCTGCGTGCTTTTACACGCATCAAGCGGCATGTAAGCATAATCAGAAAGACTCATTAACAGTACGTTTAAATTGCATATGGATACGTCGGTCTGGAGGGAAATAAAAAACCTGTTTAAGCAAATTAAGATTAGGAACCTAATTTGGATTGAGGAATATGCATTTCTTTGGAAAATGAAAACACTTAAGCTAGTTGACACTTCATTCCTCATAGCAAATAGCGCGCTAGAAAGGGAAACGCACAAAGCTCCCCTTTTCAAAAAGCAGAAAGCTCTCATTACATTGAAGATGTATTTTTAAGTACATTTATGAAACTTAAAAGTCTTTCCGTAGTTTGCTTCTCTTTTTTTGATGGAGCATTCCACTAAAAGATCGTTGAACTGACGTTAAAGCACACTTAAACATGTGAGAAAAAGTAGATTGATCGATTCCTAGATAGAAGAGAAAATATCGATTTAGTAAAAAAAAAAAAAAAAAAAAAGAAAGGAATAATGCTTTTACTTTAAGCCCCTTCGGTTTGAAATTTGGAAGTTTACGAGTAAAACATATTTAGCTCCTTTTGGAATTCTTAAAAGATATTCTTTTCATAGATATGGATTTTGCTAGATTGTAAAAGAACTCTGATGAGGTTCCCTTTTGTGTTCAAAATGATTTCTGTTAAAATGCTTTATTATGAGTTAATCGCTTCCAGAAATATTCTTCGAAAATTGATTAAGAATAATTTGAATTATGTTTAATTACGTAGGCATATTTCATTGGAGTGATAGTTTAGCCAAATATAAAGAATAAACAGGGTGTCCCACAAGATTGTCACAAGCTTTATTTCTTTATAGTGATAAGAGGGCAATGTAAATTTTAAAAATGTTCAAAATAAGGTCGGAAATAAGACAAGAAAAAAATCCTCTCGTTAATTTTCAAAAAGTTACACTTTTTAAATTTGTATACAATCCATGTACGAAAAAACTCCCAATTAATAAAATGTGCCCCATTCACTAAGGATGTGATGTACAAAGTTTGAGCTTTTTATCATAAAACGCACTGTGAGATATCTTTAAACTAAGGCGAATGATATGAATTTGAATGTAAACGTTCGTCGCTAGAAGGGAAAAAAATATTTTCTTTCGTAATTTCTGTACGACCCCTGAAGTAGGATAGTCCGATGTAGAGGTGGGGAAAACCGTTATTTTCAAAGAACAGTTGTTCACCGTTCTCGTTCTTTTTTAAAGAACAGTTCTTTTTCCTGTTCTTTTGAGAACAGGTTCTTTGATTTATGGTAGCTTTATTATGACTATTTTATTCAATTTAAAAATGAAAATATACGTCTTTTTAACATGTACTATACTTTAGTACAATTGTAAAACCCGCAGTGGTCTGGGCACTAAACTCCGTTCCCATAAGAACACGAAAAGTGAAGCAGCATCCGGATTGGCCAGTGCTTGGGAGGGTCAACTTCCTCTCGGCTCGACTGCTGTGGGACCGTGTGCCCTAATGGGAGCTGGTGCACGTAAAATCCGTCGTGGCTTCAATGTCCTCCAAATTGTTAAACGATACCTCTGGGGGTGCCGATTTCAGGGGTGGGTCCCTCCTCTGGAATTGGTTCAAAATTAGGGGACCCCAAGCTGAGTCGGAGTTCCTCCCACTGGGGCTCATTAAAATGGAAGCAGCCCCTTCCGCCCATCGCCTGCCTATTTGAGGGATCTGGCACCGCCCCGCGGGTTGCCAGAGGGCATTAGCAACAACAACAACAATTGTAAAATGTTTAAAAAAAAACTTTGCAACCAACATTCTGGCTTTCTTCAATCAAGTATGTTAACAGTAATTTTTTTGTAAAAATATTTTAATTATATTAACGTTCTATAATATACTGTTAAATATGCACATCTTTTTAAAATCAAAATTTTTTCCGATGCTTTTTATTTACTTTTGTTATCCTTACTCATAGGACGTATGTAAAAATAAATGGAAAAACTGAAATTCTAGAGAGAATTATTTAGGCCAGGCTTAATTTTCGATTACTTACCTGAGTAATACAATATTGCTTACATTAGTAAACAATATTTGATTCTGAAAGCTCCTAAAATGACATAATATTCATAACTGTTTGATTAGACTTGTCGGTATTTTAATTAAATATAATGAAACACTATAGAAGAGCTAAAGAACTAGTATACTTCTTCTGTGTCGCTTTCATTAATTTAAAATCCGTATTTAGTAAAAGGCAATATTACAAAATCTTCATTTTTTAAACATTAATTTACTTGAATATAAATTTAAGTACAGTAATGGCTGATTCAATATACACGATATAGATATATGATTGTATATACTTCATACACAGCATGATAAACAATATTAGATTCACTTAAAAATATAAATTAAAATTTTTGTTCATTTTTGACAGGATTAATTTATTTAGATAATTGTTATCATTATTTACAAGACATAAAAATGATCCAACCACAGAAGTGTTTATTCAACGATTCGATGAACAATATTCCAAGATGCTAATGCAATAGCTAAATCTAAACTAAGAGAAAAATCAATTCCAACGAAACACCAGTTTTATTTTTGTTTTTTCTGCTTCAGCACTACCACAGCAGACCGCCGAAGCTGATAATCTGCGATGAATTCCCCCCCCCCTTTCCTAGTCTTATTCCCAGTCCACACCATAAATTTCATGATAAAGCGAACGGAAGATGCAATTTTCAACACCCCCCCTTTCGAATACATTCGGGAAAGCTTCCACCCTATTGTCAATGTCGTAACCCTTGGAGGAGCGGCAGGGGGGAGGGGGTTGTAGGACTGCTGGAGAGGGAGTACACCCTTCAAGGCCGTACCCAGGGGTCTGGTCCACCACACCCCCGAAATTTAAACTTTTGTAAACAAACTAATAAAGATGAAGTTTTTGTGAAACATTCAACCTTTCTTTCGTTTGGTCCCCCTCCGAAATTTTTGTCTGGATAAATTTTTTTCTGGATACGGCTCTGACCCCTTGTACCCGAGGAGGAAAATCAAGAAGTCTGCTCCCCCCCCCCCCAATTAAAAATGTTTTTAACAAAATAATAATGATGAAATCGTTTTATGAAAAATTCACCCCTTTGCCGCCGTTCGGTCCGCCTCTTTACCTTTAAAAAATTTTATTGTTCCAGGTCTAGCTCCAAAAGGTTATGCATCCGGCACGAATAATAATAATAATAATAATAAAAACATTCATTCTTTGGCTGCAACTACAAATAAAAATATATGACTCGGGCTCCAGCTTAAAAGATATGGCTTTGGTTCCAACGACAAACATTTTTAGCTCTAAAGTTTAGACTCTAACTCAAAATATTAAATAAATCCATCTCAAGTTTAAAAAAAAATCATTGTGTAGCCTTCAGGTTAAAAACATACGGCATGGACCTGCGCATTTCCAATGGGGGAGCCCACAAAAGAGTCGATACACTCTTAGAGCTTAAAAAGAAAAAAAGAGTAAAGTTTCAGCTTAAAAAGTACATGCTCCAGCTTAAAAATTAAAGACTCCGTTTAAAAAGCTGTTAGTATCAGGCTCCAGATTAAAAATAATACGCGTGTATAAATATGTCGATTGCTTCGACTACCATTTAAGAAAATGAATACGACTTTGGCATATAAAATTACATGGCTCCGAAAATCCAGATCAAATGGCTTCCGACCTGGGCCATACCTAGAAAATAATTTCGGAGTCGGAGAGTATGATATATCGGGATAAAATTTTCAGGATATATCCCCCACACCCAATTTCTGTCTAATTTAGCAAGATTAATTTTTTTTTTATTATTGCGCAAACATTTCGTTCATTTATACATCACTGCATTTCATACCCCTCACCATGGGCGCCGGCAGAATATTTCCCAGGTGGGGGGGCAAAGACTACTCAAGGGGGGGCAAATACTACTTCAACGTATAGTTACCATGTTGGAAAGAGCGAAAAAGCAAAGGATAACACTGCATACAAAAATTCAGGGGGGAGGGAGCATTGCCCCCCCTTGCCCTATGCTGCCGGCGCCCATGCCCCTCACCACATCACCACACAGAAAAATTTTTCTGGCTACGTCCCTGTATAAATACACCATGTACATATAATGTAATAACTTCGGGGGAGCGGCGTC
The DNA here is from genome assembly GCA_038373885.1 of Cheiracanthium punctorium. Classification (NCBI taxonomy): domain Eukaryota; kingdom Metazoa; phylum Arthropoda; class Arachnida; order Araneae; family Cheiracanthiidae; genus Cheiracanthium; species Cheiracanthium punctorium. The sequence goes on along the minus strand of JAWZYV010015837.1, from coordinate 944,505 downwards.
CGAACTCATAGGACCCCCCCCCGTCTAAGTACGGCCTTCCTTCTGACTCCAAGTCTACAACTTTGACACTAGCTCAGAACTTAATTAAAGCAAAAGAACAGGGAACAGATCAATGAAAGAACACCTTTCACCGAAGAACAGTTCATTTAACCTGTTCAGCAAGAGAACGCCTTTTACTCCGTTCCCGAAAAGAACACCTTAGCTCTCCGTTCCGAAAAAGAACACCAGCTCAGGAAAAGAACGCTGAACTAGATGTTCCCGCTCACTGATCGGAGAACTCCTTCAGCCGTGATAAGAAAGAACTTGTAGCCAATAGGAGAGGGCTACTCCCGAAAAGGAATAAGAGATGGCTAAGAGCTTACCCTACTAGCAATTTTGCTCGGGCGACCACCGGCCACGTAGCCAGCCGATGATGGCCCGAGCAAAATTGCTAGTAGGGCAAGGCGCATTTTATATGGAGATAGTGTAATGCTTATATTATTCTTTGACGTTGATAAAATATTTTTTTTCGATTTGTTTGTGTTTCAGACTATCATTTTCTTTATTATTAATTTTTTTATTTTGATTGAAATTGAGTAGTTTGGCTGGAATAATAAAAATTGACGAATTGTTTTCCTGTGAGTGCATTTCGTATTGAACATATAAGAAAGCTTCTTATTCTTCGCCCAATTCCACTTTAAAATTGAGGTAGGTTGGGTAAAAAGTTCTATCCCCCCCAGATAATCATCTTCGTTATCATTATTTCTCAAAATAACTAAGATACCACAATTAGAATTTGATAAAGCTAAAATTGTGAACTTCTGTCCCCACCATCAGATACGTAGCCAATGTGGGGAGAGGGGGGGGGTCTGGCCCCCACAGAATTTAAATTTTTCTTAGCAAAAAAATATTAATCGTGCCTTTCAATGAGAAATTTCACCTTTAAGGCATTTTCCAAAATTTCTCTTTTCAACACGCTTGCCTGCCATAAAATTTTGAAGCGTCGGACCTTAATCAACTGAGAATATGTTTTGCCGTGATCACTGAACAGGGTGTTCCGTTCTTTCTTGAGAACAGGTTCAAAAGAACAGGGTGTTCATTCTTTTCCCATCTCTAGTCCGATGTTCCCTTCGTTTTATTTTTTTCCCTTAGAGAGCCATTGAAAAGTGGTATAAGTCAGCATGTACTTATCTTCATGCCTCTGACATTTTTTAGGATGTAATTCTCAAATTTTGTACATAACCTCTTTAGTGTATAATTCTCACTCTTACTGATTGGTAGTTTTTTCGTACGGGGATCATATGCAAATTTGAAAAGTGTAACTTTTTGTAAATTAAAGATATGAAATTTTTCTTGGCGGAGTCTTATTTCTGACTTTATTTCTACAGATTTTTCAATTTCGATTTCTAAATTATTTCTGATAAAGAATTGAAGCCTGTTACCATCTTTTTCGGATACCATGTATATTTATAACTCAAATTCTTTAAAAAGAAATTACACCATGTAAAAAATAAATCGTGTCATGCATTTATTCCTATAGCATGCTAAAGTCAATGACTTTCATTTAGAGCTTTTTAAATCAATAGATTGTAAACTAAATAGCTACATATTCACTATAAAGAAAGAAACGCACATGTGTATAAAATGAGACAATACGGACCGTTTCGGATGCTAAAAAAAGTACCCCCCCCCCTTCTTCAGCTGCTCCTTATTCCACACCGGCAGAATTGTTTGTTTGGTATAGGGGAGGGACAAAATTTATACAAATGAAAAAAGGTGGAGACTTTGCATCTCCTGAAATGTACGTATATACATGCATATATATGTACAGGGAATACCAGAAACACAGAACTGAGTTTTTATTTCTTAAATATAGAACATAGACATATACAATTAATTATATTGTTACATTAGAAAAAGTTGCAGCATTTTATGGCTTTGATTAAATTTTTTCCGGAGGTATAGAAATATAAATTTTTATTTTATTTTAAGACAAAGTTAAATTTTATGCTGCCACAGTATAAAAATTTCCCAATTAGTAAAACGTATCCCATACGTTATTAAAGTGATGCACAACATTACAGCCTTTCCTCATAAACGCTCAAAGATATGAAAATAAATATAGGACTTTAACCTCTTTTCAATGGCTTTCGAAGAGAAAATAATGACATCGTACGATCGTGTTTCAGGGACTGTAAACAAATAACGAAAGAAAAGAATGATAGTATTATACATAATACTTTTGGTATTACTGATATTGTATAGCCCCTCAAAACCTTCGTTTAAACACATCTTGAGACTTTATATGATGAAAGGCTGAAATTTTGTATACGAGACGTATTCAGAAAGTAAGTTCCGTTTAGAAAAGAATTAGTAATTTTTTTTTTAAGCCAAATTTATTATTACGTGAAATAGAATGCTTTAAACTATATTTTTGCATAGTTTCAGCCAATGTTCACACACTTTTCGTAGGGGGTTACCAGCTGTTAGGATTCTTCTTCACAGAAACTTCTACCAGTGACGATAACCACGACTAAGGCGAACAAAACAAACGTAGAGGAATGCTCAATAAAGGGATTGTGGTGTTCCATGACAATTCTCGGCCTTATACTGCTGGTGACACTCAAAAGGTGATTCGACAGTTTCGTTTCGAGCAGTTCCATCACCCGCCGTACAGCCTAAGCTTGGTGCCGCCCGACTACCACTGGTTCCAGCACATGAAGCGAGAGCAAAGCGGCAAGCTCTTTAAACCCGACGATGAAATGAAAAATGCTGTGGAGTCGTGGTTATCGACATTAGCGGGAAGTTTCTATGAAGAAGGTATAGAAAAGTTGGTAACCCGCTACGACAAGTGTTTGAACATTGCCGAAAACTGTGTAGAAAAATAATTTAAGGTATGCTGTTTCATGTAAAAATAAAATAGGCTTGAAAAAAATTTTTTTTACTATTTTTTTTTCAAAACGGAACATACTTTACCAATTCGCCTCGTATCACCTAAGTAATGTATGGGGAACATCTTACTAACTGAGAATTTTTCTGTACGGGGGCAGTATAAAAATTTATATTTCGCATTTATTTAGGTAAAATCTGAAGCTTTTAATAGATACCATAAAGTTCTGTACCTTTTTTTACGCTGTTTTTACAGAGATTATGGGATAAAATTTAATTATCTGTATCGTGTTCAAGCTACTTACAGCTTTTACAATTACAGTAGCATAAAAAAGGCGAGAATTTTTTAAGTGGCAGCTCAATATTAGTGTACTTTCTTTTTTGAACGTAAGAACTTATTCCTATGAAATCGAAATCCAGGTATTTGCGGAATTATGTCAATAATGAGATTATGGGAGAAACAAATGCATTCAGAAAGATGCAAAATACGATGTGAAGTTAATTGCTCCTATCATGGAGTTGCTTAAATTTTTCGGATAATGTTTTCCGATGAGATGAGAATAACCGCCTAGGAATAACTTTATTTGATGTTCTATTTGCTGCCTATTCATGCATTTTTATTTTCCGATTGTAAGTATTCTAGAAATGACTTCAGTTTAGGTTTGAACATTGAATTTGACAATTTAAATGGCAGCAGTGGATTCTATTATTATTTATAACCATTTTTGTTAAAAATAAAATAAAATATTAGCTATTTATTTAAAATGAAAATTGCAAATGAATTAGCCGGCATTTTTATGTAGCGAGATTTAAATTGCATTAAGAGCTCAATAAAAGTTTTATGCTCTTCCATAAAAGCTACATCACAACCTCTTCCGTTTACAACACACATTTTTCCATCAAAGCGTACACAGATCATTGTTTCATGCAGATTTTTCTGTACTGAAAGTATCAACAATATTTTAAGATTATTTTGTTTGGTAAAATTTAGTAGTCTACAACATGGCTGCCCTTACAAATTACTCACGTTTTATGAATCGCGCAAAAATTTTAACACTTATTCGCATCATCTGATATTATTTCTGAATTATCAATTCTAGAACTTACACATAAAAAACAATATTTTATGTAGAAATAAGACTGAAAGTGAAGAGTTTCGCCTGTAAAATCTGTTCTTTTGATCGCGGGTGACACTGACAAATGGCTTTGACTCTTGATACTGTAATTGCGCAGCATTTCATTTCACTGAAGTACATGTAATGCTAACTTTACGTAATGAGTAAGAAAGTTTCAATTTTTTTTAAATTCCGCACTATTGGAATCGTTTCGATTTATATTTTTATAAAAAACATTAATTTACTACCTTGAAAAGAACGAGTGCGACACTAGTGAGGTTTATAAATACTACTTATATATCAGCTGCCTATTTCGAAAGGCCCAGATCTCTAGTGAGATCATTAAGTTCAGCCTGAGAAAAGGGCTGAGGTGAATCGTCTCCAGAGGGTTTATATTCTGTATCAATGCCAGTAACTTCTGGATGTTCCGAGTCTAAAAACTCTGAAGAGATGACTGGCAATTCAGTCGGAGGCAAAGGCACTGGCAGACCAGGTCCATGAGGAATGGGGCAAATGGCCGATGGAATGTTATCAGGATGGTAAATTAGCTGGTAATTTTTTCCGGTTACACCCACGAACATGGAAGGAACAAAAGTAGCAATCATCGTAGTGGCATTTTGGTTCCCTCCATTTCAGAGGAATTCCAAAGCGCAAAGCAGCTTTCTTCCCTTTCAGCTGTTTCGTAGATCATTGAGACACTGCGCACACACTTTTTGAGGAGCCCACGATTTGTCCTGGTCTCCAAGTTTCATTCCAAAATACGCAAGATAGAGTTGTCTTACATAGTCTGCAATGCTCCTCATACGATTTTTAATAACACCATGTTTGCCGCATATATAACAAAAGTCATCTGGCAAATTTTCACATCACAGCCATGCTTCACGAAAATCACAAAAGCAACTGTTAAAATTACTTCTGTGATGTCCACTTGTCTCTATATCATACTTGTCTCTATATACTTGTCTCTATATCAGTCACTACACTCCTAAGAGGTCAGCGAACCAACCTAAAGATCTGAGATAAGGATTTGCGCGACGCTAATTGCTATAGAGATATCGCGATGGGAGGAGGGGGGGGGTGTCTCAGAGTGTTATTTCAGTTTCACCATTGTAGAATGATGGCCAAGTACAAATAAGTAAATGGCACAACATAAATCTATGGCCAGGCAGGGAGAGAAGAAATTCAAACCGAAACATTTTTATGGTAAATGTTCATAAGAATTCAAATAAAATCGAATTTTAAAAAAAGCTTGACAAAGTTTTTCATTACTATTTTTGAAATCAGCATAAAAAATATATAAAATTTAGCTTTCAGGTAGGTCTCTTCTATTATTTTTTTCATCGCAGACCTGTGCTATTTTTTTCTGTAATTTCACAAATAACAACACAAACAATACTTTTTAGCGATTTTTTGGCTATCAAATGTTTATATTTCTGTATCTGAGAGAACACCTCTCTTAACGGAACGGAGGATGTTCACTACCGAGAAGTTTCAAAGCATTCATTACCTTCATAGTCTTTCGAAAAAACTTTCTTGCAATTATTATTACATTTCTTGAATTCTTTTAATTATTTCACAGTTTAGATGCGCTTCCGAAAATATGAGAAATATTCCAATATTTAAGTAATGTGAAAGGTGATGCGATATTAAGTAATGCAAAATGCCAACGGTTCAAAAGCGAGAAATTTCAACTGGGAATCGTCCCAGAGTAGCTCAGTGGTAGAGCACCCGTACGTTAAGCGGTAGTCCTGGGTTCGAGCCCCAGCTCTGGAATTTTTCGCATAGTTGGTAAAAAAATCAGCCTATACACTCCAACTTGCCTAGTATACTTGAAAGGTTGATATATTCACTTTCTAAAAATGTATAAAACTTCCGCGGCGTAATGGAGTTGTCGCGAATTAATTGTTTCATCTGTTCCATCTGTGGTTTGCAGAGGAAGATGATAAATGCCAACGGTTCAAAAGCGGGAAATTTCATCTGGGAATCGTCCCAGAGTAGCTCAGTGGTAGAGCACCCGCACGTTAAGCGTTAGTCCTGGGTTCGAGCCTCAGCTCTGGAATTTTTCGCATAGTTGGTATAATAATCAGCCTTTACACTCCAACTTGCCTAATAATGCAAAATCTTTTTTCATAAATTATTTTATATGGTATTGAGAGATTCGTGACCTTAGTGTGAACAGTTTGTATCAAATAAGTATCACAATGCATATTGTATCTTGTGTATCACGAAATTTCAAAACATCAGACTGAAAACTTGAAGCGTCATAAGTGCAATGAATCCATCCGTCCCAATTTATTTCTTTTGGATGCATTTTACACAGATATTTTATTCAAAACATCTGCTTCAAACGCATTTTTATGAAAGTGGTTGATGATAAATTTCTATTATTCATCGTATAATAACAAAAAGGGCTTTTAGAGTACTTAAAACAATACTCAAACCAGTGTTTAAAACAATTTCTGAAACTCCCCACATTTCAGAACACAGCAAAGTACTTTTAAGGCAGTTGAAATATCGTTCTCAAAGTGAATAACTCTTTATTTGTCATTTGAATTCATTTCGAAAAAATAAAATTCAGTAAGAAGAATATATTGAAACTGGAGTGCGTCCTTTGTTCTTACTCAGAAATATTCTATTCGATTTATGTTGGTGTTTGCGCCAAATCGTTTTATTCTCAAACAAAAGTGGCAATGAAAGAAACGAAGGCTTTATTTAAACGTGAAGTGCACAAAGGGCCCAGGTTAGGGAAGAGCTTTTTCGTGTTTTGCCTTTAAAATACGACACTGATGTTGACACGTATTCTCTTGTGCCAAGGGAAATATATTTCGGAGGTTTCAAGCATTTTGTCTGTTTTAAATTAAATGATTTAATGCCGGTTTAAAAGTCGCGCTTTTATTTCACTACCACTGAATTGTAATTTTGTAGATACTTTGTTTTCGAAGTATCAAGTACAAACATGTGAAACTTTTTAAATCATAGTTTTACCATTAACGCTTAGATATATGTGTTTTTAAAAAAGTGATTATTGCTTCTGTTCTTCACCTTACTAACAAAAATATATATTTAAATCCTCCAATTTCAGAACAGCTCCTAAAAATATATCACTGTATATTCCGAGACAGAAAGAGTTTCGGAAATTAAATAACAAATGTGGAAATATGAGAAAATTGGTTGTTTAGCTGTTTGCGCATGAGTATCTTCAGGCCTACTTCTTATAAAAAGAATACAAAACTGCATTCATTTTAAACAGATTCATATAATAATGGTATTATGGAATGGCTTAATGAAAACACTTGACGGAAGTTAAAAAGACATGAAATATCCGAAAAAAACTATTTTAATTTAGATGTAACCGTAAATGCCAACTACTACGGACTAGAATTAATCACTTTTTGTCAAATAATAATTTTCGGCTTAAAATATATCAAAATTTTTGTACTACGCTCGTGAGATGGTTATTATTTGAAAAAAATACTGAAAAAATGTACTTTGTTATTTAAAAAATGGTTATTTATATTCCGTAGTAGTTGGCAGCTATGGATTAAACATAGGTACTGTTGCTATTTGTATATATTTGATTTGAAATTTGAATTAATATTTAATAGTAGAATCATCTAGGAATGTTTTAAAGGTTCAATTTGACCTTTCTAATTTAGAAAAATATAAAATTAAGATTAGTACATTTCAGTTTCAGTTAAAGATGCGGAACCACTACTCATTAAAATATTATTTTTAGAAGCGATAACAAACTAATTTCGTAGAATTTTAAATAAGTAAATTTTAAAGTAACAAATTACAAATTATTCAAAATTTATATTAAACACGTGTATTTCTTTTCGTTATTCATAAAAATATAATGATTATGGTGAATAAAGAGCATGCAGGATTTTAAAATTTGAGATGTATAATGATGGATGAAATTGCCTTAATCTTAAAATGCATGAATTTTAAACACCGCCGATCACGCGATAGCGCGTGATAGTCACATGTGCAAGCTAAATTTCCTATATCAGTTTTGTAAATAACGAATTAATTTTTCGAAAAACACAGAAATTGAGAGAAATATGTTAAATTTTGTTAGTCACAACATGGATAATTTATTTTTAAAAACTACATTTTATATGTAAAATTGACATAAGAAATTTGTCTTAGTGATCTTGGTCCGACAGTGAACGTGCTTTAAACATACCATGCAGATGTATAGCGCTATGCATTAAGGTTTAAAGTGTTGGTAAAGAAAGACAAAAATTAAATTGTTTCAAGAAATAAGATACTTTTATTGATATGCTACATTTAGATCATTTAAAAACGGTATATGTATTAGAGATTTGAGAAGAATATTTTGAAAATTTCCTTGCAGGAATTTCAAAACTTTTGATAATAGTTAAATTTTTCTTGTTTTTTTTTTTTTTTTTTTCTGACAGTACTTGAATGTTTAAATGTTTCAAAAAATAGCAAGATGTATACAAAGAAAAATATAGTATAAGGTTTTTTTAATTATTTGTTGAAATATTTAGAGAAAAAAGACGTACACCCCATTATTCGCAGTCTGCTCTACCAATGAGCTTACACAACGGGACCATTCAACTTTTCAACAATCTTAAGCATAAATGACTTTGCAAAAACTGACATTTTTTGCTTAGCTTAATTACCAGACTTTTCTGTCATAATTAGGAAGACTATCGGCTGTTCCCATTCTTTCATCAGTTTCTGAAGAGTTTTATTTCCAATATAGGTAGCGAAAATGTTGCTCTTAATTGGAATTTTCAGTTAATTAGTGAAGACTGGAACTTGTAGTTGCTAACTCATTAAGATGCAGCTAGGAATTCGTCAAAAATTATTTCCAACTTAAAAAGACTGTAAATTATCAAATTTCGAATAATATGAAAGCTCCGATACTCTCTAAATATTACTTTTTAAGAGTGAGTTACAGTAAAATTGCTGATGAATGAAATAATTTTCCAGAGTAAATACTGAAATAATTTTTAAAATATAAAATAATTGATTTCTTTTTTATTGTAAAATAACTACATTAGAATGTAGGCTGTAAAAAATTATACATGCATAATTAAAGCTGTAACTCTTATAAATTAGTGTAAAGTTGCAAAAAGGATACAAGCTATGGCTTACTTTATGTTGCTATTATTCTAAATTGAACTAAAAAAATCTAATTGAAACAAAAATATGCTTCATTCATGAAAGAACACGTTTCACCCATTTGTATGAAATAATTGTATGGAGTTCCCCATTTCTAACTTAAATGTTTCTATTTTAAACATGAATTCTGAAGACCATATATTTTTTCTCTTTAAACATAAACCTTAATCTCAAGCAAATACTCTTGAGGTTTCTATAATAACCACATTTTATAATGGATATAAAAGCGATAAAAATGATATTTTTAGAATAATCATTTTTAAGATAATGTGATGAATCTACCAAAATACCTATTTAACAAAGTCAAATAAATGTTTCTATTTAAAGGAAGATGTTCTGATTGTAAGAGTGACTGATGCCCAACCAAAATTATCTACGAAATAATCATGATTTTCTTGGAAGTTATTCCCTCTTTGCTCCATACGTCATTGAAGAAAAAAAAGTGATAGACTTCTTCATTTAAAACGTAAGAAACGAAAATAAATAAAACCCACGGCAAGGTTCTTTTCACTAAAGAAGGGGGTGTTACTTGGTCAAAATGTGCCTTTAACATATATTTCTTAATGATAAGGAATACGAACTAACTGTTGTAACAAGTCTGATGATACGTGAAAAACTAGAGTTTATTTTTTATTTTTACAAAACTTGTGTAAATTTTGCCAGTACAAAATAAGACTACCAATTTTTGGCTATACAATTGCAGATTTTGCGAAAAATTACACTTAATGGTATAATTGGAAGATCTACAAGTCACGATTTAATAAAAAAAAAATTAGCTTCAAAATAAATGCCATATTTCGACTATTTAATTGCATAGTATTGTTGCTTAATCGAATTAAGGTGAAAAAAGCAGATGAAACTTCGTAACCTTGCTCCTTAGAGTAGTACAAACGTCCTTGAAAAGGCTACATTCGAATTAACACAGATTCTTCCTTTCCACTGTATCTTGCACATACCAACTTTAAATTGGTACCATGCTCTATTTATTAGGTGAATTAGAGTTCCGAAATTTTTATTCTCCTGAATCACTTATAAAAGTTTGAGGCTTTTAGTATGATTGAAAAAAAAAAAAAAAACATATATCCAAAGCTAAATTCCCTGTACAGTGTATTAAAGAAGCTTGATTTCTTCAAATGTAAATTTATTTTAGCGATGCAAGCAGTCGATGGCAACAACTTTTTACTTCCTTGTACGGAGTATAAGGAAGTAATGTGATCCCGAAAAATTTCGGGGGCCAAATTTCTACGAAAAAACCGATTTTGGCTACCTCTAAATTTACTTTTAAGAATTTTTTCCATGCATTTCATCGTAAGCTAGCATGCACGATCATATAAACGCATCTGCAACCTTTTTTGACCAGCGGCGAGTCTATTTTGGCCAGTTTTTTTACATACCGTCTGTACGTGTGTACGTACGCACGTATGTATGTATCTATGTAACTCGATTATCTCAAAAACTATTGGTCGTAGAATGTTGAAATTTTATATTTAGGAGTTGTGCACCTCCCTTTTTAGTTCCATTCGACTGCAGAGTTTATCTACAGGGCCGCCCAAAAGATTCTAAATACATTACGTTCTATGGGCCGAAGTTCATTAAAACGTATTTTAGAGTTATTGGTCTGTTTCAAACGACTCAGAAGTGATATATGCTGTTAAGAGTTGCAAAATGAATTTCTCCATTAAAAGAAGTATCTTTGTCATTTATAGTTCTGTTACAGAAACACTCAAAAGATTTCCAATACATTACGGTCAATGGCAATTTTAGGGGCATTCATCGATTTCAAGCACAATACCGTCCTACCATATAAGTTACGTAATGGTCCGACCACAGACACGTGCCTCCCTCAAGAACTACGCCAAAAATCACCAAGCTTGGCAACTTTTGGTGTACGTGTGTGCGTATTTAACTCTCAAATCTCAAAAACTATTATGAAATTTCATGTATAAGATTGTTGTAATATCTAGTTGTGTATCTCGATTTTTGGTTCCAATCTAGAGGAGAGTTTATTTACAGGATCACCGAAAAGAATTTCAATACTTTAATGTCTACGGACATCTTCAATATAATACAACTGTAGACAGTCATTGTTTGGTCCATGCCCAAAATCTCGCCATTTGTCGTTGACCTTGGCGAGTTTCGTCGAACTATCGCAAATTTTGGCGCCAAAAATTATTTCGTATTTTCTATAACTCTAAAACTTTAACCCGTAGAATTTTGAACTTTTGTATTTAGAGCTATTTTAATACCTAACTGTTTTCAATATATTTTTTTACTGCTATTGACTGGGTAATTTATTAACAGGGTCAGCCAAATGACTTTAAATACATTAAGGTGTATGGATGCATTCAATTTATTGAAAGTCTGTGGTCAATTACTATTTTGGCTATCCCTAAAATCTCGCAAACTGTCTCAAGCTTGTCGGCTTTGGGTGAAATATCGCCAAATAAAGTGTTAGAAGCAAATCTTTCAAATTAAACTGAGTTTGGAGATATCGAAATATTCGGCGAGAAATCGCTAAACCTTAGTATTACTGTACAGTATTTTATCTCTTTCAAACAATATAAGTTTAGATGAAGTGCGCGGAAAATATTTTTGATTTAATAGACGTACAAGGAAGTCATGTGTTGTCCACATCATATATTTTGATGAGCTATCTCGATTTAAAAACATTTACCATCTTAAAAAGGATAACAGAATTTAGAAAAATAAATATAAATATCTTCTGTACAATGCGACATTTAAAACATGTAATAAAGAATTTCATTAGAGTTGTAATCATTTCTAACAAATTAATTAAGTTGTGTATGGCATAATATTAAGAGATAAAACTGTTACAAAAATTCATATTTCAATAAACGGCATGATTTTTCTCTAAAAACCATGCATAAAAATCATGTGACTGATAGATGGATAGATAGATAGACTGATAAAGATATCACTGATGCAGGCAGGCATGTCCGGGGAAATAATTCTATATATTCATCCAGGAATCACAAGAGATTTTTTTTCTTTAGGTCCTATACCACTAAAATAAAAAAATAAAACCCATTAAATTCCACAGTCCATTTTGCAAGTCAATAAAAATGATGAGATCAAACGAAAGAGTAAAAAGCAAAACATTTTCCCCGGAACGGAGAAAACCTAATGAAAAGGAAATAAATTGAGTAAAAAATCTAATTTATTAGAGTCTAAGCTAATTTAGATAAAAGAATTTGTACCTCTTCCTGAACCTTGTACCAATTTATCTTTAACCAGCACAAATGAATAAAACTAATTTTCCTTTCTTGTTTTTGACATCAACAAAGAGCTACATGCAAAGTCATTATTAACTTTAGTGGGCTCTACCATAATAAACGAACTGAAGACAGTTTCATACCAAACCATTAATTATTTTGGGCCACGAAAATTGCTAAAGATTTGAAGCATCCTTGCTTATAAACTGTTTTTAATGAAAAAAATACTTACGTGATATAGAATAAATTTATAAACATGAATGGCTATTAAAATAAGAAATATTCTTGTCCAACTTTATTTTTTCAATATTATTATGAATGAAAGAGATTAGAAATAAGTAGTAAAAATCCAAGTAAAAAGATAATTATTGTCTTAACTAAGCATTTCCAATAGTTTTAAGTTTTTAATAATTATTAATTTTATGACATTGTGTACATTTTGATGTAATTTGAATGTTCTCGAAATATTTGCCATGCATAAATATACACAGACTAATTATATAAAACAAAAAATAGTATAATTTTTTTAATTTTATTTTGAAGTATGAGTAAAATATGCAAACTAATAAGTTCGCAGATTACTTATATTGGCAGAAAAAGCTTCATTGTCTATTTTAAGATGATTGTAGCTGATTGCTAGTGATGAAGCTCGAACATGTGTGCTTAATTTAGTGATATTTTTCGTGTGTGCGCCTCTCACTTCGAGTATAGAATGCTTTTATGCAGTATTCTTGGCTGCATGAATTAATTGGACCTTCTCTAAAGTACGGTTCAGAGACCTGTCATGTATAATATGGACAACTTAATGAATTCTGCTGGATGCAGGGAGATCAGCGGACAGCATTTATGTAAACTAACGCTACTGCGTAAGTGTTACTATCGAGAATTTTTCGCTAATGGTAAGTAGTTAGAAAAGCTGATAGCTCTATAAACCCCAACGGCGTATTAAGTTTACATTGAGTAAATCCACATGAAGCACCGATAGGCGAGATATTTGAATTCATTTATACGTGATCATTATATTTGATAGTCATAGCATGTATTACACAGCGACATTAAACTTAAAATATCTTCAAATATTTTAATGGAAAAATCAAAATATCTTGATATGGGTGTTGCCACTTGAAACATCAATGTCAGAGTGATGACACATGCGCAAAGGGACCGAATTCATTTCAAGCACTGGAATGGGTCATGAAGCATCAAGTCGTAAATCGGTGCTGCTCCTTGGAAAACAAAGTTTAACCGTTTGACTGCTATCCATCAAAATCCTCATACATCCTCCAATAAAAGTATTCGAGCAAGAGACAAATTTCCTATTTTAGATTTACGAAAAATAATTGAGTTTTTGAAAAACGCACGACTTAGTAGAAATATGGAATGCCATATTTATTCATAGCCTAACTCATATTCTATGATAAATAATTTTTAATATACGAAACCAACGTAGGAAATTTCTCTCTTGCTCGAATTCCTCTTTTGGAGGATGTACATTCCAAAAGCGCAATAGCGCTGCATAGCAGTCAAACGGTTAATGAACCATTCTATCACGAACGGGTTCGATTACCCTCTTGGGCGAGGGTGTTAATTTGCCGTCCGTTCATAGGGTGTAACGTTGGCCGTTCACTGGATACCCCTCCCCCCGCACAAGAGACCGACAAATACCCCGTTAAAGAAAAAATAGAAATACTACCTCTCGTCCGAGTACCACGAACTAGAGAGAATTTGAAATCCTCAATTGTGCATCCATTGTATTTTTTAGACTGAATCACATAATAGCATGCCATTAAAAAGTGTTAAACACTCTTATCCGAGTACCATTAACAGGACGGGTTTGAAAAAATCATGCATTGTAAACATATTTGTATATTTACTTTAAATCTGTAAGTCCGAGGCTCAATATATTAAACTCAGTTCTCATCAGTATACTGAAAGTTAAGCAGCACCGGTTTGGTCAGTGCTTGAAAAGTCGAACATCTCCCTTGACTGAGCGTGCCGCGCTCCGCTCTGTACTAAAGAGGGCACGGAATATTTGTCATTGTTACAATGTCCTGTTCAATTTCATGTCCAAACAGGACCTCTAGGGTTACCAATCGAAGCTCTAGGTCTCTCATTTGGAAAGAGTTCAAAATTAAGAGACAATTTGTTGATATCAACGTTGACATGCCTACTAGGCATCCCCTATTATAATGAAATGACCAACAGCTCCGGTGCTCGTAGGCCTATACCCAACTTCTGACCCAGCCACTGGAAAGCAAAACAGGAAAACAAATCTTGTGTAGAAATAAATGCCCGTAAAAATCTGTTTTTAGTAGTCGATGGTACAAAACTAAGAAAATGCAGTATGTTCCCCTACAGAGAAAAAAGTTCAAAATAACATAACAAACAAAACAATAACTGAACAATAAAATAAACATTTTTTACAAGAAGTAGGTGAAAATTTTTTGCGATAACGTTTGCTAGTTTCCTTCGTGTACCAAATAGTTTATTTTTATTAATTTATTGTTATTTTTTATGCGAAGTTTAATTTATACCATGGTTTTCTAAACTAAATTTACTTTTTATCAAAAATGACTCATTTTAATGTGTAGATAGATATCTTATTTTACTTGAACTGATTTGGTTTGTTGAGAGAAAAACCGTTGTTTATGATATTGGAGGAACAACACATAACATTTTGTTCCACGTAGATAACATTTGCGATCCTGTTCTTTACGGAAAAGTGCGTTTATTTTGGATTCTTCTACCATCGCTACATACCTCTGCATACACAATTCTATTAGACATTTAACAAACAGTTGTACAATTATTGCACATTTAATAGTGCAAACTGTCAAGTAAAATGTTTTTGAAACAGTTAAAGTAAGTTGAATGTGCAAAAAAGCTTGTTTGTTACTTAAGTTATTCTAGAAACTGATCTGATACCGGACAACATTTTGGAATCTATGCTGTCTGCGAGAAGCACTAATTGGTCGAGTAAGCATTGGGGTGTTTTGAGTACTGCTATTGATTCTTTTAATGTGTTTTGCAAACGAAACATTCTTTCTAGATATCCCCATGGGTACATAGATAAGTGGGAATCTATGTTTGGAGAAAGTTATAGGTGTGTTTCGTTCTATTCATCGTATTAGAGTGTTTATAAGTTCCTATGCATTTTTTATTATATACTTTGACTTTTGATGTAATCATGGACTAGCAATACTTTACACTGTCGATATACTGTTCAGAGCTGAATGAATACAATTACGATTAAAATTAATGGAGGCGGAAATACGACTATATCAAAACTAGTTTTCGTATCAAATTTTAGCAAATTATATTTTCTTTATGTGTTACTTTTTATTTCCACGATAAAATTTATATTGCTCTATTAAAAGGTATGATGAAATGGGAGCGTTCATGAAACTTTTAATTTCAAATTAAAGAGGTAGATGACGTAAAAAAGGGGGTATTGAAGTGTAATCCACAAAATGGAAATTTAGTTTTAATTAATAATCAATGGAAAACAAAATGGCAAATAGCTAAAATTCAGGTCGAACAACGATGAAACGCATAAGAAAATTAATCAAGTTAAAGGAATCAATTTGACGTGATATTTCACGTACATTTCAGGAGTGACATCACATCTTTCGGCACAAATTCTGATATTTAATTTGCATTGTATTACACCGAGAAAAACTATGCTAAAAACATCCACTGAAATTGTCATTACTCACTTCTAGACATAATATGCCTATGAAAATTTTAAGTTGAAAGTTTTGCTTAACAAATTCAATTTATGACAACCATGAATTAATTTGAATTTAACACATTTTTTTTTCATGTTAAGAATGATTTTACGCCTTTTAAAATAAAATTTGTATGGAGTTTGTCACTTAAGTCGTAATTGTCCAAACAACACATATGCATATAGCAATTGTGTGTATAAAATGTTTAATAAAAACAGTTTATAAATAGTCCTAAAATTTTCCGTGAAATATTTATTTTTTAATTATTCTGTTTTGTAGTGAGATATAGCTTTTTGTTCATTTAATTAAGCAATATTTTGTAACTTATTGAAGATAATTTTTCTTTTACTACTGCCTGAAATTACTTAAGGGAACAAACAACATAGTACCTTTAAACTTCTAAAAAATCAATTTTTCAAAAGTAATTAAAAAAATAATTCAGATAGTTAGGAATATATTAAAACAAACCGCATCAAAATCGAACAAAAACTACGCCCGCAGCAATTAAAAGTAATAAAGCTAACATGGACTTTTCCTATAAACGCAGTGTAAAGAAACTTGATTTTCTCAGTTTCTGATTTTTGCACTTTCTCACAAGATTAAAAAAAAAGTTATGAAATTTTACATGTAGGTTGTATGCACATATCTTTATTCTCTGAACCTCAGATTTGATAATGGGACCAAAATATTTTATTTTATAACATGATGAATAACAGAATTTTAAAATTATTGAGATTTTTATGATTTATCATGTTATATTATGATTTATCAAATCTGAGGTTCAGTGAATAAAGATCTAGATGTAAAATCCATACGTAAAATTTCATAACTTTCCATTCATAACTCTTTTTTTAATCTTGTGCGAAAGTGCAAAAATCAGAAACTGAGAAAATCAAGTTTCTTTACACTGCGTTTATAGGAAAAGTCCACGTTAGCTTTATTACTTTTATTTTCTGCACGTGTAGTTTTCATTCAATTTAGATGCGGTTTGTTTTAATATATTCCTAACTATCTGAATTATTTTTTTAAATTACTTTTGAAAAATTGATTTTTTAGAAGTTTAAACGTACTATGTCTCCTTAAGCAAAGTGAAACAAGTAAATTCTGAAAATGGTAGTACCGATTAGAATCTAAGATTTAAATAAAATTTAAGGGCTTCTTGCTTGTATTATGGATACAACAAAATTAGTCTAATTAAAAGATTTTTTGCGTATAATTTGTAATCCTTTTAGTATCATTTAATAGAAAATTTAAAAAAAATCTGCCCATTTAATCTAATAGTATGCATAAAAATTTTACGACAGTGCTATACTTTTACTTTAAAGTAGTACCCACTGTACTAGATGAATATATAGAGAGTGTTTTATGAACTGCAAAACCTTGTTAAACGAACCATGAAATATTACCTAAAAATTTAAACTAATTTTTAAGTATAGCCGCCCATTCAGAGTTTAAAAAATATTTTATCGTTTAAAATATTTAAAAACTAAATCTTGCTTCCATTCTGATCGGCGGTTTTAAGTGTAGTAGATAGATAGTATTGATTAAACAAAATCTTACGAAACCAGGAGCTCTACTATTTCTATGGATAGGGTTTTCCAAATTTTGGTCCGCGAAACACTAGTAATGCCAAAGATATTTATTTATATTTTAACTATAATAATTTTATAAATGAATAATTCATGGCATTGATGGTGCCACAAAACGTAATACACGATCAGAAACTAATCGTGACAAAACCGGATAGGTTATTCTCACAAGCATAGTGGCGACCCTGATTAACCTAACCCAAATACAAGACGTTGTGTTCTATAGTTCCAGACGACAGAAATGACGACAGCTTAGTACATACGAATGTAACGCAATACATCAGAACAGAAATCGCTGATTGTTAGTACTTCACCCCCATTTTTCCCAAGAAGGAACCAATTTATTTGGTACCCGCTCTAAGGCCGTAGGCGGAAAGTGTTTTTGAGCACTCACTTTTACGTCTCTATGTTAAATTTATAAAAATTTTCATTATTTTCTAATGTTAATGGAAAAGGCTCATACAATTCAGTGAGAGAGCACAAATATTTAAGCATGAGTTCTTGGAATCCAGAAATTTAAGAAGCCAGCCCAACCCCTGCCAGGAAAGAATTTGTATGAAAGTCAATGAGACATCATACCTATACAAAAATGTTGATTTAGAGATGGGATTGTTTCTTTTTAACCGACGAAAAACGGAGGAGGTTCTCAAGTCGACGCGCATATTTATTACTTTCCGAACCTGTACCATGTAAGGAAAGTATTATAATCATGAAAAAATTCGAATTCGAGATTTTGGTGTATTAACACGTTTTGAGGTCTTCTGAATTCATTTATGCTATTTTTACGAGATGTATGTATGTGTGTGTGTGTGTGTGAGCACGATAGCTCCTGAAATGGGCATTCGATTGAGCTCAAATTGGGTATATATGTTATAAACCACCGTCGCAAGACCGGTATTGATTTTGGTGTGTATAGAACTTATAGTTTTTCTACAGGGCTATGACAAAGATTTCTTTTACATTATGGCCTATGGGGAGATATTCTTGAAAGTGCGCTAGCGTTTAAACAATACATTCGATTGAGCTCAAATTGGGTATACATGTTATAAACCACCATTATAAGACCTTTATTGTAGAGCTGAAGCAAACCGCATGTATTCGGTACTAAGATACGGATAATCACTCAGACTCGAAGTAACGAATTGTTACTTTTCGGTTGATATCGTTACTCGTTACTCGATCCGAAAATGTTTCGGATCGAGCAGCTTCGAACTTCGAATACAGACTTCCAGGCGAGGCGAACTAGGGGGAAACGGGTTCCAGTAATCGAGTACTAATATCTTCTGTTTGTTACTGGATATCGGATCGCGGTTTCAAGGGGAAAAATGACTTGAGTGTGCATATCGGATCGACCAGGTTCGAACTTCGAATACAAGACTGCCGGAGGGAGAAAATGAATTTCGGCATTTGAGTAATAGTATGTTCCGTTCCGTTACTAGATACCGGAAGTATTATGGATTCTCGCTGTTTGAAGGGAAAAATCAGTTTCGGTATTTGAGGAGTAGTATGTTCTGGTTGCAATTCGTTTGTGCCGAGCCGAATGGTATCGTTTTGATAAGGTTTGGAAGAATCCGTATGTTTCGTTACAGTTATGGAGATGGATATACTATCTGCTGCTCTATTGATATGGGTCGTACAATGGGGGGATAGGATCCGGTGTATAGTGCGTTCTTATGCGCAGTTGAACTTTTTTTTGCAGGGGGGGAAGGGGGTGTTCTTATAATTGTAGAGGAGCAATACATATAAGAGAAGCATGTTAGTAAGGGGTGCTAATTTCGGGCTTTCTAACATTTTAGTACTAAATAGTGGTGCAATCAGAATTCTTTCTTTCAGGGTGGTTCCGAAGCAGGATTGCGAACTTAACTTTTTCTTTTTTTTTAGCTAGAATCGAAATATGAGTAATAAATAACAAATTATTTAAATACACCTTTAAAAAAATATTTTTTTATAAAGTAAACGAATTCACACATTTTTATTATTTAAAATATTATTTGGAACTAAAAAAATATTTAGCATGGAAACGTAAACACATTTAAGTAATTGTTTAAAAAATATATAAAAAATTGGGAGCTACCCGGGATTTCTGTGCCCACTCCTGCGTAAGCCACTGGTATTAAAATAATTCAATAAAGTTCAGTATGTTTCTAAAATGTCGGCGTTTAGGGGGCCATCTGCCCTATTTTATGGTACATTTTATTCCATGAACTCATGGAATACGCATAGTCCGGTGCAACCATTCTTTCTGTATGAAAGGAGTGATAATTTTTGTTTAAAGAATGCTCTCATATATGCACCCACAGAAGGGGCTAACCCCTTTCATCCCAAAAGTGCAGAAATAGAACTGGAAATATCTTAAAAATAGATAATTCTCACTGAATTAAACAATTTTAATTTAAAATATGGTAATTTTTAATTTACTTCGAAAAATCGTCCAGCAAAAGAAGTTTTTGATATGAAATAAGAACTCACAAATAATAAAGATATTATGCTTGTAGAGACGCAAAGTAGTTGATATCATACTGAGATCCCCTGCCCTGTGAATTTAATATATATGGCCCAATCCCTGGATCTCAGTATTCGAGAACCCGCTCCCAGAAAAAAACACGAGTCACAAGCTTTCCTTTACACTTTTTATGATAAGAGTGAACAGGTTAAACCAGCGTTCAGAATTTAAAAAAGGGGGGTTGAGAAAAAAAAGAATGGCATATGTCTTTGGAAGATTTCTATGTGTACTCAGTAATTCGGATAATTTAGCATTGTATAAAACCATAAATGTGTATAAAAACAATCTGTAAATCAGAGAAAATAAGCTCTAAATACAACTTTGTACAACTTCGCTAAAAAAAATTCTTTTTGGTTAGGTTTTGTTATGGGTTTATGTATGGGCGGCATATACCCATAACAACACTGTCCCGGATGTGTTGTTATGGGGCACATATAACACCCTATTACCGATTCTATTAGTAGTAACGAAAGTAACGAGTAACGAACACTTAGTAACGAATAGCGAACATCTAAGTAACAAATACATACGGATACTCATTTTGTCGTTACTTTTACAGCACTACTTTATTGATTTTGATGTGCATAGGACTTATAGTTTTTCTACAGGGCTACGTCAAAGATTTCTTTTACATTTTGGCCTATGGGAAGAAATTCTTGAAAGTGCGCTAGCGTTTAAACGGTACATTCGATTGATCTTCAATTTGGTATATATGTTTGAATTATTCATCGATTAAAATTTATTTAAATGCTTGGTAATGATCTTAATCGTAAGTGTTCGGAAAGTCGAGTGGAGTTTTTTTTTATGTATGATCACACATAACTTTTTACAGAGTAATCCGATTTTGATAATTCTTTTTTTATTGGAAAGGGTATACCCCGAAGATGGTCCCATATAGATTTGGAAAAAATATTGCAACCCTAAGGGTAGGAAAACAGGGTATGGTTGATTTTTCACTCACTGATTATAATGTATGAACTCGCATAAAATATGACTTTTAAATAGCTATTTATTTATTTTTTTAAATGCCAGCTCGTTTAGTGATCTTTTTCCTTTTCCTCGTGAAAATGTAATATTCCTTAAATTTTATAGTTTTCATAAAATAAAATAGAAGCTCTAACGAGGAATATAAGCTCTTGAATCGATATTTGTTAGATGCTATTACGAGAAGAGTTGTTTTTTTTTTTAAATGGACGGTGTCCGTGTGACGTCATTTTTCAGCCAACACGTGACCTCCAACCAATCAACTTAAAATGTAGTTTCAGTTGACACTCAATGTTTCAATCTGATAGTTCAAATTTGTATTTTCCACCGACACGTGAGTGAAATAGCCTCATATCGAAATCGTCCTTTGCAAGTGATAGTGGCGACGTTTTAACATCACTGTTTAAAACTGCACATCAACCACCATCTTCGTTCACAGTACACAGCACATACGTGTACATTTTGTTTTCGCTTGTTAAAACAATTCTTTTAAGATTTTTGTAGTTCTGAATTTAAGTACATAGGCGTCGATGCTTTAATTTTGAATAAACGATTTTAACGCACGCGAATGTGTAAATCCCACGCACACATTTTGTTTTTGTTAGCCGTTTCCAAAAAAATATTTGAATGTTATTAAAATTTCCGAAATTCATACAGCTAAAAAGATCTGGTCTATGTTCCGTATCCGGTGCTGTTTACATTTTGATGTTCATTTAGTGTTGGTTCTGGCGCCATCGTGGGCGATGTTCAGTGGGAGCGAAGTACCCTGCCGGTGGTAGTTTTGACTGGCGACCATAAAGAAATGTGTACCACTTGGCAATGTTTTTTTTTTTGGAGGTATGATAATGCGTCAAATATTGCAAATTGGATATTTCAGAACTGTTGAAAGATCCAAAATTTCTTGAATTTTCGCGCATGCGTAACAGTTATTTTTTAATTCTAGCTACTGTGTGACGTACACAGATGAATGCAAAGAATTCGCTTGCTCAATTTGACGTCACAAAGCTGTTAATTTGCGTTTATAGCCACGAAAAAATTATAAAATAAAAATTTTTAACAAAAAAATTAAACCGCCGAAAAACTCAAAAGCAAAAAATAATAAACCTTTTTTTAATTAACCGTAATAACTAAGTTCTTAAACTAATGTAAGTATACCTAAGTAATTTTGAGTCGGTGCCAAAGAACCAACTCAAAATTACAGATGAACAAAGATCACTAAATTACCTTAAATTTAAAGAAATAACCAAATCAAATAAACAATGCAACGTGAAATCGGCGATAAACATTAACATTCCAAAAAATGTGCTCTCCGCACGTCGCTCACGATCAACGAGCTTTCGCGGAAATGCAGAGAGGTCTACTTTGTAATTCACAGTTCAGCATTAAAATCTGTGTGCGAACAATAAATTACTCCTATTAACAATGGAGATTTAGGCAATTTAGTGATCTTTGTTCATTGGTTATTTGGCACCGACTCAAAATTACTTAAGTGAACTTACATTAGTTTAAGAACTTAGTTATTAAGGTTAATTAAAAAAAAAGTTTATTATTTTTTGCTTTTGAGTTTTTTGGCGGTTTAATTTTTTTGTTAAAAAGTTTTTTTACACATCAATTGGCTTTTCATAACTGAAGAAGGTAGTGGTTAGCGGGTTGCGGAAGGTGCAAACGAACCGAGTGACAACAAAAAGTCAAACTTTATTCTATGAATCATCTTAAACATCTGTCTTTTCCGTCGATATATCTATCTAAACTTCAATACATTCCTTTAGTCAATATTGTTTGTTTTAAATATCTTTATGATTGTTAGATAGATTCTGAAAATCTGAATGTTCAACTGTGGCCAACACATGGGAAAATTCAAAATTAAGAAAAAGGTTAACTCGGATAGTATGGCTTGGCACTATTAGCATTGTTGGAGAGCAAATAAAATTTCTACTTAAAATATTTCAAAAAATGTAACTAACTTTTGAGAGAATGTGTATAAAGTTATAAAATAGTGAGAAAATTCTAAGCTCTTATGTTATCATTTTCGAAAAAAAGAAATCTATATTTAAGGGCCGCAAAAAGTTGATCTCACACCGGACCGCAAAAATCTAGGCACGGCCATGACTGGAGGCATAGGTGTAATTTACTGTAGGCGAGAGGGGGCAACTGCATCCCCCCCTTAAAATTCAAGAAAATTCAGATATAACCTATATGAAAATGATATTTCTTGCGATAGTAAACATTTTGCCCTCTCAATCTTACATGTTGCCCCCCCCCCCCTCTCAATGTTACATGCCATTTTGCACCAATGACTGGAGTAATTATAAAAGTCTTGCCACTGCAAAAAAAGTATCATAGACTGCTGTACCCTGATCATTTTACTTATACTTATGTTTCAACAAAAGTTTTATTCTCAGTCTAAAATAGAAACATAGTGTTTCTACAGTTTGTTTGAAGCTTTTTTTTTTTTTTTTTTTTTGCTTTAACGAAAGTCTTAATAGATAAATATCTGAAGCAAATGAACTGGTCATAATGCCACAATAATTATCACAGTTACTTCATGGTTAATTTGTTATTACATTATTCCGTGAGTTTGAAAAAAAAATTTCACTTAACGCTTAAATGATTTCGGCTAACTGAGATATATTCCTTATGATGTTACTAAAAAATCAACGATACTTTGTTAGTTGCTTTCTTTTTGAAGTGAAACAGTTAAAAAATGACTCATTAGATCAAGATCGATTCCTTAAAAATTTGCTCAAGAACGCATTCATCTTATTTCTTTTTGAAAGGTACAAAAGTTTAGAAGCCTTGATGAATATTAATGACGGAATAGTTTAGAATTTAATAAACCCTGAAAGATTTTGACATTTACTAAAAGTGGGCATAGTGAAAACACTTACCATAATTTATAATACTTTTAATTTTGCTGTAAGTCAAAAGAACTATAACATAATATATACTGTCTCTTAAAATAAACAAGCTTTAAATTAAGAATGTGTTTAATTAATTAAATGTTTCAAGTTGATTTTCTATAGTAATAAAAATTCTTGAAGTGCCCATCTAAATTAAGGTTCTTGACTGAAAAACTTTTTAAATTCAAATCCAAAATAATTATTTCTCAACCATATATTACCCATCAAAACCTCTTTTTTATAAAAATTCAGTTACTACTTAGACTCTGTCGTATATTTATCATTAGAAACAAACTTTTTGGCAAAAATTCTTCAACCGAAGCGGAAAAATTGATGCTTTATTATGTTTGCTTTAGGTACCTTAATTTTTCAAAAGTGTTTTTAAGTTGCTTTATTAAGTGTTTAAACATATTTGTAAGTTAAAAATGATTGTAATTAGTCCTTCTAACAGAAAATAAAATGTATGCAGGATTAATTTATCTTTTATTTAATAGTAAGTACGCAAATGATATGAAAGATATTTGTGATAATTCATTTTAAGCAAGAGCTTTTAAAAAATACATTTTAATCAATATTAGGGATTATAATTTTAAAAATTGCAATTTCTATATATGCAGTCTTACAGCACATAATGGAACACTTGTTATTCTTCGACTGATGTCATTCAAGTAAGATTATTTTACAAATTTGATAGATGTGGAATGTTTTCTTAATTTGGCAATAAATTTCCAATTTTACGTCAGAGTTAGTAAAAGCTCAGTTTCTTATCAGGTTATTTGAATTACTAATTGTAGGAATAAATATATTTACACCTTCTCAAAAAAGCATTCGCGTAAAAGTCAAACCTCCTACATTGGTTCCCTATATTAAAAATTATTTATCATAAGATATGCATTAAGTTATGCATAATTGTAATTTTTCATTCTTCTGTCGAGTTGTGCTTTTCCCCAAAACTAATTACTTATTTGTAAAGCCTGAAGAGGAAAATTCGCTTATACTCGAATACTTTTTTGAGCGGGTGTACGAATGTTGGATTTAAGCTATCTTTTGAAAATAAAGTAATTCGCATTTAGTTTAGGACCTTCTGTGGTGTGAGTGAGGGAGGAATCTTTTAAAATTTGCAATTGTTCAGTAGAAAAGTCTGAAGCTGCCTATGGGAGGTAGAATTCTAAGCACGCCTATTTTCTTTAGTTAATGTACGAAATACGTTTTTACGTTAAAGTAAAAAGATGCTCATGAAAATGTTGATCTTGAGACTGCCATTTTAGTTTAAAACTTCCTAGTTACAGACTGTTGAGAAATATTTAAGATATTGCAAATCACGGGAAGAAATTACAAACGCAAACCAAGGCATTCATCTAGCAACAGAGAAGTTAATTTTGTATGTTTTGAATCAATTTTATTTTGGTTCAAGAAAGGTAAAAGGCATTTCTTGGAAGGAGAATCTAAAATAAAATCTGTAGTTTCACTTCAGCAGAAGACTATCTTCTCATAATGTTTAGTGTGCAGTGCAAATAAATGAATAAATACACAAATAAAATTCATGAAATTGCATCAGTGATAGAATGAGTCAGTACGAATGAAACTTTAGGGAGAATGCCGTACGCTGGGGTCAAATATAATCCCACTCCTCCCTTCTTGTTTCTCGTTCATTTGTTAGAGAGAAATTATGTTTTTTTTTTTTTTTTTCCAAATAGAGCTCTGCATAAGAAATAAATAAAAGACATAGAACAACTAAGAAATAATAAGGTATTATTTAGCATGCACATAGAACTTTTTGAGGATTCTGAAGCGAAACTATCTGTCAAAGTTTATATCACGATAGGAGGAATGTTTTGACATGAGTAGAGATTAAAAAAAAGATGCATAACACCTACAGAAAAAAATATATGCTTTTCTGCAGGAACCAAGTTAAAGGGTAGGTCATGGGAAAACCTGGACCTTTCCAGAAATTAGGATTTTCGTTAGGTCGATGCCAATAATTAATCTTTTTTTGAGACAATTTTTAACTTTCCGACCCAAACCGAAATATTTTTCTAACTCCGTGCCTGCTCCTCGGTGAACTTTTAGTATTTTAAATAACGGGCAGGTTTGAATAATGTTCTGTTTTATTGGAAATTTGTTGCAACGGATTAATCTTGGTTTCAATGAAATGAAGTTTAAGGTTGAAAATCGAATTTACTGAAACAGTTAAAACAAACTTAAAAATAAGCTATACTGGCATTATGGTGATTGTTTTAAAAAAATTGATTTCCTATTTTATACAAAAAAAATAGTAATAAAAATAATTAAAAAACACACACTATGTAAATTTTACGATTAGAAATTGCTCGAAATGTAAACCCATTAGTTTTATGCAAGCCGTGATATTATTTTGTAAATTTGACATCCATTACTATTATCATTATTTTGTCAGATAAAATGTAGTAAAATTGAAGAAAGACCTCGGTTGAACGTGTACGGTAGTTAAAACTTCCTATGTATTGAATTTCGAATACAGAACGTAACATCTTTACAAGAAGCTTCTTCGAGGATATTTATCCGAAGAAAAATTTGTCTTGAAGTGTAGTATAAAAACAAGGGCCACAATCCTCTATTTTATGTGCGTGTTTCAAAGGTGAAAATTCGCATGAACTGGAGAGAAACATGTTATGAATATCTTCAGTTTCCGATAACAATGGTAAAGCATATTCAGATATTTAAATTCCAAATCCAGATATTTCTACGCAACACCCGAAGCTTTTATTCGAATAAAGAGTAAAGCACTCTCGCTATACATGTTTAAACGACTTTTCCAATATTACGGGCAAGCGAAAAAATCTATAGAATCCATATTGGTATAAGGTATAGGAGAGAAAAAAACATGAGCGGCCATCAGTAAGAATGCGTATATTACACTTTTACACGGAGTAAGGTTTTATTGTTATTTA
This sequence comes from Cheiracanthium punctorium, assembly GCA_038373885.1. Taxonomy (NCBI): domain Eukaryota; kingdom Metazoa; phylum Arthropoda; class Arachnida; order Araneae; family Cheiracanthiidae; genus Cheiracanthium; species Cheiracanthium punctorium. The sequence goes on along the minus strand of JAWZYV010015837.1, from coordinate 917,498 downwards.
GAGAACGGCGGAGTTTATTATATATATAATTTTTTTTTCATATTTCCGCTGGGGTTTAGTTAACGCTAAAGTCAAAAGTTTTTCGTTTTGTCACATCGAAAAGTACGATCGCGCACGTGAAGCTGATTATTCATATTTGTTTCTACTTCTAATCATAATTAATTGGACTATATGCCGTATCCGGTGCTGTTTACATATCGATGTTTGTTTACATGTTTCATTTGGTGATACTTCTGACGCCGTCGTGGGCGATGCACATCGGAAGTGAAGTACCCTGCCGGTGGTAGTTGTGACTGGCAACCATAAAAAATACGTGTATCGTTGGGAATTTGAAATTGTTTCATGTTATTGTAGAATGGAACGAAATATGTTATGTTAATGTATGAAAAGAATTTGAGTGTGTTTGTTAGAAATAGGGTGTGAATATAAAGCTAAATAAAAGAAAGCATGCTGGTGTTACGTTATAAGCCGGTGGGTGTTAGGAACATTTCTGATCGGTTATTTAAAAAAAATAAAGGTAAGTGCTCCTTTTTAACGAATCTTTGCAATGTTTAAGGTTTTTAATGTGAATTTTAAATAGATATTTGATGTGTTTATGTTTTCGTAAGTGCTATTTACGTGCTATTCTAATCATACAGCCTTTATATGAGGTGTACAATAGGGTGGATCGAAAAAATCGAATTTTCGAATTTCGAAATCGGCTAGTGCGCAAACGGTGACCGACCACAAGCCTATTAACAGGTTAAAACCTGAAATGTATGAGTTAATTTTTTTTGCCTCCGTAAACGGCTTAATATTTCAGAATTTTGTTAGTTTTTGAAAAAAATTTGAAATTTTTCACAAAATAAAGCACTTGCATATTTCCTCCCCCCGCGAAACTTGTCTTCTTTAACCACTACATTTGCTATAAAACTATAAAAAATAACCTACGTAGTTCTAATGTAGAATAGGAATTATCTGCAACTAAGCCAAATATGCTTAACTTTAGACAATTCTGTCAATGTGGACGACCGATCATTTGTTGCTTTTAAAGGAAAATATCTCGATTTATTTTTCACTTACCTCATTAGCTTGGCTCATTACATTAATATTTATTTTGCATACAATCTAAAAATACGTTAGTTGGGATTTCTGTATTTTCGCACCTCTTGGTTAGCGGAGTAAGTACCAGTGAAACTCTTAGAGAGAAATGCATGATTTTATCAAGCACGCTCCCGATACACTGTTTGATATTGCTACGTGCGAATGCACAAACTTTTCTTAATGTAAGTGTGATTCCCAGAAAAAAATTCCAGCTCGTGAGCAGCCATTTATCATTGACCAAAGAAGTTCACGAAAGGGTTACATAGCATCACTTGACAGACCTGTCACCGAGGCTTTACAGAAAACTGCAGACAGAAAAGCGAGACGTCTTAATTATCTTAAAGGGTCTAGTAAAGAAATTATATGTGAAAACGATGATACTATTGCACCTGTTAATGTAGGAAACTCTCTTAAAATTCTTCAAACTGAAAACGACTGTGTTACAAAGAAAAGAAAAATGTGTACTGCGAATACGAATCCTGGTACTTCCAGCAGTTCTCCTGCGATCAAACATTCCTTGGTTAACGCAGCATTAGCGAGTGATCGTTTTAGCGTTTCTGATAGATCAGCCGCTGCAACAGCGACAGTTGTTTTACAAGATTTAGGTATTGTGACACCAGAGACTCCAGACAAGATTATTGACAGAAATAAAATTCGGCGAGAAAAGAATAAACTAAGGCACCGACTTCTAAAAAATTGGGACTTTTCGCAAGGACAGACTATCAGGTTGTATTTTGACGGGCGAGATAAGACTTTCGAGCAAGAAACGATCAAAGGGTTGATAACGAAACGAATGGTAATTGAAGAGCACGTAGCAATTGTGAAAGAATCAGGCTCTAAATACCTAGGGCACATATGTCCGACAAATGGCCGTGCGCTTGATATTTCCAATACTTTAATAGACTTTATTAGAAGCAAAACTGATTTAGAAAATGACATCACCGCTATAGGGTGTGACGGAACTGTGGTAAACACGGGACAAAAAGGAGTCATTCGGTTATTGGAGCATCGCTTCGATCGTCCGCTTCAATGGCTCATTTGTCTTCTGCACCTAAATCAGCTACCTTTCAGACACCTCTTTGATTATATTGACGGAAAAACAACTGGTCCCAAGAGTCGACAAGTACCATTCGGTAAATGTCTCATTGCCTGCGAGCATTCACAGGTTGTCGACTTCGAAGCCATAAAATTTGAGCCGCTTCAGATAAATGTTTCCGATTTGAGCACAGATCAAGAATATTTGAGAGACATATTTGAAGCAGTTCGAACAGGCAAATGTTCCAAGCAGTTAGCGCGTCGCCAGGCAGGATGCCTATCTCAATCTCGATGGTTGACAACAGCCAATCGAGTACTCCGGATCTACATTTCGACCAAAAATCCTTCTCCTGAATTGGTACATCTCGTAACATTTATAATGAAAGTTTATGCACCGAACTGGTTGAAGAAGAGTCCCAGCTGCGTGGAAGGCGCAAAACACCTGTGGTATATCATTAAAGACTCGCGGTACTTACCAGAAAACTTAAAGAAAGTTGTCGATGTCGTCATTGCAAGAAACGCCTATTTTGCGCATCCCGAAAACTTATTGCTTTCTATGCTCGGAGACGATCGTCAAACAGTGCGTGAACTAGCTCTTTTCAGAATAAAAAAGTTCAAGAACTGAACTTGTAAACGAGCCTAACAAGGCATTTGTTGTCCCAAAGAAACTTCGAAGTCAACTTCATTGACTGGTTGGTCACAAATGTCATTTAAGGAGATCACTGAACCGCCTCTCATCACTAAACTATCGTTCGAAGAGCTCGAAGCAATAGTGAACAATGGGTTGACAGAAAATTTTGCTTTTCAGAAGCTTCCAGCTCATACCCAAGCGGTTGAACGAGTAATCAAACTAGTGACAGAAGCCTCACAGAAAGTTTGTGGGCCAGAAATCCGTGAAGGTTTTATTGCGAGCACCATTCAATCAAGGAATAAAATGCCTTAAATTAATTCCAAAAAAGATTACAAATTTTAATTATAAATTCAAGAACAAAATGAATGATTTATCGCATAACGATTAAAAAGAAGTATAGCTGTTTTCATGGGCCTCCACCTTGATTGTATTGGATTAAAAAAATATACTTAAAACCTTAAAAAAGGGGTTCAAAGTTGTGTTTTTTTAATTCAAATATCATAATAAATAATAAAATAAGCCAAGATAATGTGCAAAGTGATTAAAATAGCGAGATACTTGCCTCTGTATGCACTAAATGATGATCATTTGTCAATACTGATAGAATTTCAAAAATCAAATATAGTGCATATTTGGCTTAGTTGCAGATAATTCCTATTCTACATTAGGACTACGTAAGTTATTTTTATAGTTTTATAGCAAATGTAGTGGTTAAAGAAGACAAGTTTCACGGAAAAAAGAAAAAATTATGCCAGTGCTTTAATTTGTGAAAAAATTCAAATTTTTCTCAAAAACTAACAAAATTTTGAAATTTTAAGCCGTTTGCGGAGGCAAAAAAAATTAACTCATCGATTTCAGGTTTTAACCTGTTAATAGGCTTGTGGTCGGTCACCGTTTGAGCACTAGCCGATTTTGAAATTCGAATATTCGATTTTTTCGATCCACCCTAGTGTACTAGGTTGTTTAATCCACCGATGTTTTTTTTTTTTTTTTTTTTTACTTTGAGTTGAAAACGACCAGTGTTAGCCCAGTTTATATTCGCTGTAAAACTAGGTTGCTTAATCCAATGTTGTCTTTTTAGTTAAAAACGGTCCACTGGTTGCTTAGTTTACATAGCTGCACAACTAGGTTGCTTAATCCACTGAAGTTTTTTTTAGTTAAAAACGGTCCACTGGTTGCCTAGTTTACATAACTGTACAACTGGGTTGCTTAATCCACTGAAGTTTTTTTAGTTAAAAACGGTCCACTGTTTGCCTAGTTTACATAGCTGTACAACTAGGTTGCTTAATCCACTGAAGTTTTTTTAGTTATAAACGGTCCACTGTTTGCCTAGTTTACATAGCTGTACAACTAGGTTGCTTAATCCACTGTAGTTTTTTTAGTTAAAAAGGGTCCACTGTTTGCTCATTTTATTGCCTGTTACTGAATTTGCAGACGTTCTTTTGTTTAAATATGGACGTTGTATTTTGTTTTAATGTTTTTGTTAGTGAAATAATGTGCAATTTTAATGTGTTAAAATACTTTGCTGATCGTGCAAAATGGTTGGAGACAGTCGCTTGGGCAACCGCCAAGCTCCAACGACTGTCGCCGTGTTTACATGGGGTGCACACCGTCTTGTATGATTTTACCAATTAATTTTGTATACAGCTTGTCCCAAAAAGGCGGTAACGGGCTTTAATTCTTTATCTATTAGAGATAAGTGGTCAATGTAAATTCGAAAAATGTTTAAAATAAGATCTGAAATAATACTCCGTTACGAAAAAATTCCTCTCGCTCATTTAAAAAAAGTTACACTTTGTGAATTTGTATACGAACCCCGTACTAGAGAATTCTCAATCAGTAAAATGCGCCCCATATATACAATGCCTGAGAATAGAAACTTTTACGTCATCACCAGGTCTACTAAAATGACGTCATCACACATTTTTTTTTCAAAGTTTGTGATGAACTTACTCCCGCATAATTCATTTTAATGATTTAAGATAGAAAATTTAATTTTACGGCAAATATTAAATTTTTACTATCACTAATTATATAATATGATATAGAAATAGGTCCTAATAAATTATTTTTTATCAGAAAGGTATTTTAATTTTTATCTTAAGATATTTTCTAAAATTTGTATCATTCACCAGAAATTGTAAATAGTTTTACTTTGTGAAAGTAAAACTGTAAGACCTAGAGATGACGTAGAAGCTTGTTTCTTAGGCCTTCTATATCTGGTAGGTGTTGAACATATGTTACGGCCAAAGCCCGAAGTTCGGCCAGTTCGCGATTTGGCTGGCCGATTTCCGTTTTGGCCAAAGTCCGAAGTACTTGCAATTAATATTGTATATTCTACTTTGGCTGGCCATTTCGCGAAGTGGCTGGGAATCCTTGGTCAAAGCCCTAAGTGATAATTGTAGACTGAGCGGTATCTATTTGTCTTTGCAAAAAAGTTTCGTACTTTTTGAAGCGATATTTCGGGAAACAATGTGATCTAGGATCTTTAGCATTTGGTCTATGGAGCAGACAAAGACTATGGATACCCCTTAAAGGTAGTTGAAAAATGGAGTACTCAATTTGCCTTTGTATTCATACAAGTTGCGCAGAGCATTTGCTCAAGATATAATTCGTCATTTTGAAAGGCGAAAATCCAACATTCTTCCCGCTATCTCGTTGTTTCAGCGTATACGCTCACTGAATAATTCCTATTATGGCTTTAATATGAGAACAGAATAACAGGAGATCATATTTTTATAGATTACAAGCTTATTTTTAACTCAGAGATGTCATTTATACATTTGAACTCGTTTCTAAAACAATTGTACTTTTAAAAAAAGAAAAGAAAAAAAAACAGTACACTAAAGTACTCATTTTTAAGTACTTCGTTTTTAACAGTGTGTAAAACAATCTGCTCTTGATTTCTTTCTTCCTACTTTGGCCGATCGTCCCAAGCCACTTCGCGAATCAGCCGGCCAAAGCCCGAAATCAAGAAAAGATCGGACATTGGCCAGTAAGTTTACAGCAACGCGAATTGGCCGGCCAGTTCGCGAACAGGCCGATTTCGGTCTTTGGCCGTAACATATACACACCTTAGAATAGTTGCAAACCTGCCTTTTCTATCCATTTAACTGATTCATACTTGTTTTGTTGATTGTCTGTTTTCCTTGATTTTTTCCTGTTTTGTAATGATTGTTGTGCGAGCTGTGACTTTCGCACTGCCAGTATTCTGGGTTGAGCGTCTATAAAAGTCGTATTTTTAATAATAACAGCACGTGTTATTAGTGTTCTACAGCTTAATTTGCTGTTGCTATGCTTTTTTTTTCTCCAGAGCTCTTGCTACAGATGTTCTTTTAACTGTGTGTTTTGACTTGCGTGTTACGGTAAGCCTGCACGATCTGTGTTACTTCATTGTAATACATATAAGCATTTCAAGTATCTGCCTACATTGAAATGACTGCTTTTAGTGGAAAGGAGTTTATAGCTTTGCTTTCATTTTCAATGGTTCATTCTATAAACAAACCGAGGATCTTGCTATGGGTAATTCTTTGTCACCTCTGTTATGTGATATTTATATGCATTATTTTGAAGAGAAGCTCTTCAAAGTCTGGACTATCACTTTATCTCACTCTAGAATCACTTTTTATATTTTAGTTTTGTATGCGGAACAGTTGGCCTTAGCTATAGTTTTTTTCGTATTTATTTTGAAATTTTAGTATTCAGATCATTTCTTGATTTGACGAACTCCAACATACAGTCAATTTTTTCCAGATCAAAACTCTTTACTAAATATCTTTTGTTAATTTTCTAAAATAAACAAAACCACCGAAAAATTACCGTTTAAATTTTAATATGTTTTGCAATAACGAGAACAGATTACACGTAATAGCCTGAATTATATCGCTGCTATCTATGTATAAATACTCTATGTCTATACTAGTATTATAATGTCTATACTAGTATTTTATAGACTTTGAGGAATAATTAAAGTGCTTGTTCCACATACGGTAACATGTGCCTTTTGTAGGGTTAAGGTTAGTTCGGACTTCGATGGTTTTAGTTTGTTTCTTGAGAGAGCTGGCACAGCGTTCTCTGTGCTAGATAGTGTTTCTGTGTATCTTACCTTCACTTTACTTTTTCTGTAAAAGTTTATAATTAAATGTTTGATTTTATCACTTAACCACAAAACACACATATTTAGAAGAATTAATTTTTTATTATTACATGCTGCAAAAATTGCTCTAAAATTTTATTCAGAAATCGAAATTGATAAAGCTACAAAGAACATGAAACATCATGACAATCGGAATAAAATTATTATAATATATAAAAATGTGAATTAAAAATTTTCGAAAAATGTGTCTTATGCTTGCTTGTTGCTGAAAACGAAGACTTGTTATAAAAAAAATGACATTTGCACGATTATTAATTCAATGAACAATAACAGAAATTACCGACAAAAATAATATTAGAGGAGTCACATTAAAATAACTGTTAATGGCATACTGAAAACAAACATACCAAAAATAAATCAACCCTGCATCAGAATTATAAATGACATTGTAATGAATTTCAATATTTTAGAAGGTCTCTTGAGGAAATGGTCACACCAAGGAGATTTTTCGCACAATTTTGCAACGCTTCCTTTGCTTGGGGTCAGTACAATAATCAACCGCATCTTTGCCGTTTTTACCCCCTTTCTCGCATTTCTCATCTATTTTCTTTTATATAATTTATCCTTTTTTACTCATTTCGGCTAGCAAAATCACTTATTATGTCAACTAATCTCATCGCAGAGAAAGTGAAACATTTTTCGATCCTACGCGACCTGTATAGTATTATGGATAACACTTTATTACGTAAATGCAGTAGAACTTCTCTAATCCGTGTCACCTTTGGAACTGGGGCAGGGGGTATGGTCTGAACACAATCAAAAACGGCTGATTATCAGAAAATATAGAAAAATATGGATGTACAGTAAAATAAACAATCTTTGAACTGCAAAATGACTGCATGCATTGTTGTTGTTTCTGTTGTTACTAATGACCAGGGACGTAGCCAGTTTTTTATGAGGGGGGGTTTCGACTACTGCAAGTCACATATATGCATACATGCGTGTGGTAAGGGCGTAAAGAATATACATTTTGTAAGGAAAAAAAATCCTCATGGAGGGGTTATGACCCCCCTTGGCTGCGCCCCTGCTAATGACCAGTTATGACCGCGGAGCGGGGCTAGATCCTCCATACAGGACGGTGGTGGGTGAAGGAGGGCGGCTTTCATTTTAAAGAGGGGGATGACCGATTTAGCTCGGGATCTCGTAATTGTGAACCAATTCCAGACGAGAGACCTAGCAGCTGGATTGGCATCCCCAGAGAACATGGAGGATATTGGAGTTACGAGCAAATTTTACGTGCACCCGCTCCCATTAGCTTACACGGTTCCGCAGCATTCCACCTGAGAGAAGTTTTCACCCTCCTTAGCTCTGGCCAAGCCGGTGGTGCTTCATTTTCCGTGTTCTTATGGAGACGGAGCTTAGAGACAAGGCCACTGTGGTACGTATGTATTGTTCTCTACAATAAAGACATTATAAAAAATCGCACGAAGGCTGCTATTATTGTTGAAAAAGAGCAAAGCTGTATGTATTTATTCTACATATTTTTATTATTGTGGGTGGTCAGCTACTGACGTGCTGGGACAAAGTTCGGCTCGAGCACTGTCGTATCAATCGGATTGACGTACCAGTCGACGGCGGATGAGAGGGGTTCTACTGTGGGTCGTAATTCCGGCTGATTTTAGTACAGCAAACATAGGCACTTCTTATAAAAATCTGATTAATAAATAATTATACGTAAATTATTTGTACATAATAAAACTCCTTTAAAAATCATTTATTATACATAACAATAATATTCTAATGCTACTATTAGAAAAATATTAAACTAAGCCCATTGGTGTAAATGTCTCTTAAAAATTAGCGATTGTTAATGAATGTGAGGCAGAAACTTAAATACTTAATTAACCCATTTGTGCCTGGATATTTTTGCGACTTCGATTTTTACTGATAACAGAAATAATAGATAAATTTCTGATGTCAACTTCTTGAACAAGGGATGATTTCTTTTAAAATCATTATGCATAAAAATCGAAATATCAACATCCTACTGGGTCATGTTAAAATATTTTGTAGAGTTGAGGCTCAATACTCATGAATAAAGGCTAGGAAAAATAAATAACCTTTTACTAATTGCGAAAATGCCGTCCCAAAAAAAGGGACGCTAGGTATAAATGGGTTAAGAAGAAACCTTTTGGAGAATATGTAAAAATAAATGAATCTTCAAACATAAATGTATAACTTTAAAATGTCTCACATAGTCACTATGTGCCAATTTTCCAAACTTTAAGCCTCCTCGAAAATGTGCAGCCTTAATTACATCATATTCATTAGTTTGTTATTCTGAATATATGTTTCTATATAGTAATAATGCTTAGTTATTGCTCATACACACACATACCTACATATATATATATATATATATATAACGGATAGGCGTTTACATCCGATATATTAGGTAGCACAGCAGTTATATATACAAGTACACTTTTGTTTCATCAATAACATTAGAAATACATCAGAAATACGCAGCTGTTGATCTATTAACTATGCTATGTAAATTGTGTCCGAAATGTTTATAAAAGTGAAAAAACAAAGTGTTTGGTAGAATGCAAACTTTCTTTTTGTGCGTGCATTAATCAGCTATTCTACAGTATCTATTCTGCAAAGTGAGTCTAAATCAAATAAATTTAATCATCTTCATAAAACCACACATCAAAACCTAAAACATTGGGATTTACTGCTGTGCTATTTTTTTAGAAATATTTACATCTGCAATTTTTTGCATAAAAGTATAATTATGTTTATAGTGCTTGTTTAGGTATGCAATCGGTAAAGTTCACGATCGTGAGATGTTAGATACTTTTTTGTTTGTAGACATTTTTTTTTCTTTTCATATCAACAATAGTTTATTTTTCTTCTTGGGTTAAAGCGACGTAATTATGACGAGACTCCTAGTGAACTTCTGTTAAATGTATTTTATAGTTATTGTAGGCTTTCGATCCTGAGCAACATTTTACATAATTATTTTTATAAAGCTACTCATGACAGTTCAAATGAAAACTACATTCTTCACGATAGTTTAAAAGTGAATCGATCATTATGGTTGGAATACACATGAAAGTAATGCATTAACATAACTGCGTCAAATGATACAAAGAATTTCAGTTATACATTCACTTTCAAATTTACAAGTTCATATTATCTATTTTAATTTAAGCTTAACGAAGATACATACAGATATACTCTGTAAGTAGAGTCACTTTTGAAAAAGTACTGTTTGTGGTCTGATATTTTACCAAGTTAATAAAATCATGAACTGAGAATGGTGGGAACAAAAGTCACTATCAACACCTTTTATTTTTTAATTCTCTGTTAAGTCCATTGACTAGATACTACTTTGCGGAAATTTTGTTTTGAACGTTTTCAAAGATCATTTTCGCTTTTAATTATAGGTTACGTCAGTAATTTTTACTTTGTTCATGTGTGTGCGTGAAATATATACACATATGTTTTTTGTTTCACAAAGAGTTCTCGCAATTTAATGCATGATATGAAAAAATGCTACGAGCAATCTTTCTTTCTTTTTTCTTTTTTTTAAGCAATAAACACAAAAACTATGCTTTTTCACATGAAAAATTTTAATCCTCCAATTTAGCAAAATTTATAGTCTTCTAACAGAATTAAGATATATTGTAGTAATTCTCTTATGATTAAACTTGAATAGATGGACCGAAATTTTCGCAATATTTTAAGCTCGCAAATTCAACTGTAACAAATATCATAAAATTTTTTCTCTTAATAATACAAACCAAATTTTCTGTAATAGAGTTTTTATTTTTTCTTTAAAAATAGTGCATTTAAAATGAGTAATTTCTGATATCCATAATAAAGGACGCTTTAAAAATTTTTTTGAAGTTTTATAAAAAGGGCAAAATCTGTACGCAATGTAATAAAATGAATTATATACAGGGTGTGTAACAATTCCATTCCGGGTTTGGAACACTTATGAAAACAAATATTTCCTGTGCAGCAACGAATTTGACTTTATTCGATAATGAAATATTACAAGTTTTGTTTCATAAATGTTCAATATGTGAACATTTCGTGAAGCGGCAGATATCAAGTCTAAAGTCAAATTCTTCCCTCCCAACACTCGCTTTAACATGTCGTGATCAATGACAGCGAATGCGGTTGTGATTGTTTGGCGTAAGTCTTTTAATTCATGAAGCACACTTGATCATGGGGACACTTGATCTTTTATGTAACCCCATAAAAAAATCCCATGGAGTTAGATCCAGAGAGCGAGGTGGCCACGTAGAAAGGCGATTGTCGTTGTCGGAACCTCGACCAATCCAAAGACGAGGAAACTCGTAATTTGTGAAACAAAACTTGTAATGTTTATTTCTCTAATGCATTGCAGTATTGGTAATCTAATATTTTTTATAAGCCTTCCAAACCCGGGAGGGAATTGTGAAACACCCTGTATTTTCATATACAGGCATACCATTTATTTTATCAGACTAAATTTAATCTCTATAAAATTCTTCAAACAGACCAGTTTTCTATGCACCAACTTTTTACTTCTCCAGGCGAAACAACAGACATAATATTTGTTCAATTCTAACTTCATGAATGGAACCTCATGAAGAAAACTCCTTTGTTAATTAATTTAGGTTGAAACTTTTTATCTCTATGTACTTTCTTAAATAGTAAATGTGTGCTAATGGTCTTCTTAAAATATTCCAATTTTATGTCAATCCAACCTTTATCTTTCAGATATTTTGCCCAATTTTTGATAATTTGTATTCAACCTAATATCTTTAATGTAAAATACAATGTGTCTGAGTATAACAAGTTTAAGAACTTTCGAGAGCGGTAGACAGTACCCCAACAAACAGGAATTGCATTAACATTGAACAAATGTTCTGAGCGTTTTTGCAGGAGTCCCTCGCACTACAAAAACACGAGCAGTTAGTAGGAGGGTATACGAACCTGGAACTAGTTGCGATGGCACTATGGGAAATGTCGCCATCGGGCATGACCTCTTGCATTTACGTCTGACCTGCTTACAGCTGGTGATGACATTTCATTGAGACGAACATATATTTGTAATAACGCGACAAATAGTGTGGTTCAAGCACGATGGAGCTCCTACTCATTTGAGTAGTAACATTCGTAACCACCTAGGCGTCAGAGAAGGACATCAGTAGGTCAGACGTGGTAGCCCTGTATACTGGCCTTTTATATAAACCGAAGTCATGATGCTTTGATTTTTTTTATAAGATCATATGAAACCAATTGTTTAATATCCCACTTGTCAACACAAAGGAGATAGTGCACAAAAGAAGGGGTAATGCAATGCCTGTTTGGAATGTTCCAGAATAATCGACATTATAAGTGTTGTTAAGCGAGGTCTATTTTGAAGTTGGTATGACGAAACTTCAAACATGCATACAATCTTTAATTCTTTGAACCATGCTGAATTTGTTTATGTAAATGTGTTATTAAAACGAAATCATTTATACGTCATGTTTTATTTTTTTATGTAAATGTGTTATTAAAACGAAATCATTTATACGTCATGTTTTATTTTTTTTATGTATCTGTGAACACAACTGCATTTGGAAAGTATTTCAGGCCTGGCATAGTGCAGTACGTTTCCAAGTCATCCAGGCGCAAACTGTCTCTAATAAAATTTCAGAAACATTAAAGTGAGACACACTGTTTAAAGCTTTCTAAAATATTTAATATATGAAAGACTTTTAGAAGTTTTTAAATACATAAATATTAGTGTTGCATACTTAAAATGCAATATTTCTAGAATCTAAAAATTTAGCTGAGTAAAATACACACACACACACACACACACACACACATATATATATATATATATATATATATATATATATATATATATATATATATATATATATATATATACATATATATATATATTACCTACAGTTATTTGTATTTTATAATAATTTTTATTTATTTAAATTTTATTTACGAATTTCAAACAAAAGACAACAACATTTTTTAGTAATTCTAAAATTCCCAATAACGATATTCCAAGCCATAGCCCCATTTGTCCACCAATCTGACTTACAATTTGTGAGCTGTCATAAAATGGTAGTTGCTTATAAACCAAATATTCAAATGAATCATAATATATAGAAACCTCCATGAATGATAATTGCATCGTTTTGCGTACTGATTCTGGAAATCTATCATAATAACTTCTTCATATTATAGATGTATTTATTCGTGTAGCAGCATAGAAAATTCCATCTTCTGTAAGAGGCAAAGATGAAAATTGCATGTTATACACAACTTCCTCGCATGAAAGAGGGCAGTCGCATGAAGTTTCAATGCGGTGTTTCGCAAGACAGCATAAAACTGCATCATTTGTGATATCGCACTCTTTCACATTCTCATGCACATCACTTTTCATCGAACAGAAACACTTCGTATTCGTGATTTCGTCAAGACAATTTTCGAAACATACATGCTGATCACCTTGTTCTGTGGTGTAATTTCTACAACGATCTTTGTACGGTGGTGGAAGTCGTGAGAAGACCGACTTCGTTAGTGCTGCATAAGTCTTTGTTCCACCACCCAGGAAAATACCTCTTTCGTCAATATTATGTGGTACATGAGCATCGTGTATCTGAAGTCTAATTCCTACGGAATCAGTAATTGCTGCATATTTAGGAACTTCTAAATTAAGCCTAAGATTTAACGATTCTTGAGGACTAGGTTTATTTACCGTTCCACAACCTTCGTTTGGCTTAAATGTAAAACAATTTCCATAATTGTTGCTAAGAGAAACTTCAATTTGACCATAACAAGAAAGACCATCCATAAAAAGGTCAAGGAATTGTTCACCACTGTGTCCATATTTCAGCCGAGAAGTAGCATCTATAGAATATACAGTCGAAGGAAATAATTTATCATCAATATTAATTACATCATTTGATTGGGTATTTTTAAAATCACAGATAGGTGCAGCCCCCTTCTCCGTACTAGTGTCTGATCTTTCAGTGTGATTTAAATTAAGGCATTTGTCGTAACTTAAAAATTCGTCAACACAGGACTGAAATTCAGCATAATACTTGTTAATATTACAGACAGTAACAACTGGGAGTTGAATGCGTTCTTCTTTCTCTGATTCAATCTTGGTTATTACTGGATAGTCAAAGTAAGCAGATAAAAACACGAATATCTGTGAAATACAGACCCCGGCAGAAGAAACATACATTAATATTAAAATTAGTTTACTGACAGTAGATGAAGGGATTTCAAAGTGATTAAAGTAACTGGAAACTTTTCTGAAGAATAAAACTACGGGATTTTTTTTTTTTTGAGGAATTCAAATTATGTATGCTAGGTCCCAAGAAATCTTCATGCAGATTACGCGCTTTAATTTTTTCTTTTTTTTTGAAGCGTAATGTTTTTGTTTCCTTTGAAAACTGTGGCAGAACTTTCAACAAATTTCTCTCTTGAATTATGAGAGATAGATGCTTCATTATGGTTGTGAGTTCGCGAAGTAAAAACTTTTGAGTCAGACATGTCTATGCATTGAAACTTAATTTTATTTTTGATAATTTCAATTTTTACTAGACAATATCTGTTATTTAGAATTTTTAATAAAAGCTTATTGAAACGTGGTATTTTTTCCCGAAACACAATCCTGAAAAATTCAATGAAAATAATAAAATATCATCAACAACTCTAAATGGTTAGTGAGCTGTTTTAAAAATGTTTATTTTTAAACTCCAAAGTGTTTTTATTTTATTGGAAAATATTTCTGACTTAATCATATAAAAATATTTGAAAATATTTACATTTTTTTAATTCCCTTGTATGTTTGTAAATTAAACAAAAAGAGAACATATTATTATTATTTAGTTTTGTTTTATCATAAACTTCAAGAAATGTAATTACCTCTGAAGATTTTAGATTAATTTCTTATACTTTTAAAACTACGGACACATATATTAACACTTTATTTTAGCTTTCCAAATTATTTTTATTGAATAAAAGAACAATCTTAATTGTTCATTAGAGAAACATTCTGTAATAAAGAAATTCTTCGGGAAAATGTAACAGATATTGTTCTTGAAAAAACTTTATTCTTTCAAAGTATTCCTTTTAAAATATAATTTAAAATTGCATCTCTTAAGGACCTGTGTGTAGCAAGTGGTGTAATCGATACTCATTTCTTAGTTTATAATTGCCGAACATGGGAGAAGCACCTTTAGAATCAAATCTGTGCTGATACAACAAATACAATTTTGTTGAAACCATGTCTTTACAGTACTCAATATATTTTGATTAAGCAAATATAATATTCTTAATTATTTGATCTTAATCTCCATTTTATCATTTAAGGAGACGCATTCATATCCCCTTTCAACGATAAATAGATGAAAAAATGCAATAAGATAATAATAAAAGATGAAATGATACTTCATTTCTCCTTATTCAACAAAGCAGAAAGAATTTTCTCTAATCTTCAAATCAGGAAGTGAAATCTTTAAACCTTACTTCATTCGCCGTTGTTTGTCATCTCTCAATTAAAATCAAGAATCACCAAACTCCAGGAAGTGCTTAACAAAATAAAATCTTATTCTTTTAAAACTTCAAAGCTATTAATTTATTGTTAAATCTTCTGTTCTGTCGGATCGTGTCCGCATCTCATATTTAGCGATTTCTGAGGGATACTTTTAGCAAAACGGATATCTCTAAAAGTATGTGATATTTGGTGGGAATGAACCGCAGTGACGGGTTTTTGTATGCTGTACCTTAAAACCTATACCGAAAAAGAGAAAGCACAGAGAGGTACAATTGCTCACACGCAACTTAGCTTAAGGCCAATTCGCCGGCAGGTACATACAATGTACATACATATCATGTGCCGATCCCCCGTTTTTCTGCGCCACCACCACCTACCCAACAGTACGAAATACCAACAAGCATGAAATGACTGCTGAGGAAGAACAATATTGCGATACTCAGGGACATCGTCACGAAAGTCTTCTATTAGAGAAATGCATCCTGGTACACTGTTCTATGATAATACACGAAATAAGATGCTTTAAATTATAATGTTATGAACTAAAAGGCTTTTTGTAAGCAAAATTACAAGCAATAGTTACAAGAAATGTTAAAAAAAAAATATTTGAATAATGGAGAAGTACATAAACAACAGAAAAGTTAGTATTAATAATGCTTAAATTCTCCTCATAAAAATTCAAAAAGGCATGTATCGTGCAAAAGACTATTATTTCAATGGTTTATCATACATGCACATATTTAACAGAAAATGACCACCACTAATATTACAGTTAAGGCTTGCCACGCAACACAAAGAGCAGATTCATTGCAATCCAATAATTTTAAAATGCTCAGTTATCCTCTTTTACAAAAAAAAAAAAAATGCATACTTCTGAATTTTTAAAAAGAGCTTAGCTTTTATGTAGGATTTGTGAATAAGATGTATGGGCACAAAGTCAGTTTTTGGTTGTTTTAATTGTTAGGTCAATGCAAATGAACACATTAACCATGTCCAATTTTTACCTGAATATTTTAAATTTTACACGTTATTCAAAATCAACACGCAAAGTTCAGTGAAAAAAAAAGGAAAAATAAACTTTTGAAACATTTTTCTGCTAGACATTTTTAGTTTCAGTGAAATGGAATATGTGAAAAATGAATATCATAAAATACAAATTGAGCAGTAAATTACACCGGGGAACATTTTTTTTTTCTGTTGCATGAGACTTTTTAAGATATCTCTAGCGATTACTACCTCACAAAATAATAGTTATGCTTAAAAATAAGTTTTAACTATAATATTTTAAAAGTACTTATTTATTGTTAAAACAGATCAAACTTCCTAAACCATTGTTATTCTAAAAATCATACTTTTTCTAATCCACTGTTGCCTTTTGCAATCTGCGTAAATTTGCAATACAAAGATTATGTTTGTGTAGGGGGTACAGCACTTTCACTACTCCCCTTCCAATCAACATAGTTGCAATAGAAGAAGAAAAATAACTGTAAACAACACATGAACACTTACGAAGAACCAATTATATAAATACTATTTACAAAATATTTACAATCAGTAAATCAAAAATTAATATGTAACATGAAGTATTCACGAAGTCTTGATAACGTGCTGGAAAAGTAATTTCTTCTGAAGGTCGAATATTTGAAGTTGATACATTACACCAGATAATTTTTCCACAGGGCAGAGAGTATCTCTCTATCTCTCTATTCTAAAAAAAAGTAACGTCCGCTGTCGCCGTTATCAAGAGCTTGTTCGGGGTCTTCTCCTAAAACGCGGGGATTTAAGTTTCGAATAAGGTGTCCACGCATTCTGAAAATTCCGAGGAACCTGATAAGCTGACTTATATTTCGAAAATCGAAATATTTTAGAAGATATTAATACAAAACTGAAAAAATAAACATAATGGTTGCCAGATGAGGCATAAAATCATTCATTCCCTTGCAGCAAAGCAATTCCAAGTATGTAGAATCGCGTGAAATTCATGATTCAATCGACATCAATTCGACATGATGTCGAATTACACCCATTTTACGCCAAATCAAAAATTATATGCAATAAATAACTCAAAGTGTGTTACACAGAGTTGACAATTTTCAAATAGTAAGTTCGCTTAGACAACAGGAGTTTGGAATTAGCGATTATTCGTTTTTCCAAAACAGAATAACTAATTGTAACTGATATTAAAAGCGCCATCTTGGCATTAGGTATAATCTGGCATATTTGCTACCAGTAGAAATATTTGATGGCGTTAACTATGCCATTACAGAAATTATAGCACACTTTGGATATTTGCCAGTGCGGCGAGATGATATAATTCGTGGTGCTAAATACACGTAATACTTTGCAGATTAGTGTATGAAAATATGCCTGTGTGAGCATATGTAGTGAGCATATGTAAATCGCCAAATAACGAAAAGTCGCCTACAATTCCTACAATTCTTCAGAGCACAAAACTCGAAGTTCTTACCGCTCCTCCGTCAAAACCTTCGGCACAAGCTTCGCACAGACTCTTAGCATTTGCAAATCCTCCGTCACAACCCCATGTATCACACATTTTGACGAGTTCGGGGTGTTAGCGATTGCATGGATGCTTAACTCTTTAACGTTCAATGATCCCGCTCTGGGAACACCAAACTCTGACGTTTTGACTGTTGCCAGTCACGAAGAATAGATTTGATTTCTATAAAAATAGTTGCAGGTGACATAGCTTCACGAGAATCCTTTACTTTTTAGCACGTCATTTCCCGTAAAAAAAAAGAGCTTTCAGAATTTGAGGACATTTACATCACTTAGTTAACGAGAATTAACCGAGATCTGTTGTTATATATTTTAGAACACCTGAACCTACAAATGCAATGAAGGTACCTGAAAATTATATCATAAAAACTTAGTTCCAGTATAGTTCGACATAAAAAAAGACATTACAAAATATATAGGACAAGCTATACAAACAAGATGGCATTTGCCTGATCATCTTTTTAAAGATCGTGGATCCAGTGATTTAAAAAAAAAACTGCCTTTTTTCCTAATCCTGAGAAGTTGTTATTGGTAATTGGAAAAACGCCAAGCAGCATATAAGAAAGTTATGGAAGAAGGAAATTAAACAACGAAGAAAATTTTGTTTTTTCTAGAAAATAAACCATTGCAACATAAAATTCCCATGGCAGATTCAAGCTCACTTTCACGACTATTTCATAATATCCTCTCCTCGTCTACATAATGTGGTTTTTCTTTGCCATAGAGACTTCAGCAGATACAAGAAATGCTTCAGATCAGGATAAAACACAAACACATACACACACACACACACTGCTCTAGTATGACTTGAGCTATATTTCCAGAAGAAGCAGCGACCGCACTCCTCAACACGACTTGAACTGAGACTCTTCCGGAAAAAGAAAGAACTTTGCTTTTTATTGTTTAGTTTAAGATAGTTTTACGAGCGCGTTTTTGAAATGCAATTCCGAAAAACTGTTTACAGTAACTGCAGTTCTTGTACATTTTCTAAATAGCTTGTTTTGTAAAATAAACATTGTGTAATCGTTCAAGAGCCAAGTTTAATAAATCACAGTAAACGAATCTGAATTGTCTTATGTATGTGACACACACAAAAAAATGACGCTGAGCAATTCATTAAATATACAATATTATATCTGCATGGAAGTTTT
The DNA here is from genome assembly GCA_038373885.1 of Cheiracanthium punctorium. Taxonomy (NCBI): domain Eukaryota; kingdom Metazoa; phylum Arthropoda; class Arachnida; order Araneae; family Cheiracanthiidae; genus Cheiracanthium; species Cheiracanthium punctorium. The sequence continues at coordinate 898,407 of JAWZYV010015837.1, read as the reverse complement.
CCATTTCTGTTTGTTTATTACTCTGAAAATTTTCTTTATTTCGTAAGTTATAAACATTGTACAGGGAATGTGTAACAAGTGTTTCTGTATGTTACCTTCAATTTCATTTCTTTTTTTTTCTGTAAAAGCTTATAATTAAATCATATACTTTAAACTGAAAAACACAAACAATCAGAAGCAATAAATAAAATTTATTTATTACTAGCTGCAAAATTTGCTCAAAAGTTTATACAGAAATCGACATTGATAAAAAACAAAAAAACTATAACATTATGAGGAATTCGGAATAAAATTATTATAACATATAAAAATGTAATTTGAAAATATACAAAAAATGTAGTTTCTTATGCTTTCTGGTGGATGAAAACGAATGTTTGCAGTGAAAATCACTTGTGTACAGTCGAAATTAAGTTAATAAACAATAACATACATTAAAAGATATTATTGAGGAGTGGCAGCGAAATAAGTATTAAAGCTACACTGAAAAAAGGAGACAAAAAATAATCTGTTTCTGCGACAGAATCATGTGCAAAATCCTATGATATTAAAATATTTTAGAAGATATGTGTCTTACGTAAGTACCCACACCAAACAGAATTCGCAGAATTGTGCAACGTTCTCTTCTCTTTGTCGTCAGAGCTATGCAGACCTAATTTCTGATGCTTTTTGCTCTTTCCTCGCATTTTGTCCAACTTTATATTGATTATTTTAAACATTTTTTCCTTAATAAAATTATTATATGCACTGATGTGATGTCATTAAAAAGAAAGTGAAACTTTCAACGATCCTACGCGACATGTATATTATCGTTAGTACTTGTTTAAGTAAATAGGCCTTAAATCTAACTGATTATAGTATATCAAAAATGGGTCCTTTTAAAAACTTAAAATATATATGCATTAAGTAACTCTAATTTCTTTAAATAGTAATAATTTATATAAAATATACGCTTGCTAGAGTAAAAAATATCTAAAATTTCAATCTTTCTGCTCATACCCCTTTCTGAGTTTAAAATCACCCTACGTATCTGAGTAATTAACATAAGGAAACAGTATAAAACAATGTTCACTACCTTAAGTCTCCAAAATGTTCAGGCATAATTATAGAAGTTGGGGTACAATGGAACATGCTTTCTGAAATGAATAGGGTTTGTCACAGAAAGTTGAAACTGGCATACCTACTATAAAAAATTATGTTCAAATTACTGATGCGACTTGGAAAGAATTTTTACATTGGAGAATTTTTACAAGAAATATTGAAATTTCGGGAATTTTCACCATTCTCTGAAAGTAAATGTTGTTACTAAAAGTGAATTTTTACCTCCATGTTTTCATATGTATAATTATTTATTTTTCAAATATTCTGATCACTATGGTGTGGTCTTAATACTTTCAAATCCAGAACAGTTAAAAATAAATATTAGGAATAAGTAAAACTTTATTTAGCTTGTAGTGTCGATTTTGGATGCAACGAAACAATTCTAGATGTGGTACAATGAAACAAGTTTTATCGTACCCCTGATGAATGCATTCATTTAAGTTAAAGATGTTGCTAGTAAATATTTAGATTGAGATCTCCATAGAGCACATAAAGTTAAGAAGGAATTATTTTTAAATGGTATTCTATCTTCTTGAGACTCTGAAGATGGTGGCAATCCAGATTGTCTTTCAACTAACAATCCAAACAGTACAGATTATGAGTTATTCTCACATAACATGTATGACACAAGCAGTATCCCTCTAAATGATTATGTTTTAATAAAGGAAGGTTAACTTAAATGTGAAAAAAATGTACTCTGTTGGGGATATAATAAACTTTAATCAAACGGAACGGTCCAAGCTTCAAATTTGTGCGTTCTTCGGACTTTTGACAAAACCCAAATTGTATCCAAAACTACCACCTCCTGTTCCTTCAGCTGATATAGAAAGGAAAACAGAAATGCTAATTTTTGAATGCGATTTAAGTAAATTTAATATAAAATGAAAAACTATAGGCTAACCTCTAATAAAAGTAATATGTTTCCATGCTACACTATAACAGTTTAATTAATTTTTTTTTTGGGGGGGGGATTTCATATTTATGTCTCTCTAATGTTTGTTATAAATGTACACAAAGCATTTATGTTGAATTTTAAATTTTGACTCAAATTATATGAGTTTTTGTGAAGTGTTATTATGTGTTTTATTGTACCCCGGTATAAATGTACACAAACATTACATTCAAACAAAGACAAGGGGTACAATCAAACAAAGACATTTACCTTTTGCAATTTTTTAAATATGAAAAAGCTCTTTACAAACTCATAAAAATTAATTTATATGAGGAAAATTAGCTTAAAATTGGAAATTAATTTTATTTTTTACATGCAAATTTGTGTACTGGGAAAAAAATAGTAAATTTTGTTTCATTAAACCCCAACTTCTCCAAAGTAAGGAAAAATATTGATTTTTGAGTTTAATTTAAGTAAATTTAATATAAAATGGTAAATTATAGACTAACCTCTAATAAAAGTTTTATGTTTTCATATCAGGCTATAGTAGTTTAATAGCATTTGTATTTTCCATCTAAATTTCAAATTTATGTTTATTAATGTATTGTACAGCTGCGGGAAAAAACACGCCCACATATACTTTATTCCGCATCCGTTCCTCGTACAGCGAAGTTAAATATACCAATCGTTTAAGATATATGTACACTTTAATTTGCTATACATAAGAATTGAATAAGGGGCAATCTCCATTTTAAAATTCACACCAACTTTTTTTCCCCAATACCAACCCCCAGATTTCACTTCACATTTAAAAAATTCAGCACCTTTTAAACCCGGATACCAATTTTCAATAAATTTGAACTGAAAATGAGTGGGTTGTGTTCTTACAAAATCCCCTTACCGTAATTTAAAATATTTTTTTTTCATATTTTAATTTATAGCTCAAATAATATTGATAATAAGAAGATTATTATTCGAACTAAACGATCCAAACATAAATTACGATTATTACAATTTTTAATAAGATATGTAATATGAATTATGGATTATTAAATTAATATTAAAAATTATAAATAGCGACCTAGCCAATTTCACTGGAAATAGATGCAGAAAGTAATTTTACATGTCTGTGCAAAATTTAAAATTTGTACGTTCAGTAGTTTAATTTATATTAAATAAAATGTGTTATTTTCATGAGTTAAGGTACCATATATACATTTATAAAGTGACAATTTTTTGAATATTGCATAAAATAAACGTAAATTAGAATTCTTTTGCACAAATATAGCAAAAGATAGTGGTATTAAAAAAATAGGAAATTTTGAAGCAAATAAATTGGAAGTTTGTACAGTTTGATGGTGAATCTATAAAGCATTTTTTGTGTTGCGTCCGCTACTATTTCTCCCCAAATAAAATATTTCCATGTATAGAATTAGATGTATGTCTTCCAATACAACTTCCTATTTCTGAAAAACTAACATCCTCGACATTACAGGCACGAATTTTACCTTTTTTTAATATCCGAAACATCAGGTCTTTGGACTTCCCCATACTTTATCAAACTTTCAACAAACATTAAAAACCCTATCTTTCTGTCGCCTCACCATGGCACAGTGGTTAAGTCACTGGAAGTGGTAGACAGGCAAAGTGTGAAGGTCCCGGGTTCGGGTCCCATCGCTCGTCCATCGACCTAACCGGAGTTTTCCGTGGTTTTCTCCGAAACTTAGCGTAAATACGGGTTAGGACCCCTCAAGAAAACCCCCACAGAGGGCACCCCACCCATAGGCCTAGATTCCTTATGCAAATAACTGGCCTTAATCCAACAACAACATATTTTTCCATCTAACTTTTCATCTGACTGTAAATTAATATAACGTCAAAAAGTCCTATAAAACATTGCGCATTGCAGACGATAATATTATATGAAGAAAGTGAAACAACAAGCAAAATGATAATATTGGGTCGGCAAAAATGTAATTGAGCTTTTTACGTGAAATTCAAACAAATAAATTTTCAATGATGAACTATTCTTCAAGTTCGACCGTAGCTGAGTAACATTCATGCTTGTAGTCAAAAGAACAAAGAATAGAATCTGACTCCTGGCAAACATTTAAATTGTCTAAGAGAACTTTCAAACACTCAATAACAATTTCAAATTAGAAATAGTTTCAAAATCGTAAGCAGTTGTTATGCATTTTTTCTTTAAATCATGTATACAGACGAAGGAAGTTTTGGAGTCACAGTTCAGTTGGACCACTGACAAAACATTCTAACTTCTGCCCCTGATATTCTCAGTACAATAAGCTTTATGCCTTGTCACAAACAGTATTTTCAATGTAAATAATATTTATTTATTCCTTTGACTATCGCGAGAGAAATTAATGAAAGGCGCAAAGTTCGGAACCTACAAATACCGTTTATCAATCTGCAGAAAGTCCCTTAAAATCGTGCAAAATGAGAATTCACAATATATCCATAAATTATGGTAGAAAATCGGTGAAAATTTATATTTAGGGTAATTTGAAGATTTTCTTTGGTTTAATATAGTCAAAACACAGTGTTGCCATTGAGAAAAAGTAAGCTGATGCAGAATTCGACGAACGAGGGCCAAATAAAGAGCAAGTGGTCTTTTTTTCAGGAACCGTAGATAAAACATATATGTTGAATTTTGAACTTTGACTCATATTATTTGAGTGTTTGTGAAGAGTGTTTTAAATGTTCCATTGCAGCGCGATATAGGGGGTAAAAGGAAACACTTACAGACTTTTAGCTTTTGTCATTTTTACCTTTTACCGATAGCTTATATTCAATCTAGTGACTTAGATTGATACAAAGTGTCTGAGTAACACGAGTTGCAGAACTCGTAAGAGAATTAGGATGGACCCCAATAACTCTGAATTATATTGTCAGATAGCAAAATTTCTGATTTATGTCTTCTTTGTGTTACACGAAGATGCAAATTTAGCATGCTGATATATGAGTATGAGGCTAGATGCAATAGCATTTTAGGGTATGTCATCATCGGATCTTACCTCTGGCATTCACGTCTAAGTCATTTACTTATGGCAGCAGGAATTGTCATTGCTTGTGACGAGTATATTTCTGTATTAAAGCGCTAGACAGTGTGATTCCCACACGATAAAGCCTTACTGATTTCAACTTCAACGTTCGTAAAAGGCTTGATGGCAGAAAAGGACATCAGTAGATCAGAAGTGGTAGTCCGGTACGTTGGCCTTCTTGATGACCGAAAATATTATGCATAGTTTTTTTATTAGGGAAGTGAAGCCATGACAAGGTTTATGATCGTTTGTGACATGTCACTTGACAGCACAGAAGAGGTGTTGCACGAGTGAGGGGGTAGTGAAACGAATGTTTGGCATATTCCAGAATAATCGACATTATATTTGAAATTAATGTAAAGCCTATTTTGATTTTGCTTTGCGAAACTTCGAACATGCACTATTTTAGAGTCTTTGATCGGTGCTACATTTGCTTATGTAATTGTGTTTTTCAAGCGAATATTGATTTTCACGGAATGTTTTTTTTTCATATATTAGTGTACGCACACCACCGCGTTGTGAATAAATATCTACTTTAGTCTAAGAAATGCCATTTCATTGCGAGCAGTCTGGATGCAAATTACCCCACTAAAAATTATGAAACGTTGAAGGCGACGCACTGTATAAAGCTTTTTCAAACACTTGAATATTTCCTTCGTGGTATTACTAATTTGTAATTAATTTTTGTTTATTTTAATTTTACTAATGCATATCACGCAAAAAACGACAACATTTTTAAGGATTTCTAAAATTGCCAATAGGGATAGGCCAAGCCATAGGCCCACATGCCCACCAATTTGACCTATCATTTCAGCGTTGTCATAAAATGGCAGTTGCTTGTGAACGACATATTCAAATGAATCATAGTATATAAAAACATCCACGCGTGATAATTGCATATTTTTGCGTGATGATTCTGGAATTCTTTCATAATCTTCTCTAGTCTTTACAGATTCATTTCTGCACTTTGCATAAAGGAACATACTTTCTGCACTAAAAGGTGCACAAGAGACATGCATCTTATACACGTTCTCTTCACATGCAAGGGGACAATCGCAAAGAGATTGGTTGCGGTGTTTAATAATACAGCAGTCATCTTCAAACTTGTACAGATTACACTGTTTTACACCATCCTGTCCATATTTTTTCATCGAACAGAAACATTTTTTTTAATGATTTCGTCAAGACAATTTTCGAAACATACATGCTGACCACCTTTTTCTGCAGTGTAATTTCTACAATGATCTCCGTACGGTGATGGAAGTCGTGAAAACATTGATTTCGTTACTGCTACGTAGTTCTTTGTTCCCCCGCTCAGAAAAATACCTCTATCGTCAATATTATGTGATACATGCGCATCGTGTAGCTGAAGTCGAACTCCGGCGTAATAAGTGGTACTTGGATATTTATGAACTTCTAAATCAAGTTGTAAATGTACGGATCCGCCAGGACCAGGTTTTAATGGGCTAACCATTTCTTCATTTGGCTTAAATGTAAAACAATTGCCGGAATCATTGCTAAGAGAAACTTCAAATTTATCGGTACAAAGTTGTCCATTCACGTTAGATAACCGAACGAAATCCGATAACTGGTGTCCATATTTCATTCGGGAAATAACATCTGTATCATATATTGGATCAGATAAAAAAATTTTAATAAAAAGATAGAGTTCATCAATGCTACAGGTCATCTCGTCATCGAATCTTGGGCCAATTTCTGGTGCTTCACTGTGGTTCAAATAATTAAGACACTGGCTGTAACTCATTCCGTACCTTACACAGTAATCAAACTCACGAAGATGCCGATTAATATTGGAAACAGTAACTGCCGGAAATTGTATGCTTCCTTCTTTTTTCGTTTCAATGTTGATAATTACTGGATATTCAAAGTAAGCTGATAGAAACTCGAATATTTCTAAAGTAAAAACCCCCAGGGAAGATACATACATCAACAGCCAAAACAATTTACTGACAGTAGATAAAGAGAATTGAAAGACGTTGAAATAACTGAAAACTTTTCTAGACGGTAAAGCTACTGGATTTTCTCGTACCAAATTTAAATTTTGTGTATTGCGTTCCAAAGATGCTCTTTGCATATTTCTTTCTTTAATTTTTTTGTTTCTCATAAAGCGTGAATTTTCTGTTTCCATTGAATACTGTGGCAGACCTATTACGAATTTCTCCCTTGACGTATGAGAAATAGATACGTCATGAATGTTATGATTATGTAATGTAAAAACTTTTGACTCCATTTTATTTAAACGACATTTTGTTTTTGATAATTTCCATTTGTCATTTCGCTATATTTGTTCTTTAGAGCCTTCATAAAAATGCTATAGAATATCACTGAAACATTTTTGTGAATATTATTTCCAAAATATTATTAAGAAAATGCAATGGAAATAATAAGAAAAATGCAATTAATTCTAAAATTATAAATATGCTGTTTTGAAAACATGTATTTTTCATCTGCAAAGTGTTATTTTTGATTAGAAAATATTTCTTACTTTACGCTAAAATACATTTAAAATTTTATATATATTTATATGATCAAGTTAAACAAAAATATTATATATAATCATATTTAATCCTTTAAAATATGTTTATCTCTGTAAAAATAATGTAATATGTATCAAAGTTATGTCTACTTACTCTTTAAAGAATTTCGACATTAAATTTCATTACATGACTTATACATGGTCGTCCAAAAATATTCACTTTATTATGATTTATTCTTCATTATCAGATGACAGTTTCATGTATTTTATTTTTATCTTGGTTTTGTTTTGTCATATACTGCCACAAAAGTAATTACCTTTGAAGATATAAGATTAAATTTTTTATATTTCTAAATTTATGGGTACATACGTGCACCCTTTTTTAACTTTCCAAATTATTTTAATTTAAAAAAAAGAAGAAAGCAACTTAGTTATTTGCTAGAAAATTCCTCTGTAAAGGAGAAAGTGTTCGGAAATTATTTTCTAGAAAATCACTCTTTAAAGGGAAAATTCTTCGAAAATTTGTATCGCTCTTGCAGGTAGTGTGCATGACAAAAAGTTTACTCTTTCAAAGTGTTCCTTTTAAAGTACAATTTAGAGTTCCATCTTTTAATTTATTTTACACTGTACATAAATAATTCTCATTTTGATCACTGACGAATGTAGGATTCGTACATTTGGAATAAAATCTGTGGCACTACTCATTCATACGAAGGATCATATTGTATTAAAACCATCTCTTCAGAAACAAAACACATTCTGAAGCTGATATGCTGTTTTCAAGCAAATGTATTGTTTATGCTAATATAATATTCTTTGACCTAAATAATTTCGAACTAATCTTCTTTTCTATCATTTACGGGGACGCATACATACTGTCTTTCCGTCAGCAAAGCAGAAAAGAATTTCTCCTGTTACTTGAAGCAAGATGTGAAAAGATTTCATAATTCATTCCTCGTTGTTTGCCATCTCTCTGTAAAAATCAATATTCATCGAACTCCAGGGGGTGCTTTTGAATTCAAAATTGTTAATTTGTTGTTGAACTTTTGTTCTGCCTGATCGTTGTCCGCATGCAAAAAAGACTCTTTTATGGAACTAGGAGAAAAAGCTCTTTATGTAACTGTCCCCTCTCTAAAAGTGCCTCGTACTTGCCGGGAATAAACAGAAGTTATGCGCTCTCCTCTGTTGCATCCTCGAACCCGATATAAAATACGGATAGCACTAAGAGGTACAATTTTTTTTACGCAACTTAGCTTATGTCCTATTCGCAGGCAGGTACGTACAATGGATGTCATGTGCCGATTCCCCGTCCTTCCGAACCGGCGCTGTCCACGAAATAATACGAAATAAAAACAAGAGTGAAATGCCTGATGAGAAAGAGCAACATTGTGATACTCAGGGACGTCGACTCGAAAGCATTGTATTAGAAAATTGCTTTCTAGATACACTGGTCTTAGATTATACACGAAAGAAGATAACTCAAAATGCACTTTCATAAACTGAACTGTCTTTTGTAAGCAAAATTACAAATGACGGTTACCTGAAAGGTTTAACAAATATTTGAATAATTGAGAATTATATAAAGAAAAGTAAAAGTAATATTAGTTTTGCTTAAATTATCTTCATAAAAGTACAGAAAAAAAATGCAAAGCACAAAAGAGTATTTTTTCAGTGGTTTATTGTACATTTACATATTTAACATACACCACTTCAAATTGCACAAAAAGTCAAAGAATAGAGTTAAATTATGCCACACAAAACAAAGAGCAGAATGATTTTAAGTAAATAAATTGGAAATGCTAAGCTATCCCCTTTTACAAATAAATTTCCATATTTCTGAATTATTAAAAAGCTTAAAGTCAGTTTTTGGTTTTTTTTTTTTATGTCAATGAAAATAAACATGCCAAACGTTTCCAGTTTTTACCTTAACAGTTTGAACGATAAGTTGCACATCTTATTCTAAATCAACACGCAACGTTCACTGAAAAAAGGAATAATAAGCTGTTTGAAACATTTTAATATGGGAGACTTGTTTAGTTTCAATGAAATGCAATAAGAGATAACTGAATATTATAAAATAATAATTAAATCAAAGTATTATATTATTTACAGAGTTCTCATTAACTTCTAATTCTAACTTGATAAGACAATAGTAACTGCTTTAAACGTGCCGTCCATAGCAAAATGATGCATGTTATCGGATGCCAACCAAGATATTCGAAAGAAAAAAGTTAATAAATTGTTAGTCACTTATAATTTAGTACCAAAAGACATTTAATACTCACCTAGATAAATGGTATTTACAACTGAATTTGTAAAATGTTCGCTATATTGTCGCAATCTCGTACTCTTAATCCACACAAATTATTAGTAAAATTATGGAGAAAACACGTTATAAGGAAATATTTTTATATTAGGTTTTCTATATATTCTGCACCAGTTACATGAAATTTTTAGACGTTTTTGTGAGTAATGGTCCAACTTCTTGCCTAAGAAATATAAACGGCTCCACTAAATTTTACACGCAATGAGCGTGGTGTCTTGGAAGTGATGAAAAAAAAAACCTTCTGTGCCGTACATATTAGTTTAATGGATAAAAACATATTTTAATCAACATTAGAAGACCAGCTTAAGAGCATTACGTTTTTAAAAAAAACCCTGATAATTCTATTAATATTATAAATGTCAATATTTGTATGCTTGTTTATTACTGTTTCACGCTGAAACAGTTTGACGTATTTAGATGAAATTTAGAATAAAGATATTTAAAGTCCTGGATTAACATCTAGGCTACTTCTTATAGTACGAAAACAACAACAACAAAAAAAAAACACTGTTCCTATAATATACAAAATAAAACTACACCCCAAAAAATGATACAATTGAGTTTTTATTTTAAAGAGCAGTCGACAGATGGCAAAATCTTACAGAATACTCAGTTATTAATAAATAAAATCATTTTATCGTCTGCTAATCCTGGATAAAGAATACACCTGAATAAGACATTCCTTCTGATGCGGATTTATAAGCGGACTTCGGGCCAAGCACAGAAATCCAAAATACATGTTACACAAACAAACTAATAAGTTTTTGAAACTTTCATTCAGTTCGAATTGTGCATTTTTCTGCGCATTTCCCCCCCTTTTATTTCAATTATATTACATCCAGAAAAAGGGTGTTAGAAACATCAATTTTAATTTTGTTTAATCACGCTCATGAATAATGATACACTTCCCAACTCAATGGGTACTCAATGGAAGCAAAATAGAGAAGACGCATGAATTATGAGACGCTTTTAATATATAGCACTTTAGTGCGTATTTAAAATTCGAAAGTGTTTAAGATTTTCTTACTTTTTTTTCCCCTTTCCGTTTTTTGATAACGGCCAATATATGTAGAAGATCTTCAGAATTAATATAGGACGAAAGTGATTTGTACCTTTTTGTAGGTTTTTATCATCAAACCATCTTATTTTTGTAACCAGGGTCGGCCCGACACGGTAAGCAAGGTAAGAATGTCATCGGGGCGCTGGCTTCGAAGGGGCGTCATTTCGAACTCAAAAACTAAGTAGAGCATAAAAGGGGAGAGTCTTTTTTACGTTAGCAAGGGGTGCCACTTACGATAAGGCCGCCCCTGTTTGCAACCATCTTAATTTTAAATTAAAATCAGAATCTGAGAGATTTCAGTGAAATGAAAGCCGGTGAGAAACAGTATTCTCTCCGAACAAGATTTATTAAGATGGCGAACCAACTGGTCACCGGAGGTGACTAGTCCATTATAATTCAAAAGCAATCTTAAATTCATAAGCGGCACCAAAAATATTGCATCTCGTGAAAGCGAGACAAGCCCTTTGCTCTTGCACTGTACACACCGAAACTCTCGGTAATTATTAAACATCTCATTAATTAAGCATGCAAAAATTAAAAGCTATTTTCTTTCATAGAAAAGACACAAATTTCTAATAAAGATTCTACCAAGAGAAAAAAAAATTACGAGTTACTGCTTGTTAACTTAAATTTACGTTTACTTTACGTCCTTACCCGTACCGGTGAGAAACTTTTGCTATCTAGGATTCTGTAACTGTGCCATGGATTGCTAAAATATAGAAATTAGGCGCTTATTTAACAAGCACTAGGCATTTTACTTATCTTAAAATTCAAGCATTAGATTTTTTTTTCTTACATTAAAGCGTCGTTTTCATGATCCCTATTTTGTAGCATATCAGTTAAAAATATTAGGTAACCATCGCTAACACATAACTTTTGCATGGAATACACGATGTTTGAGACAAAATAAATAAATAGAAAGTACCACGAAAGAGTGAAAAAGAAAGGAAATGTGCTCAGTGTCTTTTGAACTGTTCGTGCATGCAAAGTTGCAGATAAATCTTATAATTAAGAATGGGCAGAAGATTATGGCCTGGACTCTACTAAGGAAGAAAACCTGACTGAAACAGAAAATTGAAGAAGAAAATCGACAAACTTCGGGTTTTTTCAGTGCGAGGAATCTAGGCCGAGGGGGAGGGGGGGGATTGCTCTCCGTAATCGACTTTCTGAGGGATCCTAACCCGTATTTATGCAAAGTTTCGCAGAAAACCAAGGATAACTACGAACGGTTAGGTCGGGGGACGCCACCTGGTTTTGAACCAGGCACCTTCAGTCTCTCGGTTGAGAGCGCAAACGCGCTCAGCCACTGATCGGGCTTCACCCCAGCAGAATCGTGGCGGAAAAGCAGAGTTTAAAACGGTTAACTTTTTTCTTTCTGTCCGTGTTTTCTGTGAGGCGCCAGCCAATGGGAATAGCTGCAAATATCGTCTAGGCGTGGCCTGCGACCGGGCAGAAAATAAGATGACGTCACAATTCGGTGCTGAATAGGGTGGATCGAAAAAAAAAAATTTTTTTTGAAATCTTTATCTCCTGTGGTCTCAAAAGTTGTATATTGATATGAATAAGACGTGTGTAAAATTTGAATGTTCTACGACAACGTCTTGAAGTTGCGCATCGAGCTTGAAATTTAGAAATTTTTGAAAAATGGGACTTTTCTAACAAATCGACCAAAAAAATTCTTTTCCCAATTATTAGGCTCCCGAGGCTTTAGGAGTTGTATATTGTTATGGAAAACACGTATGCAAAATCTGGAGGGGCTACGACAGTTTCTAGCGATTGCACATAGAGCTTGAAATTTATAAATATCTGAAAATTATATGTTTTTTGAAAAAATTATGTAGAAAGCAAACTTTGTTAAAAATAATTTGGTCCTTTTATATGTTAAAAATGTTCAGAGAAGCTCAGTAAATCACAAAAAATGGCTTTACGAATAGTTTTATACAATGCACACGTCATGCTGACGTTTTGTCTTGGGCGCAGTACGCAAGCTGTGCTCCAGACAACTAGCGCCGGTTATCCTGCCGAGTGATGGCGATGCACATGCGTTCGGTTAAATCAGGCAGGATATATTTTGTTGAAACAGGCATTTAGTTTAATGTTTCAGATAGATGGTGCTCCCAGTTTACTCATAACCCATTTATGCCTAGCGTCCCTTTTTTGGGACGGCATTTTCGCTAGTAGTCGAAAACGTTATTTATTTTTCCTAGCCTTTATTCGCGAGTATTGAACTTCAATTCCACAAAATATTTTAATATGGCCAAGTAGGATGTTGACGTTTCAATTTTTATACATAATGGTTTTAAATGAAATCATCCCTTGTTCAAAAGGTTGACATCAGAAATTTATCAATTACTGCTGGTGTTAGCAAAAATCGAAGAAAGTCGCAAAAATATCCAGGCACGAATGGGTTAAAAAAGCTAAAAGGTGTTTGTTTTGCACTGCTACGATTCTGAATAGAGTGAAACTGTCTGCAACAGAACATGGAACAAAATCGGTGTTCATAGATGTGCGGGTAATATCAAAAGAATTACCTTGTACCAAGTTACCAACCCAAGAAGACATACTCGTACTTCTGTATTACTATTTTATACTTAAGAAGAAAAAATTCTGAATAAAGGGGATCCACCGGAAGGAGAAGTAACCTTAGTTGTGGCGATCAAAATACAGGAAATTTGGATCACGGCCAGTATCCCTAATGTGTCAATGCAAGGAATTCAAAAGATAGTTAGAAAAGGTAATGAGCAAGTTCAGCAGCTAAATGAATCGTACGTTAGAGACGGACATAAGGAATTGTTTATGAAGAAAGTGGTAAAAACTCTCCCTTACCGAGCTTTTGAATATCGCCCTTGCAAATGTACTGACTTTTCCCGAAGCAGGTGTGGCTCTACAGTCTCACATACCTCACACAGAACGGGAGTCATTAGCAGACCAGACGGGAGCTATATATCTGACAATTCATGCAATTGTAAAGTAGAGAAGTTTATGGTGAATGAGAGAAAAATTGAAAGGTTGGAAAGAGAAATTTCGAGATTGGTGGAGAAAGAGGTAAAATTTTCAATATCCAGTGTATCTTTTAACTTGAGTCATGATTTGGAAAGTGAAAATAACGAAAGAGAAGTACGAATTGAAGAAAACGCTAAATGCCTATCTACCGCCACTTTGGGAGATGCATTCACAAACGACCAAGTTAGAATGAAAATCTCAGTGCTTTCACAAGTCTGTAACACAAAGTTATTACGGACTGGGAAACAGGAACTCTGGTATCAACTTTATTTCCAAATCTAGAAAGCGGAAGAAATGTAGAGGGTAAGAAACCTTCTCATCTGATTCTCAACCCACATAAAGTTAGAGGATGTCTAAGATGACTCGCAGTGGAAGAAACAAAAGAAGGATTTTAAATGTTCTTTGGATTGTGTTTTGATAGGAGGAAGAACAAAACCAGATACATTGAAAAATTTGTTGACTGCAAATTGCACCCAGGTGTTTGTCACAAAGAAAATATCTCGCTGATAATCGAACCTGGTTCAACATACTTTGGCCGTATGTCGCGATCTGATTTTAAGAATTTCATTGGAAATTTGGGAGAGTTTGACATGAAATCTATTGATCTTGGCACCCTCACATGTACTGGCGGTGGTGGTGAATCATTGAATTCTGGAAATAACAAAGGCGTCATCTGAAATCTAGAAATGCAGTTCTCTAATCTAACTAAATCTCTGCAATGCTGTATTTGCCAACTTCACACCATAGCAAACAGCCACTCCAAAATTTGTTGTCTATCCCTCTATCAGATGATGGTTTCCTACGATCTAGATTATTACATCTAGATAGATATTTATAGATTTGACAAAAATTGCCACAGTTTGATTTAAAATTAGGCTTTACATTATTCATTAAAACGCATGATCCAATAATTGGATGCTTGGGCTGTCACAGGCAGGACTCAGATCGCAGGCAAATCAACGAGGTGGGTCCTGGGTAATGTAGTAAGGATTATGGTTTTACCAGAGAAGAACTGCGAACGTTACGGACTATTTTTCAAATGGACTAATTCATTAACCCTTTGAGGCGCAACCCTTTCCCAATGCTGAAAAAAGGGCAGGCGTTGCCATCGCTGGCTGTGTTCGCGACAGCTGGCTGTGTTCGCGACAGCTGGCTGTGCTCGCGCACAGCCAGCTGTGTCAAAAAAGGGTCTCTAGATCTGTGGCACGCGATGAACGTTTCGATCGTCCGCCATCTTGCTGGTAGTTAAGTCGAGCGATGGCAACGCCTGCCCTTTTTTCAGCATTGGGCAATCTATCGAGCTGGTCTCGCATTCTTCCATTTTTCAGCAGATGTCAGTACTGTTAAAAATAATCGTGATCATTTTTTTCGCGAAATGACGTACTAAAAATTAAAGGGTTCTCGTGGAGCTATGTCACCTGCAACTATTTTTATAGAAATCCAATCTATTCTTCGTGACTAGCAACAGTCAGAACGTCAGAGTTTGGTGTTCCCAGAGCGGGATCACTGCGCCTCAAAGGGTTAAAAATATAATTTTTGCTTTCTACATATTTTGTCAAAAAAACGCAAATTTTTCAGATATTTATAGATTTCAACTCGATGTGCAATTCCCAGAAATTGTCACAGCCCCTTCAAATTTTTCATACGTCTTATTCATAACAATATACAACTTCTACAACCTCGGGAGCCTAATAATTTGGAAAAGAATTTTTTTTGGTCGATTTTTTTAAAAAGTCATATTTTTCAAAAACTTCTAAATTTCAAGCTCGATGCGCAACCCCAAGACGTTGTCATAGAACATTCAAATTTTACACATGTCTTATTTATATCAATTTACAACTTTTAACACCTCAGGAGATAAAGATTTCAAAAGAAATTTTTTTTCAATCCACCCTAGTGCTGAAGCTCTTGTATCGCAGAAGCTGGAATGCATTCTTATTCTGCTATCAAATTTTTATGCAATTAGAGAAATAAACTAAGAAGAAAGAGAGATTTTCTTTTAGCGAAAGTTTACGTTAACGAAATAGAACTTTTCATCTACAGTTCGAAGACCTTCAATTAACGATGCGAAATCAATATTTCTCTCTTCCAAGGAAGATCTTTTGAACTCACAATTTATGTTTATGCTTTTTACTTTCATTTGTTCTATTCAAAGGCATCAGATTAATAAAATTCATGCTCATTTCAGGAAGAAAATGTTCATTATTCAATCTTTTCTTTTTCAATCAAATATACGGAACAATAAACATTTTAAAATAAAGGCGCTAGATAGTGCTTGCATCATTGTATCTGTTCTTGACACACAGCCGAAGTGCAGTCAAGTTCAGGCCGAATGTGGACGTAAAGCGAAAAGAAGACGAGAATTTGGCTTTCGGAAAAACTTTTGCATTCAGTCTATATGGAGTCCCAGCTTAAACAAGCAGAATGCGCAGATCTATGCGCGTTTGAGAGTCAGAATTTGTTCGATTGGTTGAACGTCCAGTGTTGTGCCACTCAGAGATCTACCGTGTTTGCGTGTGACGCCAGCTGCCCATTTCTACTAGAAAGTGGGTTAAAAAAAGAGGAGGTCATGCTGATAGAGATATCTAAAATTAAGCTTCGAGAAAAAAAAGAATAGAAAGACAAAGGTGAAGCACTTCAGATAGTTGCAATTTTAGTAAAATTCATATAAAGGCATTCTTCTTGTTTATGGCTGGATTTAGAACCTGTGAAAGTGAAATACAATGGATCATTCATCTATCGTTTTATCTTTTCTACCAACTGCTTCATACAGCAATCGGAAATTATAAATAACAGTGGTAATGAGCTAACGTATGCGAAAGAAGGAAAATATTAAATAAATAAAACATTTTACGATTACCAAAAAAGTAAAAGTATTCGAGCTAAATGTCATCGCAATTAGTCGCGCAAATTTTAACTCCATTGAACTGAAAATGTTTATTAAAAGTCGAATAGAAATTTTTCACGACAACGCCATAAAATTGTGAAACCTAAGAAAAATGTTAAGAATTACAAACTGAAGGGACAGCCCAGTGCTTAAGACATTTGGTTGGTAAAAGAAATGCTGCGCGTTCAATTCCGACTCACCACTGAAAACGCACGTGTTTGTGAAATTTTTCCTCTCTTTCCTTGAAGTCCTCTTTGCTGTCGCTTGTAGTTTCCAAGAGTTCACGATTTTCTAATTCCCCACAGAATTTTTTTTTTTTTTTTTTGCTTGTCCTAAACCGCTTTGTTGTAATCAGTCCTGTTTCTGATGAGGATTCAAATTGTGGCGTGAAAGAAGAAAACGTTTTCTATGGCTCTCAAATATCACTCCAAATCACTTGAAGTTGTTTCACGGATGATTTCGGATAAGGAACTTGTAGAATTTGATGCACACAAAGAAGTTGCTATTATTGTCACAGCAGGTAGGGTTATATGGGGAAATTACGGGTCACTCTGTTTCCGGGCAAAAAATGATCACTCAGTTTGTAGCATTAATTTATTTTTAAAGGCTAAATTATATATACGAAGTCATGCTTAAACATTCTATTTTCTTTCTATGAAGTTCAAACACAGTGTAACTATAAAGCAAATTAGAGAAAAAAAAATACTTTTTACACTACTACAAAAACATCTTTAAAAGAGATATTTTTAAAGATTCATGTCAATGTTTTTTTTTTCATATGTACATACAGCTTTTCTTCATTATTTTTAAAATTAAATTTAAAGATATCCCCCAATTTACTGCGGTAATTCTAGGCAACTGGGGAAATTCTTCGTGAGTATTTTTTTGATATTTTAGGTGTATTTATATTTATTTTTTTATAAATAATATCAGTATTTACTTTAACTGATATATGTTACAGTAATATTATATTAAACTTATGTGGGAGACATAGACAGTTCCCCAAATGTAAAACGAGCTTATTTGGAACTGTTTAGTGATAAAGGACTATCTAATGACAATGAAAATTAGATTGAAGAAGCTGCTTCACTTTCTTGCAATGAATTTTCACAAATAAAACAGTGTTTTTTCTTAGAAGCAGTGGCGTAGCCAAGGGGGATAGAGGGGGTCACAAGCCCCCCTCCCACCCCCGATGAGAAATTTTTTACCATACAAAATGTACATTCTTCAATCCCTTATCACACACATGTATGCATTTACGTGAGTTGCAGTAGTTGTAACCCCCCCCCACATGAAAATTTTCTGACTACGCCACTGCTTAGAAGCCAGGTGTCTGTAAATGCAAATGACACTGTGAAACGATAGATGTGTACGGATGACTTAGACCAGGAGTTCTCAACCTTTTTAACGTCGCGCCCCCAACGAAGGCTAACTTACGGTGGCGCCCCCCCTCACATTTTTCAGCATACATTCAGTTTTTTAATCGTTAACAATGAACACTTAGTGGAATTTTCTACTAAATATTGCTATCACTAAAGTTTGAATGAACATTTTAAGCGAAAATGGATATATTTTTGGTTAAAAATGAGAATAAATAAGATGACTTTTTTTAAAAACATGCATCACTACTTGTTCTTTGTTTTTCTCGCCCCCCCCCCCTGCAAATTCTCTGCGCCCCCCTTGGTGGTCGCGCCCCACAGGTTGAGAAACGCTGACTTAGACTAAATGCTTCTACTTGCCTCTTCTAGAAGATGTGTCGTAGAAGGGACAGAGGAAGGCTCGACACAGGCGACGCATTCACATATGTAATAAGTTAAAAAATTAAATGTCACGGGTTGCTGTTGAACACGCGGGGTCACAGACAACTATGCATGTTATATATAAATAATGACAAACGGATATATAATTAGCTATGTATAAATATAACAAAATTTTAATAAGGTCATCGTAATAGAGAAACATCAAACGCATAAAAATACTATATCAAAAATGGAAAATCGAAAATGGTTACAAAAACCCCTAGTTCCAGGTTTATTCGGGAGTTAAATAGTCACAGCAACACGAGAGTTCAAATAAATATTTAATAATTACTTATACAGCGCGCGATATATTAAACTCATCGTTGTTTTCACGCCGGGGTCATGGCACGGCTGTCTCCAACAGGTTGGCTTAGATGGATAAGAGTTTACGGCGCTCCTAAGCGAAAACTATTGATTTTACGAAAAAAAAGTAATTACATAAAATGTAGGAAATATTCTCTAGTTTCTTTTTTTTTTGTAATTGTTTTTTTTTTTTTGTCGTGAAATGGAATATTGTAAAAAAACTGTTTTTAGGTGCCATTTTTCGAATATGGCGGCACGAGCGACAAAGAACGAAGGGGCAAAATTGAAATTCGGAAAGAGCACATTGAAATTTACAAAGCTGCTCATTTTCAAAAAACTCCTGTAAAACTTTCCTGGTAACCCTTTTTTTTTAACCAAATGACAGGACGAATAATAAAGTTTTAAGAAAATTCCTCCTTAGGAGATTCTAAGAAGGTGACAAAGGAATTCATACTGTGCGTGAAGAGCAGAAATACTTTGCTGTGTATTATGATTAAGGTGACTAAACTTCCCCAATTTCAGATTATTTTTTCAGTTTGTACCGGAAATGTAAAACAACTGGAGACAAAAATTTAATTTAAACAGTTATTTCTTTGAAATTTAAAAAGAAATCAATCATGTTCCCTTTATTTTATGAGTGTTCATAATACTCAAATTGAATAAATAGAAGCTATTTTAAAAGGAGCACTAAATTATAACCACGCTGATTTGTACCCACTTCTTTCTTCAAAAAGTAATCTTATTATTTAAAGTATTTTTTTCCTAAGTACATCACATTAGATAATAAAAAAAAATCTGTTTGTGTGCTAAATAAGGATAGTTTAGAATATAGAATATACAGATGGATGTTATTTGCTTTTATTATGCATTATTATAAAAAAGAGGTTACTCATATTTATCCCATATCTGACTCATATTTGCCCAAATTTGATCCATAATTTCCCAATCGATAATTTAAATAAAAATAATAATAATTTAATTTCAGGTTAAGTGATTATTTGAATAATTTCTAATTTAAGCTTACTTCATGCCAAATTAAATCATTATATCTTTCATACTTTAGAAAATTTTAAGATGTTGTTTTTTGACCCATAAATCCTCCATATGACCCTATCTAATTAGATTTTGTGAGCAAAATTTTCGCGAATAATCCAGTCCATTAAGTCCCTGCCTCACATGGTATAATTAAAAACAAATATAATTTTTGCACGCTTGCACATCATTGGCTTGTTTGGAATCAGCATCCAGAACAATTTTAATCATATTAAAGGCTCCAAAAATGGTTATTCAAATTCTTTTCCAATGATTTTTTACAAAACAATTTTATTTCTAAAAAATGAGACAGTATCTTTAAGGCGTTAAGTTTTCCCAATTTCAGAAAGTACATTACTTAGCTGCATGTTTATTAGGGAGGAACATTATATTTTTGAATAGCAAATTCTAATGTAAAAAATGAAGTTCTACTTTAGCATTTTTTACTTAGGAAAATAATTAAAACTTTTAGGTCGCTCATGACCTTCAAAATCTCAAAAATGTATTTAAAAAGTTAAATTTCTATTTTTTTAAATAAAAATACTATTACTTTTTGTTCTGATAGCAATCAAATACTTCATTTTAACCATCTTTTCAAGTATTTAAAAAAATATTTATATTATTTTATAGATTTTAGGTCTCGCGCAAGCCGCAGATTTTGTGAACTTAACCAAAATTTGACTCCTTTTTTTTTTTTTTACTTTTTGCAGAATTTCTTATTTTATTGTCTAGTTTTATAACTTTTGTAATAAATTTGTGTCGTGCAGTTCTTCATTTCTAATGCAATTTTAATTTTAATGTATTAACCAGCCAGGAACTCACCGCAGGAATTTCCTGCAGTTCGAGTTTTACCCCGACTTTCCGATTTCTCTAGAAATAACAAAATGGCCTTTTTGTCTCATTTTTCCATCCTTGGAAGCGGAGAAAGTGAACAGTCAATTCTTCACAGCTCAATGCTTCAAAATTTAATGTAAGTTGAAGATTACAGGAGTATAAAGTTGATGTTTAGAAATTAGTCGCGAGTGGGATGGTACAGTTACAAATACAAATCGGACACGTGCCGTAATTTGCAACATTTAACTGAAACTTCGACAGAATGGCTGTTATTAGGGTTACTCTTTCCCTCAAATTCAATGAACTTCCTTTTAGATATATATTTTCAACATAAATCGCATAATTTTAGGTTCGGATAAGTTTTCCACGATAACTGATAAAGCCATCTGATTGTAAAAAGTTTAACTTTACTAAATTTGAAAGAATTCAATCGGACGAATTTGAACTTTCGAAAGTATTGACAAAAGTATTTACTAGATATTATGAAGACATTACAGTGAGGGGGATCAAAGTTGTCCTAAATTTCGTATAAATTCTGTAGTTAAGAAAAGAACGATATAAAAACCATCTTACAAATCCTACATTTAAAAAGATAATTCTATATTTTTGGCACCCTAAAAATGTAAGATTATCTTTTAAAATGTAGTACTTATAGGATGGTTTGTTACGTTCTTTTCAGTTTAATAATCGGTTTTAGAGAAAATTAGGATACTTTTGATCCTGCAGTAAGGAAAATTTGAATCTGTACTCTCTTTAAGAAACCCAGGACCATTATATCACGTAGTTAATGGGTACTAACCGAGTTCTGTAGTTGTATATTTCCCAACCTGAACCAACAATGAAATGAAGATACCTGAAATATATATGTTATAAAAGTTATGCTCCCGTATGGTTTGACATAAAGAAACTTTCTGTAAAGCATGCATCTATTCATTAGAAGTTATATAGGACAAGTTAGACAAACAGCAAGACATTTGCCTGATGTTCTCTTTAAAGATCGTGGACCCAGTGATTAAAAAAAATATGTTTTCCTAACCCTGAGAATCTGTTATTGGTCATTGCAGCGACGCCAGGCAACATGGAAGAATGTTGAAATTCAGAAGAATACTGAAGGAAAGACTTCGAACTTTAGGAGACACTTCTGTATCTATAAGAGAATTTCTTCCACCAGCATTGAATTTTGTAGTTTCGAACACTGACCCTTGATCAGCTGGTCAACGTTTCCGCTTTCTCCGCTTCTAGAGATGGAAAATAAAACAATGAAGAAAATTTTGTTTCTTCCAGAAAATAAACTATTGCAACTTAAAATTCCCATGTCACAGTCAGGCTGCTGAAAGGAATGTGGAAATGATGAGTGATTCTCCATAAAAAGAATTTTGGGAAGACAAAATTTTATAAGAATCTTTGTTGATCGATTGAAAAAGAAACTTTATATTCACTATAATCAGTGCCGAAACTGTGTTCAAATTCAAACTTTAATCCAAATGCAGAGCTTGTTTAAAATATACAGTGATCATAAATTTAAGTACATTCTAAAAATGTAAGTACCTGTAAATAGCTGTCTTGAAATACTGAGTGAATATGAAGGGCAGTATATGACTCAAACTTCACAAATCTCCCCGTGGTGATTTCTGGGTTATTTATGTAATAAATTATAATTAAATAACACTCGAAGTGTTGTATTGCGGACATTCATTTCGAAAAGTATAAAACTGGAGAATTGAAGAAACACTGTATTATGTATAAAAAGGTGAAAATGTCAAATTTTGATAATTTTACAAAAATTTACCTCGTATGCAGAATTTAAGACTTGTAAAACAATATAAATATCATTTTAGTACTCAATGGTATGGAGCAAGAAGTTAATAAGTATGTCTGTGTATAGGGGGAGCAATCGGTCTCAAATGTCTTCCTTCATGGTCCTTTCCCCTCCCTTAGCATAACCCCTGGCTACACTCATGATAAATATTTTTATAAATACTTAAAATGAGTCTTAAAAGGAAGCATTTACTTTGAATTTTTTTTTAAAAATGACATTTAAAAAAGAAAATGAAATTTGACCTTTTATTTTGAAACTTTGTAGGTCATGCTTGACATAAAGACACAAAAAATAGTTTTATTATTACTGAGGATGCCATAGTAACTTTAGCTGTTAGAAGTTATCTAAAATATCCATATTTCGGCGAATTCTAATGTATACAGACTATCATTTTATTTCGAGTGTGCTCGTTCATGTGCACACATACATATCTAATTATGTATCATTGTCACTCATTATGTATTTTTTGTGGCAGAGGGGATATATAATTCTCATTACAGCTTTATTAAGGTGAATAATATTGAAGCTTAAGACGAAAGTTAAAATCAAAAGATACGTAAAAGTAAAAGAAAGTATCGGAAAAATATATAATGCTTTTTTTCCTATTGATAAAAAAAAGATTTATGTTTTATATCGAAAAAGCTGAATGGGATTTTAAAAATAATTGTCAATACTTAAAAATACTATTGTAGTAAAATTCATAGAGAAACATTGAAAGCAAAGAAAAATAAGACTGTTGAACATTTTATCATTGGAAATCAACGCAATGCAGCTAACATTAAAAAAATAAATAAGAAATAAACAATAATATTCCGTGCATAACCATTTATAAACTTGACTACATCTTAGGCTATCAGAAATCTATTTGGGTCAAAGAGGCAAAATTTTGGAGTGCGTCATTAAACTTCCCCGAATGGACATAGCATTTTTCGGTAAAAAATTCATAAAATTAAGTCTTTAGAAAAATAATAATACCACGTTTTTACTTGGATATTGCGGAGATGCCAAGGGTGTTAGTTGAGTCAAGAAGTAATTGATCGATTTAATATGCAGTGGCGAATGCTACACAGCAGAACATATCTACATCAGCAGAATTCAGTAATAGACGGTTTTCTTAGAATGTTCTGCATTTTTTTTTTTTTTGTATGGGCGTTGCAAATAGCGTGTACGGTACATGCGACTGGATCAGTTTAAGTGGGATTTGTATTTTTAGACAGAATCCTGTACGCTAGAGATAAACCTGCGTTTCTTTCTTTCTCATTTGTAACTCTAAAACTGCTGTCTTTAGCAAACTTCTGTATAATTGCGCACAAAGTAAACCATACACTTTCAGATAAACCATGATATTATTTTACTAATTTGATACTTGTATTTCTAAACTTAAGATTTTTCGACAATGATTTTGTACAGTACAATTCTAAAAGGACCTTGTTTGGGCATGTACAGTAATTTCAACCTTCTGTGCACTAAATTTTGAATGCCGGGCATAACATCTTTAGAAGAAGTTTCTTTAAGGAAATTTGCAGAAGAAATATTGCCTTGAAACGTACTATGGAGAAAGGAAACACGTTTTTTTTGTTATATTTGTGTTTCAAAGATGAAAATTCTCATAAACTGGAGAAAACATGATCAGAACATGTTTAGTATCTGATAACAGTGGTAGCAGAGTCGAATATTCAAATTCCTCAGCCAAATATATCCACGCGATATCCGAAGCTTTTATTTGATTGAAGATACATGGCACTTGCTCCTACATGCTCAAACGACGTCTCCAATATTACGGGCAAGCGGAAAAATGTATAAATTTCGCATTCCTATAAGGTATAGCAGAGGAATAAGCTCTAATCGTCATCAATAGGAATTTATGTATTGCAAATCTTTATAGCGGAATGTTTTCCTTTTTTTTCTTTTTGGAGGCGCTATATGGTACGTAAAACTTTTACTTATCTCCACCTGGGTTTATGTAATGCTGAAGTCAGAAATTTAATTTTGTCAGATCGAAAATGGCCTACAAGAGTCTACACGTGGCACAAATAATTTCAAATTGTTTTTATTGTGAACTTTTTATTTATTTATTTACTTATTGCGTATTTATTCGTAATATAGGATGACCATAATAAGCGTGTAAGAGGATTGATAATGTAGTCCATAAAAATCAAGATTCGAAATTTTTATGGGTCTCCTCTCATTTTGTTCTAGGACTTAAAAGAGAATAATATAAATGGAACTTATATTAAAATAAGTTCATTGTAAACACCAGTATAAATTATAAGACTAGAAAAAAATTGTTAAGTTGTTGATAGTGCTTCAATGGATAACTAAAGATTCCGTGATGCAAACTATTAAAAACTGAAACACTGTATTCAATTTTATGGTAAATTTAAACTTGAAACAATACTTGACAAATGATATAGACTAAAACTATTTGCGATTTTCACATGGCTAATGCTAAACCATGAAACTAAAATTCACAAATTAGGTATACTCAGGGGCGTCGCCAAAAAATTTTCATGGGGGGGTTAAGACTACTGAAACTCACATATATGCATGCATGTGTGTGATAAGGGAGTGAAGAATATACAGTTTGTATGGCAAAAAATTCCTCATGGGGGGGTTATGACCCCCCTAACCCCCCCCTTGGCTACTCCCCTGGGTATACTATTTGGTCTTATACAATTGCTAGGGTCCCGTTTTCATCCGACGATGTCTTTTAACAAAAGAAAAAAGGGTGACGTATTTCAAGAATGATGAACAATCTGATTGATTAGTTAAAAAAAAAAACAAGCTGAAAGTGTTAACATATATTTACCTAACATTGAATAATTAATCAACCGATCAGAATCTACAGTATGGAGTAAAAATGAAAACAACTTTATCTGAATTTCATCGGCTTCAACAGACAACTCGTTTAAACTGTCGTTCAAATTTAAATAACGTGGCTCTAATTTAAATAACGCGACTAGACACTAGCACTCTAGTCACAAATGTCGGGTCACATTTTTTTCCTGCCTACACTGTTTTGTTGGAACTTCTTTTACTTTCAGTTGTAAAAAAATAATTAGCAATATACCAAATTACCACAACGCCGCTAGATGATTTACAACAAAGTAAAAAATAATCTATTTAAACTGACTGCAAATCATATATCACACGCATGGCATGGTTACATATCTATAATTTTGACAACAAGCCGTCATCAAATGTAGCTCCGCTTTATCACTACAATCTGAGAAGCATTAGGTTTAGACTTAGACAGGGCTGTCTCTTTTTCGAATGCTTTTCTTAAAAAATACGTAAATTATGCATAAGTTAGGGCTTTTAGAAAATTAATTGATTTGAAAAGTAAAAAATTATTTGATTTATTAAAGTTAAATGAGCAAATGTTTAAAAGGGCAGAAATTCCTATCATGGATTAGCAATTGCATTCGGTACATCCAGACAGCACAGCAAATTTGCATCAAACTTGCAGTAAGCTTGATTTATCAAGTCAATAAACTTGAATTAAGCTTGAAAATTTCAAGCGTGTAAGCTTAATGCAAGCTTGAATCAAGTGTTCAAGTTTACATTCGCCCAACTTGCATTAAGCTTGACATAGCAAGCTTGAATAAAGCTTTACATAGCAAGCTTAATTCAAACTTTATAAAAATTCCTAAAATTTTTTTTTCTGAATACATGCGGCAGCGCTCCTGCCCCACATATTTTATTTTTCCACGCATTTTCCCCCTCTATGCTGAAACCTCAAGTTATTTTAATCTGTTTCCGTCTAGCGTCCGCGGCTGGGACCGATCTCGGGACCTCAGGTGTGGGAAGCCAGCGTCCTAACCACCATGCCAATTTTGACTCGCGGTGACATGACTAAAGTTTGAAGTGACTGTTATGGTTGTCACGTCGTTTTTTGGCGAGATTGATCAGTATTGGCCGATGCCGATCTGCTTCTTTTATTTTTCCATGGGATGAATCAAAATTAAAATAATGTTATGTGTTATTTATAGACTCTACTAATAGGGAAATAAGCATAATATAAACTTAAAAGCAGCACACGTTTTAAATCTTTCAATATCGCAAAACTCATGTTGGGCAATATTGGCCAAAATCCAGACAAACGACTGATTTTGAAATCAATTTTGTAGTATAGTTGTATTTTATTTTGAGGAATTTCAATATTTGGAAATATAGAATCTTTTTTTTAAATTCTATGGTCAAGTACATTTATGACTGATGGTAAATTATTTGTTATGTGGATGTGGCTTTCCAAATCAAGCAGTCATCAAGTTTTATTCTAGCTTGACAGTTCAAATGACTTAAATTCGGCGGAAAAATATTTGCTGACTCATTTTTTGTAATCTCCAAGCTTGCTGCAAGCTTAAAATGAATTGAACTGTCAAGCTTGTATTAATACGTCAAATTCAAAGAAATGTCAAGCTTGATTTAAGCTTATGTGCTGTCTGGAATAATGTGGTTTCCCTTTGCTAGAGACTTCAGTAGATACGCGAAATGTTTCAGGTCTTCATAAAAATAAGCTAAAAACTTGGCAACTGCTGTGCAATTTATTAAATATACAATACTATATCTGCATGGATATTAACCATTCCTGCTTGTGTATTATTCTTTGAAAATGTTCTTTATTATGTATATTAAAATGATGTTTATGGAATGTATAATAAGTGCTTCTCTATCTTACCTTCTATTTTCTTTAATTCTGTAAAACTTTATAACTAAATCATACATTTTAAACTAAGAAACACAAATAGTCAGAAGAAATAAATAAGATTTAATTATTATGTAATGCAAAATTTGATCAAAACGTTTTATGCAGAAATCAAAATGACAAAGCAACAAGCAACACTATAACATTATGAAATCGCAATAAAATTAATATAATATTTAAAGGTGTAGTTTCCAAATGTTCAAAAGATGTCGTTTCTTCTGCTTGCTAATGGCTGAAAACAAATGCTTGCAATGAAAATCCCACGGGCACATTCAGTATTAATTTAATAAACAATAACATAAATTACAAAGAAATTATAGGAGGAATGCCCTCGAAATAAGTATTAACTGAATACTGAAGGAATTCGACAAAAAATAAAATGTGGCTGCGGCAGAATCATATACGAAATCCTATGAAATTCAATATTTTAGAAGATATCTCTTTGGAAAGTTCCAAAACCAATCAGAATTTCCGCACAATTGTGCAACGTTCTCTTCACTTTGTCGTCAGTACTATTCAGACCGCATTTTAGTTGCTTTTTGCATCTTTCTCGCATTATTCTCCAATTTTATGTTGCTTATTTTTAACATTTATTCATTCAGCAAATAGGCCTTAAATGTAGATGATTTTAGTATAGAAGAAAGGGTCCTTTTTAAAAACTCAAAAAATATTATGCAGCTCCAAATTTATTTAAATAATACATAATAAATAATATAAAATAATCGCGAGTTACTCTTAAAACTATGTTCTATACTCAAACTGTTTGACCACCATGTGTAACGCCCAGAAGGTTTTTCTACAGAATACAGCTTTTTTTTTCTGGTTTAACAATCTAAATCTATTCATTTTTTTCTGCTTTATGTAGCTTATTTAGGCTCACACTACTGAAAATTATCATTTTGAAACATTAAATAAACTTTGAAGATAAAAAGAAACATTAGGTTGAATTCATCCATAAATACTTATACTGAAATAATTCATAAACAATAAATCTTCACTTAAAAAATACTTTGTAAACTGATTATTATACATAGCAATATTTGTCTAATCCTACTATTAGCAAAAAATGTGACTAATTACGTTGGTGTGAAGGTCCCTTAAAAATTAGGGATTGTAAATGCATTTGAGGCAAAAAATTAAACATAAATTTCATAAGAAACTTTCTGGAAAGTATGTACAAAAATGAATACATAAATACAGATATACTATAATATTAATATGCCTTGCATGTTCACTACTGTTTCTCCAGCTTAAGCGCGCCCATGGAAGCAAACAAGCATGCGCTAACTGAACGAGTCCAATCGCAAAATAGGGGTGAGGATACAAAGCTGAGTAAAGTAGCAAGTAGTTGACATTTTCAGAATCCAAGGAAAAGCCGCGAACGAGCAATTTTGCTTCAGGTAAATGGAAATGAATAATAATGGTATAAAACTAAAATAATTGCTTTCCTTCACTGTAGATCGTAGCCCACTGCAATTGGCTATACGCATCTATCTAACCATACCCCCTTGAATTTGTTCTTCGTAACTGGGCGTGGTTAGCGTGGGGAAACAGTAAGCCAAAGTTCTAAACTTTAAGTCTCCAGCAAAATGTCCTGGCATGGTTATAGTTCATTCATGAAATTGTAATTCTAAGTAAACATCTGTTTATAATAATGACATTTAGTCAATTCTCAATCACATCAACAGCCATACATTATATTTATGGATACATATCCAAAATATTAGATAGCACAGCCGGTATTTTCACAAGTGCAAGCTTATTGCATCCATTAAAACAGGAAATACATCAGAAATATTACAGTTTTCAATCTAGACTTTTTTTTTAATTCTGCATGAGCTGTAAAATGTATTCGGAACTACTGATAATGATGGTGATATAAAAGTGAAAAAAAAATGAAATGTTTTGTGGAAAGCAAAACTCTGTTTTTTGTGAGTGTGTGTATCAGCGATTCTATAATGTGTATTCGGCTTAATGTGCATTAGTGAAAGTAAAATAATCATTTTCATAAAACGACACATGACAAATTGACACATTCGCAATTACTGCCGTGCTATTCGTTTGTAGAAATTTTTACATCTGCATTTGCTTTCTTCAAAACACCGAAATATTAGGTAGTTCAAAATAAAAGTGAAAAAAAGAAACAAAAATTATACTTAGTGTGTTTGCTTATGTTTGTTTTCTCTGCAGTTCACGATTGTGTGGCTTACACGTTTTTGAATATAGGCATTTTTTTTTTTTCGTATTCAATAGCCGTTTGTTTTTTTAATTGAGTTGTTTGTTTTTTTAATTGAGTTTACGTTGCAATGCGATGTAATTGTGAGAGACACCTAGTGAACTTTTAATGAAGTTGTTCTTTTATAGGCTTATTGTAGTTTTGTAGTTTGTTATTGTAGTTTTTATAGGATTTCGATACTGAGTAAAAATTTTCATACTCATGACATTCCAAATGTAAAATACATACTATATCATAATTTAAAAGCGTATGTTATTCGGATCCAAAGTAGAGAGCGATGAATATTGCTGGAATACACTATATATAATGCATTAACATAATTGGGTCAAATGTTGCGAAGAACATCCGTTTTCACTTTCAGATTTGCTTAAGTATGTCATCAGTTTAAATTTAAGCAAAACGAAGATGCATATAGCTATTTTCTGTAAGTAGAGTCGCTTATGCAAAAGTATTCTTTTATCTGAAATTTTTTAAATTCTTAAACTCCTGAACTGAAAATGCCGTGAAAAAAAGTCATTATTAAAATTTTGTTTTTATTTAAGTCGCTTCTTCAGAGTCTACAGACAAGAATCTGCTTTGAGTAAATTTTAATATGAACGTTTTCAGAGATCATTCTCATGTTCATTCAGAGTTTACGTCATTGAAGTTTCGGCTTTACCTTTTTTGTGTAAAATAGTTTTTATTGTTCAATGAATTCATTAATTCATTTTTACATTTATAAATACCTGATTTGGAAAAATACTACGAACAATTGCTTTTCATTTCACTCTCTGTTTTAAACTAACACAGAAACACTCTAATCTTTTTCACAAGAAAAATTTCAATCTTCGAATCTAGCAAAATTTATAGTCTTCTAATAAAATTAAAATGTCTAGTATTATGTCTTTTATATTTACACTTGCATGTACTGGACTGAAATTTTCGCTTTTTCTCATCTCACAAAATTAAACTGTAACATGCATCATAAATTTAACTTAATCTCTTATTAATACAAACCAACAGTTATGATTGAAGTCATTTATTTTTCTTCAAAATAATGCTTTTAAAATGAGCAATTTTGGATAAACATAAGACTTTGACTTTTTAGTATTTTTGTATTAAGTAATAGTTTTATAACAAGGGTGAAACCTGCATGAAGTGCAGGATATATATTTTCATCTGTAGGAATAGATATATTTTCATCTGTAGGAATACTTTTTATTTCATCACACTGAGTTTAGTTTATAAAAATACCTCGAAAAGAACAGTTTTTGTAAGTATTTTTAATTTTGAAGATAAAGCACCAGATTTCCTTTTTGGTGTTAGAAAATTTCAGGAATGATGAAGAAAATTCCTCCTTTGTGTTTTAATTTAGGCTGAAAGTTCTCATCTCCACACATTTTCATCAGTATATGTGTATTGATAGTCGATTTAAGGGGAACGGTGGACCTCATGAAAGTTTTTTTTTTGAGAGAAAAGAATGAATATATATATATATGTGATATATATATATATGAAACTTTCATATATATATATATATATATATATATATATATTAGGATGAAAGAATATTACCTAATATTGGCGATATTTTTGGAGTTTATGCATTTAAAAGTAGACAAGTAAAATATAAATTATATATAATTTTTTTTTCACTTTATCAATGGATTACCTTGGGATTCCACATTACCTAAGTTAGCTAAATTCTATATATATATGCATTGATTTTAATATATTTAAAACTTAATTTTTTTTTAATTTCAAAAGTTTTTTAGAATGTTCCTTGAGCGAGAATTTTTTATTTTAACTTAAATGTTCTCTTGTTAATATTTAAAAATATATTTTGAACATGTTTTCGTATTACATTAGACATTCGTTAAAAAGTAAAATTTCAGGTGATATTTTTATGCGTTAACTCTGAATTTTCAGGAAAAATTCATATTTTTATAAAGTTATATTGAATTTTTATAATCTTAATAACCACAAAAATTGAAACAGATTACAAAATATTTTTATTTATATCTTGAGTCTCCATAAATTTGATATTTTTTCAAACTTATGACACAAGGAAGATTAAAGACATAGAACTCCGAAAAATATTCATTTTACACAAAAGGCATTTTTTCTAAAATTTAAAAGGCCATTTATGAGATACTTATATTTTTTAAACACTTATAACTTTTTTACTAATTAGAGATATGCTATTTTTTACTTCAGATTCAAAAAATCATAAAATATTTATACTTAAAAAATTTCCGATTTTTTGGCGGAGTTTTGGTAATTTCATAGCTTACCATCCCCTTAAAAAATTTCCAATTTAAGTAGGCCAATCCAACTTTTAGCTTTCAGTTATTTTGACCTTGTATGGATAATTTATATTCAATCGAATGACTTAAATTGAAACAGCGTGTCTGAGTAAAACGAATTTCAGAACTCTAAGAGAGATAGGATGTACCCCGGCAACTTGAAATTATACTGTCAGTGAGCAAAAGTTCTGACCATTCTTCTTTATGTTACACGAAGATGCATAGTTAGTAGGCTGGCAATAGGAAAATGAGTCTAGTTGCGAAAATAGGATAAGTCCTCATTGGACCTTAGCTCTTCCATTTACGTCTAGCCCATTTACTTATGGCAGCAGGAATTGCCATCGTTTGTGATGAACACATTTCTGTTTTGATGTGGCAGACAGTGGGATTCCAACACAATGAAGCCATGTTCATTTCAATATTATCATTCGTAAAAGCCCAGAGTCAGGAAAAGACATCAGTAGGTAAGTCGTAACGTTGTCCTTCATGGTCACCGAATCTAATATGCTTTTTTTTATATACCGACAAATGAAGGCAGAGGTTTATGACATTCCAATTGAGACCACATAGGATTTGTCGTACGAACGAAAGGGAAATGCAAGATAATTGACATTATAGTTGCAGTTAATGTGAGGTCTTACAGTGAAGTCATTTGACTGAACTCCGGAAACACGCACAGTTTTTGAGTTTTTGACGTAAGATAAGTTCTTCATTTAAATGTGTTATATTCAAACGAATGTTAACTTCCATGGCATGTTTTCATATGCCTTTGTAGAACACCGCGTTAGAAAAATACTTAAGACCTAGAATTGAGCCTTATGATTGTGAGTTCTCCGGATGCAAACCACCTTTCTTAAAAAATCTGAAACTTTAAAAATAGAGATACTCTATAAAGCTTTTTAAAAACACTTAGAAATATAAAAGCATGTCAGAAATTTTTAATGATAAATGTTACTGTTGCAATAAACAGAGTTGCACTAAATTGTATTTGCTGAATGCAGCGTTTTTAGAATCTAAAATTGCACCTGAATACAGGAAAACAGAACTATTTTAAACTTGCAGTTATTAGGTTTTTATCAGGTTGTAACGAAAGTTTTCCGCCATATCCGCCTGAAAAACTAACTTCTAACTCCTTAGATAACTGTTTTTGAACTTTCGGTACCAAACCTGCACAGTGTCACATGATACAACAACAGTACTTAAAGCTGTACTCATAATTCGTTGATATTCTGTAGCTGACTTTTTACAACACAACTGGAAGTAAATGATGGTTCTTATCCTCTAGAGTGATAGTTCCATTTGAGACACCACAAGTTGTACTTAATGATAACTATATTTTTTACAGATTTCACAACACAGTGTTATAAAGTAAGCCTCTTTCTTCCAAATGCCAAAAATCGTTTGACAAAATATGAGCAAATACGCCAAAGCGAACTGTGTGCTGACGATGTTTGCGGTGGCAGGAAACTTTCGTTACAACCTAATAGTTTCTTTTTATTTAGTTAAAATAGTTACGAACGCATTTCACGCAGCGGACAAGGACATTTTTTATCATTTCTAAAATTGCCAATAATGATATTCCAAGCCACAGGCCCATATGGCCACCAATCTGACTTACAATTTGTGTGCTGCCATAAAATGGTAGTTGCTTGTAAACGACATATTCAAATGAGTCATAATATATAAAAACATCCACGCGTGATAATTCAATGAATTTGCGTGAGGATTTTAGAAGTTTTTCAAAATCTTTTTTAGTCTTTATCGATTCATTTCTGCTTTTTGCATCACGGAACAACTCTTCCTCAGATAGAGGTACAGAGGAAAATTGTATGTTGTACACGTTTTCCTCACATGCAAGAGGACAATCGCAGAGAGATTCATTGTAAAGTTTCACAAGACAACATAAAACTGCGTTATTTTCGATATTACACTTTTTGACATTATAGACATCTTTCTTCATCGAACAAAAACACTCTTTTATCGTGATTTCGTGAAGACAGTTTTCGATACATGTATACTGACTTCCTTCTACGGTGTAATTTCTACAACGATCTTTGTATGGTGATGGTAGTCGTGAAAACACGGATTTCGTTATTGCTACATAATTTTTAGTTCCAGGACTGCAGAAAATTCCCTTTTCGTCAATATTATTTGGTTCGAGCACATCGTGTAACTGAAGTCGCATTCCTACGGTGTCAACAAATTCCAAATATTTATGAACTTCTAGATCAAGCTTTAAGTATAGAGAACCATCAGGACCAGGTTTTGATGGACTCCATATTTCTTTATTTGGTTTGAATGTAAAACAATTTCCATAATCTTGGCTTAGAGAAATTTCAAAATTATCAGTATCAGTACAATTGTGCCCATTCACATTACATTGGCGTATGAAATCTGATACCTGATGCCCATATTTAATTCGAGAAGCGGCATCTATATTGTGAATACTGAGATAAAATGGAAACATTTTCATACCAGTGGAAAGCATTTCACGTGTTAAATCACAGATTGGTTCATCATAGTTTTCAGCGGTTGTTTCTGATCCTTCACTGTAGTTGGAATTGAGGCATTTGTCGTAACTTAATAAATTGTCTATGCAATGTTTAAACTCTTGACGATAAATATTTATGTTACAAACAGTAACCGCCGGGAGTTGTAAACTTTCATTTTTCCTTGTTTCCATGTTAACAATTACTGGATATTCAAAGTAAACTGATAGAAACTCGAATATTTGTAAAATGCAAACCCCCAGAGAGGATACATATATTAACAGCCAAAACAATTTACTGTAAGTAAATGAAGAGAATTGAAAATGGTTGAAATAACTAGAAACTTTTCTAGATGGTAAAACTACTGGATTTTTCTGCACTAAATTTAAATTTTGTGTATTGCGTTCCAAAGAGGCTGAATGTATATTTCGTTCTTTAATTTTTTTGTTTTTCATAAAGCGTAATTTTTCTGTTTCCACTGAACACTGTAGCGGACCTCTTACGAATTTCTCCACTGGTGTATTAGAAATAGATGTTTCATCAAGGTTATGATTATGCAATCGAAAAACTTTTGATTCAGACATACTTGTGTATCTTGTTGGCTTCTGTTTATACTTTTGCAAAATCATTAGCCAGAACCATTTTTCAAATCTTCTTGATTTATCAACCTAATTCTTCTAAAATATTTGATGTGCCTAAATACAATAAATTTTAATTTAAATATTGGTGTATATTATTAATAAAATTTGATTTTATTTTCTATAAAACAATTCTGACAAAAGCAGTGGAACGGGAAAAAATTAATGCTTCTAAGATGATGAATAATATGTTTGTAAAACATCTATTTTTAAACTGAAAAGTGTCGGTATTCATTAAAAAAAAACTTCTGACTTAAAATTATTTGCAAATATTTATAATTGCTACTTTATTTCTGACTATAAAATAAACAAATGTAAGTTGAGTCATTAAATTTAATTTTTTATAGAAAATATTTATATTCATAAAAATACTCCCTCACATGCAACAATACCACAGGTCAAAATCGAAGAATATTCACTTGATAATGGAATATATAAATTAAATTTCATTATTTTATTACAAAGTAAATAAAGTATGTAATTACTATTTAATTTTTTAAAATTTATACCTAGTCTGCCTAGAATCGTCTATTTATATCTATTTATCAAGCCTGTACATCAGGTCTATGTATCATACATATTCAGATTTAAATAAATTACTTCTGAAGTCTTAAGATTAAATTTCTCGTACATCTTAATTTACAAATACATATGCGCAGATTTGCATTCATTCATCCCTTTTCAAAATTATTTTAATGCAGAAAAAATACGAATGTCCAGCAGAGAATTAATCTGTGAATTCATCAGGGAAAGAGCAAAAATTTTCGAAGGAACAGTTTGTGACTCAGTATTCGTTCTTTCAAAGTCAGTATTTCTTTGAATATATAATTTTAAAATTTCACTTCTTAAGGGAATGTGGACAGCACTTTATGTAAATAATTTTTAAGATTTAGTTCAGTACTGGTGAATATGGTAGACGTTTATTTTGAATTAAAACTCCATTGCACAACTTATTGATGCTTGGGATCAAATTTTGATGAAACTATCGCCTCACACTGCACAAAACAATTTGAGTACGCAAATAGCTCTAGAAAATACGCAGATGATCTTATTATAAAATTTAATGATATACATCCTTACTAATTTTCTTTCTTCTAAAAACCAGAAAAAATGTTTATGAACTTTCCTTCATCTGAGCTATAATTATATTGGACAATGGATCCTTAAACCAGTGCGGATTATTCTTTATATGCGATTAAAATTTACCAAATTTTAGTCAGTAATGTTCTATGCAAATCATTATGTATTCATCATGTACATGCAAAAGCTTGACGATTTGTTTCTAAGCTTTTCTTTCTTATCCAGATAGTGAATTTTTTCTTAAAAACTCGCTACTATGGAGCGTCTGAATGAACTGCAGTCTGAGCTGGCTTTTCAGAAAGTAATGGAACTGAAATTTTGCTCAAAAAGTACCAGATATCTGGTGGAGGAGAACATTTGCTGTAGCTCTAAACCTCAAAGAAAAGAGATAGAGCACTGACAGGTACAACTGCTGCTATGCAATACGGCTTAAGTAAGATGCACCGACAGGTACTTATAACAACGTTTGCAAACGGCTAGCTCACTTTCCGATAATATCCCCCCCCTCCCCGCCAGAAAAAAAAGAACTAGACCGTTGACAAAAGAGAGTATTGAGATCCTTAGCGAATGAAAGCACCACGAAAGAATTAAATTACACTGAGAGAATTGCCTTTAAAAAGAATCACTACATTTTGTCTTTCATGGTACATGAAATACGATTTTAGGTAATATAATGACACACACTGCATTTTTTTTTTTTTGTAAGCAAAATTACGAGCAGCTATTAACGAAAATGTTTTTTTTTTCGTAAAGAATCTGTTAAAAAAATACTTGTATGTTTGAGAAATAAGTAAAAAAAAAAATATTCTGTATTGTTTAAATTTCCTACATAATCGTAGGAAGAGTCATGCAAAGCACAGAAAGTATGTTTTTCCGATAGCTTTTCATGTATCCATATATTTTCGGCATAATGAGCTCTGCTTATGTTACAGTTAGTTCAATTGTGCTACACAACACACTAACCAGATTCGTTATAACACAATAATTTTTTGATACGAGCACACAGTGGTGGCCAAAATTGTGGACACTTTTAGAAACTTTTTTTTATTTTCCAAGTTCGTATGCGTATAAAATATTTTATATTTCACAAAATTTAAACACTTTTGCATCATTTTAAAGATAATTTAAAACTGATTTCAATACAAAAAACAAAATATTTGCAGTACAAAAGAAGTTAAAAGTCAATAATTATCGAGATGTATTAGATTTTGAAGATTGTAGTGAATTATCAGCTGTGTGTAGGTAGTCTTAATTTTTTATTACAGCTTCACATCGATGTTCCATTGAGCTGACGAGAGTTTTAAGCTCAGAAAGATAACAGTTATTGACCTGGAAAGTTAGAAATTACAATCTACTTCATCTCTGTATTTGTTTTCCAGATTAAAGCAATTATAACTTTTATTCTATTGCATATATTTAAATTTAGTTTTGCATATTGGAATAAGTAATAAAGTCGCTTTTAAATGATATATGAGTTAGCATTTTGTGAAACGTAGCACTTCCTAGCAGGATACAAAGTTAAAAAACCTAAACATTTCCTAACTCCACAATTTTGGCCACCACTTTATAGTAATCCTCTTGTACACATAAATGTCCTGATTTTCGTATTGGTAAAAAATTGAGTTTGCTTTTATTTGTTAATAAGCTTTAAGTATTTGTAAAAAAAAATCAGCTTTGATTATTTCAATAGTTAAGTCAAATCGAGTCAAAACATGCCAAACATGTCCAATATTCCCTGAACATTTTGAACGGTAAACTACATGTTATTATATAGCAACACGCAATTTCTGCAACGGAACTAAAAAAAAGAAAAAATATACATTTTAAAACGTTTTAAATAGGTGTCTACTTTAGTTAAAGTAAAATTAAATCTCATAAAAATGAATATTAGATAATTTTGAGTTTCTTAGTTAAAGTGTGAAATATTATTTTCAAGCTGTTCCTAATATTCAATCCTGCTGGATCCCGCTCAAATGTTTTTGAGACTAATCTTGAGGGATTAAGTCCGTAGTCCTACGGGATTGAAACTGAGAAATAAATTCTTTTATTACAATTTCACGCCGCCTTCCCAATCATCAAATGGCCAAAATCTTTTGCATATTTGTGTATCCTATCTAACAATGCATGAATCAACAATTCCAAATTTAAGTTTAAAGAATTAATTTTGTTTAATTATATTCTCATGGGAGTCCGGATCAAACATTGTAATCTAAATTTTATGCTAACTCCCATATCTACAAAAGAACTGAAATATTTCATACTAATTTATGTGTTCGCAACAATCCCGAATCAGTAATTACAAGTTTTCATTTTAGGTTTTAATTTATCTATATAAATAAAACAAAGTCTAAAATGTTAGTTTGTCTGTGTCTCGCGTAGCTCGCAGACAAGTGATCGTAGACCTACCAAATTTTGTATGGAAATTCTCCAGGACGAAGACCTCTCCCGACACAACTCGAAGCGATTTTTTCGAAATTCGAATTATTTTAGGAGATATCGATAAAAAACGTGTCGCAAAAGGCTCATTTTTCTCTCCGGGATTTCGTAATTGTAACCCTACAGTGGAGAAAGTGACGATTAAGCATATATAGGCTGTAATATTTGGAGAGTTTTTTAAATGATTCAGTAAAAATAAAAGAATAACGATAAATTTAAAAGATTATTTGTAAGGTTATTTTTTAATTAAAATATCCTGTGCATGTGAAATCAGAGCAAGAATGAAATGCTTTATACTCAAAAGAAAAATAGGATTTGGAAATTTTCCGAGACTAAAACGTGCAAATTTTTAATTTGGAGAAAAATTAAATGGTTGATGTGCGATTTTGAAGAGATGATTCTAACGCTTGGTGCAATTAATCGTAATTTTATCACCTGAATAAGTTTTTCAAACTTACATTCAGTTCGAATTGTTCATTTTTCTATGCAGTTTTTTCCATCTATTTCTAATGTATTACATCCAGAAAAGGATGTTAGAAATATCAATTTAAATTTTGTTTAATCGCACTCATGAATAATGATATACTTTCCAACTTAATGGAATAAGGACAGAAAATAGGGAAGGCCCATGGATTATAATACGCTTTTAGTACATAGCACTTCAGTGCGTATTTAAAATCTGGAAGTGTTTCAGATTTTCTTACTTATTTATTCCCCCTTTCCATTTTTTGACAAAGGCCAACATATCCAGGAGCTCTTCAGAATTAATATAGGACGAAAATAACACTAGTCAACAAATTTAAACTTTTTTTCTGCCTCTGGTTTGTAAGTGAGTGGATTTACTTAATTTCGGGGTGCTGAATTCACTGGTGAAATCAATTTATATCTATCACGTCACATTTCCAAGAGGCACAGGAAAATCATAAGCAATACCGGCAAAATTTGATAGAATTGAAACCAACGAGAAATTCCTATTAAGAGCTTAATAATTCAATATTATTTTATATGTATATATTGGTATTTATATGTATACACATGCCAACATAGATATCATCTTTTTTCCTGTCCAAAATGCCCTTCCCACTTGGTTTGAATGATGTCCAAGCCGCTAACTCGATATTTGTCAGTCTGATATCAAACGATGGATCGCTGAACAATTTTTCTATTTGTTGTCCAATAAATATATTTTCTTTTAACTTTGCTTCACTCAGTTTGAGAAACTTTTCTTTCAAATGATTGAAGACCTGACCTCATTTATCCAGAGCTTTAACCAAGTTCATAATAAAACCCAACTTGACATGAATCGGAGGCAAAATGATTTTATTGGGCTCAACCAGTATTTTTCACATTTTCCTTTACAGTTACATGTGATTTCCTTTTAAGCCACTTTACTGTATAGTGGCCAAAGTTTCATAACTTTCTTTCACGTCTACTTCATGAACCAAAGGCACAGATGGAAAAATATTGCCATTATGCAGTAGTACTGTTTTCAATCTGGTTTTCCTAGAGTCAATACAAAGTGACTATTCCTGATGGTCATATACACCTAGCTGCATCAGCAGACCATGGACATCTCTACATACACACATTGAATTCTGCATGTCGAAATATTGAGCGAATGAAGTACCTTTTGATCTCAAATAGGAAATTTTTGTACCTGGAGCTAGAAGGTTTCGTTGTTGCAGTCTCGACCCCAAAAGTTCAGCTTGCAGTTTTGAAAGTTATCGATCGCGAACCAAATTGTTCAACTCCTTTTGATCAAAAGGCTGAGGCGAAAAATCTTGAGAATGAGGGGAATATTTTCTACAGGTTCTTGATCAGCGTCTTCAGATTCGCTTGACATTGTTTCTGGTTCTATGTTTTGCAGATTACAGGCAGGAACAGGCAGCCTTTCATTATGTCACCGACAAATGCACTGAAGATACATTTTATACTTTATTTTATGTCTAGTTTTGATAGAGAATGCCCTGCAATATTTGTGAGAGAGAAGTTATAGGCTGTAAAATGATCCTTAGGCTAACTCCACACAATAGGATTTTAGAATTGTACAGCTCGACATTTTCCTTTGAGTCACTTGGTTAAAGTAGTAGTACATGTTATGCACGAATAAGAGGCGCAAAAGTTTTATCTTGATCACCAAGAGGACTATCAAAATATAATTTATAGGTCTTCTTAATCAAATCAGTAATTGTTTTTTGGGGGGCGTCTGGGGTGAATTTCTCATAGACATAAGAAAAGTTGTCGGGGTGGTTAAGAAAACAACTATGTTTACTAGTTGTTATTTTTAGTAAATGTAAGTTTCAAATATATGCAAAAAGCAATTTTAAAATAAAAATACCTCTCAATAGAAGCACTCACTTATTTAAAAAAAAAAAAAAAAAACCCTCAATACATTCTTAGGCTGAGATAAATACGATAGTAATTGCACCATGCATGTTTCAACATTCACTAGGTCATAATGTTTATTTTGCACTACTGGATTAACTGTCCATCTAATGAATAACACTCCCAGACTGCACATAAGCTTAAATCAAGCTTGACATTGACTTGAATTTGGCGTATTAATACAAGCTTGACATTTCAATCCATTGATTATTGCGCTGATGGTGCCATCTGTCGCTGTAGGCGAGAAGTAGAATGGACATTGAAAAGTCTAAGGGGAAGGAATGAATGGGATAAGCCCCTCTGAAGTGTAACACGAGGGGAGCTTTATTTTATTTACATCTAATTAACATTAGTAATTCCATTAACTAATTAATTAGCCCTAAAAATAAATTTTAATATAATTAACACAATTTAGTTAGTTAATATACTTCACTTTATAGGTGGTAGAATGAGGCGGTTTCCGGCCGCTACAAAATAATTTATCATCAGTCATAAATGTACTGGACCATAGAATTAAAAAAAAGATTCTATATTTCCAAATATGGAAATTCTTCAAAATAAAATAAAATTATACTACGAAATTGATTTCAAAATCAGCTGTTTGTCTCGATTTTGAAAGTTTTAAAACGTGTGCTGCTGTTAAGTTTATATTAAGTTTTTTCCCCTATTAGTAGAGTCTCTAAATCACACATAACATTATTTTAATTTTGATGCATCACATGGAAAAATAAAAGAAACAAATAACACATCGGCCACTTATCAATCTGGCCAGAAAACGGCGTGATAACACCCTAACAGTCACTTCAAACTTTAGTCATATCGGCCCGACTGAGAGTGGCGCAACGGTTAGGACGCTCGTCTCCCAACCCAAAGGTCCCGGGTTCTTTTCTAGCCGCGGAATCTTGATGGAAACAGATTAAGTTAAATTGAAATTTCCGCGTAGAGGGGAAAATGCGTGGCAAAATAAAGTATGTGGGGCGAGTTGGCCGACCGGCGCCCCGTGTAATTAGGAAATTTTTTTAGGGAAAAATTTTTAAGCTTGAAATTAAGCTTGCTATGTCAAGCTTGATTCAAGCTTGAAATGTCAAACTTAATGCAAGCTGGGCAAGTGTAAACTAAAACACTTGATTCAAGCTTGCATTAAGCTTACACTTGAAAATTTCAAGCTTAATTCCAGTTTACTGACTTGATAAATCAAGCTTGCTGTAAGTCTGATGCGAGTTTGCTGTGCTGTCTGGGCTTGCCTGTGTAACATCTGACATCAAGTGATAATTTGTTGGTCTTATAGCACTCTTGTACCAACTTTTAGAAAAAAAAATTGAAAATTAAACATTAAAATAAAAGAACGGAAAGTAGCAAAATTACGAAAAAGATAAATGAAAATCCTTAAAAACTCAAAAATCTTACGTGCTAGAGCATTTTGAAAGAAAGATAGATTCGGATTCTACAAATCAAAATACATACTAATTGATGTATCCCATCCCAGAGGGAAAATGGCTGTTGAGTAGTGTAATTTGTACCTTTTTGTGGGTTTTTATCATTTAACCATCTTATTTTTGTAACCAGGGTCAGCCCGACACAGTAAGCATCGCATCTGGGGGCGTCATTTCGTACTCAAAAACTAAGTAGAGCATAAAAGGGGCGTCTTTTTCACATTAGCAGGGGGCGCCACTTACCCTAGGATCGCTTTTTAACCATCTTAATTTTAAATTTCATCTGAGAGATTGCAGTGGCAATTAACCTGGTGAGGAACAGGATTCACTTAGAACCAGATGGCGAACCAACTGGTCACCGGAGGCGGCTAGTATCTATATAAATAAAACAGAGTGTAAAATGTCCGTTAGTTAGTTTGCCTGTGTCGCGCGTAGCTCCGAAACGGGTGATCGTAGACCTACCAAATTTTCTATAGAAATTCTTCAGGACGGTTCCCGACATACCTCGAAGCGATTTTTTCGAAATTCGAATTATTTTAGGAGATATCGATAAAAAACATGTCGCAAAAGGCTAATTTTTGCTCAGCCATTTCGCAATTGTAACCCCGCAGTTGAAACAGAATTAATATAGCATATTTAGTTTACCATATTTTTCAAGTTTATTAAATGATTCAGACTCTTGAAGTAAAAATTAAAGAATAACGATTTATTTTGTTTAGATTATTTGTAAGGTTGTTTTTAAATTAAAATATCGTGTGCATTGGAAATCAGAGCAGGAATGAAATGCTTTATGATCAAAAGAAAAACAGCATTTGGAAATTTTCCGAGACTAAAATGTGAAACTTTTTAATTTGGCGAAAAATAAAATGGTTGATGTGCGATTTTGAGATGATTCTAACGCTTGGCGTAATTTATCGTAATTTTATCGTCTGATACTTGGGTTATGAATACACCTGAGAATAAGTTTTGGAAATTTTCATTCAGTTGGAATTGTGCATTTTTCTGTGCAGCTTTTCCCCACCCATTTCTAATGTATTACATCCAGAAAAAGAATCTTAGAAATATAAATTTTAATTTTGTTTAATCACACTCATGAATAATGATATACTTTGTAACTTAATGGAATAAAGAAAAGAAAATAGGGAAGACCCATGGATTTATAATCTGCTTTTAATATATAGCACTTTAGTGCGTATTTAAAATCTGAAAGTGTTTCAGATTTTCTTAATTTTTTTCCCCTTTCCGTTTTTTGATAAAGGCCAATATATCCAGAAGCTAGGACGAAAATAATTTGCACATTTTTGTAGGTTTTTATCATTTAACCATCTTATTTTTGTAACCAGGAGCGGCCTCACAGGATAAGCATCTCATGTGGGCGCCGGCTTTCGAAGGGGCGTCATTTCGAACTCAAAAACTAAGTAGAGCATAAAAGGGGCGTCTTTTTTACATTAGAAGGGGTGCCAATTACCCTAGGGCCATTCCTGTTTGTAATCATCTTAATTTTAAATTCCATTCAGAATCTGAGAGATTGCAGTGCCAAGGAAGCCGGTGAGGAACAGGATTCTCTCCGAACAAGATTTATTAAGATGACGAACCAACTGGTCGCCGGAGGCAGGTAGTATCATATACATTAATGTGCTAAGGTTAAGATGTTTGCCTCGCTTTTTAGAAAAAACCTCAGAATTACACCACATAAATTTTATATCATTTTATAGAGAATTGCTTTCTCTACAAGCATCAACAACTAAAAAATTTGTTATTGCTTTTGTTTTTGTAAATTAATGGGTGGAATGCAGAAGTGGTGCCCATGCCAAATGACGGCGATAACGGACCATTTATAGCAACCGTTACTGTTTTTCTTCGCAATGAAGAGAAACGTCATAGCTGTTGAGTATTACAATTTGCGAAAAAAATTTCGTGAAGAGGTGATATTCTAGGAGTTACGAAGTAGTGGTTTTTGTACATTTAGCATCAGTTTACCATTGAAATTAGCAGTTAGTGCAAGACCAACGCGCATATGAAATATGACGTCATTGCGGGATTTGTGTGCTACACTTTGCAAGTGAAATCGTTGGTGAATGTAGAACCGATGGCTAGATGA
This sequence comes from Cheiracanthium punctorium, assembly GCA_038373885.1. Taxonomy (NCBI): domain Eukaryota; kingdom Metazoa; phylum Arthropoda; class Arachnida; order Araneae; family Cheiracanthiidae; genus Cheiracanthium; species Cheiracanthium punctorium. The sequence goes on along the minus strand of JAWZYV010015837.1, from coordinate 854,007 downwards.
GTACAAGAGTTTTGTTTGTTGCGATTTGCGATATATTTTGTTACACAAGAATCCGGCGAGCTTGTAAAGAATAAATTTCTATCAACTGTGACATATAGAGGAAAGCATCAATTGTTGTTTCGCCGCTAGTGGTGAAATGTTTTGGAAGAGTGCGTATTGGAAAATCCAAGGTATCCATTTCAGCTATGAAATAGGATCCTTGATCGGAATTGAATTCTATGTTAAAATCTCATACTAAAACAGTCTTACAATCATTCTCCTTCAGTAACATTTCGAATATAGCGTCTAATTTATCTTCATAATTCGAGGACTAGCGTATGTAACTGCATATCTCACTTTATCTTGAATATGCGCAATGACCATTTGAACACCATTGATCTGGCTCGAGTAGGTACGGGTAAAGTGTTTTATATTCTTTTTATAAAGTTTACCTCTATAAAAATCCTAACTCCAGATGGCTGTCTGTTTTAGAAACCACTGTCTATCCGTTCGACCAAAGTGAATCCTGGTACTTGAAAATCATCTGAAGGGATAGTCCATGTTTCCGTTAGCAGTATCAATTCACTCTGCAGAAACATGAATATAACGGAAAAGTGACCACGGCGCCGAAAAACAATAAATAATGTTGCAATTTTTCAAAGTGATATCCCACTTATTTAGTGCGAATTATTCGCACGGGTACCGCTAGTATATATAATTCACACTTTTAATTATTTTACTAAAATTAAATCAAGATTGAGAAACGATTCATCGAACCTGTTCCATTTTTCAAATTCTTTTTCAGCGACTAAAATAATTTCGGTAAGTATGTTAATGTAACTATAAATTTTACATCTGTGTAAATTATTTTCTTTACATACTAGGGGCCAAGTCCCCCAGACCGTCACCTCCGATATAGAAGGCCTCCACACCGAAAACAGAAAGTTGCAACATGGAGCAATCCGTAGTCCAGTATGCGGTTTGAGCATCAGTAGCCGTTCGACTGAAACCTCACGTAGCACATTCTTTTCAGTTCTTTCTTGTGTTGTGTGTTTCCAGGTTAGTTTCTGTTGAATTATAGTATATATTTTTCTTAATTTATAAAAAATACAATTAATTTGTGTGCCGGGAGGCTTAAATATTTTAATTACTGACAGGCTATAATAACGTATAGATGTTCCGCAGTTGCATGTCGTCGGAACTCTAGAAATGGCCTACGCGTATAAGTATTTAGGTTTCCAGCTGAGCCGGAGATAAAAAAGAAGTGGATAAATTTTCTGAAGAAAGATAAATTTGAAGTTTCCGAAAATTCAAGGGTATGTATGTACATATCTTTTCAAATTTAATTTAGATTTGTTCAATTGTGTAATGTGCTTTTTCACTTGGAAATCGCAATGAAGTCACTGTTTTCGATTTTCGATTTTTAATGTAACCTCGTTAAAAAATAGACATTTCTTATACTTTTGATCACCTTTGACGTATAGTTATTTAATAAAATCTGAAAACAAAATTGCTTTTTTAGAATATGCTGGAAACACTTGATGTATGTGTTTTGTGTATACTTAAAATATTCGTTATAGTTTTGCTAGTAACGTTTAATAAATAAATTTAGGAAAATGTAAATAGATGTTAAATATTAGAACACAGGGAATTTGTGTATTTTTCTCTTGAGAAGTTAGTGTAACTTCGTTGGAAACATTATTTAAACTTTTATTTTCTAATTTTAACTGAGAACATTAGTGGAATGCAGAAGTGCCCATGCCAAATTAAGGTGATAACGCATTTTTTCTTGCAACCCTCCTCGCTAAGGGCGGGAAAAGTCAAAGCCGTTGAAGGATGCGATTTGCGAAGGCAGTTGTGCGGGGAAATAGTATTCTTGTAGTTGCAGATGATTTCACTTTACAGATGACTTTGAATTCCTGTATTTGATAAGGTTTGAAATCAAAGCATTCAATGCCGTATTTTGAAATGTGTCAAAGAAGGGTTTTAAATGACGTCAGGCAATTATTATTTTGCAGTTCTTTATTGGTAAAAATAAAATAAAGGTGGTTTAAAATTGTATTACAGGCCACGAATCGCGCAAACTTTGTTTTGACAAATTGGAAAGTGGAATTTACTGCATACGGTCTTGCAATCGTCTGCTAGCGATTCTTATGGTAAACATAAATTAGTGCGCCGCGAAAACTCGCCAATTCAGCATCTGTCAGGAATCTTGCCAAAGTGGGCTACATTTAATGTTGTGTGTAATTATGGCAACGCAACACAAGGGCGATCTGCCATTGGGGGGTGCCTTGGTAGGAGGACTTTTTAAGGGGTTCTAACGCGTATTCACGTTACATCTGGAGGAAACCTACCAAAACTCCAGACCGTTAGATCGACAGCCGCGCGATGGGACCCGAACCCGGGACCTTCACACTTCGCCTGTCTACCATTTTCAGTGGCATAACCACTGTGCCATGGTAAGGCCGCAGGGGCTACATTTAAGACGAAATAACTTTGAAAGAAGAATAATTCATAGCAGAGTTTAATGAGATTTAATTTTGAAATATTCGGAAGAATAAATGCGTTTCTTCTGGATCAATTTTAGATGGATAATGTGACGATATCACTTAAAAATTTTGATGCATTGTAATAATTTTACATGTATTTTTTATAGTTTGAAAACAATCTTGAAAAGAGAATTTTTTTTTTTAATTCCCAAATACAACACCAAGCTCAAATTTTGCATTAAGTTGCCCTTTATGTAAATTATTAAATATAATGCACTCCGGTTAGCAGGGATACATCGGAATAAAGAAAATTGACTTGTTTAAGCCCACTGCCTACTGCCTCTGTTATCAGAAGTTTAAATAAAGAAGGAAATTGCATTTGTTGCCCCGATTATAGAGTGTCCCAACTAACCGAAATACTGTATAAGCAGTGTAATTTTTATCCTGCATTATAATTGATTACCCCTACACTTTAGATTTGTGAACTCCATTCTGCATCTTGTGATATCATTAAAGAAATTATCCATTTCGATGAAGCAACTGGCAGTTCTGTTACAATTTCATTGCCTGCACCAATTCTTTTACCTGTGTGTCCACAGTACTTATCAAAATCAACTCCTAATCGTGAAGCTCATAATCTGGATAATAAGTACATCTCTAAAATCCCTCAACCCAAATATGATAGAAATTTGGATTTAAACTTTAACATAGCTCATTTAGGCATTGTGTGTTGTTTGCAAATTTCTTAGGACTTTTATTGCTTTCAACAAATATTTTTATTGTATATTCTATGTCATTCGCGATTAGAAAAGAAAAGCGTTGACGGTTTGCAGTGAAAATTCCTAATTTTTTAAATGTCTCATTGTTACATCATACTCATTTTTAGATTTAAGTTATCCCATTAATACCTTAGATACTACATGATGTGGAGAACCGGTTTATTTTATAGTTAAAATAGTTGTGTACCCGCTCTTCGCAAGGCAAGATGAAAGCATTTTCCTAAAATGTGATCATAACTACCTGTGACAAAACAGAATCTGCAAGAAAAAAGAAAGTTCTGTTGCAGTCTTTTCTGTGGAAACTACCGCGGGATATATTAACGTGACGTAGAATTACTTAATGTTTAGTTAGCTGTGATGTAATACGGCTGTTCAAAAATAAATAGAAGACTTAGTTTCACGAAATATTTATTAATGCGGTATATTGTGCTCTGATCAATATTGCCTTAGCATATCTACTTACTATTACTTATACTATCTTTTACTGATACCAATACAATATATTTTCGTTTTGCAACCGTTAATGCTTAATTTAAAGAAACGGTTTAGATATTTGCCACGAATGCAGTCTTTAACTCTTTGGTGATTCTTTGCAATTTACGCATTAGCATAAACGATAATCATTTCACTTAACTGGTTGCCACTAAATCAGCTCCATAAATTTTTACGCATAATTCTTGTCAGATTGGCGGATTTAGCACCAGGGCCCTATTATCGCACAGGCAAATCGGGACTTTGCCCAGGGGCCCCGGATCGAAATGGCCCCCAATTTCAAATGTTCTTTTTTTTAACAACAAAATTTTATGAAAAGTAAAACAAATTTCATAGATGGGGGGCCCCCAAATTCATCAATGCCCGGGGCCCCCCGCTGGTCATAATCAGGTCCTGTTTAACACCGCAATATATTTCCTGCGATCGAAAACGTGTCCCGTTTACAATCTCAATTGTAAATAATGTTGGATAATTCACTGGTGAAAAAACAGCATTCAATTCTTTTTCTGGCAACGTTAAATAATCGCATGAAGATTAATTTTATTACAGGTAAACACCAACTATACAAAGCAAAATTTAAATGTGGCAAGTTAATTCTATTATGAAAGTTTATACAATTTCAAATTAATTTAAAATAAATGTTGTTTAAGTTCAAGACATTTTTGGTAATATTTCAGAAAATTTACTCTTGATGCAATTAAAAATGTCTATTCAAAATGAAAATATCTTTTCCTCTTACAAAAAAGCTGAAATTTTGATAGACAAATATCGATTTTTATGGACTGAATATATTGTATAAAATAGAAATACTTTTAGTAATTTAAACCACAAACTTAATATGCTTTAGAGGATTTTCTGAGGTAATAATTCAATTTAATGTAAATCTGATATTTTCCCCTGCTACATAAGAAAGTTACCATTGAGTTCAATAAATCCACTTGAAAAGACTTTGAATTTGATGTAATAAATTTATAAAATAGTTTTTTTTTCTAATTAAAGAGGTAAGTTCTTGTGAAATTTTTTTAAACTATAAAAGTTTTTAAAAATTTTATGACTTTACTTTATGAGATTATGACTTTACATTGACATGCTTTTATGACTTTACTACATGAGACTTTATAAGCCTTTATGAAAATGGCTTATAAAGTCTCATATGAATGAATATATTATTTACTCTTCAAAAAGAAAAGGTTGGGCACTGTTTCGGTCGAAACTCATTCAAATGAACGCAGAGCACTGGACTTCGGAGTTGGCCATTTTGGATCGGTGTGGAGGCCTTTTATATCGGAGGTGACGCCCCGACTCGCTACGCTCGCTTTTCGTATGAGGCATTCGGCCCCTAATCAGGCTTATTCGTAAAAAAGACATAATTTCAACAAAGAAAACCCGAAGATTTTATCAGATAGAATGTTACTGAGCTAAGCTACACATTGCTTGGTTCTTGCATCTTCATTGGTACATAAAAATTTAAACTTCACACTACAGTAGACCCCCTACCCCTCATAACACGGAAGATATTTTGTTATGGGAATCCGTGTTGTACGGGTCCTGAGCTATACCCCTACTAGCAATTTTGATCGGACTACCACCGGCCACGCAGCCAGCCGATGACGGCCCGAGCAAAATTGCTAGTAGGGACTCCACCTGGTGTGCGGACTCCGCTTATAAACGCTGGAAAAATTATTTGCACTCCTCAGAAACACAATGATTTTTAATGTTGCCATTCAAAAGTTATATTAATTAGGAGCAAAGCGTAATAAAATCAGAACATATGTTTCAGCTGTATTTTTAATAATGTAAAACCTATTGGACACCTTGCGAATTTGCCACCCATAGGCGATTTTTCATTATTTGGCGACTTGCGTACGTGTAAAATTAATAAAAGCTACGGAACAGATAGAATAGCCTGCCACCAATGGCGACTTTTCATTATTTGGCGATTTACACATGCTCACAACCTATAATTACTGTTCATTTAAGGTTACCGGAAAACCGTTATCCATATTTTCATTTACATAATTGTTTGCAGATTGGCGTACTTAACACCACGAATTATACCATCTCGTCGCGCTAGCATATATCCAAATTGTACTATAACTGCTATAATGGCATAGTGAACGCCGCCAAATATTTCTACTGTAGCAAATAATCCAGCTGGACGAGAACCGGCTTTAAAATAATCTGCATTTTAATTTTCATTTTCAAGATATTAGTTATTCTGTTTTGGTAAAACGAATAATCGCTAATTCTAAACTCCTGTTGTCTAAGCGAACTTACTATTTGAAAATTGTCAACTTTGTGTAACACATTTCGAGTTACTTATTTCATATAGTTTTTATTTTGGCGTAAAATGGGCGTAATTCTAACTCATGTTTGTAAATTTCACGCGATTCTAGATACTTGGAAACACTTTGTTGCAAAGGAATGAATGATTTTATGCCAAATCTGGCAACCATCCGGTTTATTTTTTCAGTTTTTTATTAATATATTCTAAAATAATTCGATTTTCGGAATTTAAATCAGCTTAGCACGTTCCTCGGAATTTTTCGAATCTGTAGGCACCTTAGTCGAAACCCAAATCCCTACGGTTTAGGAGGAGATAGGTCCACAAGCTTTGACAGCGCCAGCGGTGAAAGCGGCCTTTTTTTTTTTTTTTTTTTTAGAATAGAGAGAAAATTAAATTAAGAGATTTTTTATGTTCTCCACGCAAAAAGCTTTCCGTAATTGTAACCCCTGTAGTGAAAAAAGTGTGAAATAAGGATCGTGGTTGCCATGTGTGGCGATTTTGCCGAATAAGATGTTTTAAATTCTCAAAGTAAAAATAAAAGAATAATAATGATTTTTTTTTGTTAGTTTATATTCGTAAGATTATATTTTTTTTAATTATAATATCGTGTGCATATTAAATCGGAGCAGGAATGAAATGTTTTATACGCAAAACTATAAGAATTGAAGATTTCCGAGGCTAATATGTTAAAATTTTTTAGTTTGGCGAAAAAATAAAATGGCTCAAATGCCGAGAAAGTGAGTTCTAGCGGTTTGCACAGTTTCTGGCTTGGCGCAATTTACTGAGAGCTTAAGGAAACGGATTTTTGAAAACAAGTGCAAAGGTTTTATTAGAATACAGCGTTAAATTTTAATGATCCGTGCGAAAATAATGCAGTTATTAAGGGATTTCAAGCGATCTATCTTCAGCATTCTCGCGATTTTGAGGAGGATTCTAACGCTTGGCGCTATTTATCGTAATTTAATCGTCTGCTATTTGGGTTATGAATACACCTGCGTATAAGTTTTTGAAATTTTCATTCAGTTGGAATTGTGCATTTTTCTGAGCAGCTTTTCTGCATCTAATGTATTACATCCAGAAAAAAGGATGTTAGAAATATCAATTTTAATTTTGTTTAATCACACTCATGAATAATGATACACTTTCCAACTCTAATGAAAGAAGGAACGAAAATAGGGAAGACCCATGGATTATAACTCTTTTTATATATAGCACTTTAGTGCGTATTTAAAAATCTGAAAGTGTGTCAGATTTTCTATGATTCTAGCGCTTGGCGCAATTTAATGAGAGGGTATTTTTAAAAACAAGCGTAGGTTATCTTATAAATAAAAATGAAATTCTGTTTGTCAATTTGTTGATTTGGGTAGTATACAATTCCACAAAAATGGACCTGTCAGCCTGAAATTTTACACAGATATGTAAAATAATATAGAATAAATGATAGTCCACTTTAAAACTTTGAAACTCCACTTAAAAACGTTTTCCTCCTGAATGGTTCTCTTAATTTCCGTTCCCGGAATTTAAGAGATTTTTTATGTTCTCCACGCAGAAAGCTTTACGTAATATTAACCCCTGTAGTGAAAAAAGTGTGTGAAATAAGCATCTTGGTTGCCATGTGTGGCGATTTTGCCGAATAAAATGTTTTAAATTCTTAAAGTAAAAATAAAAGAATAATAATGATTTTTTTTAGTTTATTTTTTTAGGTTATTTTTTTAATTATAATATCGTGTGCGCATAAGAAATGAGAGCAGGAATGAAATGTTTTATACGCAAAACAATGAGGATCGAAGATATCCGAGACTAATATGTAATTTTTTTTAGTTTGGCGAAAAATAAAATGGCTGATAGGCCGATTTTTAGAGAGTGAGTTCTAGCGGTTTGCACAGTTTTAGGCTTTTTGGCGCAATTTACTGAGAGCTTAAGGGAATAGCATTTTTGAAAACAAGTGTATAGGTTTTCTTAGAATACAGCATTAAATTTTAACTATCCGTGCAGAAATAATGCAGTTATTAGGGCATTTCAAGCGATGTAGCTTCAGAATTCTCGCCAATTGAGTACATTGATTTAACTTGGGGGAAATCCGCCAAATTTCAGAAAATTGAAATCTTCGCATTTAGTACATCAAGGTAACGATGAATAAAACATGTTATAGTTGATAATTTAAAAAATGCGGCTGTATTAAGGGATTCCACTTTTCAAATAAATGCCTGGCGGTCGAACCATTTCCCATTTTGATTGCTGCTAAGTCAATGCTTCGAATGATTCCCTGAAAAAACTCTTGCAAAATGGCGTATGCTGGCACTTTAGCGAGGCTTAGATTTGAAACTGGATTTTACTTGAGACTGGTATATACGTATAATAAGACTGGTTATAGATAAAAATGAATGTTGGTATGTGTGTAGGAGGTTGAAAAACTCCAGCACCGTTTCACCGATCACCATGAAATTTGGTTCACCTAAGTCTTTTATCATGGAGAAGGTTTTTATGCTATCCGTTTTCCTCTAACTTTTCACTAGGTGGCGCAGCAGAACGTCGAATTCTATTCCGTTTAGCCGTTTGCTATGCGAATATCGTCCAACCAATTTCGATGAAATTTGGTACACGCGAATATTAGAACACGGAGAATATTTTTCACTATCCATTTGCTGTAACTTACCGCTAAATAGCGCTGCAACGTATCAACTTCTATACCGTTCGACCGCTCGGCATAAAATTTTTTATACTTACACATTTGAGAACGAAGAATATATTCTAACTGCGTTACTTTTGATGTTACTCACCACTAGATGGCACTGTAGCAGGCCAAATTTTTGACCATTCAAACGGTGGCTATGAAAATCAGTATACATAGCTATTTGAACAATGAGAATATTTTGGCGTTATCCATTTTGCTATAACTCGCCACATGACGGTTCGTATAAAAATCTCTTCCCTTTTTTTATTGTCGCGTAATCAGTTGTTAAATTAATTCTAAGCTTGAGGTAAATATTCATTACTCATTTGAAGTTTCCCAAGTAGTGTTCCCGTGGGATCCAGCATTAAAGAAGATCAATAAATCTTAATCCCAAAATGTGTGAAACAAAAAAAAAAAAAAAATGAGGGATTGCATTCTCTCAAATCACCAGAGCCCTAGATAGTGATAAAAACGAAGAAAGGATGATGAAAATGAAGAACCAGTGATCATGAGCGCTCATACCTATGGCACGAAAGGGGGCCATAGTCTCCTCCCTACCTCACATGTTGTTATGATTTACGTACTGGTATAGTGAAGAAGTGTTTCGACACTAAATATTGTATCTTTGCGGGGCAGGACCTTGACATCCCCCCCCTATAAACAATCATACTGCCACCCATGGCAGTGATGTCTTTGAAAGGTGAACTTCAATTAAACAAGGAAAATTAATGCCTCCTTCAGGATTTCCAGGAAAGATAAATCATGCAAAACGCATAGATTATAAAACACTTTCCAACACAAAAATATTTTTACGAAAAATTTGACGGTGTATTTTCCTTAAAACTGGCGAGATTTTGGAGATAAGATAATGTTGTATTATCACTTTAAATGCAATTTTATAAGACCGTGTAAAAACCTTTAAATTTTTTTCCAGCGTTTAACTGAAGAATATAAAAAATTTTATACCCATTGTCTTGCACTAGAAATGTATTAGCGTCTCTCAAATGCCACAGACTGTAATGTACTGGAATTCTTCTGAGTGCTCCTGTAGAACTATTAATAATACAGACACTATTCTCAATGCAGAGCATTATTTTGAGTACCTTAATAATATCTTTGTCTTGTTTTATTTCAAAAAACCGAATATCTCTAAAATAGGTTTTCAAGCATGACTGCCCATAGAGTGCGATAAATTAGTTCTTTTTCTCCTGTAAAAGAACTATAAATGTTACTTACACCATTTTCAATAAGATACATGGTACTGTACATAGAAAAAACACACATTTCGTTCACATCGGTGTATATTTACAGCTGTTCAAACAGTGGACGGGTGGACAACAGAACTAACAAGCAAACCGAAAACATAAAGACTTCTCAAACTTGCTGGTAAGTTAAAAATATAAATATTCCTTTTATACAACATAACGGTATCGGGTGAATACGGCGAGCGAGAAATTTATTCTTTTAAGTGTTAGCAGTCTAAAATTAATATTCCACGCCCTAAAGATTTAAAGTTTGCTATTTGTGTATTTCAATTAGCCCGCTTTGGGTTGTAACGCATTTCGTCGCTCGGAGAAATTCCTCCGACTGACGCAACACCATCCCCCTCCTATTCAGATAGCCCTTAGCCATTTCTTAACAAAACACAATACACCAAATCGGTAAATTGCAGCGCGAGTAACGAATTTTCAAAATTCCCAATAAAATCGTGGTACTTAAGTATTATCCCGGCGGTACACGAAGCCGAGCAATTTTTCGCCAAGATAAATGCCGGACAAATGAAATAATTCATGGTTAGAAATACGTTTGGGAATAGTTTCCCAGCACATTTAAAGCAAAAATCGTTTGGCAAAAATGACCGCCGGGATAATACGTAAGTACCGATATGGTCATAGCTTAATATAATCAGATTAGATATTTTTCGAGGTACCTACTTATAATCCCGGCGATTCGCCAAGACGAGCAACTTTTCGCCAAGATAAATGCCGGAAAAAGTAAATTATTGGTGGTTCGGAATACGGTTGGCATCAGTTTGCCAGAAAATTTGAGGAAAAAATAGCTTGGCGTTAATGACCGCCGGGATAATACCTAGTACCTTTTTCGATTTATTGCCAAATGATGAAAATATCGCCAAGTTCGGCGCATTTTACAAATCATTTTTCACACGGCAATTTATCGCAAAAGTTGCAACATTGGCGGCTTTTGGCGCAACTTTTGAGGAACGCACACTATCGTCGTTGGATTATTAACCAATCATATTGTAGTATAGTGCTAGAAAAAAATGAAAATTTGTCTACATTCAAAATATTTAATTTTCATCTACCTAAAATAAATAAGTTCATATTCAATTTTTATTATGTACCCACATCGAATTTTATGGTCTGGAAACTCGCGGAATCTTTCGCAATCGAATGATTTCGTTTTGTGTACACAGCTATTCTCATGTCCATGCAAACGATTTATTTGTTAAAAAGTTAATAAACAGTGTAATCTGGAAAATCTCTTTTAAACGAATTGGATTCCGATTTGTATGACGTCATATTCACTTGAAATAGGTAATTTTGTCACGCAAATGATTCACTGTTTTGTCTCTCGGAAATAAAATGGTGCTGAAAATAACGAAAAATCCCTTAAAAATGAGGGAACGGGTGGATTTTCAGATTTTTAAAGTAGCGCAGATTGTTTTCTATATTTTTATACATGATTACGAAAACATTCAAGCGGATCGTAATCTTTTTTTCAGTAATAGCGAAAAAAGTTTTATCTTGAAGTCAGGGATCAGCGCAACTGTATAGTAGGAAGAATAACTTCCCATAGGGCTTAATGTATTGGGAAGATTTTGAGTGCTCTTGTAGATAAACTATAAATGCTAGATAGACCATTTTAAATAGGGTACATGGTACAGTAGATAAGAATAACATGTTTAAATTTCGTAGAAATCGATGCATATTTACGAAAGTTAGAGCACGGACGGACGACAGACAGACAAACCGAAATCATAAACATTTTCAACCTTGTTGTAAAGTGTTAAAAACGAATTAAAGAAAAGATATCCTTTTGTCAAGTGCTTTAGTTCTTTTTTTGCAAATGTCTCTATCAAAATCATATCAAGACTAGGAAGACAAGTGGTTCTTTACGTTGTCTTTTTCCATTCTTCTTTTTTAGCAACTAAAAATAAAAGACTTATTATAATGAATATCATGACTATAATATTAATATTTATGCAAGGCGTTGTATTAATTGTAAATTATTCTATATTTTTATAAATGATTACGAAAACATTCAAGCGGATCGTAATCTTTTTGCAGTAATGGTGGAAAAAGATTTATCTTGAAGTCAGGGATCAGCGTAACTGTATAGTAGGATGATACGCTTTAAAGAATAACTTCCCATAGGGCGCAATGTATAGATTTTGAGTGCTCTTGTAGATAAACTATAAATACTAGATAGACCATTTTAAATAGGGTACATGGTACAATAGATAAGAATAACATGTTTAAATTTCGTAGAAATCGATGCATATTTACGAAAGTTAGAGCACGGACGGACGACAGACAGACAAACCGAAATCATAAACCCTTTTAAACCTTGTTGAAAAGTGTTAAAAACGAATTAAAGAAAAGAAATCCTTTTGTCAAGTGCTTTGCAAGTGTCTCTATCAAAATCATATCAAGACTAGGAAGACGAGTGGTTCTTTACGTTGTCTTTTTCCATTCTTCTTTTTTTAGCAACTAAAAAAAAGACTTATTATAATGAATATCATGACTATAATATTAATATTTATGCAAGGAGTTGTATTAATTAAAAATTTAGATAAAATATTATTAGCACTCGTGTGCTATTTCTTTCAAGCACGGGACTTTTGTCTACGCGGCGCGCGGTGGTCACTTTTCCGTTTGATTCATGTTCAGAGTGATTTTAATATTGCTAACGGAAACATGGACTATCCCTTCAGATGATTTTCAAATACCAGGATTCACTTTGCTCGAGCGGATAGACAGTGGTTTCCAAAAGAAAAAGCCATCTGGAGTTATCATTTTTTTAAAGGAAAACTTAATGAAACACTTTACCCGTGCCTACACGAGCCAGATCAATGGTGTTCAAATGGCCACTGCGTATCCTAACTAATATTATAAATGCGAAAGTAAGTTTGTTTGTTTGTTTATAACGCTTTCACGCCTACACCGCTGAATCGATTAGGATGCATTTTGGTTTAGATATAGATGGGACCCTGGAGATGGTTATAGGCTACTTAGTATTTTAGATTTTTAATTACTTTTTTAATTATTAATTAAAAACCGTTTTTACGTTGCCATTCTTGTCGAGTTTCGCCCGTATCAAATGATTCATGTTTTGAGCTAACAAGAATGCTATAACTTCAACAAAGAAGCGCGTGCATCTGAAAAACATTAAATACCACGGAAATTAAGCCAGTTTTATACCATATCTATCTATCTGTAATAATAAAAATGAATGTTCTCCAGACAGATCTACAGAAAGCAGAGCTTTGAAAATTTGAGCATGACTGAGCGAAAAACTTCGGTAAAGTGCACCTGAGGCTCAGAATTTTGAAATTTTAACTACTTTTCTAACTATTAATTAAAAGCCGTTTAATCGCCTGCACAAAATGATTTATGATTTTAAAATAAAGCAGAAATTCTATTTACAAAATCACATGCATTTGAAAAACATGGAAATTATGTTGATTTTACGCCAAATTAAAAAGCATAAGTAAAAAAAAGGGTACTGACGTATTATCGGTCCGCCGAGACAAGCGATTTTTTGCCGAAATAAATGCCGGGCACACACTTGGTTCGCCATTTTAATAAATCTTGTACGGAGAAAATCCTGTTCCTCACCGGCTTCCTTGGCACTGAAATCTCTCAGTCAGATTCTGAAGATGGTTACAAATGGGAGCGGCCCTACGGTAAGTGGCGCCCCTTGCTAATGCAAAAAAGACGCCCGCTTTATTCTGTACTTAATTTTTGAGTTCGAAATAACGCCCCTTCGAAGCTGGCGCCCAGATGCTAAGCTTACCGTGTCGGGCCGCCTCTAGTTACAAAAATAAGATGGTTAAATGATAAAAACCTACAAAAAGGTACAAATTATTTTCGTCCTATATTAATTCGTAAGAGCTTTTGGATATATTGGCCTTTATCAAAAAAGGGAAAGAAAAAAAAAGTAAGAAAATCTAAAACACTTTCAGATTTTAAATACTCACAAAAGTGTTATGTATTAAAAGCGTATTATAATCCATTGGTCTTCTCTATTTTCTCATTAACTTGGAAAGTATATCATTATTCATGATTGTGATTAAATACAATTAACATTGATATTTTTAACATTCTTATTCTGGATGTAATACATTAGAAATAGATAGGAAAAAGCTGCGCAGAAAATGCAATATTCTAACTGAAATAAAGTTTCAAAAACTCATTTAGATGTATTCATAATCCAAGAAGCAGACGATAAATTGCGCCAAGCGCTAGAATAACATGTTCTCAAAATCGCATATCAACCATTTTATTTTTCGCTAAATTAAGAAGTTGCACGTTTTAGTCTCGAAAAATTTCCAAATCCTATTTTTCCTTTGAGTATAAAAAATTTCATTCCTGCTCTGACTTCACATGCACACGATATTTTAATTAAAAAATAACCTTACAAATAATCTAAAAGAAATTGTAATTCTTTTATTTTTACTTCAAGAGTCTGAATCATTTAATAAACATGCCAAATATGGCAACCTAGATATGCTATAGTCTCTCTTTTTCCACTGCAGGTTTACAATTGCGAAATGGCGGAGCAAAAATTAGCCTTTTGCGAAGTGTTTTTATCGCTATTTCAAAAAAATTGCTTCAAGGTATGTCGGGACCCGTTCTGAAGAATTTCCATACAAAATTTGGTAGGTCTAGGATTATCCGTCTAGGAGCTACGTGAGACACAGACAAACTAACTAAGTAACATTTTACATTTACAGTTTGTTTTATTTATATAGACTAGCCGCCTCCGGCGACCAGTTGGTTCGCCATTTTAATAAATCTTTTCGAATAAAATCCTGTTCCTCACCGGATTCCTTGGCACTGAAATCGCTCAGATTATGAATGGAATTTTAAATTAAAATGGCTACAAATAGGAGCAGCCCTAGGGTAAGTGGCGCCCCTTGCTAATGCAAAAAAGACGCCCCCTTTTATTCTCTAGTCAGTTTTTGAGTTCGAAATGACGGGCCTTTGAAGCCGGTGCCCCGATGCAATGCTTAGAATGTCGGGCTGCCCCTGGTTACGAAAATAAGATGGTTAAATGATGAAAACCTACAAAAAGATACAATTTATTTTCGTCTTATATTACTTCTTAAGAGCTCCTGGATATATTGGCCTTTATCAAAAATGGAAAGGAAAAAAATTAAGAAAATCTGTAACACTTTCAGATTTTAAATACGCACTAAAGCGCCATGTATTAAAATCATATTATAATCCATGGGTCTTCCCTATTTTCTTTTCTTATTCCATTAAGTTGAAAAGTATATTATTATTGATGAGTGCGATTAAACAAAATTTAAATTGATATTTCTAACATCCTTTTCTGGATGTAATACATTAGAAATAGATGGAAAAAACTGCATAGAAAAATGAACAATTCGAACTGAATGTAAGTTTGAAAAACTTATTCAGGTGATAAAATTACGATTAATTGCACCAAGCGTTAGAATCATCTCTTCAAAATCGCACTTCAACCATTTAATTTTTCTCCAAATTAAAAATTTGCACGCTTTAGTCTCAGAAAATTTCCAAATCATTTTTTTCTTTTGAGTATAAAGCATTTCATTCTTGCTCTGATTTCACATGCACAGAATATTTTAATTAAAAAATAACCTTACAAATAATCTTTTAAATTTATCGTTATTCTTTTATTTTTACAGAATCATTTAAAAAACTCTCCAAATATTACAGCCTATATATGCTTAATCGTCACTTTCTCCACTGTAGGGTTACAATTACGAAATCCCGGAGAGAAAAATGAGCCTTTTGCGACACGTTTTTTATCGATATCTCCTAAAATAATTCGAATTTCGAAAAAATCGCTTCGAGTTGTGTCGGGAGAGGTCTTCGTCCTGGAGAATTTCCATACAAAATTTCGTAGGTCTACGATCACTTGTCTGCGAGCTACGCGAGACACAGACAAACTAACATTTTAGACTTTGTTTTATTTATATAGATAAACTAGCTGAAGTACCCGTTCTTCGCACGGGAATGAATGGACTTTTTGATATTAATATTTGTTGTGATTACTATTCATTGTAATAAACAGATACAGCAAAATGGATATCGCTTTATATTGTGTCCAATAATCATGCATACCGAATTGCAAGGCAATCGTTTGTACGGTGCAGAAGGCCATGCGGCGTAGCGCAATCTAGTGGCGAGTTTTAGCAAAACGGATACGGCGAAAATATTCTTCGCATTCAGATATCGATGTATACGAATTTTTATGACTATCGGCTGGACAGTCCTGAAGTTTATATGTTGACGCGACATCTAGTGGTAAGTTATAGGAAAATGGATAGCGCCAAACTCTTCCCCGTGTTCAAATATCTATGTATACCTATTTTCATAGCGATCATTCGCACAGTCAAGAAGAGATACACTGCAGGGACATCTAGTGGTTAATTAAAGTAATGATTTGCTACAGCGCCGTCATGTGGCGAATTATAGCAAAATGGATAACGCCAAAATATTATCATTGTTCAAATAGCTATGTATACTGATTTTCATAGCCACCGTTTGAATGGTCAAAAATTTGGCCTGCTGCAGCGTAATCTAGTGGTGAGTTAAAATAATAATGCATTGCAGTGTCATCTAGTGGCGAGTAACATCAAAAGTAACGCAGTTAGAATATATTCTTCGTGCTCAAATGTGTAAGTATAAAAAATTTTATGCCGATCGGTCGAACGGTATAGAAGTTGATGCTTTGCAGCGCCATTTAGCGGCAAGTTACAGCAAAATGGATAGTGAAAAATATTCTCCGTGTTCTAATATTCGCGTGTACCAAATTTCATCGAAATTGGTTGGACGATATTCGCATAGCAAACGGCTAAACGGAATAGAATTCGACGTTCTGCTGCGCCACCTAGTGAAAAGTTAGAGGAAAACGGATAGCATAAAAACCTTCTCCATGATAAAAGACTTAGGTGAACCAAATTTCATGGTGATCGGTGAAACGGTGCTGGAGTATATCAACCTACTACACACATACCAATATTCATTTTTATCTATAACCAGTCTTATTATACGTATATACCAGTCTCAAGTAAAATTCAGTTTCAAATCTAAGCCTCGCCAAAGTGCCAGCATACGCCATTTTGCAAGAGTTTTTTCAGGGAATCATTCGAAGCATTGCCTTAGCAGCAATCAAAATGGGAAATGGTTCGACCGCCAGGCATTTATTTGAAAAGTGGAATCCCTTAATACAGCCGCATTTTTTAAATTATCAACTATACCATGTTTTATTCATCGTTACCTCGATGTACTAAATGCGAAGATTTCAATTTTCTGAAATTTGGCGGATTTCCCCCAAGTTAAATCAATGTACTCAATTGGCGAGAATTCTGAAGCTACATCGCTTGAAATGCCCTAATAACTGCATTATTTCTGCACGGATAGTTAAAATTTAATGCTGTATTCTAAGAAAACCTATACACTTGTTTTCAAAAATGCTATTCCCTTAAGCTCTCAGTAAATTGCGCCAAAAAGCCTAAAACTGTGCAAACCGCTAGAACTCACTCTCTAAAAATCGGCCTAGCAGCCATTTTTTTTTTCGCCAAACTAAAAAAAATTACATATTAGTCTCGGATATCTACGATCCTCATTGTTTTGCGTATAAAACATTTCATTCCTGCTCTCATTTCTTATGCGCACACGATATTATAATTAAAAAAATAACCTAAAAAAATGAACTAAAAAAATCATTATTATTCTTTTATTTTTACTTTAAGAATTTAAAACATTTTATTCGGCAAAATCGCCACACATGGCAACCAAGATGCTTATTTCACACACTTTTTTCACTACAGGGGTTAATATTACGTAAAGCTTTCTGCGTGGAGAACATAAAAATTCTCTTAAATTCCGGGAACGGAAATAAAGTGGAGTTTCAAAGTTTTAAAGTGGACTATCATTTATTCTATATTATTTTACATATCTGTGTAAAATTTCAGGCTGACAGGTCCATTTTTGTGGAATTGTATACTACCCAAATCAACAAATTGACAAACAGAATTTCATTTTTATTTATAAGATAACCTACGCTTGTTTTTAAAAATACCCTCTCATTAAATTGCGCCAAGCGCTAGAATCATAGAAAATCTGACACACTTTCAGATTTTTAAATACGCACTAAAGTGCTATATATAAAAAGAGTTATAATCCATGGGTCTTCCCTATTTTCGTTCCTTCTTTCATTAATTTGGAAAGTGTATCATTATTCATGAGTGTGATTAAACAAAATTAAAATTGATATTTCTAACATCCTTTTTTCAGGATGTAATACATTAGATGCAGAAAAGCTGCTCAGAAAAATGCACAATTCCAACTGAATGAAAATTTCAAAAACTTATACGCAGGTGTATTCATAACCCAAATAGCAGACGATTAAATTACGATAAATAGCGCCAAGCGTTAGAATCCTCCTCAAAATCGCGAGAATGCTGAAGATAGATCGCTTGAAATCCCTTAATAACTGCATTATTTTCGCACGGATCATTAAAATTTAACGCTGTATTCTAATAAAACCTTTGCACTTGTTTTCAAAAATCCGTTTCCTTAAGCTCTCAGTAAATTGCGCCTAGCCGGAAACTGTGCAAACCGCTAGAACTCACTTTCTCGGCATTTGAGCCATTTTATTTTTTCGCGAAACTAAAAAATTTTAACATATTAGCCTCGGAAATCTTCAATTCTTATTGTTTTGCGTATAAAACATTTCATTCCTGCTCCGATTTCCCATGCACACGATATTATAATTAAAAAAAAATATAACCTTACGAATATAAACTAACAAAAAAAAAATCATTATTATTCTTTTATTTTTACTTTGAGAATTTAAAACATCTTATTCGGCAAAATCGCCACACATGGCAACCACGATCCTTATTTCACTACAGGGGTTACAATTACGGAAAGCTTTTTGCGTGGAGGACATAAAAAATCTCTTAAATTCCGGGAACGGGTGGACTTTCAAAGTTTTAAAGTGGACTATGATTTATTCTATATTATTTTACATATCTGTGCAAAATTTCAGGCTGATAGGTCCATTTTTGTGGATTTGTATACAACTCAAATCCACAAACAAACAAACAAATAAACAAACAAACAAACAAACAAACAAACAAACAGAATTTCATTTTTATTTATAAGATTAAAACCTAAAATGAAAACTTGTAATTACTGATTCGTGATTGTTGCGAACACATAAATTAGTATGAAATATTTCAGTTCTTTTGTAGATATGGGAGTTAGCATAAAATTTAGATTACAATGTTTGATCCGGACTCCCATGAGAATATAATTAAACAAAATTAATTCTTTAAACTTAAATTTGGAATTATTGATTCATGCATTGTTAGATAGGATACACAACTATGCAAAAGATTTTGGCCATTTGATGATTGGGAAGGCGGCGTGAAATTGTAATAAAAGAATTTATTTCTCAGTTTCAATCCCGTAGGACTACGGACTTAATCCCTCAAGATTAGTCTCAAAAACATTTGAGCGGGATCCAGCAGGATTGAATATTAGGAACAGCTTGAAAATAATATTTCACACTTTAACTAAGAAACTTAAAATTATCTAATATTCATTTTTATGAGATTTAATTTTACTTTAACTATCACATCTCCTCAAAATCGCATATCAACCATTTTATTTCTTGCCAAATTAAAAAGTTGCACGTTTTAATCTCGGAAAATTTCCAAATTCTATTTTTCTTTTGAGTATAAAACATTTCATTACTGCTCTGATTTCACATGCACACGATACTTTAATTAAAAAATAACCTTTGAGAAACCTCTAGAACCTTCAAAAAATAATTTAATCTAAAAAAATCGTTATTCATTTATTTTCACTTCAAGCGTCTGAATCATTTAATAAACTTGTCAAAAATGGCAACCTAGAAAGCTAAATTCTCCCCCTTTCCACTGCAGGGTTACAATTGCGAAATCACGAGAGCAAAATTAGCCTTTTGCGATAGGTTTTTTATCGATATCTCCTAAAGTAATACGAATTTCGAAAAAATCGCTTCGAGGTACGTCGGGACCCGTCCTGTAGAATTTTTATACAAAATTTGGTAGGTCTAGGATCACCTATCTAGGATCTAGTATACTAGGATCTAGTAAACTAGGATCTAGTATACTACCTTCAGGACAGTCCTACCTATTTGGCTTAAAGCCTGCTTTAGTTCCTGAAGTGTCCTACTGTCCTGCTGAACCCTAGCTGCAGGCTCAGTCCAGCAAGCAGCGGTTTCCCTCATTTTTATTATTATTATTTTTTTTATAGCACAATTTTTGGGTTACAATTGGTAAAATACATCAGTGTTATACAATATAAAAGCAGTTAGTTTACAATGGTTTACAATTGCTCACAATATTCTTCTTAGTAACATTTGACCATAGATACATATATTTAACACGTTCTTTTTTTTCTTTTTTTTAAATTTTGAAAGTTCGAAAGAGTAAATAAATATGTAAAAGTAAACAATAGTCTTGAGAATGATAAGCTTTTAAAGTAATTTTGAAAAATTTAAAGATAAATAAATAGAACTAATATTCAAATACAACTAATACTCTTAGTTTGTCTGTGTCTCGCCTAGGATCTAGGCGAGACACAGACAAACTAAGTAACTAACATTTTACACTTTGTTATATATATATATAGACTAGCCACCTCCGGCGACCAGTTCGTTCGCCATCTTAATAAATCTTATTGGGAGAGAATCCTGTTCCTCACCGGCTTCCTTGGCACTGAAATCTCTCAGATTCTGAATGGAATTTAAAATTAAGATGGTTACAAACAGCAGCGGCCCTACTGTAAGTGTCGCCCCCTGCTAATATAAAAAAGATGCCCCCTTTTATGCTCTACTTAGTTTTTGTGTTCGAAATGACGCCCCTTCGAAGCCGGCGCGCCCAGATGCGATGCTTACTGTGTCGGGTCGCCCCAGGTTACAAAAATAAGATGGTTAAATGATAAAAACCTACGAAAAGGAACTGGCTTTTAGCATTTCAGCTGGCCCTAGTACTTTCGTTAGATGCTCTGATATTTTCCCCTTTCATCTAATTCAGTACTGTATAATTTTCTTAAAAAATGAAATTTTCAAGACAGGTTAAATCTTACGATTTTAAAAACTTCCCATGTTCTTTTAGTAGGCTTTAACTTTTTACATGCACTACTTGGGAATCTACTATGTGCAATTTAATTAAAGCCGTAGCTTTTATGGGAGCATGGGAGCTTTTATCTCATTACGCAATTATTAGTAAATAGAGTTGGTAGATCATCTGTTATTAGATCATTAAGATCCTCTTTTATCAACAAAATGTCCAATTTAAATTTCCACTTGCAATAATTATGTTGATTCAACTATTCAGCAACTTGGTTTTCTTTGAAAGAAGTCACGCTTTGCATTTTCACCTTACAGTTATGTCTTTCAGATAACTTTATTTTGCTGCCGCGTGGCTTATATACTTCACATCAGTTATTTCGCGATATCACAGTTTTTATAATGTTATTTTAATCTTCAGGGTTTTATTTTTCATTGTATATATTATTTTTCTTTTTCACGACGAAGGAGACGTTACTCAGTCTCATAGTCGCTTAGAAAATTTTATTTGTCCCAAAATCAGTACAGAAAACATCACTACATAGATTTTTCTATGTCCGTATCACTCTTATAAAATATACGAAAAAGTAGAAGCATGTACCTGTTTGATTCCACCTTAACAACAATACTTACAAAGGCACACGTCCACCGGCAGAATTCTAAAGGAAGAAGCTACAAAGGAATGTTTTTGGAAATTAACTATGAATCGAAGTCAAAAGTTAAAAAAAGGCTGGGCTTGGTGAAGATAGTAATCTGAATTTAATTTTTCTTTAAAGATATATTGGATGTAATTACAAGAAATTTTACATATTTTACAAGAGGCAGAGAAAAAAATACCTGTTGCCTCCATGGGAGGCAATAGGTGTTTTTTTCAAACAACTAAAGCGCAGTTCTTGGATACATGTATATATGCGACTCTATTCGCCGGTCGAGTCCGAAGCCATTCGCGAAAGCGGAAAAAAGATCGTAATCAAGCATAATATACTACTTTAGCAAATATGGCCAATATTTAGCAATTAATGGTATATTTAGCAATTAATGGTCTTATACTACTTTAGCAAAAGACCATTTCCCTCGTCCGAAGGTGTCATTGTTCTAAGGGAAATTTGCTAAGAATATTTTCATGTAGCTGTTAACAAGAACAGAGCAAATTCGTTCCCCCAATCGCTTTGGCGAATTCGCTGCGGTTCCGACTGATGACGTGGGTGCGAAGGTTCCTTAAAAGCGATATTCGATGCTTGTATGGTACTAAATTCAATACATAATCTACTTATATAATACGCTAACGTATGCGGTACCAAAATCGACGATTTTTCCGCTTTGCAAACGGCAAGAGCTAGATGCGAACATTAGTGCAATAACAATAACGCATGTGCAAAAATCAAAATTAACAGTTCAATGACGTCAAATAGAACAAGCATATGTCACGCAGTAGGTAGATTACAAAATAACAATAATGGATACACAAAAACGCAAGATCTTTCGGACTTTTTCTCAGCTTTAAAATATCGAATTTACAATACTAGGCGCATCAATCGCCCATCTAAAAAATGTTACCAAGCATTGCGCTAAAGCACATTTTGCTGTTTCAACATCGACTTTTATGATGACATCCAAAATGTGTAGCAACCCTAACCTAAATAAATTTTATTACAAATACTGTTAAAACAAAGAAAACATGATTTTCATTGAAATGAGTGCAGAAATTTAGTCAACATTGCACTGAGTATTAAGAACAGTAAGGTATGGGGTGGTGAAGCCAGCCGCCTTGGCGGCTAGTTAAGGAAAAATAAAATCACTTTAATGAATGTGTACAAATAAGAAAATAAATCTATGATTTTAAAGTATCTCACAAATTCACAATATTCGAATGCGCCATAGTGTAAATCTCCAAAAAAATGTGCAAGTATTAATACTGAAGTCAAATGCTTATTGTTCGGATAACTATTTGTGTTTTACAATGAAATTGATTAATTGAGTTAATTCTCAAACATTATAGGAGTCGCCCAAATGAAGGTCTAGAGTGAAATGCAAAAGAATGAAATGACCTGGTACAGCTACAATGTGTAGCTATATAACTAAATCAGTTGTCATACGAACTGTAGTGCCACTTTCATTTTGTATAGCCTTGTACATGCACATATATATTGCATTACTTATAAACATATGGAATTTTGACACAAGGTGTCTCAAAAACCTGATCTAGGCTATTCTTCCTTAAATGTTGATCATAGACATATACAAAAACTTTACAAAGTTACATAGAAAAGGTGCAAAATTTTATGGTATTAATTAAACTTTTCTGGATATTAAATATAAATAAATACAAAATTTAAATTTTGTATGGCCTCCGAACTACAAAAAATCAATATTAGTAAAATGTGCTAAATACATTAAATAAGCGATGCTCAAAACTTTACCCATTCATTATAAAAATGCTAGATATATAAAAGAAAGTATATGTTAACTTAAATCGCTTTTAAATAGCTCTGGAGGAGAAAAAAATCACATCGGAAGATCATGTTTTACAGATTGTACACATATTGTCAAAGATATCAATTATTGCATGCATATTGCATAAAGCCTTGGCTTCTTAACTGTTCTACTACACTGTGGGTCAACATTTGATTCCCAGCATCGGCTTGGACGTCATTTTGTTCATTTGCCTTCATAGGAGGAAAAACTGGTCCACCTATTAGGTGCTTTGACCAGTATTTCTAGCCTTGCTTGAGGCCAATACCTATAAGCGACAAATGCCCACCATTATGGGGAAAAAGTAAACATGTTATTCCTATTATTCATATTTTATGGCTCCTTACTAACTTTAATTACTCAAATCAATGAGTCTTTTCATGATGAAAAGTTGAAATTTTGTATATGACCTATATGGGGCGAATTTTTCTTTGGAAATTTTTATATGGGAGCTGCTTAAAAATTTAATTTTTCTATTTATTTAGATTTAGTGTCCTGAAAAATCAAATAGATACCACATACTTCATTACCTTTTAATAAAACTAGCTTCGCAATTTATTTATGTCTATGATCAGTGTATTAGAAATAAAAACCTGTTTCAGTATTTATGAGATACCCTGTATCCAAGAAGTAGCTAGCACAGCAGGTATAGTCACTTGTGCAATCTTATTTCATTAACAACACCAGAAATGTACTAGAAACTTAGATTTCTGAATGCAGCTGTATCAAAATATTGTTGCAGTAATCTCGGCTTAATTTTCGGCTTGGCAACTTAATCCCCTATAAATATTAGTTCTAGTAATCAGTTCCTATGTCAGGATGAAACACAGATTTTTTGGTCTGGAAATTCGACAAGCAATCTTCAGTATACAGTTCACAGAAATTAGCTAGCAACACCTCGCTCTTCAACAGTCAGCTGAACACAGAGTCTTTCTCAAATTTCATATTTCGCGTACAATAAAGCCTTCCACGGTCTTAATGTAAATTCTCTAGAACTCTCATCTGCTTCTAGGCATACAACAATGAAGAATTTGCAGTCTTTAAAAATAGGCTTCTCAAAACAGGCAAGATAACATTGCTTATTATACCGCAGTACAATGAAGCAAAGCACTTAGGTCCACAGCTAACGTATTCACAATAAGCAAGACTCGCAAAAACTGAACTCTGGAGCAACCAGCTCTTTACACTTTTCCCACACGCTTCACGAACATTCACAGACTTTCGTCTAGTAGCACTTAGGATAAAAGTCTCCTTTTGAATATTTAATACTAATGCTATTGCGTAATAACTGCACAGGAAAGCAAACGCTGACAGCCTCATTAATAAAATTGCTTCCAAATATCGCCAAGCACCTTGACTTTTTACGAAATATCGCCAAAAATAAGTCCCAATAATTTAAATTCAGCTAATAGATACTGCCAATAATTGGCGAGAACATGCCGAACCGTATGTCAAACAATGAACAAAACACAAATTTCTGCATCTTGCGTTCTAGATAACCGGTTTTCATGCAAAAAATTGCAAATTTGAATTATTTTATGCATAGTATGAATTTTAGACTAAATTTAATACCCGAAGAGCAGCTCACCCAAAAAGTTAGTAATAATGTTAAAGTTATGCACCAAAAAAATTTGTGTATCTAATACCTTTAAAATCTAAATTTTCAAAAGAATACATAAAGACGGTTAAAATATTTTGTACTTGTTATTATAAGTATTTTTAAATTAAATTTAAAATATTACGAATACCTTTCACAGAAAATAAAATTATGTCCTCAACAAATTCTAAAATTCCCAATAGGGATAGGCCAAGCCATACTCCCATTTGACCACCAATCTGACCTATAATTTGCGCGCTGTCATAAAGTGGCAGTTGCTTGTAAATGAGATATTGAAATGATTCATAATAAATAAGAAGCTCCATTCGTGATAACTGCATTTCTTTGCGTGATGATTCTGGAATTTTTTCATAATCTTCTTTAGTCTTTATGGATTCATTTCTGTGGTATTTTGCAAATAGTACTTCGCTTTCTGCAGAAAAAGGTACAGAGGAAATTTTTATGTTGTACACATTTTCTTAACATGCAAGAGGACAGTCGCATAAAGATTCATTTCAGTGTTTCACAACACAGCATAAAACTGATTTATTTTCGAGATCACACTGTTTCACATCATCGAGATCGTTTCTTGTAGAACAGAAACATTCTTTTTTCGTGGTTTCGTAAATACAATTTTTGTAGCATGCTTGCTGACCACCTTCTTCTGGGGTGTAATTTTTACAACGATCTTTGTACGGTGGTGGAAGTCTTGAGAACACTGATTTTGTTACACTTACGTAGTTTCTAGTTCCAGCACTGAGGAAAATTCCTTTTTCCTCAATATTATGTGGTTCATGCATATCGTGTATCCGAAGTCGAATTCCTACAGAATCAGTAAGCTCTAAATACTTATAAACTTCTAAATCAATTTCCATATGTACCGCTCCGTGAGGACCAATTTTTATAGCCATTCCAGCATCTTTACTTGAAATTGTAAAACAATTTCCATATTGATCGCTAATGGAATATTCAGGTAAATTCAAGTAAACACAACCCATCCAATTTACTTGACAATCAATAAAGAACTCCGATTCACTATGTCCATAGTTCTTTCGAGAAGTATGATCCAGCGACTGTGTACTGGTGAGCCGCGGAAACATTTTCATACTAGTAGAAAATAAATCATCTGTCAAATCACAGGTTGGTACATCAGCCACTTCGCTGTTGGTTTGCGATCCTTCACTGTAGTTTGAATTGAGGCATTTGTTGTAGCTATATGATTTGTTTATACAGGACTCAAACTCACGACGATACATATTAATATTACAAACAGTAACTGCCGGAAGTTGCATGCTTTCTTCTTTTCTCGTTTCAATGTTGATAATTACTGTGTATTCGAAATACGCTGATAAAAACATAAATATCTGTGAAATACACACCCCGAGTGAAGAAATATACATTAATAGCCAAACCAATTTAGTGAACGAAGATGGAGAAACTTGAATGTAGTTGAAGTTACTGGAAACTTTCCTAGAGGGTGTAACTACTGGAGTTTTCCGTTTGAAACGTGATTCTTTCGTCTTCATTGAATACTTTCGCAGACCTCTTACGAATTTCTCACCAGAAATATGAGAAATAGATGTTTCACTAAGGTTACGATTTTGGAGTGTAAAAACTTTTATTTCAGGCATACTTATGTGTATAAACTTAACACTTTCTTCGATGATTTCAATGTGTTATTTACATGATATTATTATTTTAGAACCTTTTTGAAAATCTAAAATGTTCAAAATCCCAAATATTTTGAGCGAACACAAAATAAATTTAAGGCTCAAACGTAGCTTTTGACTAGTAATGAAATGTCTTTTCTTTTCGGAAATTCAAGTGATGAAGCGAAAAATAATTGTCAGTAATTCGAAGCTTGATACTTGAATATTGATGAATACTTGAAGCTTGATGAATACTTGAGAATATTTATAATCTCTTTTTTATTTGTTTATATGATTATAAAAAGAAACAGAAATGAGTTTTTTCATAGAATTTAATTTATTAGTACTCTTTATATTAATAGAAAAATTCCATCCGTTTCAAAAATGTAACCGTTCCACAGACCGAAATGAAAGAAATAATAACGTAAAAAATTAATTCATGAAAAAATTCATGAAAAATTATAATTAATTTTTATTATTCTTTCAGAAGCATAAAGATATACGCAATTGCTGTAGAAATATTTTTATAACTATTTCAGTTCTATGATTTATACCTCGTTTGTCTAAATAATACAAATTAATATCAATTTTTCATAACTCCTGGATGTATATATTATACTAGCTGAAGTACCCGTTCTTCGCACGGGAATGAATGGACTTTTTTAAATTAATATTTGTTGTGATTACTATTTATTGTAATAAAGAGATATAGCAAAATGGATATCGCGTTATATTGTGTTCAATAATCATGCATACTGAATTTCAAGGCAATCGTTTTTACGGTGCAGAAGGCGATGCGGCGTAGCACAATCTAGTGGCGAGTTTTAGCAAAACGGATACGGGAAAAATATTCTTCGCATTCAGAATTCGATGTATACGAATTTTCATGACGATCGGCTGAATAGTCTTGAAGTTCATGTGTTGACGCAACATCTAGTGTCAAGTTATAGGAAAATGGAACTTGCCAAACTCTTCCCCGTGTTCAAATATCTATGTATACCTATTTTCATAGCGATTATTCGCACAGTCAAGAAGTGATACACTGCAGGGCCATCTAGTGGTTAATTAAAGTAATGATTTGCTACAGCGCCGTCATGTGGCGAGTTATAGCAAAATGGATAACGCCAAAATATTCTCATTGTTCAAATAGCTATGTATACTGATTTTCATAGCCACCGTTTGAATGGTCAAAAATTTGGCCTGCTGCAGCGTCATCTAGTGGCGAGTTAAAATAATAATGCATTGCAGTGACATCTAGTGGTGAGTAACATCAAAAGTAACGCAGTTAGAATATATTCTTCGTTCTCAAATGTGTAAGTATAAAAAATTTTATGCCGATCATTCGAACGGTATAGAAGTTGATGCGTTGCAGCGCTATTTAGCGGTAAGTTACAGCAAATGGATAGTGAAAAATATTCTCCGTGTTCTAATATTCGCGTTTACCAAATTTCATCGAAATTTGTTGGACGATATTCGCATAGCAAACGACTAAACGGAATAGAATTCGACGTTCTGCTGCGCCACCTAGTGAAAAGTTAGAGGAAAACGGATAGCATAAAAACCTTCTCCATGATAAAAGACTTAGGTGAACCAAATTTCATGGTGATCGGTGAAACGGTGCTGGAGTTTTTCAACCTCCTACACACATACCAACATTCATTTTTATCTATAACCAGTCTTATTATACGTATATACCAGTCTCAAGTAAAATCCAGTTTCAAATCTAAGCCTCGCCAAAATGCCAGCATACGCCATTTTGCAAGAGTTTTTTCAGGGAATCATTCGAAGCATTGACTTAGCAGCAATCAAAATGGGAAATGGTTCGGCCGCCAGGCATTTATTTGAAAAGTGGAATCCCTTAATACAGCCGCATTTTTTAAATTATCAACTGTAACATGTTTTATTCATCGTTACCTCGATGTACTAAATGTGAAGATTTCAATTTTCTGAAATTTGGCGGATTTCCCCCAAGTTAAATCAATGTACTCAATTGGCGAGAATTCTGAAGCTACATCGCTTGAAATGCCCTAATAACTGCATTATTTCTGCACGGATAGTTAAAATTTAATGCTGTACTCTAAGAAAACCTATACACTTGTTTTCAAAAATGCTATTCCCTTAAGCTCTCAGTAAATTGAGCCAAAAAGCCTAAAACTGTGCAAACCGCTAGAACTCACACTCTAAAAATCGGCCTATCAGCCATTTTATTTTTCGCCAAACTAAAAAAAATTACATATTAGTCTCGGATATCTTCGATCCTCATTGTTTTGCGTATAAAACATTTCATTCCTGCTCTCATTTCTTATGCGCACACGATATTATAATTAAAAAAAATAACCTAAAAAAATAAACTAAAAAAATCATTATTATTCTTTTATTTTTACTTTAAGAATTTAAAACATTTTATTCGGCAAAATCGCCACACATGGCAACCAAGATGCTTATTTCACACACTTTTTTCACTACAGGGGTTAATATTACGTAAAGCTTTCTGCGTGGAGAACATAAAAAATCTCTTAAATTCCGGGAACGGAAACTAAGGGAACCCTTCAAGAGGAAAACGTTTTTAAGTGGAGTTTCAAAGTTTTAAAGTGAACTATCATTTATTCTATATTATTTTACATATCTGTGTAAAATTTCAGGCTGACAGGTCCATTTTTGTGGAATTGTATACTACCCAAATCAACAAACAGAAAATTGACAAACAGAATTTCATTTTTATTTATAAGATAACCTACGCTTGTTTTTAAAAATACCCTCTCATTAAATTGCGCCAAGCGCTAGAATCATAGAAAATCTGACACACTTTCAGATTTTTAAATACGCTGGAATGTAATACATTAGATGCAGAAAAGCTGCTCTGAAAAATGCACAATTCCAACTGAATGAAAATTTCAAAAACTTATACGCAGGTGTATTCATAACCCAAATAGCAGACGATTAAATTACGATAAATAGCGCCAAGCGTTAGAATCCTCCTCAAAATCGCGAGAATGCTGAAGATAGATCGCTTGAAATCCCTTAATAACTGCATTATTTTCGCAGGTATCATTAAAATTTAACGCTGTATTCTAATAAAACCTTTGTACTTGTTTTCAAAAATCCGTTTCCTTAAGCTCTCAGTAAATTCGCCAAGCCGGAAACTGTGCAAACCGCTAGAACTCACTTTATCGGCATTTGAGCCATTTTATTTTTTCGCCAAACTAAAAAATTTTAACATATTAGCCTCGGAAATCTTCAATTCTTATTGTTTTGCGTATAAAACATTTCATTCCTGCTCCGATTTCCCATGCACACGATATTATAATTAAAAAAAATATAACCTTACGAATATAAACTAACAAAAAAAAAATCATTATTATTCTTTTATTTTTACTTTGAGAATTTAAAACATCTTATTCGGCAAAATCGCCCCACATGGCAACCACGATCCTTATTTCACACTTTTTTCACTACAGGGGTTACAATTACGGAAAGCTTTTTGCGTGGAGAACATAAAAAATCTCTTAAATTCCGGGAACGGGTGGACTTTCAAAGTTTTAAAGTGGACTATGATTTATTCTATATTATTTTACATATCTGTGCAAAATTTCAGGCTGATAGGTCCATTTTTGTGGATTTGTATACAACTCAAATCCACAAACAAACAAATAAACAAACAAACAAACAAACAAACAAACAAACAAACAGAATTTCATTTTTATTTATAAGAAGATTTAACTTTTTTTAATTTTATCATATACTGCAGTTTAAAGATTAAATTTCTAAAGCCTCTAAACTTACGGATACATACACGCACACCTGATTTTTTTTAAATGAAATATCCTAAATGTTCACTACAATATTATTCTGTAACGTAAAAATTCTCTAAAAAAAGACAGCAATTTTTGTAGGTATTGTACATGATTAGTTAATATTTCAAGCATATAAGTTTTTTTAATGTAATTTGAAATTCCTTCTCTTAATATAATGTGTTCAGCAGTTGCTGTAAATGATTCTTAGTTTTTAGTTCGTAAGAGGCGAATATAACATAAATACGCTTAGAATTAAATCTGTATTGTAAGGTTCATTGATGCATGGGATCATATAGTCTACTGAAACCGTGTATTCACTGTGCACTAAACATTTTTCTAGTACGCATATATAATATTATGTATCTGAAATAATTTGCAGCTAGTCTTAATCTAAAATTTCAAGATGCACATTCTTACTAATTTTTCTTTCTATAAACTAGACAAGAGCTTGCTTTGTTGCTTTTAAGAAGAAACCGGAGAGAGTACAGACCTCTCTTCATTCATTCGCCGTTGCTCAATGCCTCAGTTAAATTCAAAATACCAAATTCCAAGGAGTACTTTTCCTCGAAGATCCTTATGCATCAATCACGCCAAAGCCGTTAATTTTCTGTGAAAACTATTGCTCCTTTTGTTATTTATGATCGTGTTCCGCATGTTTGGTTCTATCGAACTGTAAGTGAACCAACCATATGACAAGCTGGGTTTAAATTTTAGCTTCTGTCTTAAAGTAACCTGATATTTGGTACGGATGAATACCAGAGACGGGTTTGGGTCTCTTATAGCTTTAATATCCAAACAAAGGAGATGAAGCTGTGACAGGTACAATTGTTGTTACGCAATTTGGCTGAAGCACGATACGCCAGTAATTTCCTACAGTGAATGATGCAAAACCCCGCCCTTCCGAACTAGCACCAAACAAAAGAATTGAAAACGAAGTCTACTGGATTGGCCGCTGAAAAAGACCGAATTGTGATTCTCAGCGACGTCTCTATGAAAGCCTTGCACACCTCGGCGAATTGTCTTTTGAACTAACTACTTCCCTTTGTTTTTTATATTACATGAAATACGATGTTAAATCTTTTGTAAGCAAAATTACTACCGAAAAGGTATTTTTTATGTAAAGAACGTCTTTAAATTTTTTGAATAATTGGGAGGTACGTTAAAAAAATAGCTATTGTTTAAATTCTCTACATAGACGAACGAAGAGGCAGCTAAATAGAGTATATGCTACACAAAGCAATGAACCAATGCATTGCAAGATAAAAACTCTTAAATGCTTGGTAATCCTCTTATACATGTTACACTCCACATTTCTGAATTGATAGAAAACCGAGTTTGCTTGTTGTATTTGAATAATTTGTATTTGGAAAAATGAGATTTTGATTGTTTGGAAAGCTAAATCATTCAAATAAGCATGTCAAACATGTTCAGTTTTCCAATGATCATTTTAAGCGATAAAGTGCACTTCATTATATAACAGAACCCAAATTCTCTCTGCAACGGAATACAAAAAATCTGATATAAACACAACATGACTTCCTTGTACGTCTATTAAATCATAAATATTTTTTGCATTTCCCTCAAATTAATTTCATTAATAATAATTTCATTCATAATTGCAATACTGCAATAATACTAAGGTTTACTGATTTCTTGACAAATATTTGAGATATCGCCAAGCTGGGTTTAGTTTTAAAGATTTATTTTTGGCACTTAATTGTAGATACTTTGTCAAAAATCGCCAAGCTTGAGATAATTTTCGAGATTTTGGGCATATCCAAAATAGTGATTTCGCACTGACTTTTAATGAATTGAAGGTATCCATAGAACTTAATGAAGACATCTGGTAGTCCAGTAATTTAGTTGTCAAAAAGGGGTGTACCTTGCATCATATCTGGTAGTTCTGATTTTTTTTTTTTTTTTTTTTTTGCTGAGTTATTCATGATGTTTACCCAATCATTATTCCAAGTTTTCGACCTCTGAACCCTAACGCAATTTCGTGAAATATCCAAAAAACAGCGAAACTTTCTAATTATTTTTCAGATTTTTGCCGATTTTGACAAAAGAACTATTTTTTATGATAAATTTTATTTAAAATTTTAAAATAGACATTTGTTACAATTTGAAACCAGAATGGTCACTGGAAGTCCAATGGTTTCTAAGGTAGAGATATTTAAATGTTTCATTTTATGTTTTTTAAACAATCTTTTGTCCTTTTTTTTCAGATTTTCGCCTAATTTTACCCTGTAGTATTAACTGTATAGTTGTCAAGAAAACACTGTTCCTATGGTTCAGAATCGTTAACAATTGGAAAAAGGTATACATTTTTGCTGTCTTTTGGATACTTGAAAAAGTTGCGTTCGGCTTCCGAGATCGAAAACATAGAATATTCATTCGGACAACATAACAAATAATTCACCAAATAATCAGAACTACTAGATTTGATGCGAGGTTCAATGTATAAAGTTACTGGACTATGGGTCTTCCTGTAAATGAACTAGCCAGTCGATTCCAATCAAATCAAGAAAAATAAATGATACAAAACGCTTCGGTTATAAAACACTTTCAAACACAACACTATTTTGCGCCAAATTTGGAGATGTGTTATACTTAAATCTGGGGGAGTTTTAGCCATAATCTTAAAAAAAGCTGAATATCACTACCAATGTAATTTTGCAAAACCTTCCTAAAACACTTTAAAAGTTATTTCCATCTTTTAGCTGAAGAGTAACTGATACAAAGACCGAAGAATTTGCTTTTTAAGGTTCATCAGTTTAAAATTAATGTTCTGCGTGCTAAAGAATCAAAATATTGCTGTTTATTGCTGCGGGTAAATCAGTCAAATTAGAGCGCAAGACACGAATTCTCAAAATTTTCATTAAAATGACATACCTTATTTTCCCCAGATTAGGGATTTCCCGATTTCCTGAAAAAAAAAAAAAAAAAAAAAGAAAAAAAAATTGGCAAATTGGGTTTGTTTTATCCTCTCTGAGTGCGGCAACCTTTCGCCAGTTGGCGCACAACGCAAGCACAAGCTTTTTGAGTCAACGTTTCAATGAAGGCAGACGAGGCTGTATGCGTCTCTCCGGATGAAAGACAACGCTCGATTAAACACATTTGGATGCAATAATTCCCATGTAGCCAAGGTTTATGTAAATAATATTTATATAAGTATACATGTATATATCCAAGAAGAAATTAAAGTAGGAAATGAATACTGGTGTATTAATTTGAAAGTTTTAGAACACGAAACTGCAACATCTCAATCATGGTTCATTTTTTAAAAAATCTTCTTCGCCCTATTGGCAGTTTATTATCAATAGTCGCAAACTTGGAGACTTTTAACTCAATTTTTGATTGAAGCGCACGAACATCGTTGGACCATTAGCTAACTATAGGGTAGGATAGTATTTCGCTTAAAATGGATGGATGTCTCTAAACTTGCCACTAACCTTAATTATTCTCATTGCTCTTGTAAAGGAACTAAATAATAAAGACACTATTTTTGATGTACAGTTTAATTTTATAATCTAAATAGCATATATCATTTTTTTTTCTTTCCAAATAACCGAATATCTCGAAAATATTCCTTAAAGTGACTGCCCATTGAAGAATCTGCCCAGTGACTGCCCATTGAATTGTTACAAGAATCCTAAATCTAAAATTTCTACATTTTGCGAGGCATAGCTTTTGGAATATATGAGTTACGTACATACGCACATACCTGAGGGAAAAAACTAGCCAAAATAAACTTGCTGTCAGTGAAAGTACACTGGTTTGCAAAACTTAAGCAACAGTGTAAATTTTAATCAGATAGAAATGGAATTGCAGAAAAAGGGTTCTTGAGAATAGTACAATGAACACTCAATTCAGTAGAAAAGTCATGCGCATGCAAATTTCAGGAACAAAACGTCACAGGAGACGTGAGCGTACGCAAAACGCGTGTGGTCGGCGCGCAACTCAAGACTTCAATAAAAGAAAGGACCGAAACACAATTAAAGACATTCGCTGCAAGTGCAAGTGAATTTTTTCGAGAAGTATGACTAGAAGAAAAAAACAGGACGACTTCACACGTGGAGGAATGATTGGAAAGCTGGGGAAGGGGCGTAGTGTAACGGCAAGTAGTGTCAGCAAGTGTATGCACGTGCAGCAACGGGGCCACAAGTGTCGCGGTTTAGTGCATCCAGACGCCTTCACAGAGGTGGCGTATTCGCCAGCTGTTCTGAACGCTGTATTCCTTTGAAAGTTGGCCATTGGCTCCATCGTTTAGAACGGTGCAAGGAGCACAAAATCTGGACATGTCATCAATCGAGCCGTGTCATCTTTACGGACGAGTCGTTTCAGTGCCTCAAGCTATTCTCAACGCCAGATGATTTTGAGAGAGGTCGGGACACGGTTTCATACCAGTAACATTATGGAAAGAGACCGTTACGGTGGTCCTGGAGTTGTTGTCTGAGGAGGCATTATGCAGAAGATAGAGCTCCACGTTTTCGACAGAGTCTGCAACGGGTGATTGCTATTCTCAGGAGTTGATCCTTGCCTATGTGCGTCTGTTCCGAGGACCCTTGGAGCAGACTTTGTTTTTATGGATGACTATGCACGCCCACACCGGACTCCTATTGTTCAGAAGCTACTGGAATGTGAAGGTATCACTCGAATGGATTGGCCAGCGTACTCCCTGATTTAAATTGCATAGAACATGCGTTGGATGCTTTGGGGAGATGCCTTGCGCCTCGATTACATCCTCCGGGGAACACCCAACAACTGACACAGATGCTGAGTGAGGAATGGGCTTTCTTACCTCAAGAACTGTTGGGCAATATGGTGCTGAGTATAGACAGACGGTGTGACGCAACCATTGCAGCAAGGGGAGGGCATATCCCATACTAAGAAACATCTGCTTGTTGTTATTCCACTTGTACAGACAATATTATGTAACAATACTAAGAGTTCAATAAAGCATTTTTTTGTTTGATTCAGTACTGTATGCATTGTATTCATTTTTGCGTAACTGTGCTTTTGTCTTCGTTTAAATACAAAATGCTGTCTGTCGTTTCTGAATTTCATGTCTTTCAGACGATTTCTCGTGGAGTTATGTCAAAAAGAACATCTGCTATTTAAGTTTTCCCCACCAGTGTAGATTGTGCATGCATATATACGAACATACTTACTCACGTATGCTGAGAAGCCTGGAAAAAAATCTTCGAACTAAATTTACCGATAATCAAAATCTTTTTTTCATGAAAATCTGCATACCGAATTTTTCAAGCTCACTTTCCTTTCTTCTACTTCGTAATACGAAAAAAAAAAATAAAAAAAGCAGGTAGTATCTTTTTTTGAAACTATCGTGGGATATACTGTTACAACGTAGGATAACTTATCGTTTAGTTAGTTGTAAGACGACAGCTGAAAAAGGATGAATAGAACACTTAATTTCACGAAATATTTATTAACGTGTATTATTATGCTTTAATCTATATTACTGAAACATATGACTAATACTACGTATTTCTTATACTATCTATCTACGTTTCTCCCTCTTTAATGCTCAGTTTAAAGAAACAGCTTATAGATATTTGCCACCAATGTTGTGCCACCTTTGGTGATTCCACGAAATTAGACCTTTAAGAAGTTGCACTTCCCTTAAAAAGCTGCATAGCGCCGTTCGTGCATACAGATGGCGCAACACATCACTCGATAACTGCTATCCGGTCATGATGTAGCCATCGAATAGAAGACAATATTTACAAAAGGTTTATATACAATGACAATGGCACACAAACAATACTTACATTTATTTCATGCGGTGATAAATTTTAACAGAGTTTTAAACAAAACTCGTGTTAAAATATTAAATTCGTGTAACATAAAAAAACTCAGTAATGAACTTAAACCCATTCTCTGGCTTAAATATTTACTCTTGTAACAAGCATAAATTCAATTTTTTAAATCATCTGAGGATAGAACATGTTTTTCTTTTGTTGTCTTATGTGTTGCTATGAACCACGAAAACTGCACAATTGCAAAGTGGAAAAAAAAAAAAAAAAAAAAAAAAAAAAAAAAAAAAAACTTTCGTGCTCGCGTCCATAGCCACGTTTGTATGCTAGATGGCGAAAAAAAAAAACTGCAAAATTGGCTGGTCGTGGAGGTGCGAAATGATTTACTCTTTATTTCCTAGGATTGCTACAGATCACAATATTTCCAGTATTTAAATATTTGAAAGAAACTTTAGACAACACAAATCCCTTCAAGGTCCGTAGAAAGTGTTATCTCCTTAGTCTAAATTTATGTGGGATTTTTTGCAATTTACGCATTAGTATAAACGATAATCCGTTCCTATCTACGCTTGAAATTAAAACAGGTCTACATCTTTTTCCATGCATAATTTTTGTCAGATTGATAAATTTAGCACCGAAAAATATTTCATGTTGCCGTGGTGGAAAATATCGATACCAATTTAAATACTCAAATACTTAATGATTCAGTCTACGAAAAACATTAAACTGTGTCATTTTGAGCAGCTATTTTTTATCGCTCTAATTGCGAATAAGGCGTTAAATTGTGTTGCAGAATTTAAAAATTTCCCTCATTTCTATAACTATTTCCCTCATTTCATTAACGTAACAATATCCCGGGAAGTTGAGTCAGCTGATCTGGTTATTTCTGGTGTTTGGTTTATATAATTATTTCTTACAAGTGCTACAAGAATTGCTTGGCAATTTGGAAATAAGGTGATATTCTCGTTCAGTGATTATTTGAGGTATTCAGTTTTCGATTTATTCTAATTGTA
The DNA here is from genome assembly GCA_038373885.1 of Cheiracanthium punctorium. NCBI lineage: Eukaryota > Metazoa > Arthropoda > Arachnida > Araneae > Cheiracanthiidae > Cheiracanthium > Cheiracanthium punctorium. The sequence continues at coordinate 816,645 of JAWZYV010015837.1, read as the reverse complement.
TATTATATTCAGACAGAAATTCAGTTATTTAATTAATTTGTAATGTAATATTTTTAAATAGAGTAATAATAAATATTGAAATAAAACCAATCAAAGTGTCACAAAATGAGGCGCGATAATTGGTGGTGAAACTTATGTTCCCATGATGCACAAACTTATCCAGAGCATGTCCATATTGAAAACCAGATAAGTTATGGCCATACTGACAAGAGCGCAATTTAGCATAACTCGTCTCTATAGCTTCCCAAAATAAATTTGTAACTCATCCCGATTGCCTCACGTCTTCCACAATGATACTTCATATAGAGTATTTCTACGCGACTTCAATGAATTGTTTTTGGTCAAATCGGATATTTAGGTCATATTAAGTCATAGTTTTAGCCCAAGAGAGTTCTCAAATGAGCAAATGTTTGACCGGAAAAAGTTGATTGCTAAGTGTTGAGGTGTAGCGTAGTGATAATGTCAAAGGTGAAACATCGTCTATTCTGAACATTCAGATGGGCCAGTTCAAGATAGGTTATCCCGTTTATATCAATACAGGGCCCGTTTTAAAATGTAACCAGTAACCACAATGATTGTAGCGTTCAAATTAACCAATAAGTTACATTATTGAAAGAACAATCTTTTTAATTTATTCTGCGGTCAATCTTAAATTACCTGTTTCTCTGAAGACAATGATCGGACGAAGATTTTTGTCGAAATAATCAGAACTTTCTAAAATATAGCACATAAAAGGTACTTATCAATTTTGACAGGCTTTTAAGAGGAAAAATGTCCATCCTCCAACAGTACAAGTTCATAAAAAGTCACTAACACTTCACTCCCTAGTCTTTTGCGCTATTTTGTGTGGACTTCTTCTGATGAGGATAGTCTTATAGTTTGAAAGACACTTCCTATTGATTGATAAGTGCCTTTTAGGTGCGTTTTATTTATTTCATCTTTTAAATAGTACTTTGTCTTATGTGTTTTGTGTTATTCCTGTTCATTTAAAATGTTTGGCTGTTACGATTTTTTTTTATATTCACTATATTTAAAACCTGAACTAGCACGTATTGACAGCTTCTGCTGCTCTATTTGGAAATTTGTCGAAGACTTTTGCGTGTGATCACGATAGTTGACACTTCATCAGTTAAAAAAAATGAAAAAAAGAATATGTCCTTTGCTTTTTACATGCAACAGATTGTGGCAAGCATTATTAAAAATACAAAAAACATCAGTAACTGAAAATGATAAATTGTAATGCCAATCGAAAATACGATGGACTACTGAAATGGTTTTACTGTTAGTCGCAGGTTTAAAAGGCACATAGGTAAATAGGCATCGCACGTAAATAGGCACATTTTTCTTTTAAAAAAATGGACGGTTTTCAGTTTTGACCACTCAAAAAGATAAAAAAAAAAGCACCGTTTAATAAATTTATAAGAAAAAATAATCCTGAAGATTTCAACACAATCACAAACTCCTATCCAAACCTACCTCACTCTCCAAAAAAAGTGTCTTAAAAGAAAAAAAAAACCTTTATTAAACCAAATTTTGAATTTACATGTGAATTGGCAGAAGATTAGTAAAACACAAGTCAGAGTGTTTTATAAAAAACTAGCTGCGTACCCGTTCTCCACACGGTAGGGAACGAAACTTTTTCTTACATCTATAATTCGAATTGATTCCAACGATTTGGAATCTAAAAATAAGCAAAATCATTTGACTCTTGGCGTAAAGTTACTCATTAGTTATTCGTAAAGTTAGTATAAGTACTGACCTGAGACCATTGTTATTATTACGACACAAAAACTATGTCGGTGTCATTCGCTATCAGAAAAAAAAAGCGTGACGGTTTGCAACGAAATTCCTAACTTTCAAAATATCTCATTTCTACATCATACTCTTTTTTAGATTTAAGTTATACCACCTTAGATACTACATGATGTGGAGAACCGTTTTATTTTATAGTTAAATAGTTGTGTACCCGTTCTTCGCAAGGGAAGAAGAGAACATTTTTCCCAAAATGTGATCATAACTACTTGTAACAAAACAGAATCTCCAAGAAAAAAAAAGTTCTGTTACAGTCTTTTCTGTTGAAACTACCGCGGGATATATTAACGCGACGTAGAATTACTTAATGTTTAGTTAGCTGTGATATAAGATGGTTGTTGAAAAAGGAATAGAACATTTAGTTTCACGAAATATTTATTAATGCGTTATATTGTGCTTTGATCAATATTGCCCTAGCATATCTAATAACTATTACTTATACTATCTTTTACTGATACCAATACAATAAATTTTCGTTTTTCAATCGTTAATGTTTAATTTAAAGAAACGGCTTAGATATTTGCCACGAATGTAGTCTTTAGTGACTTTAATAATTTACGCATTAGTATAAACGATAATCATTTCACTTTATGGTTGGCACTAAAACAGCTCTCCATACATTTGTATGCATAATTCTTGTCAGATTGGCGTATTTAGCACCAGGGCCCTATTATCTCACGGGCAAATCGCGACTTTGCCCAGTGCCCAGGCTCGAAATGGCCCCCAATTTGAAATATTCTTTTTTATAACAAAATTTTATGAAAAATAAAACAAATTTCATAGATGGAGGCCCCAAATTAATTAATGTCCGGTGAGCCTGTTTGTCATAATCAGGCCCTGGTTTGCACCGCAAAATACTTCTTGCGATTCGAAAACGTGTCCCGTTTAAAATCTCAATTGAAAATAATGCTGGATAATTCACTGGTGAAAAAACAGCATTCAATTCTTTTTCTGGCAACGTAAAATAAAATATGGAATTATTTCATGCGGTGCATATGTTTTGCTTGTGAATCCGTTTTCTGATTGAGTTTCAAAAGGGGTTTCAAACTCGTGACACTAGAATGACGCATATTTCACATACAAAAACCCAGATATTTTAAAGTAATTTTATTTATTTTTTTCAACTGGCAATTTTAATCATTGTTACTGTATCCAGGACAACCACACCGCAAGATATCAAATCGATATTTGTAAGCAGCTGCTATTGAAATGAAAATCCTTCTTTACTTAAAAATTCGTAAAAATTCTCCTAATTTATATTTTTCCTCCGTTTTTCTTTTAAAAGTGGGCGAATTGTGTGCTCTGTCTTTTGCCGAAATATAAAAAAGTTATGATAGATAGAATTCAAGATGCAGCAGTTTTAAAAATATTTTACGAAAGTCAGCGTCAAATTTAATTTTATTTGAAAAATTCCCAAAAATCTGCAAATTATGTTACACAGTCCGAACAAACAGTTTTTAAAAGGAAATTTTCTCCTCTATACGACGATGTAAATATCGTTTTTTTTGCGAGTGCAATTACCGGCGTTATTGTGTATCACGCAAGAAAAATCGCTAAAAATCGGACAAAACAAAATAAAACATTTTCTAATTCGAATTTCGAAAAAATCGATTCGAGGTGCGTGGAGACCCGTCTTGGAGAATTTCCGTACAAAATTTGGTAGGTCTACGATCAACCCGTTTCGGAGCTACGCGAGACACAGACAGACAGACAGACAAACGGACAATTTACAGATTGCTTTATTTATATAGACTAGCGGCTACCCGCGACTTCGTCCGCTTCGGCTTTAGAATTAGGTCCCGAGAGAAACGAAGCATGTGTGAATAACAAATATCTTTGCGTCTAAAGAAACTGCATTTAAATATTATTTTCTTTTTACTTATTTTAAATGAAGTATAATGCATGGTAGTATACTTCATCTATATAAATAAAACAGAGTGTAAACTTTCCGTTTGTCTCTCTGTCTGTCTGTGTCTCGCGTAGCTCCGAAACGGGTGATCGTAGACCTACCAAATTTTGTACGGAAATTCTCCAAGACGGGTCTCGACACACCTCGAAGCGATTTTTTCGAAATTCGAATTAGAAAATGTTTTATTTTATGTTTTGTCCGATTTTTAGCGATTTTTCTTGCGTAATACATAATAACGCCGGTAATTGAGCTCGCAAGAAAACGATATTTACATCATCGTATAGAGGAGAAAATTTTCTTTTAAAAACTATTTGTTCGGACTGTGTAACATAATTTGCAGATTTTTGGGAATTTTACAAATAAAATTAAATTTGACGCTGACTTTCGAAAAATATTTTTAAAACTGCTGAATCTTGAATCCTATCTGTCGTAACTTTTTTATATTTGGGCAAAAGACGGAGCACACAATTCGCCCACTTTTAAAAGAAGAACGGGGGAAAAATATAAATTAGGAGAATTTTTACGAATTTTTAAGTAAAGAAGGATTTTCATTTCAGTAGTACCTGCTTATGAGTTTCGGTTTGATATCTTGCGGTTTGGTTGTCATGGATACAGTAACAATGATTAAAATTGCCAGTTGAAAAAAATAAATAAAAACGGGTCCCGCGAGCAGACGATTTCTTTGCTTGGCTCGATTTCCTTTTATAAATACTGGATTTATTTGTGAGAAGAAAAATTAAACTGCATAATCTAGAAAAACAATTTTAAAGCCTTTATAAATAGCGCAGTCTTATCTCTTATCTCTTTTCTTTTTGTAAAGGGTTGCAAGAGAGGGTGACGGACTTTTAAAATTTAAAAAAAAAAAATGTCCATTTCATGAAGTGTCTGAGGTATTTAACGCTAAAACGTGAACCTAAAAGACAGCATGTCTGAGGAAATAAGACATTTTGAAAGTGAGAAGTTCACTGCAAACGGTCCATTTTCACTTTTTTGATACCGAATAACGCTGACATAGTTTTTTTTTTTGTGTGTGCCATTATATTGCAATGATCTCAGGTTATTACATATATGACGCAAATTTTAAGTCAAGAGTGAAATAATTTTGCTTTTTCTAGATTCCACATCACTGGAATTAATTCGAATTACACATGTGAGGAAATTTTTCGTTTCCTACCGTGCGAAGAACGGGCACGCAGCTAGTTTAAAATAAGAGAGCATGCAGAATTTCTAAATTTAGATTTTTTTCAGGCTCTTGGCGAATAGAGACAGTTACGACAGTATTTGCGAACTGTTTTGAGTGTTCTTGTAGAAGAAATATTTATGCTATATGCATGAATTTTAGCCTTTGTTAATCAGGAATAGTGCAGCTTTCTATTAGCGAAAAAGTTTTAGAATCGGTTGTGTAGTTATAGAGATGCCCATAGAGCGTAATGTATTAGAATTATTTTGAGTGTTCCTGTAAAGGTACTATTTGCGCTACATGCATAAATTCTAGCCTATAATACTCAAGAATAGAGTAGCTTACTATCAGTGAAAAAAGTTTTGGAATCGGTTCAGTACTTACAGAGATACATATAGAGCGTAATGTAATTCTTATGAGTATCCCTGTAAAAGAACTATTTGTGATATATGCATAAAAGGTAGCCTATAACACTCAGGGTCCCCCCAGTGTCTAAGAGGTTCTGCTCTCAAAACTGGAAGGCAGGAGGTGCCAGGTTCAAACTCCGGTTGCGCCTACCGACCTAGCCGCTCGCAGTTTTCCGTATTTTTTACCAAAACCTCGCGAAAATACGGGCTAGGATCCCTTAGATAATTCTACACGGAGGAAATCCCCATATAGGCCTAGCACTTTTAATTAGTGAAAAAAGTTTTAAAATCGGTTTAGTAGCTACAAAATTTCCATAGAGCGCAATGGATTAGCATTATTTTGAGTGTCTTTGTAAAAGAATTTTTTATGCTATATGCTTGAAAGGTTGCCTGTATGTTAATCCAGGGCATAAGCTATCTTCATTACAAATTTTTCCAACCATTTTTATGTGATTCAGTCAAAAACATCCAAACACATAAACTTACACATTTATATTATTGGTAGGATTTGGAAATTTACTAACTTTAAGAAACACAGCTGGACTTTTCTTGGTACTTACGTATTATCCCGGCGGTCGTTCCCGCCAAACTGTTGCCAATCGTATTCAAAACCATTAATAGTTTCATGTGCCCGGGATTTATCTCGGCAAAAAATCGCTCGTCTTGGAGGACCGCCGGGATAATACGTAAGTATACTTTTCTTTATTTATGCTTTTTAATTTGGCGTAAAATCAACATAATTTCCATACTTATTTATGTTTTCCAAATGCATGCGATTTTGCAAATAGAATTTCTGCTTTATTTCAAAAGCATAAATCATTTTGTGCGGGCGATAAAACGGTTTTTAATTAATAGTTAGAAAAGTAATTAAAATTTCTGAGCCTCAGGTACACTTTACCGAAGTCATGGGCCCAGTCATGCTCAAATTTTCAAAGCTCTGCTTTCTGTAGATTTGTCTGGCGAACATTCATTTTTATTATTAAAGATAGATAGATTTGGCATAAAACTGGCATAATTTCCGTATTATTTAATGTTTTTCAGATGCACGTTCTTCTTCATTGAAGTAATAGCATTCTTGTTAGCTCAAAACATGAATCACTTGATACGGGCGAAACTTGCCAAGCATGGCAACGTAAAAACGGTTTTTAATTAATAATTAAAGAAGTAATTAAAAATCTAAAATTCTAAATAGCCTATAACCTTTTCCAGGGTCCCATCTATATCTAAAACCAAAATTCATCATAATTTATTCAGCGGTTTAGGCATGAAAGCTTCATAAACAAACAAACTCTCTTTCGCATTTATAATATTAGTTAGGATGAGGGAAACTTTAAGAGGTGGTAGTAAAAATGAAAAAAATAATTACAAATAAATAAAGAATAATAATAATCAAAGAATGCACGATGCGAATTTGATTACAAAGACAGTGGACGGCAACAAGGGAGTTCTTTAATAAGCAAAAAACAAGTTACAAAAGCATGTTTAATAACATATCATTGACGCATTTCTATGATTGCTTATGCAGGAGTAATTGGTTACCACCAACTCAGAGCTAAAAAGTTAAAAAATACCTCACTGTCTGAAGAGAAACATCCAGTCACTTCAGTGTACGAGATTTCCCTACACTTCCGGTGGGGAATGTGGTTCTAGCAGGTCCAAGGAGTCTCAACCTCCTTGAGCAGGTCGGACCATGAGCGCCATCATGTAAGAGACGTGCAAATCTACATGGACGTAACCTTTTGGAACCAATGAGTTTTGTAAGATGGTCTCGCAGCTTGATTACCGGACTCTCTAGATCTTCCATATCTCGATTTCTTTTTGCGAGGACAGCTAAAGATAGTTAATCCAAATTAACATTATTGAGCTGGTTGTATAAATCGTGATAATTCCCGTCTTGGGAGCTTTTCTCTTTGCGCTTGTTCTATGTTCTTCAACTGTGGTAGAATTGTAATATTTTTTCCCTGCTTTATGTCGCACTTGCAATGCCCCAACTACAGCTCTTTCACTCGGGGTATACTTGAATTGAGTGTACGGGGAAATTTTGGCAATCAGTAGCTATTGACGAAATTTTCCGCTCAGGAGGAAATCATTTTTTATTTGAGTGATCGTATTTTTGCAGTGCAGTCAGATATTTTTCTGTTTTGTTTTCTTGATTTACGAAAAGCGATGTATAAATGTCCTTTTTTTGTATATGTTGATATTTATTTTAAAATAAATATATCTACTAAAAATTATGAACAGGCAGCCATAAAGAACATAAATATTAGAGAATTAAATGTGGCTTTTTGTTTAGCAATATAGTAATCTTTCCAATTTACATAATTAGGTGAAAAATAGTAAAGGTTGTATAGTAATTTTGATAATTATTTGTCATTTGAGAAATTTTAAATACTTACGCTGTGTGCACAAAATATTCTTTTGAGTGTTCCTATACAAGAAGCATTATTAACGCAGACACTATCTTGACTCGTGCGATGGATAACATTCCTTAATAATATACGTGTCAAGTCTGTTTTCCTTCAGAAAATCGAATACTTTAGAAATACGCTTTCAAGAATGACTGCCCGTAGAGCGATGTATTAGATTTTTTCTTTCACCTGTAAAATAAATATAAATGCTGCGTGCACCATTTGTATTCACTGGAGTACATGGTACAGTAACTAAAAAAAAATGAGTGGACAGACAAACCGAAATCCTATACCCCTCTCAACCTTGCTGTAAAGTTAAAAATGTTAAAAATATAAGCAATCTTCATATACAAGATAGTAGTATCGCACGAACACGGAGAACCAGAAATTGAGTCTTAAGCGGTAGCAGTCATCCTTTTAATAGTTAAAAAATCAGAGTTTGCAATTTTGTTGCACGTAAATCGGTTAATGCTTTAATGAGCTCCTTAAAAATTTCTCCGTCTAATGCAGCCTTCTTCTAAGCAGATAGCCCTTCCCAGCAAACACACAACTGCCCGCAAAATGACGACCGGGTACCCGTCGTGCTGGCAAAGTGACGTATACCGGGAGCAAGGTAGACTGCCATCGTCTGGAAGTCACTGGAGTACCAGTGTCTGAAAAGTGCATATGCTCCGGTACATAACTAGTAACGGCGAACTGCCATGTGTCTATGATATGCACAGAAACGTTAACGGCGTGGTACTCCGTGGTAAAAATGTACCGGACCAGCACTATTTGGCGGCAATGGGCCTGTATATATTTCGTAGTGTTAGCATAAAATTTCGTTAATTTAATTAAATAATATTATTTTACTTTCATACTGTGTACAAGTGTTTTCCGTACACCCAAAGGCAAGGTCACAGAGTTAAGATTTTTTTTGGAGGGAGGGGGGGTGTAAGGGGAAGAGATCATATTGTGCTTTCAAATATTTTAGTACTAAAAATTAAAATAAAACTAATCAGTTCAGTATGCAATAAAAATGTTCGCTACATGCACAGTGAAACCACCGCCCTGTTTATGAGTGCCTATGTACAGAATATGAATTTTATATTCTTAAAATTTTTATAATTTATATTAATTTTTCACAATTTTGCTAAAATTTTCCGGAAAAAAAATACTTGAAGACATTTTCTACGTTAAGCCCCTGTTAAAATTTACCGCCATGTAATAGTCAAAATAGAAAGTACGCAATATGTTCACTTAGGAATTTTATTTTCTTTACGCTGTTTCGTTCTCTTGAATTTAATGTTTGATTAAACCGCGGGGCCTCACACGTAAAACTTTATACCCAAACAGACCAAACGGCTAGCCAGATAAATCCTACTGTCGTCAGCTAACATCTCACGCTTCCAGTTTACAAGCTTCGAACTGTTATCGCGGATTTAGCTACATTAATTCAAATTATTTATACGAAGTACACATGATTTTTTTTTATGCGTTTGAAGACAGAAAATAAAAAATTGCTTGCCTATTTTAATAAGAGGTGTGTATAAGTGTCATTATATATGTTTCTTTTCAAAGGATCTTTTAATAGTTTATTGGAAATTTCAGGTGCGGCCCGACACGGTAAAGTAAGCATCGCATCGGGGCGCTGTCTTCGAAGGGGCGCAATATCGAGCTCAAAACGAGGAAAAGGTAGAAAAAAAGTGTGAAAATGTATAAAAGGGGAGCCTTTTTTACGTTTGCAGGGGGCGCCACGTACCTTAGGGTCGCTCCTGGGAAATTTTACAAAATTGCGGCTACCTGGTACTCCAAGGGGTATAAAATAGATCCAATAAACTTTCAAGTTGTGTGTTGCCCTCTTTTCAGTGGAAATATGGATAATATAGTATAGCATAATAATACACAGAAAGGAGCAGAGAAAAAATTCGAAATACTTAAAAATTCCGAACAATATATTTTCTCGCAGAAAAAGTGATAAATAAAAAAATTCTAGGAATCGAAAAAAATCGCATTATCCAAGTTTCACGGAAGAATAGTACGCACGTTTCAGGTGGTACAAAGGGTCCACCCTTCTTTTTCAGGAACGTGGTGAAGGAGGGTGGACCTTTTGTACCATCCGAAACCTGCATACTGTGTTTATGATTTTTGTTTAAATGAGTTTATAATAATATTCTATATGCATATGGGCATTTAATGGCGTTTCCATGCTTAACCTTTTCGCTCTCATTATTGAAAAGATGCAGTGGAGAATACTATCGTGGGACCTTAGTCGGAGGACTTTTTAAGGGGTTCTAATGGGCATTCACGTTACATCTGGAGAAAACTGACCAAAACTCCAGACCATTTGATCGACAGCTCCGCAAATTGATCCGAAACTGGGACATTCACACTTCAGTATTCATTATACAATATTCAGACTCTTTTGCTTATATATATTTGATAAATTTTCAGACCCTTATTATAGCATGGGCAAATCGGGACTTTGCCCAGGGTCCCCGGTTCGAAAGGGCCCCCAGTTTCAAATGTTGTTCTGAAATATTCTTTTATATGTCAAAATTTTATGAAAAAGAAAACAAATTTTATAGATGGGGACCCCCAAATTCATCAATGCTCGGGGCCCCAGATGGTCATAATTGGGCACTGTAAATTTTTATAAGCTACGTTCGGGCTAAATGAACAGTGTATAATTATATTCAAATTCCTTAAAAACATAAAATAAGCAGCACTTCACTTTGAACAACTGAGAAAAACAGGGTCCTAGGACTTTTTAAGGGGTTCTAATCGGCATTCACGTTACATCTGGAGAAAACTGATCAAAACTCCAGACCATTAGATCGACAGCTCCGCAAATTGACCCGAAACTGCAACCTTCACACTTCAGTATTCATTATACAATATTCAGACTCTTTTGCTTACATATATTTGATAAATTTTCAGACCCTTATTATCGCATGGGCAAATCGGGACTTTGCCCAGGGTCCCCGGTTCGAAAGGGCCCCCAGTTTCAAATGTCGTTCTGAAATATTCGTTTATATGTCAAAATTTTATGAAACAGAAAACAAATTTTACAGATGGGGACTTCCAAATTCATCAATGCCCGGGCCGGGGCCCCTGTTGGTAATAATCGGGCCCTGTAAATTTTTATAAGCTACGTTCGGGCTAAATGAACAGTGTGTAATTATATTCAAATTCCTTACAAACATAAAATAAGCAGCACTTCACTTTGAACAACTGAGAAAAACAAAAATCACATCTTCACAGGAAAAGGAAAACTATTTTAATATAATAAAATTTAATATAACAGCTATTAAGACTATTTTTAAGCTGAATAATTACAATATATATGTATATATATAAATATAATGCACATAAAATACGAAACACGAAATTAATATGGTGCGGGGGGGAGGGGACCACTCTAGTTAGATGATTTAAAAATTGGCGAGTTTGGCGCATTTTACAGTGCAACAACCATTCTCTCTTTTTTTTTTTTTTTTTTTTTTTTGTCTTTAATTTCGGTCGAGGAAATTAAAGACCTCCTTTCGTTGAGCAACGAGAGAGTTATAATTGATGAATTACGAATCAAGTACACTTTTTAGGATACACATTTTGTCCGGTTTCTCATTGAACTTTCAAAAAGTTTAATTGCTTTGGTTCTGTTAAGCTGTTCAAGACAACTAATTTGGTTTCGTCGTTTGGAGCTATAGAAGAATAGCATTTGCTTCAATGTTGAAATCCTGTTAATTTTTTATACAACATAGATTCTACAAATTACTTGGATAACACTATTACAGGTAAATTTTTAATTTCACATTAATTTTAATATACATAATCTCATAGCGTATTTTAATGTATAAAATTATTTTCCTCCATAAAATTTGAGTTATGTAGTTATGCAATAGGTATAAATGTAGAAATTTCTATTTAGAATAGCTAACATAAGAAAAATCATTTGATCTAAACAACCTGTACAATACATAGCAAAATGTTACCCTAAAGTTATGTGTGTGTGTGTAACCATAATACAGCTATTTTTTCTAATTATTTATTGATTAAAAAATGGATTGAATATAAATTGATTGGATAGAGTCTAATAAAAGCTTATTTTACCTAAACGAAACGTACCGTAAATCCAAATGCTACCCTTAAGCAATGTCTTTTTTTAGAGGTAGGAGGGGGGGGGTTGATGAATAAGCCCCTAACCCCTCCCCTGGATACGATACTGGTTCGTATTTCAATTACGACAGCATTGCTGTGAATAGGCACTAAGCCGGCACAGTGCCATTATATTACAGTCACTGTTAAGCTATCCGGCCAGTGTCTTTATTTTTAATAATCACCGGCACCCGCGCCGTTTCATTTTAGGCATTTTAAACTTAATGGGCCTGTGCCTTTAATGTAAATGATGGCCGGCACATGCAGTAGCGCCAACACAGTGCCATTGCCTTCCCGGGCTTCTGGCAAGGTGCTTCTCGGGCGACCACTTTTGATACGATTCAGTTACTTTTTTCAGTGCCGAGCCAGTGCTGGACGTAAAGGCAGAAAGGCCCTGGCAAGGTACTCCGCCAGCAGGTGTGTGTTTGCTAGGTTGTGTAGCTTGACTTTGCACAACACAAGACACTTGTTAATTAGAGCGCGAGTAATGAGTTATCAAAATTCACATTAAAATCGTCATAGTTTAATACTATCACATTAATTATTCTTTAATGTCCAGCCAAATAAGGAAAATATCGCCAAGCTGGGATCACTATTCGAATTTTTTTTTCACGATATTTTGCGCGATTTATTGCAAAAGTCGCTGGTATTGGCATTAGCTAAGATTACATAATAAAATAGATCAGCGCTTTAAATGTATGACTGTCTCTCAATTGCCATTGAACGTAATGTATTGGGATTATTTTGAGTGCTTCTGTAGAGGAAATATGAATGATACAGGCACTATTTTCGATGGAGAGTTTTATCATGTATTTCTTAATAACATGTATCACTTTTGTTTCATTTTAAACAGCCGAAAATATCTGAAGTACACTTTAATGAATGATTACCCATAGAGCGTAATGTATTTGAAATCTTTTGAGTCTCCTGTAGGATAATTATAAATGCTACATACACCATTTTCAGTAGGGTACAGTCTTGCAGTTGTCTGGGCGCTAAACTCCGTTCCCATAAGAACACGGCAAGTGAAGCAGCATCAGGTTTGGCCAGTGCTTTGGAGGGACTTCCCCCTGTCGGCTCGTCCGCTGTGGAACCGTGTACGCTAATGGGAGCTGGTGCGCGTAAAATCCGCCGTGGCTCCAAAGTCCTCCATGTTGTTAAACGATACCTCTGGGGTGCCGATTTCAGGTGGTGGCTGTTCCCTCATCTGGAATCGGTTCAAAATTAGTGACCAACAAGTAGATGTCCAACCCGCTCGGGGGCACTGGAACCCCTCTTTCCATGATCTATCCATGGACACGACAACAACAACAACAACAATAGGGTACATGATATTGTGAATAGCAGATATGAATTTCGTAGTAATTGATGCATGTTTACAGGAGACAGACCACTGACGGACAGACAGACAAACCGAAATCATAAACACTGGAAAATGTTAAAAAAGACATTTAAAAGTTCTTATTTTTGCAGCCAGAATATTTCAACGATGACGGAAATTTTTTTTTTCGTTTGTTGCTATTTGCTGTAGGCATTGGCTGCCTTAAATCAGGCAGTATGTAGTAGTTCTATTCACCCTTTAGCTTTTATGTCGTTTTTAATCGTTTTGGTATTTTGTGTTTAATTTATTGTTCTTAGCAGAAAATGCATTTTGTTGTAATATAACGTCCCATAACATTGAAGAGCGGGTGAATTCTGTTGAGTCGGAATCATTTTAGCGTACCGTAAAAAAAAAGTTGCAATAGTTCATCCTTCAAATAGAGTAGTAGGATGGTTACGATCATGAGGTAATTAAGAAATTATTCTTAGAAAAGAAATTACACACTCCTCATCGCACCTTATCTGTTATTTTTTGTCTAACTGATAGATACTATTTGCTTTTAGCAGCAGGTGTTTCCGCAATTTTTGTACTTTTGTTGTGATGCACAAATTTCTGTATCCAGTCGAAAGAAAATGTAGTTTCAATACGATGGAGACTCTATATATTTTATCCTTAAAATCCATAAAAACCTAGACGTCTGATTGGGCGGACATTAAATCAAAAGTGGTGGTCCGGAAAGTTGGCCTTCTTGATTACATGTTATATGTACACATGTAATGTTATTTTATATATTTACAAAAGCATATCTAGTCATTGGTTCATAGCATACCTGTTGGAAAAATCAAGATGCTGTTACATGAATTGAAGACGAATTTGAGATATGCTCGGAATATCCCAGAATAACTGAGAATACATTCTCCGTAGATATGAGGCCCGTATTGTTGTCGCTGGTCGAAACTTTGAACATGCATAAATTGTCTTTTCACTCATTTTTCTTCATGTATTACTAAAATGGATATCCCCTTACCTGACATCTTTTATTTTCAAAATATTTGTCTACACCACCGCGTCATCAAGGTATTTCAGACGATTATAGCTATGGGATTTCAAATCACGGGAGTGCACCTTACCTCTACTAAAAATTCTGAAAAGTTAAACTCACACACCCTGTGTAGAGTTTTCTCATTCGTTTATATAGATCAAAACACACTTGAAATTTTAAATTCTAAATATTAGTGTCGTGCACTAAATAAATTTTTGCATCTAATATTTTCAAAAAATAAAACTTCATCTGGTTGCAGGAAAAAAAAGTATTTTTGTTACACCTGGTATTTTTAAACTTAAACTTTAATAATTAGTTTTGCACAAATGATGATAGCATTCTTTAGTAATTCAAAAATTGTCAACAACGACATGCCAAGCCACAACCCCATATGTCCACCAACCTGACTTACAATTTGTGCGCCGTCATAAAGTGGTAGTTGCTTATAAACGAGATATTCAAATGAATCATAATATATAAAAATGTCCACGTGGGATTGCTGAATAGCTCTGCGCTCTGATTCAGGAATTTTTTCATAATCTTCTGTAGACTTTATCGATTCATTTCTGTACCAATTTGTAAAAAATACTTCGCGTTCTACAGAAAAAGGAACAGAGGAAAATTTTATGTCGTACACATTTTCTTCACATGCAAGAGGACAGTCACATAAAGATTCATTGTGATGTTTCACAAGACAGCATAAAACTGCTTCATTTTCGGCATCACACTTTTTCACATCATCATCGACATATTTCTTCATAGAACAGAAACATTCTTTTTTCGTTATTTCGTGAAGACAATTTTCGAAACAGATATGCTGACCACCTTCTTCGGTGTAATTTCTACAACGATCTTTGTAAGGTGGTGGAAGTCGCGAAAACACAGATTTAGTCACGGCTATATAGTTTCTAGTTCCAGGACTGAGGAAAAGTCCTTTTTCGTCAATATTATGCGGTACACTCACATCGTGTAGCTGTAGTCGGACTCCTATGGTATTAGTCCATTTCATATAGTCATGAACTTGTAAATCAAGCCTTAAATATATAGATCCGTGAGGACCAGGTTTTATGGATGTACCTTTTTCTTCATTTGGTTTAAACGTAAAACAGTTTCCATAATCATCGCTCAGAGAAACTTCAAAATTATCAGCATTAGAACAATCTTGCCAATTCACGGTACATGCCCGAATCAAATCCGATACCTTATGTCCATATTTCAGTCGAGATGTGGTATCGAGAGTTTGTGACATGAGGAACATCCCAAACTTTCTCTCAGCATATTCAAATATATCATCATAGTCATAATCACAGAGTGGCTCATCATTCTTTTCTGTGCTAGTTTCTGATTCATTAGTGTGGCTTAAATTGAGACATTTGTTGTATTTTAAACCATATGATGCACAGGATTCAAATTCACGATGAAACTTGTTAATGTTACAAAGAGTAACTGCTGGAAGTTGTAAACTTTCCACTTTCCTAGTTTCAATGTTAATAATTACTGGATATTCAAAGTAAGCAGATAAAATCACGAATATCTGTGAAATGCACACCCCGACAGAAGAAGTATACATTAAGAACCAAAATAATTTACTCACAGTAGATGAAGAGACTCCAAAATGATTTAAATAACTGGCAACAATTCTCCGGTTTAAAACGGCAGGATTTGCTCTTTCCAAATTCAATTTTCGTGCACTGCTTCCCGAAAGAACTTGAATATTTGTTGTTTTACATTTTTTCTTCCTTTTATGACGAAAATTTTCTTTTTCCATTGAATATTGCGGCAAACCTTTAACTAATTCCTTGCCTGGCGTATTAGGAAAAATTGATTCATTAAACTTTTGGTTCCGTAGCGTAAAAATGTTTGATTCAGACATTCTTAAGAATTTAAACTTAACACATTTCGAAAACTTCAAAGCGTCATTACATGACAGCAGACTTTTTAGAATCTTTTTGAAAATGTAATTTGATATCAGACAAGTAGCATCTTTTTTTTCTCGAAGCACCGTTCTCTAACTAAATGAAGCGAAACAAATAATTATTTGTTCTAAAATGATCAATAAGATATTTCTAGAATATGTATTTTATTATAATATAATTATTTCTTTCTTGTTTCTTACTTTCATTATTTATACGTAGTCTTTCTATAATATTCATATTAATATCTTTTATTTATCATTCGTGGGCAATAGATTTATGTATCAGATTTTAATTCAGAAATTTTCTGGAAAGTCAATCATTTGACCGATAATTTGCCTGAAACGGCTCATTTGTTCCAAGCCTTTCTTTCAAAATATATTTAAACTTGCATCTAGTTTACTAAGTGCAGTAGTTAATATGAGTTTTATAATTTGTTACGTAACATCAACAGACGACTTTTACATCAACTGACGAACATAGAAGATTTATACTTGGAATTAAATTTGTATTGCATAAATTTTTGATTCAATAGAAAATTCTCTAGACATTGCGTAGTGTATTTTGGAGTGTCGGTAACACTCTTTTTACGATCAAGAAATATAATAATCCGCTTATGAAATAATCTGAAGCTAATATAATTTAAAATTAAGGATACATAATCTTACCAGTTTTATTCAACAAATCAAGATAACTTTCAGGAATTCTTCTTCTTTTATGGAATAAGTGAATGGATGTAAGTCCTCCTTAAGCTAAGACATCCCCTATTTTTCAATTAAGGTCCCATTTCATGAAACTAGAGAAAAATAGTTTCTTTCGAATACTTTGAAATCAGTCACCTTCATGCAAGAACATTTAATTTGTTGCTAAGCTTTGTGTTCGTTCTTGTCTTGGAAATCATGAAAAAAAAAGACTTGCTCCTACCGAGCGTCAGAATGAAAATTTGCTGAGCCGACATCCAGAAGGTATTGAACCTCTCTTCTTGCTCGTAAAGTACCTGGTATTTGGTGGGGATGAAGAACAGTCAAGAGTTTACATCCGCTGCAGGCTTAAACCTCAAACAAAAGAGCGGAAGCACTGAAAGGTACAGTTTCTGTTACGCACGCAACCTAGCTTATGCAATCGGGGCCTTAACGATATCGTTCCTGTTGGTGATTGTGAAGGCCCAGGTCCAAAGCACCGGCTGGCACATATAATGACAGGTTTCAATCACCCTCTTTTTTGTGTTCTAAGTTCTTCACTAAAAAAGAGCGAAGTAAGAACTATAGAATAAATTTACTGTTGATAAAGAACAAACAGTATTGTGATATTCAACGACATCACCATGAGAGCATTCTATTGATTTGATAATTGTCTTCCATTGTTCTTTAGAATATAATTATATAGACTAGAATGGCTTTTTAAGCATAATTACAGGTAATTAGTAACAATAATACTAGCTTTATTCAGAGAATATCTGAAAAAAAATGAATAATTGAGAACTACTCGGAAAAAAAGTATGCATTTGGTAAAGTTTAAAGTTTCAACACAAAAGCAAGGAGACGCATGCTAAATATTGCAATTGCTAATGAGCATAATGCGCAGTTTCAATTCGAGCCAACAATTTTTAAATATTCAAAAATCTTTTACAAATAAGTTATCGTACTTTTAGTACATAAACAAATGAATTCATGAACTGTAATATATTCAAACAAGATGTGCAGAATAAAAAAATCATCAATCGATTGTTTTCATAGTTCAGTAAATTCAAAGAAGAAGTGGATGCTATTCTGTAACAACACACAACTTTTCTACGCAGCCAAATTCAGAAAAGTACAATAAACTTTGTAAAATATTTCTACTGCGAGCATTTGTCGTATCATTGAAATTAAATCTGAGAAAAATTAATAGAATATATGATATTAATATATGAAGATCAAATTATTATATTATTTAAAGGGTTCTCACTAAAATCGTAACTCCTCCCTCTAACTTGAGAATGGCAATAGCTATGGCTCTGAGCATGGCTTTAATACTAGTAAAATTGGGTATGGTAATATATAACTAATTAAAAGTAGACTGGACACAACTTCCCGGCAGTCTCCTCTACCATAAATATTTTTCGTTTGTCATCCTGGCCCGTGATGTAAGGTATTTATGTACTATCTGACTATTGGCGGCGGGTGCTGCACAATAATAGAGATTCATTTCACGAATAACGGTAATATTGCATATTTATTTCTTAGAGACGTTCTTTAAAACTTATTGCGAGACCCAATATACGAAAAGTCACATAAAAGTTTAATATTTATTTGCAGCTTCTGAGCAGAAAGCCAAGATTTTGCCAATTTTTTTTCGGGATGTAGTGGCATATCACCTAAACAACATATAAAAATCTAAAACATGTGCTTCTGGTTAAACATACCGGAAAAAATCATAATGTTTTGTGAGCAATTGCAATGTTCATGTATAAACTACAGAAGATGCGCAAATTTTGATAAAATTTTTGGGATCAGTTTAAAAAATTACCACTAGAAAAAAAATTCACTTCAGTATTTCCTACAGTTATAGAGTTATTTAAGAAATTCTGAAAAAATGGCGTATCTTGCAGAAAACTTGAAAAATTGCATAACTAATTTTTCGGTAATTAATTATCTTAGAACCTGCAAACTGAAATTTGTGGTTATCTTAGCTTATAAATCATCTATATAAAATTTGAAGAAAATCTAAGTTGATGTGGTGAACTTCACATTTTGTTCTGACGTGGAATGACCCTGAAGGAATTTTAATATATCTAGAATAAGAAAACGCAAGCTATTTTTATCAATTAAGAATGATTTTATCTAAATACTTAAGTGTTTCAAATAGTACGATTATTTTAAAGTTAGTTAACACTTTTTTTTTTAAATTTATCAAATTAAAATAATCATGATATTGATTCTATGCTTTAAAACTACGTTTAGATAACATGTTTACTACTTAGTATATACCTTTTTGGAACAGTTCACATCTATAATATTTCTTTACTTTAATATTAAAATTTAACCTTTTTTTATGTACACATTTTTCTGTTTTGGTGAACAGGATAAACAAATTTACGTATCTTATATTTAAAAAAGGTAACGTTTCCATTAAAACTGCTAAAAAATAACTGCAGATGGAAATTACTACAATAATGTCTCTCAATGTGCAAAAATTGCTAACAATTGTTATTCCCTGCCTTTCACGTGACAAGGGAATGACAAAAATTAGTGTTAGCTTGTTTATTATCATAACTATATAGACACAAAAATTAGTTGCACTTGAGGATAGTTCGAAAAACTTAATGCCAATAAAACTTAATTACTTAATCACCCTTCAGTACAAATCTGTGTAAATAGCAAAGATGGGGTAGTGACAGTCAATAAAAAAAATTACCAATACTTAACTTGTAACCACCAAGTTGTACTTGACCATGCTTCTTCCTGCAGAAAGAACGAATCAAGATGGCTTCTTTGATGATGCCAGTATTTGAAAATTAAATTTTGTGATAGCTTAATTGTTGCCAATTAAGGGATTCATTATTTTAATTTTATGACAGGGGAATGACACCAAAACCAAAGGACATTTTTTTTTACTTTTTCAGAAAAATACAAAATATAAAATTTCTTTATTTTTCAGTTTTCAGAATTGTATAGTAGTTGTTAAAAGTCTAAGAATTTTCTTAGAAATATAGGTAAAGTTTGCACTTTAAGGTACTAATTTTGTGTTAAGGTGGAGGTAGGGACACACAAAGGAATGGCATTTACCACATAAAAATATTCTTTAAGAGAATAAAATTTATTGTGAATGTGTTTTATTATATTATAAAATAAATAAAACAAGTTTATTAAAGAATTCTAGCATCAATTTCATTTTTATGCAAGTTTATCCGTCATTTTTGGAGATGGGACTGAAATTTACCCATTCATCATTGTTTTGCAAAATTATCTTGTAAATAAGATCGCTTACTTATGTTCTCACCTATGTATAAAATTTCCTCATATTCTAACCACTCCTACATTGTATTTTCTATGTCGGACAGAGTAAACGCAAGATGAGCAGATATTTAAATGAAAAATATGTTTAAAAAATTGGTTAAGATGTATATTTTCTCAGTATTTTAAATAACTTAATATCTTCGCACGCCATAATACTTTTTACTTCCCCAAAAGTTTCAGAAAACATGTTTTGTGAATCATTTTATTTTGTTTAAGAAGTACAGTAAGGGGATATTCTATACTAAATTTTTATGAAACTTGTTGCAGCTACTTTATTTTTCTTTGAATCAAACCCAATATTTTCCAATGATACATATATTTTACATATGTGAGCGTACCAAACAAGTCCAATTGTTTTTTTAATCCAATAGTGATTTATAATTCACTCTTTAAGAATCACTCTAATATTTAGCAAGGTTATCTCGTACATTTTAGACTAAATTGGAACATAAAAATTCCATTTCTGAAAGAAAAGTAAAAATTTTCTTTAATGTTAAAATAATTGTAATATAATGTTGAGATCGTATGTTCACTCCGCTTTCAGTAACAGAATCACACATAAACCTTAATACTTTTTCAAAGAAGTGTTGCACAAATATCGTTGATTTCATCCTATTTTTTGAAAGATGAATTTTGCTTGGCATAAAGGAATCACGTTTTTTTTTTTTTTTTTTTTTTTTTTTTTTTTTTTTTTTTTTGATTGTCATTCCCTCAGGGTACCTTTGTATGGGAATTCTGTTTTGGTAGTTCATCATGAAACATCCAGATACATACCGGCAAATGAAGTAAGACTAACGAAGACGCCAAAGTGACGAGTCAAAATTGATTTTATTTGCCTTTTGCTGTTAGCAGTCACATTCTCTCTGACATAGGAAAGAAAATTATTCTTAGTTATTTTCAATTCCGAGTATTGATTACAGATAGAAGTATTCGTGGGAAATGGAAATTAAAATTGTCAAAGAAGAATCGAAACTAATTATTTTTTGATTTAAATCGTATTAATTTAAAGTCATAGGAAAGCAAATGTAATTAATATTTTATTAATTTAGACCCCAGGCTTCGTTCAATCCAGAAAGTCCGCAGAATTTTAAAAAGTGATATTGGTACTTGACGTACAGAAAGTTATTTAAAGTGGCTAAATTGTAGTTTCCGAAAATTGAACTAATCAAGTAGTCAACGATATGAAAAATTCAAAGATATAGAAAATGTTTCATATTTACATATATATTTAAGATGGCAAATTATAGACGAAGTACAGTGTGTCATTATTAAACTTTCCCTACTGAAAGCGGTGTACAGCGAAATACTATCAAATTTACAGAAAAATTTGATGAGATCAAGGCAGATTGATTTCTGTTTTAAAAAATAGTTCAAAAAGTCATCAATAGAAAGAGTTTTATGTTTTAGTGTAAACCAGACGGAGGCAGAAAATATTACAGTTTTCGAATGGCTTTGTAGTGTGACTAGAGCAAAGCATATTCACTGTTTCGAAGACATCGAATCATAATGGCATTTTAAACTCCTGATTGCAGAGTGCAATGCAGTATTTGTTCATCAACACTCTTTTGCTCTCTTCCAGCTCGTGCATCCAACGATCCTGTTGTTTCGAACTTTGCCATTATTTTACATAGTTGTATAGCTGTCACTGAACCTTTTCAATTCCTTTCTTCATCCGATATGCATGCAAAGCCGAAAGTGCAGAATCATTTTTTTGATAAAAGAGTTCCTCAAGTAACACACGTTTCTGCAAAATAATATCTGTTCCAAAGCCGGAAGAAGAATGAAGAGATTGTGATGGTTTATATTATTGCATGACGGAAGAGTATGCATATCTACATCTATGTCACAATGGAACGCCAGTTAAAAACGCTACATTTTATTGACAATTTTTTAAGTCTGACATGGTAGAATGAGTAAAACACATTCATAAATTTTGGAGAGGTCTATGCCATTTGTTTCGTAGAACTGCACCTAGAGCAATACCGAATATAATGGAGTACCGAAATATAATGGATGTAATTTGCTAGAGTGGATTTACTCTCGATGAAAAGAAGGATTAACCTCTTGAGTCCGGCGCAATGACACTAAAAATTTACTTTATGTCAAGATATTTTGTAGAATCTAGATTCCCCCTCATTTCCTTCAAATGTTATTTTGTAAAACTCCTCGAAGTGAAAAGCACATCTGTTGGGAAAATAGGGAAGGGACCCCTGGGACCGTAGTAGACCCGAATACCGACTTTTTGGTCTAAAGCACTCCACGGGACGATTGCTGTCCCAGCTGGAGTAAAAAAGTTAACAGAATTTAAGAGAGCTCAAATTAGAATGAAATATATATAGATATAATGATACACAAGCAGGATGGCATACATACCTTGTTCGAGTATTTAATTTATCACAGAAACAGAGATCATTTCGTCAAGGTGAATGAGATGAATTTCTCTGTTTATTATTTGAAGTGAAATACAAAAGCATTGTTATGCGGTTTTGTTTATGGTGCATTTGGTCTTACAGAACATCGAGCAGCGGAATGAATTGAAAAGTATTGTACAAAATTAGAAATTATCTATTGACAGAATTGTATGCCGAAGATAGGATTTCCCTTCATTTTGAAAGAATAATTTCAATTAAAATGAACTATCAAGTTGCAGATTTGGAATCGCATTAGAAAAATAATACTGAGACACATTTTTTGAAAATATATTTGCTTTGCAAAATTAAGGTTATCGTCTTTATTTCCTCAATTATAAGTAATCGTAAGTTAAATAAAGACTGGAAGACCCATTTGGTTACCCTAATTAAGTGCATTAAGAACGATGTATTCAGTGAATAACTAAGTAAATGAAAAAAAATTGCAGGAAAGAACTGCACTTTCCTACAAGATTAACTCATTCCTATTCCAAAAAAGTGATAACGGTTGTAAATAAATTTGTCTTTTGTGATATAATTGTATTTATTCTCTCCGCAAACATTTGGAGGCACTAATTCTAGATTTCATTTGCATAAATCTATATTCCACAAGTTTTGCTATGTTATTCTTAGGTTTACCTAAAATTTATACACATAGGAAGCGTAAGTAATTGGTTAGACAAGCAAGAGTAATGTCTCTGCAGAGTTAGAACAGATGCTTAAATGCGTTAAGTCAACGAAAGTTTAAAGATAAAATCTCAGAGGAACTGAGAATGCGTTAATATTTGCAGGGAAAATACAGATCCATAGAACATAGCTAATTCAGAATTCCATAAGAGAAGCTATAGTTTTCGGACTTGTGTTCAGATGTATGCTACACATAATTAACTTAAAAGTTTTCCTTGTAAATTATGAATAGTTGCATGTAACTATAATTTGTGTTGAAAATAATTTATGACACTAAGAGCTTTTCTGAATTGTTTGAGATAATAAATATCTCACCGAACTCCACTTGATAAATTCATTTTGAGTAAAAAGATGACATGGAGAGAATAATTTTTATATTACGTTATTAGAATATTTGCATATTACGACAGTCCAGACGTTCTGTTAAATTTTTGTAAATTATTTTTCAACAGTCATTTATCGCTTTATAATGTTGCAGCTATGATGAAACAGCTATGTAACGGCGGCTTAAGTTAACAATTGAACTGCAGTATAAAAGAAGAAGTTTTATTAAAAAGATTAAGTGACATTCAGCAACAATGAATAAAGGCAGCCATCTGTTATAAAACTTTAAAATTACCTGAATTTCCATGAAGAGCACTTCAGGGGGACTCGGTAGTTCCCCGGAGAAGGGAGATGTTTCGTAGAAAAATTGGAAGAGAGGCTCCAACACGACAGGAAATATCCGAAAACTGCAAAACAGATTTCTGCTAAGCGGATGTGTACTTGATAAGAAACGTACAGATCGACCATCGATGTCAGCTGAAACAGCAGCGAATATCTGTGAAGCTACTGAGCGTAGTCCCGATGCATCAACTAGCCTCCTCAATCGTGAACTTGTGATACCTCAATCACTTGTCTGAAAAGCTCCGCACAACACTTTAAAAAAGAAAGCGTACCATGTCCAAGTTCTCCACAAACTGGAAACTGAGGATTACGCTGCACGGAAAGCCATGTGCTATGATCTCTGCCAGGCTACAAAACGTCCTGTTTTGCAGCCGCATGGGAACGGAATACACCAACGTGAACGTATGGCTTAATTTCACCAAACAAAATGTTTATGGGCTATTCATGTTTGCAGAAAACACCATCACAGCAGACATCTATCTCGATATGTCAATCATTGTGGTGACATATCGAGTGTCAATTTGTGGATTAATGGATAACATGCTTTTCAGCGACGACGCGACATTCCATACCTGTGGAACTGTGAACCGTCATAACTGTCCTATCTCGGCTTCTAAACACCGGAATGCTTCCATCGCATGGGAACGCAATACCTCAACGTGAACGTATGGCTTGGTTTGTTGTTGTTTGTTTGTTTGTGGGATTACGACCGATTAGCTCCGAGTGGGCTCTAGGTCGAAGGGTGGGGTGCCCTCCGTGGGAGTCTTTCTTAGTAGCCCTAACCCGTATTTACGCTAAGTTTCTGGAAAAACCACGGAAAACTCCGAACGGTTAGGTCGACTGACGCGCGATGGGACCCGAACCCGGGACCTTCACACTTTGCCCGCGCCTGGTTTCACCAAACAAAATATTTATGGGCCATTCATGTTTGCAGAAAACACCATTACAGCAGACATCTATCTCGATATGTTGCAACTGTTCCTCGAGCCACAGCTACAGGATGATGGATTCCTGATTCCGTGATCTTCCAGCAAGACGGCGCACCACCGCTCTTCCTGTTGACTGTGTGTGATTACCTAAACGACATCTATCCAGACAAATGGATAGGAAGAGGATCTACACATCTTTGGACATCTCGGTTCCCCAAACTAACTCCACTGGATTTTTTTATGTGAGGGTTCATCAAGGAGCAAGTCTACAAGACTAAGGTTGCAAATGTGACAGTCCTAAAATAACACATAAGCCAATCATTCGAAATTATAGTCGTTCTGATGTTGGAGAAAAGTTTCGAACTGCACTAAACCGTTGGAAAACTTGTTTTGAACTTGATGGATATCACGTTGAAAAGTACTGATATGTTGTATAGTACTATTCAAATATAAAATTCATGAATAAATTATGTCTGCAAAATGGCCCTGTAGTTTATGTTCACCCTGTACATTAACATGTCGAAGGACAGGTCTATGCAGCGCGCTAAGAAAATATAGAAATGTTTTACAATTAAGCTAGGCAAACATAGATCATGCGTATTATATCAATTTACTGTTCCCTTTTTGCGATAAAACATTTCCCTTATCAACATTTTCTACCGCTGTTTTCTCATTTATTTATCGCTTAATAATTCTTCCCATGCTTTTCTCTGCTTCACGTGCACTGCTCAGATACAAATCAGAAAACTAAATATTTATTTTCTCTGATACTATGTTGCGAGAGATTGACTCATTATAGTACGCAAAATGAGTGAAACAATTTTTCGCAATGAGTGTTTGGGGGGGGGATGTGCTGATTTGCTTAAAGAAAGCTTTTCCGAATTGGAGATTATCCAGAAAAAGAATTAAATAAACAAAACGATATCAATAGTCAATAACACTCCTTAAAAAAATCATTTGCGGATAAATCTGTCTTTATTATCTGATAAGTGCTGCGTGTAAGCCTTTTTGACACACACCCCCGTGCTATTGCTGGGGATAATTCTATTTGGCAGAGAATTATTATTATTTGTATTCATGCGTCTTTCTTTTAAATATTTCATCTGAATTTATGTAACACAGACGAATTTTTTAATTAACTTTTTCAACTATGTGTATGATAGTCTACCTCAAAAAAAAATTGAAATGCTTATGGCTCTATTTTTTAAAAAGGAACCTCTTTTCAATGCAACAGTTAAAAAGGAATGGATACAAAACCTATTATCATTTGGCACATCCTTAAGCAGACAGTAGGAAATACACCAGATAATTTTTTATTTTTCTGTACCCGTTTCAAGTATTTTAAATATGCATGGTACTCTGTTTCCTTTACAGAGCGTAGAAAAGATTTAAAAATATAATACTCTATAACAGTTTAAAGCAGAAATATATAATGAGTTTCGAATAATGCACCATTTAAAAGAAATATAATTGAAAAAATGTTTATACTTAAAAGTGTTATTGTACATACGGAATTCTCATTTATATGAAGATAATAAAAAAAAAATACACAAAGAGGAAATTTTCCTTTTAATATTTATTTTCCTGTAAATTACTATCAAAAATTTCAAATAAAACTAAAAACTGTTATGTAAAACAATTTTTAAAAAAATTTTTGAATTTTAAAAAATCTTAAAAGCTACATCTGATTTATTTGATTTTATTTTTTTTTCAATAAAAATGAAAACATGTAAGAAAACGTAGCTTAAAAATATTTCTATATCGAAGGTTAACTATTTATTTATGAAAGTTATGACGAGTTTCATGAAATGTCGGAAAAATTAGCATAAAAAATATTTTCGTTTTACATAAGCGCTTAGACATGCATTTGTTTTGATGTTTAAAATTAAAACCATGAAAATCTTTAATTATTCAGTATAATCA
This sequence comes from Cheiracanthium punctorium, assembly GCA_038373885.1. Taxonomy (NCBI): domain Eukaryota; kingdom Metazoa; phylum Arthropoda; class Arachnida; order Araneae; family Cheiracanthiidae; genus Cheiracanthium; species Cheiracanthium punctorium. The sequence continues at coordinate 789,905 of JAWZYV010015837.1, read as the reverse complement.
TTATCAAACTCTTGTGCATTACATAAACTTTAGTAATAAAAAGTAAATGTGTGTGTCAGTAGTTACATGTTTCAAAACATGTAACGCCTGGTGATTTCCATGGTTAACTGTCTAATTCAAGATGTGAAAGACAACAGATGAATCACATTATGATACAGCTCATATTATCAAACGAAATATTGCAGGCATAGTGTGATAATTAAGCAAGGATTAGTGAATGAGGTAAAATAGAATGACACATGCATGTACATTTTGGTTTGGCGTTACGAGGATTTCATGATTTACAGAAAAACGTTTGCACAGTGCAGTTATATACACTGCTGGCCATCGTAAATGCAACACCCTGAAGGAAGCATGCAAATAATATGAAATTTACAACATGCATTAGCTGAGGTGAGATATGCAAATGATTAGAATTTCAGCGCAGACGCACATCAAGCGCGCCTGTGGCGCCACCTCAAAGCGCTATTTAAGGCTTGGAGATTTCGACGGTTTCAAGTACAGCAATTGTGTTTTTCTTGCTTTTTTTTCAAAAAAACGATAAATTATGCCTCGTAGGAAACAACGATCATCTTTTGATCAAGTATCCGAGTTTGACAGAGGAAGGATAGTGGCATACCGAGATTGTGGGTTATCTTTCAGGGAAATCGGTCGTCGTATTGGACGAAACCAAACAACTGTGATGCGGATATGTGATCGTTGGGTGCAGGAGGGTACGACGGACAGACGTGATCGACCGCATCGACCTCAGTGCACCACGTCACGTGATGACAGGCAGATTGTACGCATGGCAGTGACGGACCGCTCAGTCACATCACGAACCATATCACAGCAGATTCAGTCTGTAACGCATCATCCAGTGTCTGCGCGTACCATTCGACGTCGTTTACAGCAGAATGGTCTGTCCGCAAGACGTCCGTTGCTTTGTCTACCTCTGACGCGGAACCACAGACGTCTCCGCCGCCAATGGTGCGATGAAAGAAGGATGTGGACGACAGAATGGAATGAAATTCTCTTTACTGACGAGTCACGCTTCTGTATGCAACACCACGACGGTCGGATTCGAGTCTGGAGACACCGTGGAGAGAGGATGCTGAACAGCTGCATTATGCACCGTCACACTGGTCCTGCACCGGGTATTATGGTATGGGGCGGTATCGGATATCTCTCTCGCACTCCTCTAGTACGCATTGCCGGTACTTTAACCAGCCAGCGCTACATCTCCGAGGTGTTGAAGCCAGTTGTCCTTTCTTACCTTCAGGGCTTGCCAACAGCCATATTTCAGCAGGATAATGCACGGCCACACGTGGCACGCATTGTCCAAGGGTTCTTCGTCAATCACCAGATTGAATTGCTTCCCTGGCCGGCGCGCTCTCCGGATCTTTCGCCGATAGAAAACATGTGGTCCATGGTTGCTCAACGACTGACCCAGAGTTCATCCCCAGCTGTCACACCAGATCAACTTTGGCAACGTGTGGAAGCTGCTTGGTCTGCTGTACCAGAAGAACACATTCAAAGTCTCTTTGAATCAATGCCGAGGCGTGTGGCAGCTGTGATCTCCAACAACGGCGGCTACTCTGGGTACTGATTTTGGCAGGAACCACGCTTCATAGAATGCTGTAAATTTAATCATTTGTTACTTGGTCAACATGTTATCTACACAATAAATTTTGTTGTGATATCTCTTGTTTTTCTTGGTGTTGCAATTTGGGTGGCCAGCAGTGTATCTTCATATAAAGTGAATCCAATGTTAAAAATTTTTGAAGGCTCCCAGGGCCCTACGGTACGGGGCCCTAAACATGGTCCTTAGCGCTAATTTACGCAATTTCGAAGCATTGGTGCAGCTGAAGCTAACTTCCCACAGGAAAACTATTGACATGGATATGTAGTATCATCATAGTAGTTTTATAATATGAAAAATCATTTCTTGAAGGTACAACTGTTTCCAAGAAAAATCCCAAAAAGTACCTCCCTATTTGGGACATTACACTGGCACGCATGGGGGGGCATTTCGGCGTTACTTTTAGAAGTTTAATTTACAGTGGCAAAATTTAAAATTAACTTATTATTCATATATCTCAAATATATCCTCCATATATCACAAATAGATGTTTTACTGGGGCACTCATAAGAATTACATTACGCTGAATGGGGATCTCTGAAACTAGTGAACCGATTCGAAAAAATTTTTCACTGATAGAAAGCTACACTATTCCTGAGTATTATAAGCTACATTTCAGCATGTAGCATAACTAGTTTTTTTTACAGGGACACTCAAAAGAATTTCAGCACATGACGCTATATGGACATCTGTGTAACTACTGAACCGATTCTAAAGATCTTTTCACTGAAAGCTACACTATTCCTGAGTAACATAGCCTAAAATTCATGCATGTAGCATAATTTACAGGAACCATCAAAATAATTCGTAAACATTGTAGTAACTGTCTCCATTCGCCACTTAAATTTATTCAAATTTTATTAAACTTCATTCAATTTTTTGAACAGTGCAATAATATATCTTCATATAAAGTGAATCGAATGTTAAAAATTTTTGAAGACCCCCAGGGCCCAGCGGTATATTTTTTGAAAGCATCACCGTTTTCAAGAAAAATTTAACACAATAATAAAGAAATATATCTTTTCATAATATGAAACTACTATGTTAAAACTACAACTCCATGCTAATAGTTCTCATGTGCGAAGTCAGAGCCGGCTGTACCTATGCTTCGAAATTGCATAAATTAGCGCTAAGGAGCACGTTTGGGGCCCCGTATCGAGGGGCAATTTTTATTTTTTCTGTATCACGTCATAGCCAAGATTTAAAGCATTCTTTAAAACTGTATTTTTTTATGAAATTGGAGATATTTGGGGGGGGCTGCCTATTTTCAAATGAATTTCCAGTTTTAGATTTTAATATCTAAGGTATATTATCAGATTAAAAAAAATTATCTGAAGCATCTCAGAGCGAATCATACTCGAGAGAGAAAAATGGCCCTAAATTCGTTACTCCTCTAGGATACTTTGACACCCCATAACTCCAAAACTAAAAGAGCTAAATCAAAAATATTTCAGATGTGTTCTTTCCTTGGGTAAGGCAACACAAAAAAAAAATTTAAAAAATCATGAGATTCTGAGATGGTGATTGAAACTTTCTTCTTTTTTTTATTTTACCTGATTTGCTCTTGCGATGCCTCTTAAAATGACTGAAAGGTAGAGGCCGCAAAGCTGGGGGCTTTCAAAAATATTTAACATTGGATTCACTTTATATGAAGATATATAACTGCACTGTTCAAAAATTTGATTGGAGTTTAATAAAATTTGAATAAATTTGAGTGGCGAATGGAGACAGTTACGACAAGGTTTACGAATAATTTTGAGTGTTTCTGTAAATGATGCTACATGCATGAATTTTAGGCTATGTTACTCAGGAATAGTGTAGCTTTCAGTGAAAAGATCCTTAGAATCGTTTCAGTAGTTACAGAGATGTCCATATAGCGTCAACTGCTGGAATTCTTTTGAGTGTCCCTGTAAAAGAACTAGTTATGCTACATGCTGAAATGTAGCTTATAGTACTCAGGAATAGTGTAGCTTTCTATCAGTGAAAAAAAATTTTGAATCGGTTCACTAGTTGCAGAGATCCCCATTCAGCATAATATAATTCTTATGAGTGCCCCTGTGAAATAACTATTTGTGATATATGGAGGATATATTTGAGATATATGAAGAATAAATTCATTTTAAATTTTGCCACTGTCGATTAAACTTCTAAAACTAACGCCGAAATGCCCCCCATGCGTGCCAGTGTAATGTCCCAAATAGGGAGGCACTTTTTGGGATTTTTCTTGGAAACAGTTGTACCTTCAAGAAATGTTTTTTCGATACATTTCCATGTCAATAGTTTTCCTGTGGGAAGCCGGCTTCAGCTGCACCAATGCTTCGAAATTGTGTAAATAAGCGCTAAAAACCATGTTTGGGGCCCCGTACCGTGGGGCCCTGGGGGCCTTCAAAAATTTTTAACATTGGATTCACTTTATATGAAGATATATAACTGCACTGTGCAAAATGTTTTTCTGTATCACGTCAGAGCAGGGGCGTAGCCAGACATTTTTCATGGGGGGGGGTTACGACTACTGCAACTCATATATATGTATACATATGTGTGATAATGTAGTGAAGTATATACATTTTGTATGGCAAAAGTTTCTCATGGGTGGGTTATGACCCCCCTAACCCCCCCTTGGATACGCCTCTGCGTCAGAGCCAAGATTTAAAGCATTCTTAAAACTGTATTTTTTATGAAATTGAGGGTATTTTGGGGGGCCCTAATTTGGGAATCTGACAATTTTCGAATGAATTTTTAATTTAAGATGTTAATATACAAGGTATATTATAGGATAAAATGAAAAAATTCTCTGAAGCACCTCTGAGCCAGTCACAGTCGAGACAATAAAGCGGCAAAAATTGCCCTAAATTAATTCGACGTTGATCCTCTGGGGTACTTTGACCCCCCATAACTCCAAAACTAAAAGAGGTTAATCAAAAATATTTCAGATTTGTTCTTTCCTTAGGTAAGGCAACACAATAAAAGAAAAACATGAAATTCTGAGATGGTGATGGGAACTTTTTTCTATTGACCTGCCCGATTTGCTTTCGCAACGGCTCTTAAAAGTTATTAAGTTGACAGTGAACTTTCAAAAGACAGAAGGTAAATCGAAATGTAATCTTCCATTTTCTTTAAATTGATGAATGTTCGTATAAATATAAATGAGAATTGTATGGAAACTTTTAAATACCATTTTCTCATGATTCATTGAGTCTTTCGAATTCAATAATGATATTGATTTGATAAATATGATACAGTATGATATTAACTGATACTGTTCAAATATATTTATTCGAAAGGCTCTTTTATTTTGAGTTTCCATTTCTCATGAAACTTGAAATGCGTATACATTGCATCACGTAAAATAAGATAACGGTGCTGGTAAGAGTTAGGATTGTGAAGGCTTTAAATGCACGAAGGGGTGTTTTAAAAATTTTCCACCTAACTTTTCACTCGCTAGAAAATTTCAATCCCGTGTATGAAATGGGGGTGTGCATATGCAGAAATGATTGTTAGTAAATATAGAAGAAATTTGACGGAACATTTTAAATGGAGTTACTTTATGTTATAGACTCAAATCAAACACGAAAATACAAAGTGAAGCTTACTGCGCATTTATTACCTTTATTAATCAAACTTAAATTCATCCTGCTTATCATTTACAGTAGTAGTATTGCCTGAAATACCGTATACCTATTTACAAAAGTGTAGTATGATTCAATCTCTCTCTTATGTAGAACTGAAATTTTCTGATTTTAAATTCAGATTGTAATAAGAGAAAAAAAGATAATATTATAAATTGTTTTGCAGAAGAACCATTAATCAAAATATATATGATATTTACATTAAATCTTAATGAAATTTAACAGAAGTATACATACAAATATAATGTACAGTTTTAAATGTCTGTTTCCGATTTTTGTAATACTCGATTAAGAAATATTTGTAGTTGCTATCTCAAAATCTTCCTGAAATTTGATTTTTTTTATATCAACGGCACTAAAAGGATGAAAAAAGAAATATTTTCGGAAAGCTATTCTTGGATATTTCTTTTAGTCTTGTTCGTTTATTGGTATATGTCTGCACTTTCAAATGGAGACGGCATGCTTAGATCCTTTTGGAAAGTAATTTTGTTTATTAGATTTAAGAACTGGATTTTAAATTGAAAAAAAACATCGTTTGAATCTCGGTTGTAATTGGATCTGTTTATTCAATACAAGTAGATTTAATAAAACTGAATTAGATGCTAAGATTAATAAAATTAAAATATCCTGTCTGTTTGGAGAAATATTATATTAAGGAAAATATCTCCGAAAACTTAATATAAATCTCGAAATCTCTTTGATTATTATTTTCATCTATCTAAATGTGATGATATTTCATTAAATTATTTTTTGTAACCTCAGGAATGCATTTTGTATATGGATATGTTTATCGTCATATATAATTAAGTATTTCATGTTAGAATTCTCTGGATTGTTTCAAGAGTCTTTCGTGAACTTTTGATTGGTTTGCGTAACTTAAAATACGATTCTTGCTGGTATAATTTTGTGTTAATAAAGTACTCTATTAAACGGAAATATAAAAAATTTTCGGGTGAAAGCAAATGTACATCCTGTAATGATGTACAATAATTATACTGTAATAACGATACTCACCGCAATCCCATACGCTTCCAGACTGCAAAATTAAAAACCAGAACTGGCCACACAATAAAACAAATAACTCCAGAATACCATTAGCAGTGTATACATTTATTTAGAAATGAAAATATTTCGAAAATTTGCGACTTAATCACCGCCGAATTGAATAATAAATATTACTAATTACAATAGCTAATAAAAAGTACGAATGGGAGCTTCAAATTCAAACCAGAACTAAAAACATATCGAGTAGGATTCTGGGGAAAAAAAAGTTGAAATTTCCTTAACAAACTTTCTTCTTTGAAGCGAGCATTTTAAGTACAACAAAAAGTCCATAAGCGAATAGTCATTTCTGTAGGAGCATAATATGCTTATCGTATACAGGGTGAATCTAAACTTTTGGGCAAAACTTTAGGGGGCAAAACTTAGAGGGGATAGGGCACACAAGGAATCGTAATCACATAGCAATATGGGGTGAAAAACGCAGTTTTAATTTACCCGGTAATAATCACTCATGGGAAAGCATTGAAGTGTCCGTCTAATTTCTTAACCAAGTTTCATAAACTATGCGCTCGTCTCCAAAATTTCATCCATGAAATAAAATAGAATTTTTAAACCATCCATTTTAGTCTTCGGTTTTAGGAGAAAAATGCATCGGTTTCTGACGAAACAATGGTCGGAAAGCGCACTGTTGTTTCGGCACTTTTTTCCGAAGTGATTATTAACAGCTGCACGAAGACGACGTTGCCGATCCAACATTACTATGTGATTCTGATTCCTTATTAAGTGCCCTATCACCCCTTATAGTTTTGCCCAAGAGTTTAGATTCACCCTGTAGATGTATGCTTATAAATGTGGTATTTTTATGGAGATACTAATGCAAGTATTTTTCAAGGAAAGGAATGCAAAACTCTGCTTCTTGATACTGAGGATCTCAGAGTTGGAATTCATTTAAAATTGTCAATGATTAAAAGACTCTATAAAGCCCTTTCGCCCAAGGCAACACTCCTTTTAGACAGATAGTTCTCGCATAACTTGGCATTCAGAAAAGTAGAAGTTATGGCGGTCTCTTTTGTTGAAGCTATTGTGGGATATATATATTAACGTAGGATTACTTAATGTTTATTTAACTGTAAAAAGCAGTTGAAAAATGCTGAATATGACAAACACCATTAATGTAATGTATACCAAATATCTACTAGCAAAAAGAAATTATTTATTTTAATCTTGTCAGAAATGTCAATTTGTGTAATCTCGAGGAGCTTTCCAGAATCGTACAAATTGCAAATATAACGTAAGTTTTGCGGCAGAATTTATCAATCTCACGCAGTTTTTAATTTATGACGTCAAGGTTTTTGACTGGCTTAAAGCAAATCCAAGATAGTTCACTGTATTGGACATGGTTAGTTTAACAATTTAGTTTGCTAACAGAGTAACATATAAAGAAAAAGAAATTAAAGAAATTAAATTCTTTACATGGGCTGTTATAAAGAGAACCGCACTATTTCTAATCCTACTTTTAAAAAAGCCTATTTCTAATTTTTTCGCATCCGAAACCAATAAAAAAATTGTGAAAAATTGTTTATCACTTAGACAGGTGACCTGGCTCCACGAACTAGAAAATTCCAAATATCATTTCCAGACTGGATACTAATTTGAAAGCCTTTTGCAAAAATTCTATTTGTATGAGTTGAATAGAAGCTGTTAAAAAGGCTGGAAAGTTCTCAGTGATTTTATTTCAACTGCGATTGTTCTCGTAGCCATTTTAATAAGTAATTTATTTATAGTATGCCCTCTGATAAAATAAATAAAAACTTTTTGAAAAAAACCTTTATGTGTGTTTTTTTCACAAAGTTTTTATTTATTTTATCTTTTAGCACCAGTTTTTTGAGTTTTATTTTCATAGTATGCCCCCTGGTAACAATATTTGAATGTAATAATAATGGTGATAATATTTGAAAATGTATCTTGAATCGGACATCCATCTTCAAAAAAATTCACTATTTTCTGCTAATGGTTTTGACTGTAGGACTTTTGAATTTGGATCTTTTAATCAAGAGCTTTCCATTTCATAAAATGAAGACGTGAAAAGATTATTATTATTTTTCAACGGGCGAGCTCTTGCCGATTAGGCATTGTCCATTAAAACTGCCTGAAGTTATTGTCTCCATTTTATTATGAGGGCACACAGTGGGTAGCCAGCATTACTCCCATGAAGGAACGAACATCCATGCCCAAGCCGGGATTTGCATTCTGACGCAAGGCGTGATAGACTGGCTCTTAAACCACTACATCCACTGAGGCGGCAGAAAAAGATTATATGCACATATATCTATATATGCAAGGTTCCAAATAACACAGACACAGGATTTTATACCTCAAGTATTAATCATAGACTTATACAATAAATTATAAAGTGACTTTAAAAAAAGTGAAGAACTTTATGGTATCCATAAAAATTTTCAAAAGATTAAATGTGAATAAATCAAAAAATTAAATTTTTATATAGTCCTTCGTTAAAAATGTTCCTATTTTGTAAGATGTTCCCTAAACATTAATTAAATGCTGTACCAAACTTGAGCATTTCATCCTAAAAGGTGTCGGAACTAGTGCAACAAATATGTACTGACTTAAGCCATTTTCAAAGACTCTTGAGGGGGGAAAATACGTCAAATGATCGCATATCAGGGCTGGTACACACAAAAGCTTATAGAGTATCATCCTGAATAGGGATGCAATCCAGAATAGCAATAGGGATTGCAATCCAGAAAACCGATTCCTCTAATCTGGCATCATTAGGCATCTACCGGATATGGAAAGTACTAAAAAAGGAAAAGACTACATATGAGAATGAAGGAGTTCGAAGACAACACTTGTCTTATATTCATGACTACTCGATGGCATAAAAATGACAAGTGTAGAAGTTGAATGGGCTTTTCATTCGCTGACTATACTAGTAACTCTCTAATTCCATTGTTAGATGACACAAATAACACTATTTGTTTCATACGATGCCTTTTTAAAAAAACAAGCTTGCTTTTTATAATCGATACACTCAAAATTATTATTTAAAGAAAGTTTATTGAAAAATACTCGATATTGTGATAACTGTGGCATTCACTAAACAGATCTATAACTATCATCATTATTATAAGACTTTTTAGCGTGAAGAAATTACAAAAAATTTGTGAACTAAGTTGATATAGATTTAGGTAATACAAGAAACTTACATAGTATAATAATGTAAGTTACAAGATAGTTTTCATTGATGCCATTTGTAAATTCAATCCTTCAGACTGAATTTAAACTATTGTACTAAAAATTATTGATAAATGTAATTATGAATATAATATTTTTAATTGAATATAATTATAAGTATATTATTACATAGTATATAATAACGCATATACTATTTTTTTATCCATTGTTTTGTTTGACTGATATTTTTTTGCTACTATATTATATCTGATAATAATAATAATGTTATTATAATTACACATAATATAATATATAATAGACTAGATCTAGTGTAAGGTTATAGTTAAAATTTAACTAGTTATTCTAGATACTAGATTTTCATAGTTCATTTTACTGTTTATTGTTGCTTAATTACAATAGATTTTTATAAGTTGATTTCCTAAGAAATAAAAGGTGATTTAAAAGAAAGGTAAATCATTTGTATGTGGCCAATCCAGGTGGTCAGGAAATCATTTTCATGTAGCCAATCCAATCCGGTCCGGATCCGACCGGATTGAAATTGGTGTCGGATTGCAATGACTAACCCTGAATGTTTTCGAGTCCTTGGAGCAATCAGTTTATTTTCTTTTGTGTATAAAGTCCGTGAGAGAGATTTCGTTTCTCCAAACACTATTAATGTATGAAGCACATTTTACAGATTGGGAATTTTTTTTTTAATGAAGGATGTTTAAAAATTTAAATTTTATATTTATATAGATTTAATCTCCTGAAAAATTTAATAAATGCTATAAAAAATGTACCTTTTCTTGAAATAATATTGTAAATTATTAAGTTGTAACGAAAGTTTCCCGCCACCGCAAACATCGGAAGCACACAGTTCGAGTTGGCGTATTTGCTCATATTTTGTCAAATGATTTTTGGCATTTGAAAGAAAGAGACTTGCTTTAGGACACTGTGTTGTGAAATCTGTAAAAAATATAGTTATCATTAAGAACAAGGTGTCTCAAATCGAACTATCACTCTAGAGGATTAGAACCATCATTTACTTCCAGTTGTGTTGCAAAAAGTCAGCTACAGAATATCAACGAATTATGAGTACAGCTTTAAGTACTATTGTTGTATCATGTGACACGGTACAGGTTTGGTACCGAAAGTTCAAAAACAGGTATCTAAGGAATTAGAAGTTAGTTTTTCAGGCAGATATGGCGGAAAACTTTCGTTACAACCTGATATAAAGTGATATTACCCGTGTCTATAATCAATATTTACGGAATAAAAGTCTAGTATACAGTGTTTCAGGGACACTCAATATATTTCGTCCATAAATTCCGCGAAGTTGGACAAAAGCAAGAAAGTTGTCATATTGAATTTTTGCAGAGCAGATGAAAAATGTTTCATCAGAACAACTGACAGCATCAGAACAACTGACGCAATCAAAAAAGGCATTTGAAACTATAAAACAATTATTTTATTTTTCTTCTATAATTTCTATCATTATTTTGCTTCAGAATACAAAAAATTGCTAACTCAGATTACACATTTTTTGAATACACAATGATGTATTCAGATGATGTATTCAGATATAGGATAAACAATATATTTTAAAAAAAGAATCATTATTCTAGCTGTGGCTGTACATAGCGAATCGAGAATGTCTACTTCTTTGATGATGAATGATCCCATCTTCACTCTGTGTTTTGATGAGCTACTCAGATCCGGAAATGAACTAGCATGAGCAGATAAGCTGAGTTGTCCGAAGTACTGAATTCCTGCTGGGCGAGGGAAAATATTGATTAGTTAAACAGGGAGTGGAAAGTACACTGCGAAACTTAAAACGGGCTTTCTCATTTACGTTTTCGTTAACAACAGTATTCAGAAGGGTTTTTTTTTTTTGTTTTTTTACGTACGTCAATCTTGTGTGCTATGCTTACTGCACTGGCATCTATACATATATACAGGGTGACCATAATTAGAGTCCCACAATAAAAGAACCACTGGTCGGAATGACTTCATATTTGAACTGAAGAAGGGGGAAACGATTTGTCATAATAAAAAAAGAGTTCCAAAATGTATCAATAGATGGCACTGTAAGCGGCATAACGAAAGTGGATGCGGCTACAAGTGACAGTTTGAATCCAAATACGACGGCTTTGGCATGAGTTGCACAGTAAACCAACTGTAGTGTTCAATGTGCATGTTTGTTTGGGTCGTTTAGCGGAAATAAATGAGTTCCAAGTCAGTCAACAGTTGTGGCACTGTTAGTTGAGAACCCATCCACCACGGCAAGGCCGTACTACATTGGATGGAAAAAATTGGTTTTTAATTGTCGTTGGGCCAAAAACGCATAAAAAGCACATGATGATTCGGTTTTTAATTGTCCTTGGGCCAAAAACCGCATAAAAAGCAACAATGAAAACGCCTGTTAATTAACGCTAGACGTGCGGCAGACAGGTTCAATATGCTTTCCACCATTCTCCGCCACAACCTGAAAGCGATAAGCAGCATGTTCCACAACAGATCGGAGTGTCTCAGGGGTGACGTTGCTAATGTGTTGCGTAATCTGCGCCTTCAACTCAGCTAAATTTGCAATCGGGCTACTGTACACAACATTTCTAAGATTCGGCTTTTTGTGTTAACTTTGTAATTTTTTTGCAGTATAAATGGCGGAAAACCTTTTATCTGGAAGTCAGATATCAGCGTAACTGTATAGTAGTATGATACGCTTTAAAGGAAGACTTCCCATAGAGTGCAATGTATTGGGAATATTTTGAGTGCGCCTGTAGAAAAACAATAAATGATCTTATAAGATTTTCAATAGAGTACATGATACAGTAGATAAGAATAACTTATTTAAATTTCGTAGAAATCGATGCATATTTACGGCAGTTAGAGCACGGACGGACGGACAGACAGACAAACTGAAATCATAAACACTTTTCAACCTTGTTGGAAAGTTTAAAAAAGGTGATCCAAGAACGTGTTTTCGATTGCCACGATGCGATTTGGCTAACGCATTTTGCAAAATATGCACAAAAGGAAGATTTTAAAAAGTGTAGCAAAAATAAAATTAAATAAACCTAGGTAACGCTTTGCGTGGGTAATTCAGCTCAAAGCATGGCTTAAATTAGTTAAATGTTAAAAAAATATTGAACTGATGGAATTGTTTGTACATTTTGAATTAAACATTCTATGCAAAACTTGCAGTTTCTTCATGCAAGAAGACACCTGTGGACATTTCTGAACTTTTTTCTTTCTTTCTTTCTTTCTTTTTTTTTTAATTCTTCGCTCCTTTTGTACAGGATCTTTTACAATCCGTTTACATGTTTTAGCTGTAGAATCCAGTTTATAAGTAAAGCTTAAATATTTGTTTTATTAAATATAACAACCGAGCACTTCCATTGAGATAGTATAAGACGAACAAATTAAATTGTCTGTATCTCAATTTATTGAAAAGAACTTTTTTACCTGTAAAAATATTAAAAAACCACCTGAGGTGGTTTCCAGCATGAAAATTACGAAATATTATACAAGAGATTCGAGAAACTCCTTAAAAAGTACAATAAAAATAGAAATGCAAAAAGTATATCTCCTTAGCTATGACATACGCTTGTCATCCAAAAAGAAATGCCAAATTCAGAGCTGCTCTGTTGGTAGCAGCTTGAAAAAATTTATCATTCGGCGTGATTTCCCTTTTATCATACTCAATGTTTTAGAATAGGTTGCAAAGTTACTTGCTCTCCACAACAAGTTTGGACAGTTGGGGCCTAACAGCAAAGGCCTTTATTACACTAAGTCGCCAGGCAACTCAGTCAATCGGTGACTCTATTGGCGACGCTAGTAGGGCAATCGGTGGCGCAGCTAATCATCTGAAAACAGCTCATTAAAAAGAGTATAGTACAGCCCTCTAGATCCCCTTAACGATAGCAAATGTACACTCATTTATCTCTTTCTTCGTCTCCTTTTTAATAAAAATACAAGAAGCATATGCATGTCTGGGATGTTCTCCTACCACTAGTACACAGTAGAACACCAGAGGTATAGTCGAGGAACCAACGCAAGGATATGCTGCCCTCTACTTTTTAATTTAAACTTACGAGTCACGTGACGTATTAGATTCAAATGGGTCGTTCACAATTCTTTTTAAATTGTTAAAATCTTCATTGTGTAATTTTGCGTCAAAGAAGTAATCAAAAGGAGCTTTTTGGACCACGTAAGTAGACTTTCAGATTAACTTTGTAAATGCTAAATAATGTTAACATATCCTTAGCAATAGAATATTGATGTCATTTTATCAAACGCACTCTGGTCAAATAGCGTCTTCACAAACGGTTAGAAAAAGGCTAAAAGAAACCATTAGAAAGAGGTGCAAAAGAAATTTAAAAACAAATCCAGCCAATTTGACTCTAAAACGGTTGACGATGGTCAGGGGCGTAGCCAGGGGGGGGGGATATCGGGATATACCTTCTCCCGAAATTTTTGGATTGGCGATCACAAGATTAATGCCGTGCAGAAATTCCGTCTATTTATACACATATAAGTTCATATCCCCTCCCGAAAAAAATTCCTGGCTACGCGTCTGACGATGGCGCTTAGAATAATTCAGTTTTTCTCAAGGGACTTCTTTATTTTCTCTGTTGATACATTCACAGCAATACTTTTCTATTGAGGTAACCTTCCCCCAGCCCCCTCTAACATACAGCAACGGCCGTTTATGTAAGACTAAGACTGACAGTATTGGTTACTTTATTATGGAGGCGACTGATGTGTAGACCAGCGTGTCCTCCAGTAAAAATATGTAAGAAATTACCCCCAAGGCCATGCAGGGAATAGAACCCTGACCCGTGGTGTGGTATAACAGAATATTTCTTTAGTCACTACACATACACATCCCGAGATGTTCTATGGAGAAAAAAATGGCTTTTTCATGCAAGATTTTAGAATGAGCAATGGAATATTTTTCAACGATTCTTATTTTTATTCTAAAAACAGTCATCTAATGTTATCATGGCAAAAAATTTCTCTAATGTAATTAGAAGAACATTCAATGCATCATAATTAATGTTTTTCTAATAGCATCACAGAAATTTTGTATCGCAATAGTATTTGATGAATGTGCAGCATAATAATTATGTGTGGGGGGGGGAGGGGATTTTCTAAATGAAATTCAATAGTTAATTCTAAGACATTAAATCTGTTAAGGCAGTTCGCTCCATATAGAAGCATAATGGTGTTCGTTTTCTCGGAGAGGTTGGAGAAGCCCTTAAAGCACTATCATAAATTCACATTAGTTTTACAATCAAAAATTCAATGATTACAACAAAGCAATATTAATAAATAATAGATAGTTATAATTAATGATTTAGTTAGTTTGATTCAATATTTTCTAGAAGTAACTACATTCAGCACATATTTAAGATAAATAACTCTGAAATGAGCGTCCTCTTACTTTCTTGGTCAAACCGAATTATGGCATGGATTGGCTGCACCGCCAGTATGATAAACCCAGTATGATAAAATGCCCCTCCAAGATTCTTCGAAACCAGTATCTGCCGATTTTAGTTGCGGGGAACAGCAGATAGCAAGCAGCCAATTAATGCCGATACCACCGGCGGTCCTAATCTAATAAAGCTCCATAGCTAGCAATGTTCAACACAAGGCTTGACACCTGGTGTTGTATCATCACCGGTGGCGATGCGTCGCATGGCTGTCCAGTCTAATACGGACCTAAGAGCTTTCATCCTCTGAGCCTACACTTAAGATGTTTAATCACAGAAGTACTCAGAAGGGAATGAACATCGTATCGTGTTCATTGACAGTAAAGGAAGAAAGAGTACTTTGTTGAAAAGAGTTTGCTTACACTTTTAAATTCACCAAAAGTGAAATTGCAACGCCAAGGAATAATGCATGTAACGTCATGCAAATTTCAGGAGCGACAGTGGTGATATTGATATGCAAATGATTATAAAAACTGACAAATAAAACCACTATAAACCAATTTATTCAGTAACTAATTGACCACCTCACATGCTTCAATCCGACGAGGCATGCTATCAATAAGTTCATTGATAGTTGCCTGAGTTAACCTTTGCCTAGCCACATCTACTGCTCTGCGCAGATTATACATGGTTTGTGGCAGTGATCCTATGATCATGTCATGTCTAATGAGATACCACAGGTGTTCGATGGGATTCAGATCTGGAGAGGCTTCTGGCCAGGGATGGATGCCAGATCCCCGTCAGGCGGTTTAGAGTTCGCCGTGTGACGTGCAGCTTGCATTGTCTTGTGGAATAACGTATTGGGTACGCCTTGCAACAAGGGCAGAACAACAAGCTCCGCAACTTGTGTGACGTAGCGGTCTGCTGCAAACTGCCTTTAATGTGTACCAGGGGCGTCTGTGATAAAAAATTATGCCACCCCAAACCATGATGCCCGGTGTAGGGCCGGCGTGATACTCGGCAAAGCGGGCTTTCTCCGGTTCGCCGCAGTACCCGTCAACGGCCGTCATTCGTCCACAGACAGAAACGAGATTCATCTATGAACAATACCCAATGCCACTCGATGGTCCAGGCACGATGGCAATGATATAACGCCAGGCGTCAAGCTCTGTGTTGAGCGGTTAACAATACCAGATACCCGCACACTTAACTGTACTTCATGCAATCTGTTGCGTATGGTTTGGGTGGACACAGATTCTCCTGTTTCTGGAAGCATCCAACTTCGGATGTCCCTTGCCGTGTAGAAAGCATCTGGTCGACTGAAGAATAAGCTGGAGTGTGCTCTGACGTGTACCAATGAGCACCACTTCCTTTACGGCATGCACGTAGACCTTCCTGAACCCGACGTGTGACAGAACGTTGGATGGTATTACCGTTATGCCCCACACGAGTTGCTATTGTACGCCGCCATAACCAAGTCCATGGAGTTCGTTAATAAGGTTGCGTTCCCCGGGCGTTAACTGATGGTATTCAGGTCGCCGACGTCTCAGAGGCATTTTTCACGCTTCTTGGAAAGTAGCAAATGCTACGCAAAACCTTAGCTGCTGTTTATGAGAAGGGAAAGTTGCTGGCCTTTATAGCTCGAATTTGAATACCACGATATCAGATGCGTGGGCAAATTAACTATTTGCATATCCATCTTACCACTCGCTCCTGAAATTTTCATGACGCTGCGTGCATTATTTATTGGTGTTGCAATTTCACTTTTGAGGAGTTTAATGTCAAACAGTTGTTACCATTCTTTAAGGAAACCAACACCACGAATGAGTGAAAGAAACAAAAATTAGGAGAAAATTAGAAAAAAACAGAATATAGAACGAGAAAAGAGTTCTATATGTTATTATCAATCTGTAAGTTGAAAGAAAGTCCATGATAAGTTTGTGTATTAATTATTGTTGTTCCATGCTTTTTTCATAAATTTACATTTGTTAAAATATACTCATGCCGCTAGGGTTGTGCAGTTGTTCGAGAGAAATTCTATTTCACAACGGGTCCAGATTCAATTTCCAGAACAGACTTGGGTATACTTTCGTTCGTCCCTTCATAAGAGGCAACGCTGGTCCACCTTTCTAAGTGTCTACATATTAGAGTCCAGTAATTTTGTCCTCGATAGTCGCCAATGCCTGTAAATGGCAAGTGCCTGCTGTTTGAAGAAAATATATATATCTATATAAATAAAATTAGTCTTTTGTGTGTACATTTTTTGGAATTCAAAAATTTTGCGATTTCTATCCCTTTCAAGCACCTGGGAATCCGGTGCGACCTCCCAAAAAAAGTTTGTCTGACTGTCGTTCTGTCCGTGATGTTTTTGGTTAAGCATCACGTAAAAACGACTGAAGCGAATGATATGAAATTTGGTGTCATGATAGGTTGTCACTCAACTTAAAACACAGGCGTCGAATTTTAAAAAAATCTTGATTGGATTTTGAGATTTTGCGGAAATCCTTTTAAACTGCGTAAATTCGTGTTCGAGCATCACGTAAAAATGACTGAAGCGATTGAAATAAAATTTGGTATCATGATAGGTGGTAATTCAACTTGAAACATTGGCGTCGAATTTAAAAAAAAATCTTGATTAGATTGTTGAGATTTTGCGAAAATAGTTTCAAACTGCATAAATTTGTGTTAGCACATCACGTAATAACTGCAAAGATGAAAAAATGATGTTTGGTGAAATGATAGGTGGTCCCTCATCTCAAACTATAAGCATCTCATTAAAAAAAAATCGATCAGATTTCGATATTTTGCGAAAATCGTTTAAAACTGAGTGAATCTTTGTTCACGCATTGCGTAATAACGACTAAAGTGAATGATATGAAATTTGGTCACATGATAGATGGTTGCTCAACATAAACTATAGGTGTCCAATTTTTTAAACATTTTTATTACATTTTGCGATTTTGTGAAAATTCTCTCAAAATACGTTTCTATTTCTTCAAGCATCGACGTAATAACGACTAATACGAATGATACGAAATTTGGTGGTATGATAGTTAGTTGCTAATCTTAATTTATAGGCGTTGAATTTTTAAAATATTTTGATAGCTTGATATTTTGATAGTCTAAATATGTGGATCCGCAAACATAATAAGGGAAGTGGAGTAGCACATTCGCCGAATCGCGGCCCGTTTGAAAATGTCCATACTGCGTATTTACTCACTTTAATAAGAGGCTTACTTGTTTGCATCCTACCATTCTTTCTACTTAGGAATTGACATGCGAGCCTTTCTTTTGCTTGGGGTATTCAGCTTGTACGCTGAAGTCCTTTTATAAATTGCTGCTGCAGTAACATTTTATTAGTGAAAGACTGATTTAATCAGCTCACTGGTATGTCTTAAAAAACTAACTGTTTTATGTAATATATGTGTATATATATAATATAGCTAAACTTCTTATATGTAGCATTGGGGCGCTACGCTACGGGAGTGCTGTGTAGTCGTGAACCAGAGGGAAAGGCACGGCAAGGGCGTTAAGGTCTCCTGGCATTGGGTATTAGGCGGCTGGGGACTCTGTATTAGAGTCGCCATTGCGGAATCCGGGCCGGATGGGTCGAGGCTGTTGGCGGCCGATCGTCGCTGGACGGCAGACGCCGGGAGCGCTCGGCGGAAATCCTTGTGCCATAACGGCCGTCGCTGGAAGAAAATGAGTCGAACTCCGTCTGCGGTTGCATAATTTTATTGGACGACTGAGTACATCTTTGTTTGGCAGTTGCGTCACGCGAAAGTTCTGCTCCTGGCATGATGCATCCGCTTTTATCACCATCCGAGGTCGTGTCATATGACTAAAAAGCATTGCAATTATTCGCCAAGAGCTAAATCTGGGCAGCGGTCTTCCAAGGTTTGTTATGACTTTTAAGACACCTATGTGGCTGGCTGTCGGGAACGTCTACAAAATTACAAAGGAGTTGCAAGGGACCGTGTATTAATTGCAGTTTTTGAGCGCGGATTTCTTTGTTCCAACTGAATTAAACTGCGTAGTTCCAGAAATATGGGATTTTCATGGGCTTTTGTCTTGTAATGTTACATATATATATATATATATATATATAAAATAACTAAACTTACGTAATATGGAATCCCAAGTAATTCATCGAGAAATTGAAAGCACAAATAACAATCAAAAAAGTGGAACCAAGAAATAAAAATTGGAAATTCAGTGGCCATACATATTCTAAAACGAAGCTATCAAAGCTAAAGAGAAGTGGAAAAACAAGCCAGGTGAGAACATGTGGGCTTAAGCCTAACTTCATGAACCCAAACAATAATGTGGAGATGGAAAGAGAAATTGAAATGGAGTCCTCCATTTTCACGTACCAACATACTCACATTTCAATTTAAAATAAAAGCAAAAATAGCTTGGTTTCTGCAGGTTGCCTAAAAAAAGGGGTCATTTTACGTAGCCTGGGGGTACGACCATAGTTATAAGGAAAAAAACAACGTGGAAGCGAACCAAACATGTAGCACGAAGCTCAGATACAGCCAATACTAGATATCGATGCCAACATTGAAAATTAAGTGACATAAATAAAACAGTTAAAGTCAAGGAGTAAAAAAATAGAGAGAGAAAAAAAACACAGATAAAAATGCTGCCAAAAGCATGTTAATTTATTAAGAAATTCAGGAAATGGAAGGGAAAATGATGAATAAATTTTAAAAAAGCAATTACTCTAGTACAGCTAACCTATAAGCAAATAGTACAAGCTTTAATAGCTAAGAAGTACTAAGGAAAAATGGTAAATAAAGAATTAAGGGGAAAAAAGCTATTGAAATTAATAGTAATAATTATAATAAAAATATTACACATGTATTAATTGTTATTAGTGCTAATATTATTCTGTGATATATATGCAAATTTGCACTATTAATAAAAATATTTTTGAGAATTTTAAAATAACCAACAACCAACCCCATCCTCACCATTCAATAATCTAATTTGGACATACAGTTTTCTTTATTACATTTTGGATATATTATTGATTTTGGAAATCTACCTGGATATTTAAATTTAATAGCTGTTTCATATATGTATGTTAAGTTATTAGCCTTAAGCAAAGGCATGGCACATAGAGACTCTATTCCATAGGATTATATTCCATAGGACTCTATTCGATATGGAGATTATGTTTGTAAAAACAGATGTGTGCATTCATATATATACATATATATATTCTTGTAAGCCTGAAATATAAATATATTGAAATTCCAGCCAAAGGAAAAGATTTCTTGTACAGTATTTTCGTAGTAGTATTATCAGTGCTATACAAATAGTGAAATATTATTTGTATAGCTCTATCCTATGGAGATATACGGTGGAAGGCGGTGATCGTAAGGAGACGATGGTAGGTATGTAAATCGTTGTCACATTTGGTATGAACAATCGTGAAGAGCATCGCGTCACTGCATTAAAAATAAAGAAAATGTGTCGACATCCATATTGCGTATTAAAGATATACGTCAGCGAAATGTAGCACTGTAAGAAGAAAATTTCAGTTAAAGCAACACCACATTCATTTTTCTTGAACGCCAGCAAACTAAATCCGATTTCACGAGAATGCTGGGAATCATCACAGATAGCGGTACATCAAAGCAGGTTCACAAAAGAAAAGAAGGAGGTGGACAACTAATTGTTGACCCATAATGTTATTACGGAAAGGCATCCGTCTTCCTAGCGCTCGTCGTTTCATTTTTCTTTTTGAGGAGAGCACGCAGAAAACTGGAACACAAAGCACAAACTTTGCGAACAAAAATCAGTAAGTCGACTATAAATAATTGGCAGGACTCATCTCCATTTTAGTCATATCTTTTTATTTTTACACCATGTGAAGATCAACATTTTGAAACTTTACAATACACCCTCAAATAAATATCTGATGTGTCCAACACATGACTTCCTTGCACGTCCATTAGATCAAAAATATTTTCGACGCACTTCCTCTAAACTTATTTGTTTGAAAGAGATAAAATATCAATAATAGTAAGGTTTAGCGATTTCTAGCCAAATATTTCGATATCGCCAAGCTGAGTTCAATTTGAAAGATTTCCTTCTGACACTTTATTTGGCGATATTTCACCAAAAGCCGACAAACTTGAGATAGTCTGCGAGATTTTGGGGATAGCCAAAGTAGTCATTGACCACAGACTTTCATTGAATTGAATGCATCCATACACCTCAATGTATTTAAAGTCATTTGGCTCACCCTGTAAATAAATTCTCAGTCGATTGCTGTCAAAAAAGATATGGAAAACAGTTAGATATTACAATTGTTCTAAATACAAAAGTTAAAAAATCTACGGGTTAAAGTTTTAGAGTTATATAAAATGCGAAATAATTTTTGGCGCCAAATTTGGCGATATTTCGGCGAAACTCGTTAATGTCGACGACATTTGGCGAGATTTTAAGCATGAACCAAACATTGACAGATTATCGCCAAATTTGGCGACATTTCGCCAAAACTCGCCAAGAACGATGACAAATGGCGATACTTTGGGCATGGACCAAATGACTGACTATCGCCAAATTTGGCGATATTTCACCAAAACTCGCCAAGGTCGAGGACAAACGGCGAGATTTTGGGCATGTACCAAACAATGACTGTCTACAGTTGTATTATATTGAAGATGTCCATAGACATTAAAGTACTAAAATTCTTTTCGGTGGTCCTGTAAATAAACTCTCCAGTAGATTGGAACCAAAAATCGAGATGCACAACTAGATGTTACAACATTCTTACATATGAAATTTCATAATAGTTTTTGAGATTTGAGAGTTAAATATGCACACACGTACACCAAAAGTCGCCAAGCTTGGCGACTTTTGGCATAGTTCTGTAGGGAGGCACGTGACCGTGGTCGGACCATCACCTACCTTATGTGGTAGGACGGTATTGGGCTTGAAATGGATGAATGCCCCTAAAATTGCCATTGACCGTAATGTATTGGAAATCTTTTGAGTGTTCCTGTAGCAGAACTATAAATGATAAAGACACTTTTTTTAATGGAGAAATTCATTTTCTAACTCTTTACAGCATACATCACTTCTGAGTCGTTTGAAATAGCCAAATACCTCTAAAAAACGCTTTGATGAATTTCGGCCCATAGAGCGTAATGTATTTCGAATCTTTTGGGCGGTCCTGTAGATAAACTATCCAGTCGAATGGAACCAAAAGGGGAGGTGCACAACTAGATGTTACAACTATCTAAAAAAAGGAAAACTGGGGAAGCATTCTTCTAAAAATTATTATGGCGTGCATGGCATTTCGTGCCTACGTTCCGGTGGCGAAGGTTCCCCACTTAAAAGTGAGGACCTCGCCACTCAAGTACCAACTGCGCAAATGCTAAAGAAAGGCCGTTAGACTATTGCTATAGAAAAAGGGAGCTCGATTTTTCTGGAACAATTTTAGCAGGTGTTTTTCGAGCAATATGCTTCTTGCGTATCAGGGCAAAACCACAAGAGAGACACATCTGTTTCAGTGGAGCAGAGAAATATGCGAGCGAAGGGATGTTATGTTTATTTTTTTAGTAGGAGAGAAAACTGGCGATAACTGTTATTTTATTTCAAAGCATCTGATAAGAGGGAAATGCTTTAGAAGTACGTTAATGCGCTGTAATTGAGAAGGCCAAGAGGGAAATTAAAAGCTTTAAAAGATAGTTATTATTAAAAACTTTTAAATTAAATTTAGAATAGATTATTAGTTTAAATTTAGACAATATTAATTAGGATTTGTGTTAATAATTTTTCATTAAAAAATAAGCACGTTGTGTCAACGTGACAAGCTCTTTAATAGCTTTTTTTTAAATGCAATTTAAAAAATTCTCATGAAATTAAAAGAAATGCTTTTAATTAAAAAAATTCATTTTTGCATTTCATGCTGTGTACAATGGCGATTATTTTGAAGACCAATAAAGGTAATTTATTTGTATCTTTTGTTTTGTTTCTTTTCTAATACCATTCACCGAACTTTTTAGACACACCTTGTATGTCACACTGTCTTCTTCTGTACAACGGCACATTGCTTTGCTCCAAAAGATGACACTGGCACGAAAAGGTTCCCCCGCTTCAAATACGGATGAGGCACTGCATACACAAATGTGGCTGGTAGCTACTTGACAACCCCAGAAGTGTCTTCGTAGTCGATAGCCACAGGCACACTGCCAGCCCCAATCCGATGAACGTACGAGAAAAATGTATGTTATTTAGGGTGAGATGCCTTAACACCTTCCATCACGGAACAGGATGGCAAACGAAACACGTAGATTGTAGAAAAGTCTGCTTGAGCACTCCTCAGGTAGCAAGCGGCAGTACGTATAAGGCAGGACTTGTGAAGTTTCCCTCGGGCATATCACATAGAAACTTGTTTAGGCGAACCTCCGTGGAATTGCTCCGTCAAGATCGAAGCTGCTCAGATATCTCCAAAGTTGAGGATAATTTCGTCCGAGGTGTTTTCTTATGATAAATTAAAATGTTAAGGAAAAAAAATGGATGAAGTGTGGTGGATGATTATGGGATTCCATTTGTGAAGATACTATTGGAAACGTAGTTAAATCTTTATTTTGTAGCGTTACTGCTTGTATCACCAAAAGAGTTTGCCGTACTTCCTACTGATTCCCAATATATCTTTATTCTGTAAAATTATCTTCCTGTAAATAAGATTACTTACATTCCTGTCCATGTATCAATTTTCCTGATATCTAAAATTTGCTTCACTTTGTTGTGTTTTTATGTTGGACAGTGTAAATGCAAGTTCGAGATACATAAATGAAAAATTGTTACATTAAAAATGAAATTGTTTTAAAAAAAGATATATTTTTTGCAATATTTTAAATAAATTAATATCTTCGCACTACATGAGAAGTTTTATTTCCTAAAATATTTCACAAGCACGTTTTGTGAGTAGTTTATTTTTGTCTGATAAGGAGTAAATTGATATACCATACTAAATTTTTTATGAAATTTTCTTAGAGTTAGTTTATTTTTCTTTGAAGCTAATCTCTTAATGTTTCAGCTATATTACAAATACATTCGTATATAAAAAGACCAACTGTTTTTAGAAAATGCAAAAGTGATCTATCATTTACTCTTTAAGAATTACTTTACCTTTAACAAGTACGACAGTCTGAAATGTACTCTCGTACATTTCAGACTAAATTGGAACACGAAAATTCCATTTTTGAAGAAAAGTTTAGATGTTCCTTCATGCTAAAATAATTGTGACATAATGTTGAAATCGTCATTCCCTTTTAAATAAATGTTCATTCCGCTTTGAATAAAAGAATTACATAAAAGCCTTGTTACATTTTCGAAGAAGTATTGTAAAAATATCGTTGCTTTAAGCCTTATTTCTCCAAGATGAATTTTTCTTGGTATAAAGGAATCACGGTTTTTCTATGATTGTCATTCCCTCGGGGTTTCTTTGTATGAGGAATTCTGTTTTGGAAGTTCATCATGAAACAGCCAGATACACCCCGGAAAATGAAGTAACAGTAACGAAGACGCCAAAGTGACGAGTCAAAATTGATTTTATTCGCCTTTCGCTTTTGGCAGTCACGTTCTAACACGGAAAAGAAAAAGCTTCTTAGTTATTTTCAATTCGAACTGTTGATTTACAAAAGAAAGGATTCGCAGGAGATGCAAATTAAAATTGGTAAGAAAGTATGGAATCTAATTATTTTTTAATTTAAATCGAATTAATTTAGAGTCATATGAAAGCAAAATTAATTACCCATTGTAGTAATTAGCCTTTGATTAATTTAAACCTTAGGCTTCTTTCAATCAAGAAACTTGACATAATTATTTTAATGAGCATGGTACTAAATGTACAGAAAGTTATTTGAAGTGGCTAAATTATATGTTTTGAAAATAGGATTAATCAGAAGTCAAGGATAGGAAAATTTAAAGATAATTAAGACATTAAATCTTTAATTAGGATGACAAAATATATTTTTAACAAAGTAAATATCTGGTGTACAAAATAGTTTCATCACTAGAGTTTCCCTAATGAAAGCATTTTACTGCGAAAACTACTGGTAACTACTAGTCAAAATACTGTCAAATTTACATAATTTAACGAGATCATGGGAGATAGTTGTCTGTGTGAGAAAAATAATAGTTCAAAAAGCGAGCTCTGTAGCATTTTATAATGCTTTAATGCAAACAAAACAGGCGGAAAATATTACATTTTCAAATGGCAAAAGAACTACTTAATAGAAACCTAGTAACCCAAGTAATTAGTGCATAACATGTTAACGGTGTTTCCTTTTACTGGCCTCTATCATTTGAAACGTTAGTGTGGCATATTTAACTCCTTACTGCATAGTGCAATGCACTATTTGTTCATCAATACTCTTCCGCCCGGGTTGTGCAGTGGTTCGAGAGCCGTTATACCACACCATGGATACGGGTTGGAATTCCGGAGTCGGCTTGGGTGTAATTTCGCCCGCCTCTTCATGATAAACAACGCTGGTCCCCCTATAGGTGCCTCCATGATAAGGAAACCAGTAATTCCGGTCATGGTAGTACCAATGCTTAAAATCTGCAAGTGCCCGTCATTAGAGGAAAATAAATGCTGTAGTTTCAAATTTTGCTGTTCTTGTTCTTGGATTCTTTGATATTAGAACTCTTAAATTCCTTTTAAAATATCTGATACTTATGCAAAGCCGTAAGTGGAGAATCGCCGTTTTCATAAAAGGGTTTCTCGATTAACGCTCGATTTTGCAAAATATCATCTATTCAGAAGAAGAACAATGAAGAAGTTGAGATGTCTGATATCTTTGCATGTCGGAAGAGTATATCTACATGTATAGCACTATGGAATATTCCAGTTAAAAATGCTACTTTTTCGACAATATTTCAAGTCTGACATGGGAGACTGAGCAAAACATTCAAAAATTTTGGAGATGTCTATGCTATTTGCTTATTTCGTCAAGATACAACGAAATGTTATTTCTCTGTATATTATTTGACGTGAGAAACAAAAGCACTGCATGCCCTTTTTGTTTATGGTTCATTCGGTATTATGTTATCTCGAACAACTATATACGTTGAAAAGCGTTGCACAAAATTTGGAATTATTTATTGACAGCTCGATTATTTTTTACCAAAGGCTGGATCTGCTGCGGTTCATAGAGGGAGATTATACTGATGAGGCTCCAAGGTTTCCACAGTCTTGACTGGTGCCCAAAATAGCGAGTGTAATTGATGGCCTCATTCTAATCTTTTGTACATGATTATACTAGGCTACTGCTTCAATGAACGGAATACCAGGAGAATTCCGTTATGTAGCGATAGACTAAATATGTCGATCCGTAAAACAATAAGGGAAGCGGAGTACCACCTTCGCCGAATCGTTGGCCGGATTTAAAATGTGCACACTGCGTATTTACTCACTTTTATGAGAGGCTTTCTCGTTTGCATCCTACCATTATTTCTTCTTAGGATTTAACATACGGGCCTTTCTTTTGCTTGGGGTATTCAGCTTGTACGCAGACGTCCATTTATAAATTGCTGATGCAGAAACATTTTATTAGTGAAAGACTGATTTAATCAGCTCATTGGTATGTCTTAAAAAAACTAACTGCTTTATATTATATATATATATATATATGTAATGTATAAAAAGGTAATTTGGGTTTTACTAGTTTGGGTATTGGTCAAGCGGGTACTTTCACTGTAAGTTTACTTTCCTGTCATACTTGCCACGCGCGCTCTGGAGCTATGTTTTATTTATTTTGTTATTTGTCAAACATCAGGCCGTCGATTCTGAGTTCTTTAGATGTACACGTGTCCCCACGCCCTTGTAGCCCCGGATGCGGGTCATGTTGGTAAATGTGTGTGGTTCGATCAGAGATAAGAGAGAGGCGGAGTTATGTCTTCGAAAACCACGTGGTTGTGGTAAGCGTAAATACTCCCGCACATCGAAAATCGTCAGACTTCTGCCACTGGAACTGCTTAATGAGTCCACGCTGATTCTTGTACCCGTCTCCCCTCCCCTCTTCTCATTCTAAATTGTAACTTAATTGTAATGTTCAATAAACCCTATTACCTGCCTTAACTCTGAAGCTTTACTTGAAATATCTGACGTCTCAAATAGCCGACAGGATGATTGCCTGTGTGCCAATTAAAAATTTTAAATCGTAAAAAAATTAATGCTCAATAATCCGGGAGACGGGTTCATCGCCCATCGTTCGCAGGAGATGCAGCGCGCCTCTTCGCCGACCAGCCGATGGCCTTTCCCTTGAGTCCGCTCTCCGTCGGCCAACTTTGTCGAGCCCTGCTATGGGAGATTTCAACACCGACTGATGAGTCAGGTTATCTTCTGAAGTACTTCACAGAACGTCCTGTACGTTCTACGCCGTTAATGCCGAAATGGAAGAACGTCTGCATTGATGAACAGCCTATGCGGTATTTCTGCGGCGCTCATCATACCGAAATCTGCGCCTCCTAATTCATCTTTTTTTTTTTCTTTTTCGCACGTTCGCCACAAACCAAGAGAAACTCCTGTCATCATTACGGCGCGGCGGTGCGTCAAAATTTACTGCCTTCGTTGCCCCAAAACAGGGCCTCCCCTTAGAGTGTCCAACTGGTGAATTATTTCCCCCTTTTCTCCGTGCCGATTATTTTTGTTTTTGTGCGTATAACTTAGGTTGACCGAAACTCCTCCTGCCGGCATTGAACTTGTGAGAGAAGATATTTTTTTGTGTGTGTTTTGTTTATTGTTGAAGAATGGCGATTTCAACTTGTGGATATTGATTAAGTGAAGTACGTATATTTTCAGAGTTGAAGTGAACATTAGAGCATTATATTTAAATGGTTATTAATTGTGTGTGTGTTATTTTAAAGTGCTATTTTAGTGTTGATGAAAAAAAAATTTTGATATACCTACATTTTTTTTTCATTAATATAGTATTTTCATTAAGGTAAGATTTTGTAAATTTATTGCAGTATTATTATTAATGTTGCTAAATAAGATTTCTGAATGCAATTATTAAATGCTTCTCCGTTCAGGTAAAAATTTAGAAAAAAATTTCAGCATGTCGTTAGATGGTAAAGAAAATACACAAACTATTGCCACTATGTCCCTGCAAAAAAGTGATGAGTTTATTGCCCCCTTTAATTTTGAAGATAATATGAGTTTTGAAAGTTGGATAGCGTATTACGAACGGTGTTGCTTACAACAAAATAAAGACGAAGACTGGAAATTTCAAAATATAGGAAAATTTCTTAAGGGGTCTGCCTTAACAACATACATAAATAACATAGCAAATTGTAATAATTGGCAAGAATTGATTGAAATACTGAGAGAAAAATATATTTCATGTACCGTGTTTACTTTCATGGATTTTACAAATTTAAAACTAGAAAAAATTTCGAATCTTATAACTTATTTTCATGAAAAATTAGAAATAGGTAGAAAATTGGGGCTACCTAATAATATAATATTAGAAGGATTGACCAATGGTCTTCCTAGTAATGTGAGAGCTCTTTTAACCCTGCAACCACCCAGTAGTGCCACCGAGTGGCTTAAGGTAGCGTCAAAATTAATCAAAATTCACGAACCGCCCCAACAGGCAAGCTTTACCTCCTCGCCCAATAATGCACAAAATCCTAGTTACTTTACACCCAAGCTTCGGAATTATAGACCCTACCATGCTCCTGTTTATAACCGACCAAATTGGCGTCAACCAATTCATAATTCAACCCAAGGGCGAACCCAAATAAATAATTGGCCCCGTTTTCGACCCCTATCTCAAAGTCCTCAAAGTTTACACCACCAAAATAATGTCAATTACCAAGAAAGCACCCTACCTAGAACTCCATGTAGAAAATGTGAGGGGCTAGAGGTAAGTAATGCTTTCCATTGGGCGCATAATTGTCCCTTTAAGAGTAACAACCATATTGCGACAAACCCATACGCGGCACCAAATATGACTCACCCGAATATGACTTCGAACACCACTATTTTAAATTCACAAAATAATGGTACTGAGACCTCGCGAGAAGAGAACTTATGACTATTTACTGTACCCGGGTACCTAAGGAAAAAATTAACTCAACCCAAAATTGACAATTTTGAATTTTTAAGTGTTCCCTGTGTCATAGACACTGACTCTACACTCTCTGTCTTGCCGCAAAGTTTTGTTGGACGATTTAATTTAGAAGTACAGAGAGTTTAACCTTTAAATGTTACTCAGGCAGATGGACTGCTGATACTTGATACAGTGTGTTATGTTAATTTAGAAATTGGAAACATTACTCAGTGTGTAAAATTTTTTATAGTATATTCAAGCCTGCCATATGCCATATTGGGTTTACCAGAGTGTAAAAAGTTTTGTTTATATATTGATTGTGTGAATTTATGTGTTTTTCAAAATAATGTTAGATTACCTTTATACAATTATGATGCCTTACCTATGTCTCTACATTTGAATCAACCCAGTTCTTCAACCGATAGCAAAGCCTCTGAGGAAAGCGTTCCCCCTCAGACTGTTTATAAAGCTATCAATCCAAAATTAGAGGAATTATTAAATAAATATGAGAAAATCTTTGCAAAAAATAAATATGATATTGGTCGTATTAATGTAGAACCTCAGCGTATAAATTTAACTTCTGACCTACCTGTTTTCCTCAGGCCTTATTGAACCTCTCCTAAAGAGGAAGACGAAATTAATTCTCAGATTGAACAATGAAGCTGGTTTAATAAAGGAAAGCAATAGCCCCTATGCTGCACCCGTCACTTTAGCGTATAAACGCGACGAGGGTACCAAAACTAGACTTTGTGTGGATTATCGTAAATTAAATAACATAGTAAAAAATGATGCCGAGCCTTTGCCACGTATTGACAGCTTATTAGATAAATTAAGTGGGGCGAAAATATTCTCAACTCTTGATTTGGCGTCTGGATTTTGGCATGTGCCCATCCACCCTCAAGATACTGAAAAACTAGCCTTTGTAACTAATACAGGTCTCTATACGTTCCAGGTCTTGCTATTTGGCATTAAGACAGGGCCTGCTATATTGAACAGAGTCATGAGAAGAATATTAAATAAATATAAAATTAAATCTGCCTATAATTATTTTGATGACATAATGGTTTTTTCTTCTTCTATGGAAGAACATATGCAGCATTTAGAAACTATTTTCCAAATTTGTTTGCAGGAAAATATTAAATTGAAATTATCTAAATGTAACTTTGCTAAGGACACTATAAAATTTTTGGGGTATGAGGTTAAACAAGGTCAAATTACTCCAGATAATGCTAATATTGAAATTATCAAAAATTTGAAGCCACCTACTAATGTAAAGGAACTACAGAGGTTTCTTGGTTCTGTAAATATTTATAACAGATTTATTGATCAGTATGCAAAATTAAGACGTCCTTTAAATGATTTGTTAAAGAAAAACGCTAAATGGGATTGGTCAACAAACTGTCAGAAAAGTTTTGAAACCTTAAAATATATTTTGATATCTAAACCTGTGTTACAACTATACGACGTTAAATTACCTATCCATGTATTTATTGATGCATCAAATTGTTCAGTTGGAGCTGTGTTGAAGCAGCCGGATGCCTCAGGTATCTTGCACCCGATTGCATATCATTCGAGATCGCTTCGATCATATGAAAAGAATTACACTATAACTGAATTAAAATGTTTGGCTATCGTTGATGCCCTTGATAAATTTTATCATTACCTTCACGGTCAAAAATTTGTCATTCATACTGACCACGCGGCATTGGTTTGGTTAAAAAATACCAAAAATTTAAGAGGAAGATTATTCCGCTGGTCCCTTAAATTAAGTATGTTTGACTATGAAATAAAGTACCTAAAGGGCTCAACAAATGTCGAAGCTGATATGTTATCAAGGATTCCTCCTTCTCAACATCTCCAACTAATTCAACCTTCGGTTTTATTGTTAGATGCTGAAGAAATTAAAAATCAACAATTAGCAGAAAATATGCATGGTCCTAAATATAAAATCATTAATGATTTAATTACCATAAATAAGAAAGGATTCAAAAAAAATAGTGGTGCCTATGAGCTTAAGAAAAACTTTAATGAAAAATGCACATGAAAATTTTGGCCATCCTGGTGTTCAAAAAATGTTAAGTATAATTTCACCTTCCTATTATTGGCCTCATATGACTCAAGATATTTCCAATTATGTTAAACATTGTTCGACTTGCCAATTTAACAAAAAACCTAAACAGAAGAAATTTGGTTTGTTACAGGCTGTACCTGCTACTGATAAACCCTTTGAATGTCTTTCTATTGATACTGTAGGAGGTTTCAACTATTACAATTCAACAAAAAAATACCTAAATCTAATAATTGACCATTCTACAAGATATGTTTGGGTCTTTCCTTCGAAAAGTGTCAGTACTGAAACCTATGTAAACTGTCTAAAACAAATATTCAACATTCAAGTTCCTCAAAAGATACTTAGTGATAGAAATGCAGCTTTTACTGCTTCGCGTTTTAAAAAATTCCTCAAGAACTACAATACTAAATAACTATTAACTTCAGCTCATCATCCACAGACAAATGGAAAAGTAGAGAGGGTAAATCAATCCATAGTTACTAGATTAAAATGTAAAGTTAACTCTTCACCTTCTAAAATTCCTTGGACTAAGTTACTAGAGCAGGTTATTAGTGAATATAATAACACACCTCATTCAGTAACGAAGTTTACACCCATGTATTTAATGTTTGGAAAATTGCCATATGACTCACCTATTTCGGAAAATACCTATCCTCCTGTTGATGAAGCTCGAAAATTAGCAAAAGAAAGGACAATAGAATTTCATAATAAAAATAAAATTAGATATGACAATAAATTCATAGAAGCTAATTTCGAACCAGGAGATCTTGTAATTTATGAAGAATTTAACTACCCAAATACACGTAAATTATCTCCTACTTTTTCAGGTCCTTATTCAATTGTAAACAAATGTTCTTCAGTCACATTCGAAATTGATAAACCTAATTACCATATTAACACTAGAAGCGCCAGAGCAGTCATTTTGACTGTTTTCGCCATTTTAGTTTGGATTCCTAAAAGACCCTTTACTTTAGGAAGTCATGATTTTTTGAATTCTCCTAAAAAACCTTGAAAATTATTGGCACCAAATATGCAATGAATGAAAATAAAATTAATGAAAATATTTTTATGTATACCTAGAAGCGCCACGAGCAGTCAAATTGACTGCTAGTGAAATTGAGTTTATTCATCGTTATTTATCACGCAGAAAAAATCTTACCATGAAGAAACACTTCCCCTACATATTCCTTTCATTCACTATTTCTCTAATCCATGAAATAATTGTAATTTTCCGCCCCCTTCCCCAGCCCCCCCCCTCTTTCCGCTCCTGTTTTTTGTTCACCCCTTTCGTGATTACAGAAACATTTTATCTATTTCCTTTCACTGCCTACCAAGCTAACCTTTTCGCACTTTCAAGAATTTCTCCCCATATGTCATAATGTAAAAGTAATCTTTGTCGTAGCCCTGTAGAAAAACTTAAGTCCTATATACATCAAAATCAATACCGGTCTTACGATGGTTATTTATAACATATATACATATTTGAGCTCAATCGAATGCCCCGTTTAGTAGCTATCATGTTCAATCACATACACGCATACATACATACATCTCGTAAAAATAGAATAAATGAATTCAGAAGACCTCAAAACGTGTCAATACACCAAAATCTCGAAGTCGAATTTTTTCATGATTACAATACTTTCCTTACATGGTACATGTTCGGAAAGTAAAAATGTACAGAAACAGCAGCTTTGAACAACGAAGCGAACTGGTCAATAGCTTTAGAAGAGCTTGATGCTTTTATTGCTATTATTTATGCTAGATGAGCATATGGTTGCAATAATATGTATTACGATTTTCTGTGGAACAATACTTGAGATCCTCCTTTTTTTAAAAAGAAACAATGTCCCGCAATCGTTTTCGAGATATCATGAAAAATCTAAGATTTGATTTGAAGTCAAACAGGAGTTAACGTTTAGAAACTGATAAGTTTGCTAATTTTTCAGACATCTGGAACACATTTATAGAAAACTGCGCTCTTCCTTATAGACAGGAGAAAATCTGGTGGTTGATGAACAACTATTTCCATCCATTTCCATCCTAAGTTAGGTGCAAGTTAATTCAATGTATGCCGAATAAACCAGATAAATTTGGTGTAAAATTTTGGATGCTAGTTGATGTTGACTCTAAGTTTATGTGAAATGCTTTTCCATATCTTGGAAAGGATGACGCAAGAAATAAAAATGAAAGCCTTCCTGAATATATAGGAATGCGCCTTCTGAGCCCTTATCTGAATACAGGTAGAAATGTGACAGCGGACAACTATTTTTCCCCGCTTTCATAGCTAAAAAACTTAAAATGAAGAATACAAGTTTTGTGGGGACAGTAAGAAGACATAGAAAAGAAATTCCGCATGAGATCAGGAAATCAAAAACCCAGCTTCACGAAACAGTTTCACTGAAAAATGGAGACACTACACTGACAGTCTATCAGGGTAAAAAGAATAAAAATGACCTGCTTGCATACAGATGTAAATGTAGAGTCATAAACTGTGAAAAAACTTCCAGCAACAGTAGAATTCTACAACAAAACCAAATGTGGAGTTGACATAATTGACCAAATGACGCGTAAATATTCTGTGCGGACTGCTTCCCGTAGATGCCCCGTGCATATTTTCTATAATATGCTGGATTTGGCAGGAACTAATGCCTGTATTATCTACCGAGAAACGAGTAGTAAGTCTATAACAAGACATAACTTTCTTTTTCAATTGGCAGAAGAATTGAGAGCGAGTCTTTTGAAGAAAAAGGCAAGTGCACAACTGCCCTCGGGAGTTTTCGAATACCACTAAAAAAAAACTCTCAAAAAAGAGACGTCAGTGCCAAATTGGATTTTGTAAGAACAACAAAATAAGTGATATGTGCCAGAAATGTTCACATTTCAAATATGGTAAATGCACTTCCAGCATTGAAAAAATTCTAAATGTAAAAATTGCGAATAGCATTAAAATGAGTTTTAATAAAAAGTAAGTAAAAATATTTTTTGTAGAATGTATTTTAGTAAAAATTAACATTTAATTCTTTAAAAAAGATTTTTAAAATACCATGAACTTTTTGTACTTAAATAAATGTACAAAATTCTTTGAGCAGTCAATTTGACTGCTGCTGGCGCTTCTAGGTAGGAAGAAAGTGCGGCGCTTCTAGTGCTAAGAAACCTACGGAAATAGTTCACTCTTCTAAATTAAGACCTTATTTCCCTCCTGACAAATTAAAGCTAGCCCACGAAGGTGATTAAATTTAATTAACAATAATTGATCTTAAAAAAAATAGAAAAATAGAAAAAGAAAAAAAAAAATGTATTCAAAATTTCTAAGTGTTGAGTTTGGAACCCTGACTACTCGACATAAAGTCTATCGTCTATCCTTTTTTCTTTTATGCTTCTACCAACCTTTCTCTGTCACCCGCTTCTCTTAGTCATTGAAGAAGTCCCCAAGGCCGAGTGTGTGCGGTGTAAGTAAAACTGCACCTTTCTTCTTTGTATATTTTATAGATATTATGTAAACAATAAATGAAGCTAGACTTAGACTAGGCTGGGACTTCCTTTCAATAATCCCCCAGTTTTTCCCAACTGTCTATTGAGTCATTTCTTCCCCTTTTTTGGAAGCTATGAGGCAATGGCCAAGTTTTCTCTTTCGTAGTTGACAATTGTCTTCCTTTTTCGGGATCATGTGAACCCATTTTTGTTGTTATACTATGGAGAGTTTAAAGTTTGGGCAAACTTAAAATGCCTACAAGTGGTATTTACTATACCCCATACCTGTGTGATGGTACTGCTGTTTCACAGCTATGGTTTTCGAAATTTTCTACACACTACGCACATTTTTACAGTTTTTTTTTACATTGCCTTTACATTAAATAAATTTACTCCATTTTGCCAACTGCATTTTGCCAACTATTTTTCCAAGTTATTTTCATTCCATTCACTTTATGCCATGCAAGCCAAAGCCATAAGTATTTGCCAAAGAAAATGAATGTCAGCCATGTTTATTCCATTTTGTTTAATTATATTACTATATTGTTGTACAGTATTATTGTATCCCACCTAGGTTGTAAATATTTTACTTGTGATATTTTGAAAAAATTTATGCGCACTCAATGTTTTATTGTTTATTGTAAGATTTTCGTACTATTGCATCATTATGTTTTGTTAAATTTTAGAAACTGCATCTTACCTCTCAAGTGTTGTACAGCATAACTCCAGAATTCTAGTCACAAAATTTAAGGTGTCTAAACTTGAAAATTAGATTAGTTCGCAGTTTTAAGATTAGGTTGCAAGGACGTCTGACTCGCAAGTGAGAGACTGGCCACCTCAATGATATTGCTCGTCAGATTTCTTTTGCCGGGGGGGATATTGTAATGTATAAAAAGGTAATTTGGGTTTTACTAGTTTGGGTATTGGTCAAGCGGGTACTTTCACTGTAAGTTTTACTTTCCTGTCATACTTGCCACGCGCGCTCTGGAGCTATATTTTATTTATTTTGTTATTTGTCAAACATCAGGCCGTCGATTCTGAGTTCTTTAGATGTACACGTGTCCCCACGCCCTTGTAGCCCCGGATGCGGGTCATGCTGGTAAATGTGTGTGGTTCGATCAGAGATAAGAGAGAGGCGGAGTTATGTCTTCGAAAACCACGTGGTGTGGTAAGCGTAAATACTCCCGCACATCGAAAATCGTCAGACTTCTGCCACTGGAACTGCTTAATGAGTCCACGCTGATTCTTGTACCCGTCTCCCCTCCCCTCTTCTCATTCTAAATTGTAACTTAATTGTAATGTTCAATAAACCCTATTACCTGCCTTAACTCTGAAGCTTTACTTGAAATATCTGACGTCTCATATATATATATATGTATGTATATATAATAGCTAAACTTACGTAGTATGGAATCCCAAATAATTCATAGAGAAAGTGATAGCACATAATAACAATTAAAAAAATGGAACCAAGAAAAAAAATTTGGAAATCCAGTGGCCATAAATATTTTAAAAAACAGAGCTATCAAAGCTAAAGAGAAGTGAGAAAACAAGCGAGGTGAGAACTTGGGGGCTTAAGCTTAACTTCATGAACCCAACAATGATGTGCAGATGGAATGGAAAATTAAAATGGAGTACTCCATTTTCAAGTATCACCATACTCACATTTCAATTTAAAAGAAAAGAAAAAATAGCTAGGTTTCTGCAGGTTATCTGACAAAAAGAGTCATTTTACGTAACCTGGGGGTACGACCATAGTTATAAGGTAAAAAACAACATAGAAGCAAACCAAACATGAAGGTCGAAGCTCAGTGATGTAGCCAATACTAGAAATCGATGCCAACAGAAAAAATTAAGTGACATAAATAAAACAGCTAAAGTCAAGGAGTAAAAAGATAGAGAAAGAAAAAAAAACGCAGATAAAAATGCTGCCAAAACCATTTTAATTTATCGAGAAATCCAGAAAATGGAAGGGAAAAAGATAAATAAATAATAAATAAATAAATAAATAAACACGATTACTCTAGTAAAGCTAACCTATGAGTAACACAGTAGAAGCTTTAATAGCTAAGAAGTACTAAGGAAAGATGCTAAATAAAGAATTAAGGGGGGAAAAAGGTATTGAAATTAATAATATTAATTATAATAATAATATTACACATGTATTAATTGTTATTAGTGCTAATATTATTCTATGATATATATGTAAATTTGCACTTAGTAAGGCTTATATTTGGTTCAGTAGAGTAAAAAGAAAAATACACCTCAAAAAGAATAAGTAGCAGTAATCAACAATTCTACAGTGGTTTTTTTTTAATAATTTCTTTTGTATAAAATATATAGAATATATTTTAGGATTTTTTAAAAGTATTTTTGGGAATTTTAAATAACCAACATCAGCCCTATACTCACCATCCAATAACCTAATTTGGACATACAGTTTTATTTATTACATTTTGGATATATTATTGATCTTAGAAATCTACCTGGATATTTATATTTAAGAGTTGTTTTATATATGTATGTTAAGGTATTAGCCTTAAGCCTAAAAACAAATGTGTGCATACATATATATATATTGTATAACATTACAAATCAAAAGCCCACGAAAATCTCATATTTCTGGAACTACGCAGTTTAATTCAGTTGGAACACAGAAATCCGCATTCAAAAACTGCGATTACTACACGGTCCCTTACAACTCCTTTGTAATTCTGTAGACGGTCCCGGCAGCCAGCCAAAAAGGCGTCTTAAAGTCATAACAAACCCTGGAAAAACCAATGCCCAGTAGTAGCTCTTGGCGAATAATTGCAATGATTTTTGGTCATGAGACACGACCTCAGAAGGTGATAAAAGCGGATGCATCATTACTTGCACATTAAGCGGATACATCCAAGAGTGGGACTTTCCGCGCGACGCAGCTGCTTAATAAATTAGTATCCCGTCGTCAAATAAAATCATGTAATCGCAGTCGGAGTTCGACTCATTCCTTCCATCCACCGGTGCGGCCGGCCGAAGAGGGGCTCTAAGCCACAGTCCTTACCCATTCACGCCGCATCGCCTGCTCTGCCCGTCAACGCTGCACCAAACCGCAGCTACGTTTTTCACCCCACGCGGAGATTGCGCCTCGACTCTTCCGGTCCACGACTACACAACTTTCCCGTAACCGCCTAATGCTACATATATATATATATGTATGTGCGTGTGTGTGTTCTTGTAAGCCTGAAATATAAATATATTGAAATGCCAGCCAAAGAAAAAGATTTCTAGTACAGTATTTTCGTAGTAGTATTATCAGTGCTATGCAAATGATGGAATATTATTTTTACATCTCTTTAATGCCTTTTTTTTAATGCAATTTAAGAAATTCTCATGAAATTCAAAGTGATGCTTTTAATTAAAAAAATTCATTTTTGCGTTTCATGCTATTTTTACAAAAAAAAAAATCTCCGATGCAAATAAGTTGATTAACATGGTTTAGATATATAACTTGACCTCCAACAAAGCAATTTATCATTTAAACACAACAATTAATCTATCACATATAAATGTAATTAGAAAAATATCGTCGAATCCATTTTACATTAATTATAATAAAAGTTAGTACAAACAATCGACGTTATATTGTACCATTATACATAGTGTCCCAGAAAGGTGGTAACACACTTTTATTCTTTATCTATTAGATATAAGTGAGCATTGTAAAGGGAAGAAATGTTAAAAATAATGTAGGGAAAAATACCTTAAGAAAACGATCCTCTCGTTACTTTTCAGATATTTACACTTTTTAAACTTGTATACGATACCCGTACAAAACTCTCCAGTTAGTAAACTGTGCCCCATATACTAATGATTTTATGAGCAAATTTTTAACTTTTCATCATAAAATGTTTCAGACAAATCTTTAAACGAACTATCACCGGGACTATCCATTGAATGTAAACACTTATTGTTAGAGAAAGAAAATTATTTCTTT
Source organism: Cheiracanthium punctorium (assembly GCA_038373885.1). Taxonomy (NCBI): domain Eukaryota; kingdom Metazoa; phylum Arthropoda; class Arachnida; order Araneae; family Cheiracanthiidae; genus Cheiracanthium; species Cheiracanthium punctorium. Next base: position 751,421 of record JAWZYV010015837.1, on the reverse strand, counting down.
TACAATTTCTGTACGATCCTTTAAATTCTATCGTGTGACGTGATTTGCTTTTCTAGCAGCCATTGAAAAGCACTTTAAGCGTATAGTTATCTTCATACTCTTGATACTTTTACGAAATAATTCTCAAATTTTGAACATCACCACATTAGTCTATGCGACACATTTTACTTACTGGAAAATTTTTTGTACGGGAGTTGAATACAAATTAAAAAAGTGTTCACCCTCCAAAAAAAAAGTATTCGAACAAGAAAGAAATTTCCTATTTTAGATTTGCGAATAATAATTAAGTTTTTGAAAAACGCACAACTTGATAGAAATATAGAAAGTCATATTTATACATAGCCTAATTCATATTCTTTGATAAATAATTTTTAATATACGAAACGAACGTAGGAAATTTCTCTCTTGCTCGAATACTTTTTTTGGAGAGTGTAGCTATCTGAAATTGAACGAGATAAAATTTCCTTAACTTAGTCTGTTTTTTTTTTAACCTTATTTTGATATTTTTCGACTTGCACATTAACCACTTATCACTAATATATACAGAATCAAAGCGTTCATCCACCTTTTTGTTAATACCCTGTATAAAGCCATGTAAACGAGCAGATAGGTGTAAGTGCTTGAATATCAGTTCGATAAATTTTGAAAATATTTTCAATTTTAGTATGGAACCCCCCCCCCCAAAAAAAAAAAAAAAAATTAGAAATTCTTTTTTTTTCTTTCCTAGGTATAATTTTATATTTATTTTGAATGAATGCTTTATATTACAGTAAACTATCAAATTACAGATTTCAAATAGTATTAGTATAAAAAAATAAAACTAGGACACATTTTTAGAATCTATATTTGCTTTGTAAAAGTAAAGGGCGATCTATTTATTGCCTTAATTATATGTAATCGTAAGTTAAACAAGAAACATGAAGACACATTTAGTTAGTCTAATTAAGTGCATTAACAACGAATAATTAAGTAAATGAAAAAACAATGTGCAGGAAAGACTTGCTGTACTTTCCAACGAGATTGATTCATTCATATTCCAAAAAAGAGGTAACGGTTCTAAGTAAATTTGTCTGCGATATAATTGCATTTATTCTCCCCAGCAAACATTTCGCGGCGTTAATTCTAGATTTGATTTGCATAAATCTATATTCCACAAGTTTCGCTATGTTATTCTTAGGTTTACCTAAAATTTATACACATAGGAAGCGTAATTGGTTAGACAAGCAAGAGCAATGCAGAAATAGAATAGATGCTTAAATGTGTTAAGTCAACGAAAGTTTAAAGAGAAAATCTCAGAGGAACCGAGAATGAGTTAATATGTGCAAGGAAAATACAGATCGACAGAACATAGCTAACTCAGAATTCCATAAGATAAGTTATAATTTTCAGACCCGTGTTGTTTTAAGATGTAAGCTACACATAATTAACTTTAAAAGTTTTCCTTATAAATTATGAATAGTTGCATGTAGCTATATTTTGCGGAGAAAGTAATTTATGACAATAAAAGCTGTTTTGAATTATATGAGATATTTAGAAAAGTCCAGTTGGTTTTGTGTAAAAGCTAACATCGACGGAATAATCTATACTCCGTTATTAGAATATTTTCATGTTATGACAGTCCAGATTTCCTGTTAAATTTTTGTCTATTATTTCATGACAGGCATTTATCCTTTTAGGATGTTGCAGTTATGATGACACAGCTACATAACGGCTGCGTGAGTTAACAATTGAACTACAGTAGAAAAGAAGTAGTTTATTAAAAAGAGTTAGTAAATTCAGCTGCAATGAATAAAGGGAGTCTGATCTGTTATAAAATTTCACCATTTCTCAAAATTTCAAAGCAAAGATAATTAACAAATTCTAAGGAATATAGTAAAAATAATTCGTTTTTCGACAGGGAGGAAAAAATACATTAAATAGACAATCAAATATTTTTAAGAAATTGCAGAAAAATATGAATCAATATGGTCCAAAGAAAAACTAAATGTAGCACTTCTGTTCCTTGTGTGTTAATTTTATATGTTTGTTTTTGTAGCTATTCTTGAAAAAATGTTATATTTATACCGCACACTACAAGTTAAGCTGAAATTTATTGAAATAACAAATATATTAATTTGTTGAAAGAGAGATTTGTGCAGCGCATAGATCATCAGGGCATTATATCAATTTACCGCTCCGTTTTTTCGATAAAATATTTCCCTTATCAACATTTTCTACCGCTGTTTCTCATTTATTTATCGCTTAATTATTCTTCATAAGCTGTTCTCTGCTTCACGTGCACTGCTCAGATAAAAATCAGAAAATTAAATATTTATTTTCTCTAATACTATGTTGCAGAGATTGACTCATTAGAGTACGCAAAGTGCGTGTGACAGTTTTCCGCAATGGTTTTTTTTGGGGGGGTGAAATGTGCTGATATGCTCGGAGAAAGCTTTGTGGAATCGAAGATTATCCGAAAAGAAATAATTAAATAAACGAAACAATAATAATAATCAATAACAGTCATTAAAAATATTTATCCATAAATCTGCCATCATTACTTATTTGATAAGTGCTGCATGCAAGTCTTTTTGACAACCGCCCCCCCCCCGCTGGGGTTCATTCTATTCGGCGAGGATAGGTAATTAGAATCGGTACTCATGCCTTTCTTTTAAGTATTTTACCTGAACTTATTTAACACAGAATCATTTTTTTACTGCATGTAATTTACTTTTGCATTTTTCTGCTGCATTACACTGCATTTTTTTACTGCAATGCTTTACTGCAATGCTTTTTACTGCAATTTATAAGTTAAAATATATGTATGATAATCAACTTAGACACATTTGAAAATATTTTCGGCGCTATTTAAAAAAAATAATTCTCTTTTCAACACATCAGTTGAAAGAAATGCATGTAAAACCTATTATCTTTATAACATCCTTAAACAGACAATAGGAAATACATCTGAGAGCTTTTTTTTCTGCAGACTTTTCAAGTATTGTAAAAATGTATAGTACTCTGTTTCCTTTGCAGAGCATGAAAAGAATTTAGAAATGAAACATATTACAGCAGTTTAAAGCAGAAAAATATTATGAGTTCCGAAGGATGCAGCAGTTAAAAGAAATGGAATTTTAAGCTTTGATACTTAAAAATGTTATTGTGTATAAAGAATACTCGTTTATTTGAGAGTTGAGATATTCACAGAAAAGTGCAAAAATTCCTTTATTATTATTTTTTTTTTTCGAAAACTTTTTTGAGAAGACAGAAAATTAATCATGTTGAATGAGAAATATGTTATTTAAAAAAATTATCTAAAACAGTTTTTGTTTTCTTTTAATTTTAGAAAATGTGTTTAAATTAAAAAAAAATCTTAAAAGCAACATGTGATTCCCCCCACCCCTTTTTCTTCTTTTTTTTCTACCATAAGAATTCACAGATGTGTGAAAGCGTATCTTAAGACATTTGTCTATACAAAGTTCATTATTTACTTAGCAAGACTATGATGAGCACTACGAAAAGCCGTTTTACCTAAATTTTTGTTTTACCTAAGCACATACTCATATATTTGTTTTGAATTATTCAAACCATGAAATTGTACCATGTAAATGCTTAATTGAAAACCATGTAAGTGCTTAATTTTTAAGTTTGAGCATTATTAATCAATTTCGCACCTTGTTGACTTTAGTGTTACATAACTTAATGTCAGGAGTTATTTGCCCAAAATTTGTGACTCCTGGCGTTTTCGATTTACAAGTATCGCCATCTAGTGGGGAAAAGATACCAAATAAATCAACTTGCTCATATTATCAAACGAAAATTTGCAGGCATAGTGTGATAATTAAGCAAGACATAGTGAATGAACTAAAATAGAATAATGTAGCACACATGTACGATACTGTTTTGGGTCACGATAATTTCACGCACGCAAGCGATGGTGCGTACAGGTTTGTTGTAAAAGTGTAAATAGAGCTCTTTTGTATTTCAGAATCTTCTTTGGTATTTTTCCTCCTATAGTTAACGATAGCGAAACTTGGAAAATTTCAAGAGCATTGCAATTTCATGAAATAAGAATGTATGTACATTGTAACCCTTCTCGAGCATAGCTGAATATAATTCACTCGTTTGTTTTTAGTGCTCTAATTTATGTTTAAATGCTTTGGCAAAAGAATTAAAAAATTTCGTTAAGTTTAGAATAGCGCATTTCCCATTAAAATGCTCTGAATTTCGCTGATAGATGTTTTAGAAGTCATACAAGAAAATATATCTATCTCACGTTTTTTAGATGTAAATATTCTTAGAAACGCACTTAATTTTCAGGAAATGAAAGAAGTGAACGATATTTCTACTTATAAGAATTCGCCTTATGAAAAATGTATTGATAATTTGTGGATATTTTGCATCACATAAAATAATTTTGGTGTATGAAAGCCCATATTCTGTAATTGCTTAAGCATATTAAGGGAAGAGTATCATAAAACATTATTAAATGGATAATGAACTTTCAAATTGCAAAATGTATTTCTGAAATTTAAGCTTCCAATTTTCTTGAACTGATGAATGTTCGTCTGTACATATGAATGAGAAAAATATAAAAACTTTTAAATACCATTTTCTCATTTGCGAGTTTTCCTAATAAACTAGTGATGTTATGCATTTGATAATTATAAAATATTCACATATGATATTATTTCGATACTTTTAAAATACAGTTATTCAATAGGATCGTTTATTTTGATTTTCCAGTTCCCATGAAACGTGGAATGCATCTACGCACAGCGTCAAATAAAATAACGGTGCTACTAAAAGTTCTGATTATGAAGACTTTTAATTAAAAAAGGCTTATTTAAGTTTATTTTATTTATTTATAAATTATTGCTTACATATTAATATTTGGCAAAGTTTTATCCGGTATATAAAATACAACTTGTTTAAATTTGAAAAGTCTTGTTAATAGATAGAAATAATTTTTCCGCACCATTTTAAATGAAGTTACCTTATATTATACACTTTCATCAAACTCGCAAATTCAACCTGTGAAGCTTACTGCACACTTATTACTTTCATTAATCAAATTTAATTATCATTTACAGTACATATTTAATTATCATTTACAGTACTAGTATTGCTTGAAGTGCTGTGTTTCTACTTACAAGCTGTAGTACGATTGAAGATAGCATAATAGAAGTATTAGAAGTCAAATTTTCTGATTTTAGATAAACAAAATCAGATGATAATATCAATTTTAATCGTTTAAATACCTATCTACGAAAGAGAAATATGATGTTTATATTAAATCTTAATGAAATTTAAAAGAAATATGCATAACAAAAACATTATGTACAATTGTAAATGATTGTATTTGTTTTGTATAATATTTGATTAAAAAATAAGTGTAGTTGCTATCTCAGAAACTTCCCGAAATTGGATATTTTTATCTTTCGAGAACCCTTACAAAATGAAAAACTAAAAAGAAATATTTTTGGAAAAGCTGTTCTTGGATATTATTTTCAAAGTCTCATTAGTTTATTGGTTATATGTCTACACTTTCAAATGGATACGACAAGTTTAGATTCTATTAGAAAGTAATTTTGTTTATTAGATTTAAAAAAAGGATTTTAAATTGAAAAAAGAACAGCGTTTGAATCTCAGTTGTAATTGAATTTGTTTATTCAATGCAAGTAGATTTAATAAAACTGAATTAGATGTCAAGTTGAATAAAATTAAAGTATCGTTATCTGTTTGAGGAAATATTAAATGAATGTAAACATCTTCCAAAACTTAAATCTCTTTTTATTATTTTTCTCGTCTATATAAATGTGATGAGAAATTATTAAATTATTTTTTAATGTAGAGATTGGATTTTGTATATGGGTATGTTTATCGTCATATGCATAGTTAAGTATTTCATGTTGAAAATCTCTGGATTGTTTCGAGAATCTTTCATGAACTTTTGACATGAAGGTTTGCGTGTCTTAAGATAGATATTTTTATTGATTTAATTTATTATTAGTAAAACTCTTTAGTAAACAGAAAGATTAATATATTAAGTAGATACTATACATATTATGATGCAGTAAATATATTGTCTAGAAATGCTTTAAAGTGTATACTTTTTAAGCAGATATTTAACGCAAATATTCTGCAAGGAAAAGAGTACACAACTCGGTTTCACTATACTCTAGAACTCAAATTTACAAGTGTTAGTGACTAAAAAACCCTATTTAACGACCAAGACAACCCTCCCCTTAGACACATAGGTCTCATTTATCTTGGTCTTTACAAAAAAAAAAGACGAATGTTAAGCTAATCTTTTCTGTTGAAACTATCGCGGCTATGTATTAAAGTAGGATTGTTTATCATTTATTTTTAGTTGTAAGACGGCCGTCGGGCGTTAAAAATTGTTAAATATAATGAACACAATTAATTTAACATGCACGAAACATTTATTAACGCAATGCATTATACTCCAATCCATATTATCTCAATGAAACTCCCTATAATAGTTTCTAACTTAAATACTCCATGTTTAAGCAGAAGAAAGTTGTTAATTTATTTTAATCTCTTGAAAAATGTCAAACTCTGTAATCTCGAGTAGCTTTTTAGAATCGTACAAGTTGCTAATATAACGCATATTTTTTGGAGGAGTTTATCAATATTTTGCAGTTTTTAATCTATGACGACACGTTTTTGACTGCCTGCAAATAAAACCCTGGTTTTTCACTTGATTAACCCTGGTCAGTTCACCTATTTAATTTCTTAGCGGAGTAATAGCAAGAAAAAAAGAAAAGAACGTATTATTTCTAATTAAGTTTTAAAAAAAGAACCATATTACTAATCTTTCTACAGCCGAAAACATTCAGAAATTTATGAAAAATTATTCATCACTGTGATCAATTTAATTGTGAAAAATAATTATGAGACAATAAAATAACATATATCATCAGCAAACTTGTAGTAAACATACTAATCGTGTTGCGTTACGCAGAAGCTGTTAAAAAGCCTGGGAAATTCTCAGTGATCTTATTTCAATTGCAATCGCTCTAGTAGCGTTTTTATATAAGCAATTTTTTAATAATCTATCCTTTGGTAATAATATTTGGAGCTTATTTTTTTGAGCCGAAATCCCATATTCAAAAAATTTCACTATTTTCTGATGATGGTTTCAACTGTAGAGATTTTTGAAGTTAGGTCTTTTATTCAAAAGCGCTTAATTTCATGAAATAAATACGGGAAAAGACTACAGGCACATATATCTATTTATACAGGGTGTCCCAAAAACAGTGAATTAAGCTTGTATTCCTTAAATATTTGATCATAGACCCACAGAATAAATTACAAAATTACTTAAAAGACAGGTTCAAAATTTAGTGTATCCATAAAAAAATTCAGTAGATTAAATCAAAAATAATACGAAATTAAAATTTTTTTCGGTCCACGTATAAAAATGTTCCCAATTAGTAAAATGTTCTCTGTACATTAATGGAGTCTTATATAAAACTTTATTATTTGATCCTAAAAATTATCGGAGTTATTAAAATATATATTTGCTGACTTAAAACACATTTATACAGCCTCTCAGCAAATTTATTTAAACATATCTTCAGCCTTTTTAGGATAAAAGTCTGAAACTTTGTACAGCTCCTAGTTAAAGTAATGGTATGCGATTTTCTGATCGGGAATTTTTGTGTACGTGGCTGTATAAAAGTGTATATTTTGTATTTATTTAGGTATAATCTTCTGAAAATTTTGATTGATAGCATCAAATTTCGTGCGTATTTCTTTACGTAACTTTGCAAGTTAATGTTTATATCTATAATCAATATTCATGGAATAAAGGTCTAAATCATTGTTTTTGTGGCTACCTCTATATTTCTTCTTGCAATACATTAAACTTGGGGAGTTGTCTCCGATTGAATTTTTACAGAATAAGTGAAAAATATTCCAACCAAACGACTGACGCTTACAATCAAGAAAGTGTTTTGGAACTGTAAAAACATTTCTTTTTTTCTCTAATTTCTATTCATATTTTGTTTCGGAAAAAAAAGTACAAACTTGGAATATGCATTTTTTAAAATATACATAGCAAATGCATGATAGTTCAATGATGTATCCAAAGAATGGGTAAACAATATTTAAAAAAAAATGCATACAAGCTGGCGGTACATTTCTATAGAGAATCCAGAATGCCTAGTTCTTTGATGATGAATGATCCCATCTTCGCTCTGTGTTTCGATGAGCTACTCAGATCCGGAAATGAACTAGCATGAGCAGATAAGCTGAGTTCTCCGAAGTACTGAATTCCTGCTAGGAGAGGGAAGATATTGATTAGTTAAACAGGCTGTGGAAAATACATTACGAATCTTAAAGCGGTCTTTCTCATTTACGTTTTCGTTCGAAACAATATTCAGAAGATTTTTTGCGTACGTCTATCTTGTGTATACACTTATTGCATCCGAGATATATATACAAAAGAAAATTAATTTTAGCCCTACCATTTTTAAAATTTGAGAGGATATTTATGATTGTATTTTCAGGACGGTTATAATTGAACCTCCTCTTTGAACAGCAAACTGCAGCTTGAAAAGGTGAGCCGATTGCGACGGTCGAATTTGGCAAATGCATTTTGCTAAAGATCAAAAGGACGATTTTTAGAAGTTTAATAAAAAAAATGTAACCTAGGTATGAGCTACTCACTTCCGGAAATGAAGTAGCATGAGTAGATAAGCCGAGTACTCCGAAGTAGTGAATTCTTGCTAGGCGAGGGAAAGTATTGATTAGTTGAACAGGCAGTGGAAAATACATTACAAAACTCAAAATGATGTTTCTCATTGTTTGCGTTCGAAACAATATATTCAGAAGTTTTTTTTACGTACATCTATTTTGTTTATTATACTTATTGCACTGGTATCGATAAATGTACCAAATAAAATTAATTTTAGCTACACTATTTTAGAAAGTTTGCAGAATATTTATGTGTGTGATACAGTACTGTTATTATTAAACCTCCTCTTTAAACAGCATTCCTTACCTGGAAATGGTCAAACGATTTCCAAGATAAAATTTGGCAAATGCATTTTACAAAAGATCAAGAGGAAGATTTTATTAAAAGTTTAATAAATAAAATAACCTAGATATGAGCTACTCAGATCAGGAAATCAACTAGCATTAGCAGATAAGCTGAGTGCTCTGAAATACGGAATTTCTGATAGGCAAGGGAAATAATGATTAGTTATATAGGGACTGGAAAATATATTACGAAACTTAAAGCGTTCTTTCTCATTAACGTTCTCTGTAGCAATATTATTCATTTTATTACGTACTTATCTATCTGATACAATGCACTTATTGTGCTCGCTGGCATCGGCATATGTACCAGAGAAAAATCATTTTAGCTACACTTTTTAAAACTTTAGGGAAAAAAATAGGGATTGTATACTGGGCGTTTATAATTGCACTTTACCGAAACAGCATTTTGAAGCTGAAACGTTTGACCTGATTGCCACCAAATTTCTCAAAGGGATTGTAAACAAAATGCACGCAAGGAAGTTGTCTTGTAAAATTCAGTTTAAGAAATTTTACTATTCGGCACCTTGCGTCAAAGCTAAAAGTATGTTCCAACCGAGTTAATAAATGCTCAAGAACTATTGAATAAACTTTGGAATTATTTGTACATTTCGAATTATTCATTTGCATTGTAAATTTGTTGTGTTTCCATGCAAAGAGCAAGATAGTGGACATAATTGAACTATTTTTTGCAATTTTCATACAGGCTATATATGTACAAAATTTGGTTACAATCTGTTCACCCGTATGGCTGCTGGTCTCTGTTTACATGAGAAGTTTAATTATAACCGTCTTGTATATAGCAGGCTCGTTAAACATCTCGTTTGTGATAATATAAGATGTAGAAATTTTCTTTAAATCTATATTCATTAAAATCTATATATATATATATATTTCTAACGTATAAACTTATTAAAAACAACATGTGGTGGTGGCTAGCATGAAAATTACAAAAGCCTGATACAAGTGAGTAGAAGAAAAGTGTCATAAAAATGGAAATCCAAAAAGACCATGTCGTTGGCGATAAAACACACACTTGGCTGCAAAATACAAACGTCAAATACAAAGCTACTTGGCAGAAGCTCGACAAATTTTATCATTGGTCGTGATTTGTTTTTTAAAATACTAAGCGTATGGTAATGGGACATAAAGTTACTTACACTCTATAACAAGTTTAGACGGTTGTGTACTTGAAACCCTTTAAGTCGCCAGACGATGCAACTAGTCGCGTTACCTATGACTCTGTTGGCGGAGTTTGCAGGGCAGCTGGTGACATATAGCTAATCACTCGTTCTTCGGTAGTTCTCGCCAGGATTTAACAAAATTGTGAACTTCAGTATGGCTAGTGCACTGAAGACGTCACTAGACATACATAATACAGATTGTGATTTTAGTGAAAGGAATGTAGGATACACTTTTTCTTTTTAGTATCTTTCCCGGTAATATTAATCTTTGTTAACGGTTGAAAGAAAGAGGATTTAGACATTTTTAACCCCTTCGGCTCTGACCGCATAATATTAGAACATATCTTTGTATTACTTTATATTCTTCATTTTCAAGGATTTTAACACCAAAACCTAGTGTCCTACTAATAATACATACAAGAATAGCATAACGTTATCATACTTCCTGTAGATGTCAAAAAAAGTTCCAGTAGAGAAGATAACAGACGTGTAAAGCCATTTAAAGGCAAAAGTTAAATGCATATTTATGCATGCATGAATTAATGCATGGGTGCAATCAAAATGTATGAGACGTGTGAAGTATCTTCATGTTTTCACGCACAAAGAAATTGTTTCAAAAGGTTTCATACAAAATAACTGTAAGCATTTTTCTCATTTTGCCCAATTATAGCCTCGTGTCCTATTATTAGAAAATTTTTAACTTAGTTTGGTAATTTACTGATCTAAGATACTTACGTATGGTGCAGCACATCTCAGCACTCATTGATTATTTATCTGCTCTATTCAGAATTCAAGACCGTATGGGTTAAGTAATTAAAAATCTGGTTGTCGTCTTATCACAGTTCATTAAAAACAGTTTAATACAACCCAATAGATGAATTAACGATATTACATGATATGCATTTTCCTCTCTCTTTTTCTCTTTTTATTAAAAGTAGGAAGAGCATATACTTGCCTTGCATGTTCTCCCATCACTAATGCACAGTAGACCATGAGTGGTAAATTTGAGAGGCCATGCTGGGTACGACGTCCCTCTACGTTTTCATTTAAATTTATGCGTCACCTCAATTTTTTGATTCAAGGCGGGCACACAAAATTCTTTTTAAATTATTAAAATATTCGTCTTGTAATTTTCCATCAGAAAAGCAAACGAAAAGAGCTTTTTGGACCACTTAAGTAGACTTTCAGATTGGCTTAGAATTCCTTTGCTAGAAGTTAAATAATGTAACATATCCTTACGAATAAAATACTGCATGCCATTTTGTCAAACGAACTCTGACCAATAAGCGTCTTCATAAATGCTTAAGAAAGGGGGAGAAATCTCGATTGGCAAGGGTCCCAAAACAATGAAAAAAAAATCCCAGTCATTTTGACACACGTTTCTTTAAGATCAACTGCAGCCGATGCTGGTCGCAGTGAACAGCAGCCATCCAGCAGCCAATTAAAGGCGACACCACGAGATCCCCTAATCTGAAAAGATCCACAGCTATCAATGCCCAGTGAAATGCAGCGTTACCAGTGGTGTGACTGGCTGCATCGCCTGGCGACCTAGTCTAATAAGGACATCAAAGTTTATCATCCTCTGAACCTAGACTTAAAATATTCGCTGCCATCGATTGTTTTCCAGGTCACTCTGAGCATTCCAGTTCCAAAACTAAGGAGCGACGCTTTACTCAGAAGGGAATGTTCACCGTTTCGTTTTCATTGACATTGAACAAAGAAAGGACCTTGTTTTTGTTGAAAAGAGTTTGCGTAATCTTTTAATTTCAAACAGTTATTTACAATCCTACTATATAGTTACGTCTGGGCAACCTGCTCCCAGATAAAACTTTAACCGCCATTATTCCAAAAAGATTTAAAAGTTAAGCACAGAAAACCCAATAACAACTACACATTTTGAAAGATCCGCTTGAAAGTTTTCATAATTATGTATAAATATAGAGAATAATCTGCGCTACTTTAAAAATCTGAAAATCCACCCGTTCCCTCATTTTTAAGTGAATTTTTTGCTATTTTCAGTGCTATTTTATTTCCGAGAGTTAAAAAAAGTTAATCAGTTGTGGGACAAAATTTGCTGTCGACACGATGTCAAATTACACGAAACAAAACCACGGTTTTCAGGTTTTAAAGAGAAAGTTTTGATTTCAATTCGTTTTAAACAATTTTTCCAGATTACATAGCATAATTTATTTTTCACGAAAATGGTGGTCTGCTTGGAGCATTGATATAAGAGGGTCCGTTTACGCAAAACGAAATCGTTCGAATGCGAAAATTTCCGCACGTTTCCATAAGAGCATGAAATTCGATTTAACTGTATAATGTAAACTGAATATGGAATTATTTATTTTAGGTGGACGAAGGTTAAATAGATTGAGAGTAGACGCATTTTCTTATAATGTTTTTTCTAACGTCCGTTGCCATTGCCTCCATAACGGGCTTTGACTTTTAGTTCATAAAGAAAATAAAAGAAATAAACGGAAAAAGGAGAAAATTAGTAAGAAGAGAATATAAGATGAAGTTCTAAAAATTAACATCAATTTATAAAGTTGAAAAAACCTCTGATTAGCTTAGCCCAAGATTTGCTAATCCCAAGATTTAATTGACAAAATATTTAAGCGCTTTACAATAATAGATCGGAAAAGAAATATTATCAAAATACAATTATTACATGAATTGCACATTTCAAAATTTTGATCCATTTTTATTAGAGCAATTTAAAATTTTGTAACTTCCTCTTTAAGGAAGATCTTGGAATATAAATTTTTAAAATAATTGACTATTTTTTTCTTGAATTCTTCATTTTTAAAATAAAAATTATGTAATTTTTTTCATAACAATAAATCATTCTTCAAGTTTAGAGTTTGATTAAAAACAATTTCTTTTAAATTAATATAAATCTGAACGGTTTTCAATTTTTCCTACAGATATTGCTGTTCCATTTCCTTTTCTTCAATTTAATTATGTTAAAATATGTTTATCGTACAGTTTTAAGAATAAATGTACTAGAATATAATTTAAAATTTCAGCAAAAATGGAAAATAAAATCCATCAATTAGACTATTTTTATGGTTAAGTTTTGTAACATTCGTAGTAAGTGAAGCATATTGACTGAAGGTTTTCTACATTTTGAGGCAAAGGGACCATTTTAAAAAGTGGTTAAAAAAAGGCCTCTAAATTTTTAAATAAATAGAAAGCTCTATGGATTACCGTGGAAGAACAATAAGAAAGGTATATCATAATTTTTTTTTCATCATCAGGCAAGAAAAAAAAGAACACAGGTGTATGAAATAATAATTCACCAAAAATTGTGTTATTTATCTGCTTAAAAAGCAAATAATTATATTTTTTTAATCTGAGATTAGTGATGTCAATTTTTTCTAATACTAATTTTTTTACTGCGGAATTACTTACATTTTGTATGTCTGGAGGAATAATTCTGTTACTTTTCTTTCTTTGCATACATTTCAAAGGGAAAAAAATTATGAAGAGTTCGCATCATATTTCATTTTTAAAATGTATTAAAACAACATGAGTTTAATAGAAAAACTATTGATTGTTTGAACATTACTTATGCATTAAAAACTCCAACGATTTAAATAAACAGCTTATCATAAAAAATGACAAAAATTCAAACATCTTGTAATTAAAGTATTGGGAAAAAATCAAATTGAGTGAACAAATTTTAGATAGAATTTTGTAAAAAGAAAATCATTTTTTTTTCATTAATCATTCAAAATGTTTAATGAAATTAAATGGAGTTTTCTTCCTTATTCCTTAAATTTAATTAAAGATTTCATTTTGCTATTTTTTATGTACTGATAATAAAGTTTAAAGTTTAAAGTTTAGCTTCTTTTAAATTGTGTGATTTATTTTTAAATAGACAAATAAACTATACCATAAATGAATACGAGTTGGGGGAAATAATGAAAACATTTTAATTATGTATTCTTGTTAGGTAGATGCCCCCTCTATAATTCTGGTGACAAAGACAAATAAAAATAACTTTTAGAAAACACGCAAAACAATTTAAAAAATTGCATGTGCGATTTAAGAAGTATAAAAGACAGAACTGAACGTCGAAGTTCTAAAGAACAAATATGTAAGTTTTAATTATTTATTTTCTATTTGTTCGTTTTGATTTTATAGAAAGGGAAAATAAGATAAGAGTGAGAAAAGTAATTGATTTTTTTTTTAAATTGAAATTTGATAGTTTATTGACTTAGAAAAAAGGGTGTGTAATTTTTTTACCTTTAAAAAAATATATATTACGAAACACAAGATGGGTGCCGCCCAGGGGGTGTAATGGATGATGAACCATTCTATCACGACCTGGGTTCGTATCCCGGCTTGGGCATGGATGTTAACTTATTTGTCCCTTCATAGGGATAACGCTGGCCTCCCATTGGGCGTTCCCATAATAAAAATGGCCGGGACTTAGAATTGGGAAAATTCTTGATGAGCAAATGCCCGCCCATTGGGGAAAAAAAGAACGCAAGAGGGGTATGCCTGATTCTCTCCAAATGCAGCCTGGACATATAGCCCTTTCTTTGCTTGTTGAGAACTTACTGAGGGAGCTGTATTTTCTAAACATTTTAGAATGAGATTTTTCTTTGCTTTCAAGTTCTTTCATTTTTAGTTTTGACTCTAGTTTATTTTTGATAACAGCTCGAACAGCGTTCGCTTCTTCTAATTCCACTTAATATAGCACGGACTTCATTATTTACTCAGAATACAAGTATTAGTGATTCATTTACAGAACATTAAGATTTCTTCACAAAAATTACGTGCTAACATCAGGAAATTATATTTTACCTGGTAGGTAAGGGACAACAAGGATAAAAATATGAGTGGGGGTTTCTTGAAAGAACAGGTAACACAGGTACTGATATTACCACGCTTGCTTCCACTTGCACAGTTGACAAATGTGCAAACAATCCTTGTGTACTTTTATTCATTTTACTACTGAGTGATTCTTGAAAATAAGATTATTATGTACCTCTTAAAACGTACGTACAGTTTTTGTTGCAAATATGTGTGTTTTGTAGATAGTAATTTATTTTTTTATTTATGTTATAAAAATTTTCTATTATTTTGTAATTCAGCTTTGCAATTTTCAAAGTAAAACAATAATAATAACAAACTCAATTTTATCCTTATTTTAACCAGTACTTTTACTTTGTTTTCTGATATCAGATGTTTCATATTAATTACATATAGAAGTAGCAATTAATACAGGGAAAGGTGTAAATATGAACACCCTCTTTTGTGTCTGACTTAAAAGTACTGACATTTTGAAAAATTCTAGATTTTCACCTTCACTAACAAATATAACAAATATGCTAAGTTACGCGGCAAAACAATGATTAATATCAATTATAGCAGTTCGAAAATGAACATTTACAAAAAGCTTTATAAAGAGCACCAGAAAAAATAGGTACAGATATGGCCTTTCCGAAAAAAGTGTTAAAAAATAGTTTTAAATGTTTTGGAACAGGATAAAACCATGCAAAAGATATAGAACTTATCTATTACAGAAAAAAAAAATATTTACAGAAAGCACAAACATAACAGGCTCTTTCAGCAATCTAAGTGTAGACACTTTGGCCAGCACCTTCTAGATATAAAAAAAACTAACAACGAAAGCTTTGACGTCATCATTAGCTCTTCTTACATGACGTCATCACAGTTTCATTTTCACAAAGTAAAACAATTTTAAATTTGCGGTGAATTGCCTCACTCATAAAATATTTTAATAATTTAAGATGGAATAATTAATTTTACTACAAATGGCAATTTTTAACCATCACTAATTATTTAATATGATGCAACAATAGATCATAATGAATTATTTTGTATCAGAAAGGTATTTTAATTTTTACCTTTAACAGTAGATGTTGTCTAATATTTGTAGCATTCACCAGAAATTTTAAATAGTTTTACTCCTTCAAAAATAAAACTGTCATGAATTCATATCAGAATGTCTATTGATGACGTCAATCCTTCATTTGTAAGGCGTTTTATATCTAGAAGGTGTTGGTTTGGCACGTAACAGGTTTAACACAAACATCCCTGTGAGTGTCTTCAGAGAACTTCCCATCCCAAAATATGCAAGTCGCATTGCTTGAGACTGGTTTATCCTCATCGTTGATATACTGGTTGATATCGCTGTCCACTAGTGGAGGGTTACAGTCAGTGGCGTAGCCAAGGGGGAATAGAGAGGTCACCCTCCCTCCCCCATGAGGAATTTTTTGCCATACAAAATGTATATTCTTCACCCCATTATCACATACATGTATATAAATATATATATATATATATATATATATATGTGAGTTGCAGTAGTCGTAACAGCCCCCCCTCCATGAGAAATTTCTGGCTACGCCACTGGTTACAGTATTTTGATCCGATGATGAATCACATCTTTTCGTAGGACGAATTTTCTTTCTTTTTTTAATCCCTTCCGTCTTTCTACCCATGCTTTTTTACAGATCTTCTGTCAAGCGACTTGGTTAACTGATCCTTGTATGGTGATCCAGAGATGAGGCTTGACTACATAACTTTGCGTCCACAAGTGTAGGTTGGGCCAAAAAAAAAAACCTTTTTTTCGGTTTTTCAAACGCCATAGTGCGGAAAACTTGTGCCTATGGTAGATAACTGAAATGCAAAAAAGGTAACTTTTAAAACTTAATTGTAGCGGTAGCGCATCGACCTTAAACTTAATTCTTAATTAAAGCTTCATAATTTTTCTAAAAAGTAGAAAACAATCAAATAATTTCTGTAACATGTAGGTTTAGGCTTACTTTAACAGAACAAAGTATAGGAAAAGTAAATAAATGAAAAGATATTGCATAATACAAATTCTTAATAGCGCATTACACTTCAAAAAACGCATAATATACAAAAATCCTCAATTTTCCAATGAAACAAAATGTGTTTTCTGATTGTGTAAAAATACAGTTTGTAATAAAATGTATTCCTTTTTTGTCTCTCGTAATAGTATTATAATGTATTATGTATTAAAAAAAATTTATAACATAATAATACTATAGAATAATATATTAGCTATGTTTTGTCCTCCTCTTTATCTGCTGTAAACATTACCAATACCATTCTTTCCTGTTTGGATGAAGCTAGATTTTTACTTCATGAACTCGATGTAAAAAGATGTGATGGTACTGTTACTAATGCTGTTAGAAAATCGAAAAATAAGTTAACCCACTTCTTCAATCGAGTGTGCGTCTCCATATTGAAATGAATTGTCATTCCGGCATTTGTTTAGGTACTTATTATTGAGACGTCTGGCCCAAAATTATTTAGTAGTCCAATCGATACACAGCTCAGTAAATGCGAAAAACATGGTGGTGAATTTTGAAAGCATTGATTGTGAGATTCTAGAAATTGACCAGGGAATTTTAAGAAAAGATCAAGAATACCTAGCAGAAATAAGTTTTGCTATAAAAATCCAGCAGTTGTCTTGAAGATATGTCGGTTCGCGAACCTGGCCTATTTTCTCATGCAATATTGTTTATACAGAAAACAAGTTCACCAATAGTAATTAGGTGCTGAAAAAACAACAGAATTTTGAAGTGTAATGCGCAAGGCCTTAGTTTTTTTTTTATCTTTAAGGCCTATGTGGTTTCACATAAAGGAAACTAGATATTTCAGCAGAGGACCAGAGCTTGCATTTGATGTCAAGGAAACTTGCAAAAAATTATTTACCTATTGAGAAAACGAATTTTTTGCTCAATCTGAAACTTGGTTTTGAGTATGATAGTCTATAAAAGAGCTCTTGCAAGAAAGTTAGGTTTCAGAAAAATTATAAAGGCTAGAAACCCAGCTTCTGAAAGAAAATCAATAAGGTTTTTTCAAGCACACACAATCAATTTCAAAGCCACAGACTACATCGAAATGATTTACTGGAAAATTACTATACTTTCACCATCACCTTTGCTGCAAAGATTCACCTCACCAATCAAGAAATTTGGCCTGTCCTATAAGGTGCAAGAGCGCCTGAGTGGAACTTTGGTTGCGTCCCATTTCACACACAAACCGTAGAGCGATGCAGCAGGCTAATCCACGAGGTGTCACGAAAAGCCATCGTTCTAATTCAAAAAATGGATTTTAAAGGACTGCATTTCTTTCAAGGTCCTCGAAGACAAGTTTTTCAAGCAAATCTTATTTGAAATTACCAAAAGAAACTACACACAAGGAAAGGACTATATTTCCTTTTTTAATTTTTGTACAATCAGAAAAAACTTCTGCTTCAATAGAACTTCTCAATTTCTTTAAGTGCGATAAGCTACTAACAATTTGTAAATCTACATTTTATTTGTCGGCCAACCTATGTATATATATATATATATATATATATAACTTTCCAAATCAAAAGCCCATGAAAATCCCACATTTCTAGAACTACACAGTTTAATGCAGTTGGAACAAAGAAATCCGCGTTTAAAAACTGCAATTACTACACGGTCCCCTGCAATTCCTTTGTAATTTTGTAGATGGTCCCGGCAGGCAGCCACAAAGGCGTCTTAAAAGTCTTAACAAACCCTGGAAAAACCACTGCCCAGATTTCGCTTTTGGCTAATAATTGCAATGATTTTTGAGTATGCTACACGACCTCAAAAATTGATAAAAGCAGCTGCATCAGCTCAGGAGAGAACTTTCGCGTGACGCAACTGAATAAGAAATATGTGTCCAGTCGTACAATAAAATCATGTAATCGTACTGGGACTTCGACTCTTTCTTCCCCCCTTGGCCCGACTAAGAGAAGAAGCAGCGGGCGGCCGGGAACGGCTCGAAGCCAGTGTTCCGAGCCGCCTCGCATCTCTGAACATGACGATGTTATGACCCTACGCCAGGCCTCCTGCTCAAACACCGATGGTGATCTTACGCCGCGACAACCATTACGTCCTCGTTATCTTTCATATATATATATATATATATACATTATATAGCATTATTATACCTTCATATTATGTTATACTATATAACATATTATTATAATATTATTATGAAGAAATGACAACATTTTATTACAAACTGTATTTTAGTGTAGTGTAATGCGCTACTAATAAATTGTAATACTCATTTTCCCCATTTATTAAAGTAAGCTTATAGCTATGTGTTACAGAAATTATTTAATTGTTTTCTATTTTTTAGAAAAATGTGAAAATCGTGTACTGTTTTTTTAATTTAAGCTCGATGCATTATGGCCTCATTTAAATTACAATTATTTTTCTCATTTCACTTATCTACACAGTTTTACTTCATTTCAGCGTTTGAAAAAACTAAAAAAAAATTGTTTTTTTCCGGCCCGTCCTGACGAGTAGGGGTTCGCTTCTTAATTTTCCGGTCAGTAGATATGTCAAAGGGAGAAACTGCATTTGAAGTTTCTGGGAACATTCCTGTGCTTCAGCAGCCTCATTAGTTGGCATATCCAGGGATTGATGAGCTTGTATATCATGATAATCTTTAATCATTATACTCCCCATTTAAATGGGAGCCGATATTTAGACCAACCTCACCTTTCAAAAAAATGGCTTCTATTAAATGTGAGTAAAGACATGTTTCTAAAAATAGATTAGAATCTGCACTTTGGGGCTATTACCGTGAAATTATTTTGAAGTAATCAGAGGGACATGGAAAAAAAAAAAAAAAAAACGATTTCACATGTCTGTCAAAAGTTTGAAGTCCAGAATAAACACTAATACGCAGAATCACGCTGCATCCGCTCTACTCGAAAATATGGTTTAAACTACTTTCTACTATCATATATTAATAAGTAACGCCATCTACTGTCCTGATAGCCAGTCTTAAGCATCTCCTACAGCCGGTTGGGGAGGGTTGCCCATATTTACGCCTGTGCCCATTTTTACACATTTTCATCCAATATTCTGTTTTTATTATTTATATATTTAAAATAATTTTTGGAGTAATTCTTAGAAGAAAAAAAATACTCTATAGCATTTTTTCAAAATAACAATAGTTATATGCAAGTATCACACTTTTACACAATATAATTTATTCCTCCTAGATATCGGTTTATTGAAAAGTAAAAAGCATGTTTATTGAAAAAACATGGGTGAACTTTATGCAATAATAAATAGCTTTATAGCTTGATTTTATCCAACTTACTTTTCAATTTTGCAGGGGAAAAATCACATATTTCCTCTTTATCGATTGTATTTTAAACATGCGAGTAAAAGGCAGAATTCCAACTCACAACAATAGCTAAAATGAAATCAATAAATAGTTTTATTATTGATTTTTTTGACATTAGTAGGGATTTCTCCCTGCTTACAAATAATACATGCTCAATCCATTTATAGAGTAAGCAATAAATATGTGAGGTTAAATTCCCATTCATTTTATAAACATAACTCCAGAAGCTCAATTAAAAATTAACTGTAACAGTATGAGGAAAATGGATTGTTTTATTTCTGTACTAGCTGAGTGCCCGTCCTTCGCACGGTAGTAAACGAAAATATTCCAAACATGTGTAATCCCAATTAATTCTAGTGGTAAAATCTAAAATAAAAACAAAATTATTTGACTCTTGATGCAAAGTTTGCATCATGAGTACTAACCTGGCATCATTGCAATTTAATAACTCAATAAACTATGTCAGTATCATTCGCGATCAGAAATAGCTTAGCGGTTTGAAGAGAACTCCTGACCTTCAAAATGTGTTATTTCTACATCATACTGTTTTTTAGGTTCAAGTTGTAGTAATAAATACCTCAGACACTACATGTAATGGACAACCGTTTATTTTAAAATAGCTGCGCACCCGCTCTTCATACGGGAAGAAACGAATATTTTACTTATTTGACAAAACAGAATTTAATTTTTAAAAAAGTTAAAGTAATGTCCTCGAAATTACTGCGTGATGTATCAACGCAAATTAGAATTACTTATCTTTCAGTTGGCTGTAAAACAACCCTTGAAAAAGGATAAACAGAACACTTTTAATTTCATGAAATATTTATTAACGTGGTATATTGTGATTTATTCATATTATCCTTACAAATCTACTAATATTACCTATTACGTATATCAATACTATCTATCTTCCTTCTCCTTCAAGGCTACATTAAAAGAAACAGCTTAGATTATTTTGTACCAATGGGAACTTCTTATTCTATGGTGATTCTTTGCAATTTACGCATTAGCATAAACAATTATCACTTCACATAATGGTTGCCATTAAGGAAGCTCTCTCTATATATTTAATTTATGCATAGTTTTTGAAGACTGGCGTATTAACACCGCAAAACCTTTCAACTCACCGTGCTGGAAAATATCCAAGCGGTGCCGTTTAAAATATCCATATATCCAATATAGCGATATCTTATAAATCCTCCATGGTTCTGTCTCCTGAAAAACATCATACTGTGTAATCTCGAGGAGCTATTTAGAATCGCTTTAATTGTGACAGAACGCAGTTGAAGAGTTTGCAAATTTCACGCATTTTTTTCATTTTTTATTTATGACGTCACAGTTCAGCTGCCGTAAAAGATACCCCGGTTGGTTGATGGAGTTAATTTAGATTTTTCTCACAGTAGTTTTCAAACGGTATCCTATTAAAACTTACAAAGACGTTGAAAAAAATTTTTGCTTTATAAAGTACCCCTATGGAGGAACGTAATCCAACGTTAAAATAAAACTATACTCGCAACATGCATATGTTAGAAAACCTATAAACATTTTTAAATAAGCAACGGATTAAAATGCCACTAATAATGATAATAATCGCTATTTATATTCGCTATAGCTGTGACAGGACGTTACTGTTGCAGAGTTTACAATTTTCACGCATTTTTTTAAGGGGACAGCCTACTTTTAAAATGCCCCAAAAATTGATTTTGAGATTTTTATCTCATTAAATAGTTTACTTTATTCTAAAAAGATTGATACCAACCATTTTTCTGTATGACAATTATTTATTGAGATAAAAAGGAAAATGTAAACGCAAGTTGGGCAGCATGCTGTAGAAGCTGCAACTAATGTTGACACTAAAAGCATAAAAGAGGCAGAAAAGAAATGTACAGAATTTAATTTAGAAACTCGAAGAGCCAGAAAAATGCTCAACAGTTCTCAGTTTGAGGCAATAAAAGAAAACGAAGGCAATGTGCATGAAAGCGGAAAATTTTAAATCGAAAAGTTCATAAAGTGAAATAAAATCAAATTTTTATGTTGCATAGTAAAAAAAATATATACATGGATAGAATTATTAAAATAACTTCAAATAATGTACTTTACCAATATTCGTGCCTTTATATCCTAAAAATGTATCTTTTGTTAAGGTATGTACATATTTTTTCATATTTACAATTGTCGAGCTTTTCTTTAGATTGATGTTTCTTAAGCCATATTAAAACATATTTTGGGTTAATCATTTTAAATACTCAGTAAAATTATTTTTAATTAGTAAATGTTTTTAATTTTTAAAAATTAAATTTAAGTTCCAAAACTACAATTTGAACTTTAATTGGCATTTTCTCAAAACACTGTTTTTCAAGTTTGCGCGCATGATAATTTAAAAACTATTTAAGATATCAACTTGAAATTTTTCTCAGGCATTTATTTTAATATAATGAACAAAGTGAACTAAAATGAAATGGTTGTGTTTCATAGAAAAAAAGTTATGATTGTAAAACTATCAAAATTTTTATGATAATTTAAACTTTTAGATTAAATATTTTTTTTAAATTTAAATTATGAAAATAATTAAACCATTTTAGTTTAGATTGTTAATTATAATGTTTTTTTTAATTTAGAAAAAAATTATGAGGATCAAAGGAATTCTAATTGAGATATCTTGCGCACAGTGGGAAAGTACCCTTGAATTGTTTTTACAATATTGTGTTGTAAAATAATATTTTTTAAATTATCACCTTTATAATAAACTACAATAATATTTTTAATCAATAGAGTAATGTCATAGTAGTTAACTGAAAAAAATTGTGTTTCTGCATGCATTCATTATTTTTTTTTTTAATTATGAAAGTTGAACTAAAATTTCTACATTTTCCCATTCTTAAAAGTAGGCTGTCCCCTTAAAATGATGTCACTGTTTAACTGCCGTAAAAGGTACCCCGGTTGGTTGAGGGAGTTAATTTGATATTTCGCTCAGTAGCTTTCAAACGGTATCATATTAAAATTTACAACGACATTGAAAACTTTTTTGCTTTATATTTATATAGGAATAGGTCACTATGGAGGAACGTAATCCAACATTAAAATAAAACTATACTCGCATATATATGCCTGCGACATAATTAAATGCGGGGAAAAAAATACAACAATTTTAATATATCGCGCTTTAAAACAAACTTTGTAACTTTTAAAATGAACATAAGCTGCGTTAACACATTTCAATTTTTAATTGCAACAGATTAAAATACCACTGATAATAATAATAATCATGAATTTCTCAGTTTATTTCTAAAGTAAGTTTTAATCAAAATATCGCCTTGTGTTAAAAAAAAAGAGCAGGGATAAAATTGTGGCGTAATTTTTAGGTATCATAAAGCATTTGACGTCATAGATCCTCACTTGCGAATTGAAATTCCGATATCCTATTTTAAAAACTCCATTGGTTGTAAAAAAACCTTTTTTCTAATCCTTTTTGTGGCAGCAACCCAACATAAATTCTCGTGCCATGATCGCAATGTAATGAATGGCGTTAGATCGCGTTGATGCTATTAAATTCTAAACATTAGGTTGCATTAAAATTCGTAAAAAATCATCTAACTGACATAATTTTTTTGTTTTCATATTAAAAGAGGGAGAAAAAAATGTTTCACCATTTGTGATAATATCAAAAAGTTATGACGGATAGAATTCAAGATGCGACAGTTTTAAAATTATTTTACGAAAAATTCGTCAAAACATATACTTAGTAAAAAAAATTCCTAAAATTCAGTAAATCATGTTACGTATTCAGAACAAACTGTTTTTAAAAGAAAATTCTCTCCTCTATCCGATGATACAACTGCCGTTTTGCTGCGAACGTAATTTCCGACGTTATTACGAATTAGGTGAGAAAAAACGCCAAAAATCGCATAAAACATAAAATAAAAAAAATTCTAGGTCGAATTTTGAAAAAATCGCTTCGAGGTGCACAACTACATGTATAGATCTTCCCGAGTACTAAATTTGGTGTTTCTAGGTATAGCCGTTTGTCCGTAACGCTGCCGACAGACACACACACAGACACACAGACACCTTCTTTTATAATAAGTAGAGATTAGGACTTACGTAATGATAACTTAAGAATTCAACGTTATTAAAACAAACGTAATTAATCGTTTGTAAGTATGAGGTATAATCACATTGTTAAAGACGTTTTTGTAGGGTGTAGCGAAATAACATTCGTTCCGAAATTCGTAACATTTGAAACTTTATGAGTTGAGAAACTGACTGGAGCAAATTTTCTCCATCTTTCAGCTCAAAATGTTGTCATGTTGAGGTTCTACACTTCAAGTGAATATCTGTACCGCCTTTTAAAAAAGTTTTAATATATTTTAATCGAAATAATAATAATTGATCAGCTAAATAATTAATTATGAATTACTATCAATTAATTGCATTTTCACGTATAAATTTCGTTATTGCGGTGGCAGAGTGTCGGGCAAATTTCCTGCCTGGCCGCCGATTGCGAAAGCCACAGCAGAATGCGCGCCTGGTGACGATGGTTAGGATCCGCAGAGACAACTCAACGTACTCGCGCTATATAACCGTGGTATATAAGCAAGTGCTGCTGCGACAGCAAATATACCTGTTCTTAGTTAATAAAGTTTCCTAGTTTTTGAATGCGTACTCATTTTTAAGTCACTGCTCTAAGTTATCTGGATTAAGTTTAGACGGCGTGCTGGTTGTAAGATAAGTAAAACTCCAGCACCCGTATTATTATAAATAATTAATTATGAATTAGTATCAATTAATTCCATTTTCACGTATAAATTTCGTTATTAAAATGTTATTGTCACATATTAGTCCTAGACATGGCATTACATGGCCTACATAAATTGAAAATTTATACGCCATGAAAAATTTACTATACTGCAGCACGAATCCTAATCTGAAAACTATTTTAAGATAACTTAAGCAGGCACGTGACTTTAACTCATAGCTTTTGTGCCAACGTTTCATTTAGAAGCGATTTGAGGAAATTTCAAGGAAACGGGGGTGGCGGGTCGATACAGCTCTGGGTTAATTTTGAAAATTTCTTGACACAAATGCATAGGGAATAAAATTCAGTACAAACACAATAGCATACAAAATGTCTTTTAAAAGGTTAACGTTTTATATGTTTCATATTATCGTATTTTAGTTTTCCGAGTTTTCATAACTTTAGGAATTATTTTAATTTTCGTTTGCTTGTAGATTTTTGATAGCAGAAGCCGTGATCATTGATTGGGTTGAGCGAGAACAATGGGCACAGTTGCTGTATGGTAACTAAAAAATGACAAAATAAAAGATAGAAAATTGAATCTATTACTCTTTGGTGTCATTTCTAAACCATTCGTTTAAAAGTTCAATGGTAAATTAAATGCTAAGAAGATGTGACAAAAAAAAAAAAAAAAAAAATGAAGTACGATGAAGATTATTCGAACATGAAACATGGATCCAGACGGGAAGCGATCCATGTGAGATCGTCAGTGTCGGATCTAATTTTTCTAGATTAAAATTTTGCTGAGACAAGCTGATTAACCTATGACCACAATATATATATAATATATATATATTTTCCTATTTGTATTTATTGGATTAATAGTCTCTATCCCGTTGAAAGAGCGTGTACTTCAGCTACTATTTCATAAATTACTATGTTTATTGCATTTTACTTTTCTCCATTTTTTTTTTACTTTCTTTTATTTATTTATTTTTATTTTTCTTTTAAGAAATGTTGCATTCGTCTAATTCTAAACACATAAACACATACGTGGCCATTTCAGCAAATGGACACCACAGAAAATACGTACATATATTTACTTTAAACGACACTCTGTTCAACTTTCATTCTCGGAAGAGCGTATTTTAGATTATGAAACCGTTTTAACAAGGCTGCTACAGCAAGGTTCCGCCAAGGTATTTCCGGATCGATCATGTTCATCATCATTTAATGTAACAATCTCCAGTCCGGATTCATTTGATGCCGGATAGAACTCATTTACAGGGACATATATCTCTCAGCGCCGGAATATAATTAATTTGTTAGAGTGTGGCTTTCTGTTTCGGATTTCAACAGCAGATACGGCATATGTAAAGGAATCTCGCTTGTCATCTTGACTAATTTGCATCATTACTAGAGTTGCACGGTTTATCTTCAATTTTTCAAATCAGACCCAGGTGAATGAATGTATGAGACTTCAGAACAACATAGTGTTATTTCTAGTGTATATGATTAGCGCAGTGACGTAGCAAGGATTATGTTTTGGAAAGAAGGTCTGTGTATCAAATTGTTAGATAAGTTTCAGTTGTAAGCTAATTTCAAATTGTTGGCTAAGTAAAAAGTTAGATTTTGGGTGGGGCTGTAGCCCTTTCAGCCTCCCCTCTTCCCTTGGATTAGCGAAATAAATGTACTGCTACAAAAACTGGTAAATTAGTAAAATATATTCGCTGGACATCTTCAAAGATGATATCTGTCTCTCGAAATAAGGCTGAATAATTGCTTATGAAATGCAATATGAAAACTTATTTCGTTCATAGCATCCAAAATAATTGATAGTTTGTCCCAGATGCAGTCAAACCCGCTTAATGGAATAGTCAATTTGCCGCGAAAATTTGTTCTAATAAGCAGGATATTCAATTATCTGTGATCACATTAACTTTTTATTACAGTTTGGTGCATTGACAATTTATTTAAAAAAGAGGGATATTCCTATTACCAAAATACTATGAGTATTAGGCGTGTTCGACTGTAATTTTGAATGCTTAAGAAATATATATTTGCATTCTCCTAATTTAAACAGTACAGTTGAAGGATTTTTTTAATATCCATATTTCAAAGGGGGAAATCATCGTACTATGTATAACAGAAAATTGATGACAGGTTATTCAATTTTTTTTTTCATGTGAAGTCGTGATCATTTATTGAGAGTTCATCAGCATTCCTCAAAATAAATAAGGCCCAATAAAAAACCAATTCGGATATAAAGTAGATTAAATACTTCATCAGAAATGAACATTGAGTACTATTGCAAATATAGACAGTGATACGGCGGTTGGCTGTGCTGAAAAAAAAGCAGAAAAATACATCCATTAAAATCGACGATCAACCAACCTGGTTACAATTTTACAGGACTTTATAAATAAATAAACCTAAATATTTTTATTTTGCTAAGGAAAAATAATGCCTTATTGGCCGTTTTAAATGTCAGGTTTGATTTGTGAACTGGAATCATTTTGAAAATGTAAAACAGTTTGGAAAAGATTTCGTCTAAGGCAGATTACTACTTCTAGAAATATGATGTCATGGATAAACAGATAAACGTGCTATAAAAGATCTCTATATATTAATGCTTAATTGCTTTAACTTATTTTCGATTACTTCAAAAAATTACAAAACTAATTTATGCACTTTTTTTGCATGGTCTAATTATAACTTAAAACTCATGCTATTAAAACTCAACACTATTTGCAACTAAATTGATTGTATTTTGATCATTTTTGTTTCCAGAGGAAAAGCATTAATTTTTAACTTCTATTATTAAGTATTATTTATTCTTTAACGAATAGGGAGGTAAAAATATTGAAAATTTACGTAAATTTAAACTTCTTATATCAGTTCATATATTTTTATATGAGCTAAAGCGCATTTAATGAGTTCAGATGAGATAAAGATTTAAGGATTTCCACTCTTGATAGCTCCAATTTTTTTATTTGGTAGGTGTAGAAGCAGATCGTTTTTCTATAGCTTGTACTTTTAAATACTATTGTACAATGGAAAAACATTTCTAGTGGCTTTCACTATTTAGTAAAAAATTTTTTATTCAAAAATTCTTTTCCTAAAATTCAAAAATTCTTTTTTATTTGAAAGGTGTGAGCTCATTTATGGTCCCATATAAATTTCGTCATATTCTGATCATATTACCATTCCGAAAATCGGAAATAATCTGTGCTTTTTAACCATTGCTTAAAGGATTGCCAGAAACGGCCCTGGTCTTAATATCAAAAGTCGTCAAGTTTGGCTATTTTTGGTTATTTATCGCCAAGTTTGGCGCCAAGAAATAATTTTTCATAACCCATCGTGCCGATAGTTGCTGTATTTGGCAACAATTCGCCAAACCCTTGTAATTTAGAATGGGAATAATTTAATAATTTTTCGTTATGCTGGAGTAATTTGAATTCGGTTTTCTGAAAAAAGAAAAAAAAAACCCTTGTTACTAATGAACGGCTTCATCATGGCTAGACATGGTGGAGTCGTAGACTCGAGGTACATCTAGACGTAGGATAAGACATGGTGGGTACACAGCGAGAACATGATAGATGGATGAAGTGTGGAGGTCCAGTGTTCTGACCCAAAGCGCGGCTATCGGTCTGACAATTTGGTAGTTTGGAGGCGGTTCTCGAACTGCAACTTGAATACGAGTTAGAACCCCTTAAATATACTCCGACCAAGGCATTCCTCTAGACAGGTAGCTCTCGAGCAGTTTTGCCTTAACACAATACACAAATGCATGTTATTTAGTTAACAGTGTGGTTACAATGAGGTAGTGCAAATTTTAGCAAAAAGAAAATGGAAATATTGTTTAACGCAAGCAAAACCAGACGATTAAATTCCATGTTACATTGAAAAAAAAAACCTTTTTTCAATGCTCATCAGAAAATATATTACCTCATCAAAAAGTACGACACTTCCGTAGTAAATACTCACCATGAATAATGCATTATATGTGTTTAGCACTTTTATTTGCTTCACAAAAAAATCTCTTGTCATAGACTCAGAAAAATTCATCTTATGTATATATTTTTGTGAGATTCATTCGTTTCTGTATTAACGAAGCTTCTTCTTCGCACAAAACTGAGAAAAAAAATCTTTTTCAATTCAAAATATTCCAATTCAATTTGCATCTCATTGCGATCCAGAATAAAACATCTTTGCACAACACTTTTTGTGAGCGAGAATGAATTACTGGACCATGCATTCTATATTCTCAAAAGAACATAATTTGACAGATGCCATGAATCGTATTTATTGTGTTCAGTCGAAATTTGGATATCTTTTTTGCATATACCGCGTGAAATTCAATTATTTTCTTCCATGAAAAAAGTCATCTTAACTTAAACGTATTTCATTTTTTTTTTGTCATTGTAAGAAACGGAAACATTTTTAGAGAGAATGAAAAAAAAATAATAATAATGAATCGGAATTTTTCAGTAAATAATTCACCGTGATTTTCATTCGTACTTTGAATGCTATTTTTCACAAAACTATTTTCTGTGACGCCAGCTTCTTATCATTTTAAAGTATTGTGATAAAAAAATTTAGTTAAAAAAATGAAAGCTATGGACAGGTGTACAATTCATAATTCCATGCACATTTAACATATATTTGTAAGCAGAAAATCTGACACGCACTTTTTCCTTTTTATTTTCTTCACAAAACTGCACACATTTATCTGGCCATGAGTGGGTGCTTGAATTTACGAAGAAATTTATAAAAGCATGCTACAATTATAGGCAATTGAAAGTACTACTGTCTGCAGCAATCAAACAGTCATCATAGTCTTAATCAAACAGTTGTTACAAATGTCAAAGTACACAGTAAAAAAATTCAGAAACGTTACATACTTATAGCGGAAAGGTTTCCGAAAGTATAGCGTAAACCTACCGATGCTCTACTCGAACTCACGATTTCGGAAACATAACCCATATTTCGGGGTAAAATATTTACGGGGAAAGGAAATCTTTATTTGGGACTTCGCGCGCATGCGCCAAGTGCTAAGAGACAGAGGGATAAGAGTGAACGCGTCTTCCCTAATAGCATACAACCCCTTAGTAGCCTTATAATAGCACAGATGGTCAAAAAAGAGTCTCTGTGACGTCACAGAGGGTCACAATTGTCACAGGACTGTCACATTGTAACTTGCAGGGCCCGATTATGACCAACAGGGGCCCCAGGCATTGGTGTATTTGGGGGTTCCCATCTATAAAATTTGTTTTCTTTTCATAATATTTTGACATATAAAAGAATATTTCAGAACAACATTTGAAACTGGGGGCCTTGCGCAAAGTCCCGATTTGCCCATGAGATAATAAGGGTCTGGTACCTTGTGAGTGATGTGACTCCACTGTGTGGTCACTGTAAAGTTTATTTGTGACCAGTCACCAGGTGACGTCGCCGATGAATACTTAAATAAAACGGATGAATACTTAAATAAAACAGCACACTATCTCCTGAAATTAATTTATGTGAGAAAAAAAGATTTAAGATTTTTAATTTATATTTATTAATTATGGTATTTTCCCTCCATTTATAAAATACTTAAAAAAAATTTAAGTTTCCAAAACAAGCCATACCACAACAGCAGTCAGTTTAAAGCAAATTCCGGCAAGACAATCACAGCGTCGAGGTAACGTGCTGTCCTATGGACCCGTCCGTCCAGGGTTCGATTCTGATCGTTGGCTCCTGCGCGCTCCTTTCGTTTGAGTTTCGTGCTGCCATCTGGTTCATGTTACTCGAAACGCTTCATCTAGTGCATGTTACTTTTTCTGAAAAACTCAAAAAGGTTACTCGTAAATTCGGAAACCTTTTTGAAAACACGGAAAGGTTACTCAATATTTTACCAAAATATACAGAAACGTTACCCATCTTTTCCAGAAACCTTACCTAAAAAGAAGGAAAATATGTAAATATTTTTCCGACATATGCAGAAACGTTTCTAAATACTTTACCCGCATGGTTCGGAAACGTTTCTGCAATTTTAAACTACAAGAGCTGCCACATTTTTTGGGGTGACGTTTCCGAATTTTTTTTTTACCGTGTATCTGTATGAGATTCGAGTTATACATGTCTCATTTTTCGTTGTGACCATGAAGCATTTTAAAAATCGGTTAGTTTTTTTTGCACCATTCTAGAATGCTATGCATGTTGTTTGCTGACTTTTGTTCTTTCGTGTTAAACACAAGTAATAAAAATATTATTGGAATGAATGGACTAGATCTTTGCAAGATGTTTAAGTGCTCCGTTTCCAAACGTTTCCGGAATGAAGTTTCAATGCAGAATACTAACAATACCTGATGTTCCACAAAGAAAGAAAGAAGAAACAACCTTATGGTGGCTTACAGGCTAACGTGAACACCAAGTACAATTTTCTATCATGTGATTGCAATTTTCCCGCTTACAATTTAATGTGCAATGATTTAAGGCCGTGCAATATTCAAAGACCAATGAAAGTAAGTCATGCTGATGACAGGAGTTTCGACTGCTGCGTCTTTTAAGAAATGGCAGTTAACTGATCTTTCAGTTTCTTATAAAAACGGTTACCACATTCCTATTTTCTTTGAATTTAAGATTGGTAGATAATTTAGCGTTACACATTCAAAATTTTCTCACTGATTAAACTTTGGTAGTCTTAAGGTATTCCATTAGCTATTTTAAAGGATAATTTCTCTGCTTTTTCTTAAATCGTTTTTCCAAAAATTTATAATTTCAATATTCAATTGCACATAAACCATTTTATAAAACAATTATTTTAAATGAATCCTGTATCCATTACTTCATGCATGCATTTGATACATAACAGTGTCTAGAGGTAAGAGAATACGTTTAAAATCATATACGTTTACATATACCTATCAGGATATATCCCTTACATATGCCTATAATCATATTCCTATTGCTTAATAAATTGTTTTTTATAAAGAGAACTTTATGATATGCATTCCCAAAGTAAAATTTGTTTAAAAATCAATTGAAACAAAAAGTCTGAGTCAGAAAAAACACACATTGACAGATATTACTGATGCTACTGTTTTATTATTTTAAGAGTGTTTTCTCAGAGTTCGTGAATTTACAAAACAGAGTCATATTTAACTTTAATGAAACATTTCAACAAAAAATAAAATTGTTATTGTTTCTATAGATTATATTTTCGTAATTTTCATTCTTTCCAATCACTATTTTAAATGTTTAACTTTTATATGTTAAATATTACTCCAGATTAATCGAATATAAAATTACATATTATGATTAAACTAACTGTAAATCTATTTATACTCAAGAAGCTTTTGAGCAGCATAAAATATGCATAGAATTCTTCTAAAACAAAAACAACATGCCCAATATACGTAGTACTTTTCCAGTAATTAGTTAGCTTACTGAACTTTGAGAATGCCATCCAAGGGTAAAAACCTTTTGAAAATTTCAATGTACATTTTCGTCTAAGGGAAAAGTAATTAAATGTAAACAAACTCTATTGTAGTTTAAATCGGATTTAAGATTTGAAACTCTAATTAATTAAGAGCCTCGTGGTCTTTTAATTAATTTCTAATTAATTGGGAATAAAATTCTTAACTAAAACATCAATTGGTATATTTTAAAGAGCAACAACAATTATTTAAAATCAAAATATTAAAAGTGCATTCTATTTAATAAACTTTCTGTTTCATAGCATTATTAAGAATCGGGAAGATCAAGAACCTGCAAAATTGAATAAAAATGCCAGGACTTAATGGCGTACAAATTTAATGCATGTTGACTTAATCCTTATGAAAGAAATTTACACCTAAGTCAAAGACGGTTTGAAAGCTGATTTTTAAAACTACTATCTGGAAGTATTTAATATAGTGTGGGAAATGTTTTAAAAGCTTATGTGAGGTCCGAATTATTATTATTTTTATTAGTCATATATTTATTTATTTTGATTGTATTACACATATGGGAAAATGGAATTTACTACGATTCAAATTTGTAAAAAAAAAAAAAAAAAATGTCTGAAAACTTCTCCAAACAGTTTTAAAAATTGTATTTCTATTTTATAATTTATGCTACAGTATAATTATGGAGAAAATAAAGAGAAATCGTAACACTTATAAACTAGTTCGTAATGCAGTAACTGAAATGTGTAACTGCTGTTATTGAAATATGTAATTAGATTAAATCGTTCATAAACTTTCCAAAATTAATATATCGTTTATAATATCTATTTGGTGTTTTATATTCCAATATTTTTACCACCAAGCTTTGTAGATATTGTATGTGTAGAATGTGTGTGTAGGAATTAATCTTATTGCTTTAATGAAGAAGTAAAGAGTCAATGCCATTAGACATAATTCAAACATTTATGTGAGTCAAAAATTAATGAATATTACGTTGTGCTAGACTCGACGATTAAAACTATTTCTAAGGCTGAAAAAAAAGTTAAAAGTTTAAGGTAATGACATTTCTTGTGTGTTAAATCTATATGAAAACTATTAAAACATGCTTAAAAGAAACTTTTATAGGTAGAATAAGCCAATTTTTAATATTCACTCTATGCCTTCTGTAATAGCCACCACCCACAAAATAGGATGTTTCTTTATTCAGAATTTAATAGGCACTTTTTAACAACATGGTTCATTAATTTAATGTCGTGTCAAACATGATGGCCATATTTGTTCTCGGATGATGTAAACAAAGGAAATTGTTTGATAGCCCATTTAAACAGCATGGGTTTTATGATTTTCATAACTTTAATAGGGGAAACTCAGCAGTACAACACTTTAATGCGCACCTTTATTATGTTTCAGAACATTAACAGTGCAGTTTTTGTTACATGTTTCACCAAAAGAACGACAACAACCTGACAAAATGTTTTACATTATGCACGTATTTTTTATTTGTATACATAATTAAATGTACCAGAAAGTAACATAACACGCATTTAATGCAAAATAAGAGTTGTGTATTTATGCTAATGCATATTTATCAATTAATCTTTTGATCGAATGTTGTCTTTATACAGATCCTCATCGCGCATTTTATTTTAACAAATATTCAGTACAATAAAAGGAAAAAGAGAAAAGGATTTCTCTGGCACAAAGCAATTTTTTTTAAAAAATATTCTCACAAATAAGAAAATTTTTTTTAAAACTGCTACCAGAATCAGAGAACCTTATAGAAATATAAGCTAAATGTGGCTGTTTTAACAGCAGCTGAAGCATGATTGTAAATTCTACAAAATGAATTTTTAAAACATGTTCAAAGTAAAATTTCTTTTTTTTTTGGTTATGAGATAAGGGCCAAGAGAACAATTCTTATAATTCACGTTTTAAGCATGGGGGTAGCATGGATCCAAGTGTTGTAAGTACATGTTTAAAATATTCAACATTTGTACCAGGGATCCTGAATACTCTTTGGTCGACTAAATCCTCAGTAAATTTAAATTGACTTAGAAGATTGTAGCAAGAAGCTAAACATGTTCTGCGTTACAATAAGCCTACTATTTTGGACCTTTAATGCCTGAAATGTATGCTCTGCGTATGCGGGATGCAGCAATCCGAACGGTGTTGTCTTCAATTGAATCGGTGAGTGAAGAAACCACTTCAGTCACAAAAATGCGAAAAGTCGTTTTCGATGAAAATAAGCTTAGAAAGCCAAGATGCGTTTTGAGGGCAAGAACGACGTTAGTCTGTTGAGTAGTTTCGCAGATATGGGGCTTCTTTTTCGAACGATGGGCGACCATCATCAATGGTCGACACACGACAATGAATCAATGGTCGAGAATGATCTATTTTAACACTATTATTGGCCACCTGCCCTGCCCTAGGGGTGGTTTTCTAAAAAATAGTTATTCCAGCTTCAATGTTAGATATTTATCTCCATAATTTTCTGCAAGCAAAGCATTTTTTTTTCCTCCTAAATTCATGTTCTTGACTTTTGTATACCATAAATATGGTTAGACAATAAATGGCAATTTGATTTGCTTTGAATGATTACCTTTTTCCAAGTTTTCAGCTGCCTAAAAACCAGTTGAGTGCAGAAACAGCATAAGTCCGAATCCAATTTTAAATTTTCCTGGGCCTAATGCATGTCGAAATTAGGTAATATTTGCATGACAGAAATATAAATGCATGTTATGACAGAGGAAAAAAAAAAGTTTAAATATTTGAAAATTTGGAGGCGTTATGAAGTATTTTCTCTCTCCTGAATTTTTTTTTTTTTGTGTGTGACTGAGATGGTATCTGCACTCACCGATTCAATTGCTAAGGACTCAGCGTAAGTTTTCCAGCGTGAATGACTGTACTCCTTGATTGCAGCCTTAACCTGTTAATTTTTGATATTAAAATTTAGAAAGTGGAGCCCTGTTAGACTGTCATTTTTGTCCTAATCGATTCATCTCCCGAATCAACATCCGGATGCATTCTGGCAGCCTGCAAAAGTTCAGAGTGTCACTTCGAGGCTTATAAGTTTTTGGTAAAACCAGAATGGTGAATTTATTTAATGCAAGGATGCCTGCCTCTACGTCCTCTCATGAATGTAAGTGAGAAGTATTTCTCTCAACGTTTTTAGATGGTGGGTATAGTGCTCTAAGTTAATTGAGAAGGCTTGTTTAACATCCAAATCAAAGCTTTGCACATTGTACCTGAGCACAACAGGAAGATAATCAGAAGATATATCCTTCACCATTTGTATGGTCTACTGGTGATTGCAAAGTCCAAAATAAAGAAACTTGATTAAGTGTAAATGGGCTCAAGGGGAGATATAACAGTAGCATAATTTTGACCCCCCACTAAGAAGTTTAAAAACCCTAATGCAGCATCTAAGATTGCCTCAGAAGTAAGATATAAGCGTTAAAATTACGCGCGTATTTGAAATTTAGAGAAATTTGGGCCAAATCAGATAAATTTTGGGCTAGTAGAGCAGAATTCCTGCGAGTCCTGCAAGGAAGAACATGAATGGCTGTGTATAGAAGGTTATAAATTCCAAAGATGTCCAATACAATAGGATTGACTTCATTAGAACGTAGAGTGGGGGCTATAGTATATTCCAATACAAGTTCGATTTCAATAAACAGAATTTTACGTAAATTCAAATTTCTACTCCCCAAAAGACTAAGATATAACATGTAAAAAGATTTTATCTCATAAAACTATTTTAAAGAGAGTAACAAAGCATGCTAAAATATATAAAAATATTTTAAAGTTAAATTTTTAGCACTCAAATCAGGTTGGATTCTATAAAAGATTTAGTGAAATAAAATAACCCAATAGCCATTTTTAGCATTTAATGTTGGTATTAATAAAGGAAAAAATGTATAAATTTATGAACTCCATGTCCAACAACTAAAATAAAACACCTACACACATTTTTTCTCATAGATCGTATTTTTAAGCTTCAAGTGAGTTTTTTTTTTTTTTTTCTAGGTAAGTCTTCCGTTCTTTCCTTATTACTCGTGAAAAACAACTTAAATACTTCACATCGTGAAAAATAACTTTTAAGTACTGAATAATATTTTATTTTCTGAAAAGAATTCGATTACTTATCGTTGTATGTAGCAATTACTGAAGTTAAGAAGTAAATTTCCCTAAAGAAAATATTTTGACAAGGTATGAAAAATTTTCTGTTTTAATAAGCGATCGTTTTAAACGTTTTGAAGCAAAAGAAAAATAAGCTAATTTTGCGTCGTATTACTCTTTCTTAAAAATTAAGACAGTGAAAGCATCTCTTTTTTTTCTTAATTATCCCGCATTACTTTTTAAAGCTTTTTTCCAACGTTTATAATTACATTTTGTCTTCTCGATTAAACTGATTTACCTTTAGTAATAAATTAAGTTTTAAAAGTCACGCTATAGGAAAAAGAAATCGCCTTAATATGCTTCAAATATTTTTAAAATGATAAATTGGTTTTTTAATATTCTTTAGGTTATTAAAAGAATGATCTTTTAACGATTATTTGTGATAGCCATACATAGTTATTTGTTTGTCATAATTATGTTTAAAAATTAAATATAATTATTGTTATAAAAATAATTTAGTTGATAAAGATCAGTAAATATGCATTCAGATCTTGAAAAATGTGCAATCCTGTGATATGCAGATATATAAATAATATTTTCAAATACTAAAAGAATGTTTTTGTTCCTCAAAATATTATTTGTACATGTAGGCTCACTTACAAGCAGAGTATCTAAAATTGTGCTGATAAAATTTAAAATATCCAGAGTAAATTAATGTATGAGAATCGAACTTAAATTAAATTGCTGATTGCCATGGACTTTTACAGTTAAAAATGAATAATTTTTTATGTTTCTACGCCTGGAAAAAATAATCTGCCGTAAGCTTCCTATAAAAGAAACATAATCTAACCATTCAGCCTGTACATGTTTCATAGTAGTGCTCACGTATCGTTTTGTGGTTTCAATAGACATCTAATCAATTATTTTCCTTACATTCACTTCATATGTAGCACTAACGTATTATCTCAAAATGAGATAATAAAGATATCTAAAAAAATCGTGATAAATTTTGAACTTGAAGCTGAAGTAAGATTGTACTGTTAGCGTTTATTTAAAAACTCAGTAGGAACGCTTGATGAAAGTATCTAAGAAAATAAATAGCTATTTGTCTCTTTTCATCATACTTCAAAAAGGAAGAGGTTACCACTGTTTCGGAATTTTTTTCTCTATATGTTTAACGATTTTTTTTTTCGCGAGAACCGATTTCAATTATTATTTTTTAATGAAAAATTGGTACTTTATATGTTTAATTTTGTCAAGTTGTGAGGGCATTATCATCCAGAAAGTCAAAAAAACAGCCTATTTTCATACCATTACCTAAACTGTTTCAGGTAGTGGCAGTGGTAGTGGTATGCCAAAAGTCGCCGAATTCAGACACTTTTGAAAGTTGATAGCCAAGTTTTACAACAAAATATATATTATCAAAACTAAACCCAGCTTGACAAAATCGGCTTCTATATTCGGCGAGAAACTGTCAAAGCTACTGTCCTTCAATATAATTATTAATTGTTTTTTTAAGGATTGTTTTATGTATATGCTCAGCATTAATTTATCACCACGTGGACCGAACTCGATGACTTTGTCACTGGAAAGTAGGTACCTTAAAGGTGCTCGGACCGATATTAATTTGGTTGAGTTCTGATTATAGGATCAGTGGCAAAATAACTGAACTCTTGCATTCTCATGAGTACTTAAGTGATACTTGTACAAAATCTTTTGACGATCACGATATTTGAGGTGTTGTTTTTATGTCATAACTTGGAATCGGTTTCTTTTCTTTTCTTTTTTCATAAAATCGTTCTTGTCTGATAAACGAAATGCTAAGTCTTGAATTTCCTTAGACACCAAGAATGATTTTTACTAGCGCTTAGTATAATTTCCCTCTTTCTCATAGCTTCGATAACATGTACAATATTGTGTCTTGCATAAAATACTTTGACGTAGTTTATGATACAAGTTTAAACACAAATTTTATGTTTGGTAAATCTATTTAATTTTATCTTTACTGAAGAGGTGTTTTTTGTAGTTTTGGCTTGTAAATAATAAATCTATACCTTCACTTCCGAAAAACACTGCTTCTAGAAAATGCAATAGAAACCATGCTATTAAACTGGAGTTGCCCAAACTCTGGACTACGGGGGTTTAACTTGTTACCCGGCAAGGCCTCTTTAAATAATAGTTTGGTATGCTGTTTCACATACAAAATGCAGCATGAATGTTTCAAAAACGCAGAATGGTGGTGAGAACATGCTTTGAATAAAATATTCCAAAAATGTTTAATATAAGTTTTTTTGAAGCATCACATTAATATTTATATTGATAAACGGAGACTAATTCATAAAGTTTAATCTTTATATTTTACATACTAAACTTAATCCATAAAGATGATTTAGACTTTTTTTCCGTTAGTGCATATTGCATTTAAACTAGCCTTTTACGTTATGCTCGCATGCATGAAAGCAATGAATTACATACATTTCGGGTGGCACATACTTGCTCTCCAGCCAGCATGAAATTTAGAACTTTTCAGGAAAAGAAGGGTTTACCTTTCGTAATTCTCGAAACGTTCATAGTACACTAATTTTTAACGATGTATCTTCCTCATATTGTTATTTATTTTCAGTTTGTTACCAAAAACAGATATTTCAGTGCTTTATAATTTTCTTGAATTGAGTGTGTCTGAGAGCGGGAGTCATATATGAAATTATTTAAATTTCGCTATTTTGTATCGTTAACAAAAATTCTGGTTTCAAAGGAAGTATTTGTGTCTTAAAAAATGCCAGAGCAGATTTACGGTGTAACTGTTTCACTTTCTTACATAACTCGGAATGTGGACTTCAGCAGCCCAGATATTTCTGCGAGTCGCCCTTCTCATAGCAAGTTTGTGCACAAACATTTTCACTTTTAAAATAATTACCTCGAAACAAAGTCGGGACTGAAGAGAATTTATAGCTATTTTGAAATAGTAATAAAAGGTAAAAGAAAATGTGAAAAAAAAATTTTACATACAGATAACCACTTTACTCCATAAAGAATGTTTAGAAGGTTTTTTTTTCCCACTTTAGATTTAAAAAATGTTATTGTAAAAATGGGCTTCTAAAAATCTTTAAGCACATATATACTTCATTCCACGAATCTTCATTAAAAGAAAGAAATACGAAAGAGATACGAAACTTCATAAGAAATATGTATTATGTTGAATAATTTAATCCTTTATTTTTCGATAAAGAGTAAAATTGAATAAAATACATGGTATATATTTATATTAACAAAATTCCTGGTAAACTAAAATAAATCTGGAATTGCGAATTACAACTAGAAAAGTTCGAATCCATATTTAAGTTAAAATACTTTTATTTTCTAAACTCATTAGTATCCTCCATTGTTCTTGCTAAAGAATCCTTATCGAATTGCGGTGCCCATCTTTAAAGAAACGTCCAATTTGAATTTTAATTACAGTTGTGTATTTTAGACTCCACTCAAATGAGGGTACAAAGATATTAATTAGAAATGCACTCCTAATTAAATGAATGAGCACAATAACGAAGCCCACTCAAAAATCATACTTTCTTTCCTTTTACTTTAATTAGAAGCTAATTGTTCCAGAATATCTATCGGTATGCTCTTTGAAAGTAAGAATGGATACTCAATATTTTTGTACGGTATTTTTAAATCTAGAAATAAAAGAGGTATTATCAAGGGTTTATCAAGTCTTTTTGAAATGCTGTTTAGTAAATGAATTTTACTCTTTTCGCTTAAATACAAATAGCAGGTACTAAAAACTACAAATCTTTAACTGCAACTTATTGTCTAACCCACATAAAAAACATTATTTTCTGTTCGAATCTAAAATTGTCTTAGGAATTCTAGAAAATACTGTGTGAAATAATATATCTTTAAATTGCAGATTTAATTATTGTTCATGCATGTTTCATTGTTCTTATTTCATTCAGTTTCTAGTTGCTTTAATGATTTGATTTACTACGCTTACTTATAATCCAGATTGATAATTTTCTATTTGAAATCATAACAAATAGATTAAATAATGCAGATTAACTGATAATTACAAACATTTTATAATCAAATCATGCGATAAAACGAATACAGGATTGTCATGAGTTTGTATAAACTTTAAAAATCATTAAACAGAATAAAGAATAATACGAAATTTCAATTTGTTCAATTGAGGCTGAAATTAAATTTTTTTCATGACAAAAAAAGATTTATAAGCTGAATATACAGGGTGTCCAGCCTCAATGTGACCCAATAGCTAATTCCCGTCCCGTTTAGATATTCACTTCAAATTTGAAAAATGTTTTAAAATCGTAAAAAATGTTTTTGCGTGCTTTTAGAACCAAAAAACCCATTTAGCAAAAAAATTACAAAAATCCAATTTTTATACGGTCCCCAGGTCCTATCACTTATATTTAGGAAAAGATGCAGTACGCAAAAAAGGTTCATTTTATTACGATAAAAGGTGACCGAGTTATGGAACTTTGAAAATCATACATTTCATCCATTTTCGCTGCCATTTTCAAGAAGCTAGTAAGGGACCGTCTCCAAAGTGAAATTAACAGGAATTCTGTCAGGAAACTTTCGCTCTTGCACGTCAATCTTATGT
The DNA here is from genome assembly GCA_038373885.1 of Cheiracanthium punctorium. Classification (NCBI taxonomy): domain Eukaryota; kingdom Metazoa; phylum Arthropoda; class Arachnida; order Araneae; family Cheiracanthiidae; genus Cheiracanthium; species Cheiracanthium punctorium. The sequence goes on along the minus strand of JAWZYV010015837.1, from coordinate 710,114 downwards.
AAATCTTTCTTAAATTTAAAAGTACATACATTACGTTAATTATACAATAATTGAGTACTCAAGAAATAAAATTCATTCTGTGTATGTGTAAAACATAGACAAAATAAAATATTTTGGACGAAGAAAACTTTTCAAAAGCAGTTTCAAAAAAATAGACTTCTTTGCTGCGGAACTGATCATGGCGAACGTTAAAAATCTGTTGTGTAGTCGCTTGATATTACATACAGTCGTATTCTAATACTACGAAATCTAGTACGGGAGAACGAGATGTATACAAATGAAGAATACTGCGAAATGGTACAGTTGTATGAGCAGTGTAATCGAAATAAGAGAGAGGCGGCAAGACTTTATGCCATTAAATTTCGCAGTCGAAGACATCTATCTTATTGTACAATTGCCCGTGCTTTTCAACGCTTGTATAAAACTGGGAGTTGTCATAGACGTATTCACTTGTCTCGTGCCACACCTTCAAGCTTGCGGATACCTGCTCAGGATGTTCTAGGATATGCCCTGGCTCATCCTAAAAGTAGTGTCCGGGATATTAGAACGGCTTGTTCCTACTCAAAATCGACGGTGTGGAACATATTACATACGTACAGTGCATATCCTTATCGTCCAGTCCTGGCGCAGGATTTTTTAGATGGCGATTTTTTAGATGAAGTTTCCTTACGGAATTTGTCACGCATGTGGCACCAGCATGATGGTGTACCCGCACACAAATCTGCGCAACCATGTACATTTTTGGTGCAGACATTTGACACGCGAATAATCGGCTACGGAGGTCAACAGGAGTGGCCCCTGCGATCACCCGACCTAAGTCCTCTGGATTTCTTTCTCTCTGACATTTCTTTCCATAATTTAACTTTTATTGTTTGCCATACAGCAATACAAATTGTCAATCTATGATGCTTATTACGATGTTTTAATATTACTACAATGTTTTTCTTTTGCTCTTTCTGTAGATAGTGAATTACTGTTCTCTAAACTCAATTTATATACGACCCCCTTTTTCTGAGCAATTCAGATGCTTCAACTTTATGTAGGCATAACTTGGTCAGTTTTTATCGTAATAAAATGAAACTTTTTGTGTTTACTTTGTTTTTGTGTACCGCGTCTTTTCCTAAATATAAGTGATAGGACCTGGGGAGCGTATAAAAATTTAAATTTTTGTAATTTTTTTCTAAATGGATTTTTTTCGTTCGAAAATTACGTAAAAACATTATTCGCCTTTTTAAAAACATTTTTCAAATTGGAAGTGCATATCGAAACCGAACTGTTCTGGAATTAGCTATTAGGTCACATTAAGGCTGCACTAGGGTGGAGTAAAAATGGCAATTTTTTTAAATTATTATTTTAATATTTCCTGACTCAAAAAATGATGCTGTTTACCAAAAAAGTCACAGAGCAAAAATTCTAGTCCATTCACTGATTGTCTTCCAGTTCCACACTGGGCTCAAAGAATGGAATGTTAACGTAAATAGTAAAAAAATAATTTTTTTTAAATTTAATTTAATGTTTACAATAACTTTATAATTAATATATAACTTATAAATTAATATTTTCTGACTCAAAAACAGTTCTAACTACTTAAAAAAAAAAAAAAAAAAAAAAAAAAAAAAAGAGTACGGTGCCGTTAACAAAACAAAAAAAAAAGAAGGAAAGAACAGAAATAAGAAAGAAATAAGGAAAAAAAAAAGTCACTAACTTGCAACCGAGCGTCATAAGTTTTGGGGTATATTTTGAACTATTAATTATTTACATATCACTTCATTTTTAAAGACAATTAATATTTAGAAAGCACACTAATACAGAAAAGGAAATGATACCAAAGATACCTTTCGAGTATTATTGACTAATAAAACACTTTAATTTAATCAGTCTTCAATTTTGGAGTCCACATGCCGGGCAAAATAATGAACTTTTGTAGCTCCTTTCGTGATTTAATTCCACAACGAAGGTATCCATCTCTGGCTTTTTCTCCACATGATGCTTGCGTTACCAATGATGCTTGCGGTAGTAGTCTTACATGTTTTTCTACTGCTGAGAATGGCAAGGGGGATCATCTATTTCAAATTCTGAACCCATTTCTGATCATACTTGCTACGTCTTTGTCACTGAGGTTCATGGTAGCTGGTGGTTCCAAAGGATTGTCCCAGTGAATAATCTGAAAATAATCCTCTGCTTCGAAATTTATATTTAGAAGATCAAATTGGCGTATTTTTCCCTTCCACTCAGTTTTTCTTGCTTTCAATATTCTTCTTAGGTCAAGTTCTCGAATATGTGATCAATCATCAAACAAGATTGTCAGCAGATTATTTTCAGAATGAGCAAAATAAGAGTTCCTCTGAATCACTTCATGAAGTTTTGACTTAAAATCTTCTGGGAAGAATGAACTTCTTTTCATCATTCCTTGCTCCATGAGTAGCTCCTGGAATTTTCTTTATTTCAAACCAGGATGGCACGTAAACTTTCATCACATAGTCTACTAGGAGTTTAAAGCATTCTGTTGGTTCGGCAGTCGACACGTACAGGCGCAGTATTCAGTTCGCTGTAGTGAGTCAGCTTGAATGAGACATCCTTCCTGGACTTCTGTTTCCCAAATCTGGATGGCACTGTGCCGAGCATACTGCCCTAGAAATATCGACGAGGTACTCTTGGTCTGTACTGAGGTCTTTTTTATCAATTTCAGGCAGAGCAACAGGAAAAGAAATAAAATGTGTCACAGCAAATGTTTCATACGTTTCCAGAGATTTTCCTATTGTTCCAGAAAACTGGTGTGGCCTAGATATCTTTCCATCAATCTTATGAAAAAGGTGGCGAAGAAGTAGTTCATTGGTATGCAATAATCATACAAACCAGTGCAATTTATGGCCAACAAAGATTTCAAGCCGTCTAACTACGCCATTTTTCATCCCAATGTTGACTTTCAGTTCATCTCACCCAACGGCGACAAGATTCGAAAATGTAATCTCTTTCTGTGTAAAAAAGTTGATGATGCTGCAAGTAATATCAGAACTATAGCCTGAATGCAGAGTCACATGCCCTATATGAACAGAACCAGGTTCTGACAACATAACAATATGCTCTTACACAGATACAATCATATATAAAGAGCTTCCCTTCTTACAAAATAGTGTCCTTTATTCCATCGAAGTATATGGTGTACAAAGACTGTGTTACTTGTATAGAATTAAATTGTGATCATATCTTTCATTATAATTTTTAATAAGAGGAATTACTCCTTGGTGACTTACCACAGGCAAGGAGGCTTTCTTCCAAATTCTTTCAACGTCCTAAGAAATAATTTCGATTATCTCTTTTATTAAAGGATCCTTTTGCTCCCCTGCTTCCACAGTATATCATTTTTTGTGATTAAGAAATGCTTCATTAAATCAGAATACGTTGGTGGTAACACTGTCTCTTTCAATTGTAGTGGAATTCCAAAAACACTACAAAAGTTTCACTTCTAGTTGTGGCCATATTTAAATTCAAAACTCCGTATTATTTTGTCAAATATAAATCAAAATTAATAAAACGTATTGCTTCAACCTTACGAAGTAGAAACAAGTGGTTGAAACAAAAGCAATCACAAAAACTAATCATTCCACACAATAAAAGTGGTGTGCCTTATTAGGTTATGATATAATAGTTATATTAGAGCATACGCTGCCATCTAGTAGATTTTAGAATATAATTTGTTTTTTTTATGTACAAAAAGCCATTTCTGGATTTGATATCTGGCAGTAACGTTTCAATAAAACAATTTATTAATGAGAAAGTAATTCATTAATATTATTTTTACAAATTAATGAATTATTTAGTAAAATATTAAATATAAAAAATATTTTTTACATAAAAATCATTAAAATCTAGAAAAAAAGTCAACATAAACATTCACTTGAGGTGTGTAACCTCAAGATGTCAACATTTTGAGCTGAAGTTTGGAGACAATTTGTTTCAGCTAGTTTGGCACCATATAATGTCTCAGGCAATGTGAATTTCGAAAAACGTTTTTTCGATCCACCCTACTGTACACCCTGTATATATAAAGTTGAAACGCAAAATTAGCCGCAAATGCAGCAAATATTTGATGTTCCGATGGTAAGTCATACTTTCCTGAACAATAACCTTCATTAAAAGCAAAAAAATAGTAATAAATAGCGGTTTACATGAACATGATAAGATTTCATCAGATTTTTTAGTTCGAAAACTTGCTTCATATTACGTATGACCACCCTACCTATAAATTGCTGCTTTTTTAGTTAAACACAAAAATTGCAATATCCCTCTCATCCTATTAGTGCAAATCGCAATTTTAATCATTATTTCTTTTTATTTTTATAAATTTCGTATAATTTTTTTTAAGCTTATGTGAATTTATGATGGCTCTTGGTACAACAGGCACCTTTTGGTTTGTTGTTAAAATGAATTAAACAAAATAAAAAACATACATAGGTATTTTCATTCAAATAAACCAATAAAAAATGTATCATAGAGGATGTAGGTTTTAATTAATTTTTATAGGTTTCTTACACTTAAATTGAAAATGAAAATTGCGAATTTTCATATTTTTACTATTTGTTCAAATTTTTGTATGGTATAGTGATTTTTTAATTTATTTTGTTACTATGTAGTATTTAGCTAGTAGCACTTAATTAGAAACTAAATATATAAAGAAAAATGAAATAAAGCAGTTAAATCGTAAAAACCTATTTTTTAATGGGAAGCACCTTTTGCTTTTGAAGCCAACAGGCTCATAATAACACAAATCTGTACTTTGAATTTTTTGGGATCTACGATGTAGGAGAATATTGAAGTGGTTTTCTGCGAAACCATGCAAGTGCTCTTAAGATGGTCAATAATAGAGCAGAAAGAGGAGTTGATCTGATAAAAAGTTTAACGAAACGCTCGGGGACAAAAAACATAAGCATTTCTTATTAAGGGCAGTTAACATTCATACAAAGTCGTCAACAGGCAAACAAAAGAACTGATTGCATCATTCAAAGTTGCTTTAACTATCAAAATACCTATTAATATTAGTGTCATGTTTTAACACTATTTTTAGTTTTGATATCTAGTTTTTCCAATAAAAGGAATTAACATTGAAAAATCATTGAACAACCTTGGAGAACTGGTCAAAGTGTCCTCTTTCTAGATATTATCCAATCTTCTTGAAATTTGGTATATATATATATATATATATCTTTTTCATCGCTAGAACGCGAAGCGCAAGCAACACTTCAAAAATTTTACATTTTATTTTTTATTTTACTCAATCGAACAGACTAATGTTTATGTACTCAAAAAGAAGTATTACAAGATTAAAAAACAATAAACTAATTTACTGGAGTGATAATGTTTTGCAAATGCGTGCTTTCGGACGTATAGAAAATTTGATTTCATAATAAAATATCTATCACCCTTTGAAATCATAATTGTTCAAGTATCGTGTAAATTGACATCATATATACGCAATATTTAGAAACTACAATTATTTTAATAACAACCGGCATGTCATTTTCGCCAAACAAAAGAACATTGCATATCATTTCCAATGTGAATACTTATTGTTCTCTTTGTAATTAAAGCTTTTGTTATCCTGTATTTTAAAAATGGAACAAATTAATGTCGTTTCCCGAAACTCTCCTTCTCTGACACAAAATATCTCCTAGGCAGTTCATGTTCCATTTGGAACGTTTGAAATTTTGGCAGGATGTCAGTTTCCGGCGATGTTTTTTTCTTATTTAATTATCTAAAGAATAGCATTATGCATTCACATAAAGTACGAAAGTGGCTTGTAAAAACATGCTTGCATTCATTTTCTTTTCAATTCAAATGAAGAAAGCACCCTAATGGTCCTGCCTATCAAAGTGTTATAAGGATGGCATTTGAAACTGCTTTTCAGCGAGATTATTCTAATTTTTATGAAAAGAATGGAAATGTAAAGGGAACTCTGTATTGAAATGCTGAAAATTTATGTTTTGTTTTATTTTGTGAAAGCGAAATAGAAATGTTCGTCTGTAACATTTAATGTGCAATGATATTTTTGAGTTGTAGTATTACATATTTAATGAACATACTGAAGGATAAAGAGAATTGTCAAAATGAAAAATCAAAAGACCATTAGCATAACCTGCTTTGGGAAATTTTGAAATGTTTCGAGTTTCAAATAGCTGTCTGTCATTGCTGTCTCTTAATTGCGAAATGCTGTAACACATTCATTTACAGAAAAGTAGGAAAAAGATCTCTTTTCAACGATTTTCCATAACAATTAATAAAATGGATTTCTTGTTATTTGAGTTTAGTATGAATGTTTCACATATTTTGTACAATAAATATGTATTTATTCTGCTTTACTTGTTACTCAATATTTAATGGGAAAATCAGTGTATGTAACTTATAAAAATGTTATTCCGAGGATTTAAAGAGAAAATTTTAGAAATTAATAACGAAGAAACGTTAAAGTCATAACTTATACATTTAAAAGACATTAATAAAGAAAAAAGTTTTTTAAATAAAAATGTAAAAGTCAGATACTTTGTACGCATGAAAATTGATATAGAAGCCGTCGATGAGACACCTGACAATAAACAAGACAGTTACATAATACAACAAAAGATAAACTTTTCATCATAAAATTTGCAATCTTAATTATTTTCTTTGGGTACCAAACAATGTTTAGTTAAAATGAAAAAGTATCAAACTATTAAAATGGTTTATGATCCTTGTTTAAAAAATTTTAATACTTTTACGGCTATTATTATTTCTGTTATTGCCATTATTATTGTTAGTAGTATCTAAATAGGAAGTTTTCGTGGTGCTTCAACGATCTTCTTGAAAGAAATAATTAAAATAGAACTACATTAATTGTGATTACATTTTTGAAACCAGATTTTCACAATAACAAATGTGTAATAACTTCTTTTCTTTTGACAGTAAAAATCAACAACATGCGTATCTCGTGTAAGTAATTTAGATGATGTTGATTAATTATAATAATGATATTTTAAGTCTATAACATCTTTTATTATAAAAATGTTCTTCTTTCATTATAAAAATTCTAAATCTTCAAAAATATAGAGAGAAGTATGCGAAATGATTCTAATAAAAATAGTTTAACTTAGTACAAAATGCCATTATTTTTCATTCCTTATCAAGAATTTCATGATTTTCTGTGAAAGAGCAGGGGTGTACACAAAAAAGTTTTCACCTGCAAAATACCTAAACAATCATCGCATCAAAACTATGAGATAAAACACAAGTAATTTTAACATGAGAATTTAATCAAATTTCTACAAAGTAAACAGTTTAAACCCAGGAAATTTTCCTAGCATAATGCAAACGTCTCATCCCACTCCACATCAGCAGGCAGATACTACTATGCAACAACCATTCTTTCATTTTCTTCAATGAGTTAAACACAGTTCCATTCGGATTGTTTATTTGCATAACGCTTTCCATTCGATCCAATGCTTCCTTAAACTTTGCGTGCTCTTCGAACGGAGGCTTTCATTTATTAAATTCTCGACTTAGATTACTGAACTATTTCACAGTGGAAGTTTGCGAACAGTGTCGTGAGACTTCAATGGGTCCATTTGTCACGTGTCAGGAGCTAACGTCGATTTTTCCGGTTGTGCCGGAATTCTGACGCCGCACAGATCTCTTCCCCATCTCATCTTTATGTGTTTACGAGCAGAGGCGTTCCATCACTTTGTCTTGGTGCATTCATCATTTTGTAATGGAAGTGAAATTGAATTAGAAAATGGCGTTTTTTTTTTTTCTCTCACAACAAATAACTGAAAGCTATTCGAAAATTTAAATAAAAATGAAAGAGAATTTTTTACATTAAATGAAGCATGTGAATTTGAAGAAAAATTAAAAAGGGCAAATTGAAAATGTTAAGTATTTGTTATTTCTTTGAGAAACCTGGTTTATTTTTTGTTCTAGAAAATGCTAATACATATCAAGTATTTTGTAAATTGTTATCCCAATTCTGTAAAATTCTACATTTTATACCTATTTAAAGTGTATAATTTAAATATTTTAAAGTATATTTATTGGAAGTCATATACTATTGATACTACAGTGAAAAATTATATATTTATGTCATATTGACGAAGGATTGCCGATTAAACTTACATGAAAACGTATCTTATACTACCATTGTCTAAAGAGACATAAACAAAACATAAAATTCAACTAAAATATAAGACAATAACTTATTCTTCGAAAACCTGAATTTTTATTTTAAAAATGGTCCCATAAAGATTATTTAAATTACTTATAAATATAAATTCCGAATTACTTATGAAACAAGATAGGAAAGATGTCTTTCACACTCAAAGATTCAGAATTAGAGACTGTAACATACATTTCATACTAAGTCAATATTGAAGTAACTGTTACGGTATTAACGCACCTTCATGTCTAACATAAATTACTGTAAAATTTTCGTAAAGAAGTAATTAATAGAAGAAAATTTCACACTGTAATAGTTAGTTTTATACATTGCAAATCGAATCACATCTCAAAAAAAGGTAATGAGCAGCTTAATTAAAGAAATCAGCTTTTCGGAGCAAAAACTCTATTAAAACTTTTGGCAACAGAAAGGCTAAATGGAAATAGAAATAATTTATGCAGTTTGCTGTGTTGGAGCCCGTTTCTTGCTAACTTTTAAAATTTCTGCAATTCGGAGATTCCGTAAGAAGCTATCATGGGTAGTAAGGGGAAATGACACCCACACCCAGCTCCATATTATCGTTTTGATTTACGAACGAGTATAACTTAGAAGAGGTTCAACACTAAAATATACTATATCTCTGGGCAAGAGCATTGTCATGTATTTCAGGCATGTATTTTTGATTTTCCACACTCTCTCTAAATAACGCAACTGAAACGGAAGAGGCAGAAATTACTGTAAAAGTAATTTAATTAATTAAAATAAATTTAATTGCTGGTGTTTGTTATTACTTTTAAAACTTCGCATCTGCCGTTATGTCCCCAAAACAAAATTCGAAATTTTATAAATTTTATAAAAAATCTGGTAATATATCTATGATTCAAAGTTTAAATTGCCATTTGCGTCACTCTGAGAGATCCTGCCAATTCTTCCTTTCTTCATTATAATGACACCAATTCTTCCTCTTCGAAAACATTCTCTTCACTGCTACGCCGCTATTCCACGGCTATGCCGCTCTTCCACGTGAAAATCACCGATCTTGGTTTGTCGAAACAACCCACGGCATGTTCTTTCACTAATAACGGCCTCACCATAAGTGTTTGAGAGCATTCGATGAGTTTCAGAGGCAAATTTCTTCATATCGATGGCAGAAAATTGAAATCTCCAAATTATCAGAATCTGACTCGTAAACTGAAATTTTCAATGGTGAATAACATTATGACCCAACACAAATTGGTAGACCTTTAAATGGGGTTTTGATGACAGATTGCCACAAAATGAAAAAAAAAAGAAAGTAAAAAATAGAAGTACTGTAGAATAATAAGAATTAAATCTGTGTAAAATGTCTAGATGGGCTTCGAGAGCTTATTTTAACTAATTTCCCCCTCAGAAATAAGAAATGCATTAAATGTTTCATCAAACTACAATTTACATCCCCAGAAATTCACTTACGTTTTATTATTCTCCATTTTACAGCAGCTTTAAACACATACGCACACTACTTCTTACCATAGTTTAGAGCAGTGTATCAAAACGGAAATTGAATTTTTGCTGTCATCTGACACTTTTATTGAATAAATCAATTTTTTAAGTCTACGAAAAAGAAGCGCGAATCATATATTTTATTTATTCCTGAAGCGACCTAAGAATAAAAAGAATGCTTTGGCTTGTTTAAAGCAAAATTCTTTAGCTCTTGAATTGAAAGAGGAAAAAAAAATGTTTTATCCCAAGACTTTTTTTTTACATAAAGTACAGACTTTGCAAATATTTTGTCGTAATATTAAATGATATATTTTCAGAATGTTATCCAAAATATAAAATATCCGCTGCTGCAGCAAAAATATGTTGGTTTTCACATCTAAGGCTTCAAGAAGCGGCGCTTTATCGAAAATTTTCTTCATACCTGTTTCATGAGTAATCTTGTTATGATATACTAATATTTATTATAGTTATTAAATTATCTATAATTTTTTTTCACTAAAGGCTTAAATCATGGCCGTTAAACCTAACTAAGTATGTAGGAGAAAATTAAATCGTTGTCTGTCATTGACACAATAGTCTTTTTGTACATCCATAAATTATACAGTGCAATTTCAATGACAATATCAAAGACATGCATCTTAAAATCCAAGCCATTAGATCGTAATCGCTTTTTATCGTTATTTTTGTCGGTTGATTGGTTATTATTTGATTTATTGGATTGATTATTATTTGATTTATTTGATTGATTGGTCTGAGCTTTGCTTTAGGCTAAGATAAATAGTATTTGTAAGAAATTGTTAAAACTTGCATTTTGCTGCAGGTAAATCGGTTTGCTAGTTCTCCAGGATTGGTAATTAACCTCTTGCACACCAGGTTGGTTCAAATATTAAAGTCACTCAAAACCAGAAAAATTCCTTGTGATTTCCATTTACAACTATCGCCATCTAGTGGGTGAAAGAGAACAGATAAATAAACCAACGATACAGATCACATTACTAAACCACAAGTTAGTTTCTCGCATAGTGTAATGAGGAAATAACAATTACAGTGAATGTGCTAAAATAGAATAACGACATGCAATCACGTCATGGTTATGGGTCACGAGAATTTCATGACGTACGCATGTACGTCATGGTAGGCAAGGGGTCCAATTCTCATTGGTTAACATTAGGATTTGGTCTTATAACGTCCCTACGTCAATATCAAGTTAAAACCTATCTTGAATTCTTAATTTTTGCGCAAATTTTGGCAATCATTTGGCATAATTTGAAAATGCTGTTACCCTAGTAACGCAATTGAAAAGACCATGTAAAAGATACATGAAATATTATGAGTAGAGGTCCACGGGTCCTTAGAGATGTACTTTGGATGGAAATAGATGGAATCCACGGGCGCTAGGGCAAGCCCCCGGTCTTCGTGACTGTAGCTATTGACTAAAATTAATAAGTAAGCGCTCATGGTTCTACGCATATTTTTATTAAGGGATTCTCACAAAACTTTACATGGCAACAGAGGTCATGAGAAAGTCTTTCTCTGAGGAGTGTTGGAACCTCATTAGTTCTGGTCACATGGTTTTTTTACAGTAAACACATATTCCAAAAAAGGTGCATTTATTGGTTATTAAAATGTTCGGGTCTGATATGCATTATATTTTAAGTGAACTGGTTTAATATTTTTAAACTGATAAAGTCTGTAAATCATTGAATCTATACTTATGTAGAAACTACATATCGAAATTTTGTTAGTATCAATGCATATTTAAGGTAGTTATCGCTCAATATTTCGATAGGAAAATCGAAATCGTAAACCCTTTTCAACGTCATTAGAGAGTGCTCGTATGTAAAACATTTAAAGTGAAAAACATATGATCGATGCAATTTAACATATTTAATTTCAAATTGAGTTTGAATGCTTCAAAAATATTTAGATTTAGCGATTTCTTACCAAGTCGGGTTCATGTTTGGCGACAAATTTGACAATTTTCTGCCAAATATTACAGAACTTGGCAATGGCTTCTAAGATTTTGGCCACGGCCGGTGATTGACCAGACACATATAAAGTATGAAAAGTACTTTGAAAGGCTATTAAGTAATCCTGTAAAAAGAACCACCCTGGTCTGTTGAAATGAAAAAGAGACTCACAACTAGATGCTACAGCAATTCTAAATTAAAGTGTTTCTGCACTTAAAAAGAAGGTAAATTCTCTCGCAGATTTTGTGTACCTGTCTAAATTATTTCTATAATATATTAACTCTGTACGGTTTCGTAAATAATGGTAGTAAATGAACTCGTGTTCTTGACTTCACAATTATTCTGGCATGGTTCAACCAATACTTAATGTGCAGAAACTTTAGAAAAAAGTACTTCTTAAAAGATTGGGATTTTTTTCCCAGCTTGCTACCTCAACTAGGGGTTAAAGCTTCATCTATATTTTGCTTTGCCAACTGAAACTTTCATATGAAAAAAAATTATTTTTGAGTACTGTGATTTTTTATGGAATGTACAAGTTTAAAAATATTTTCAGCAACTAAACATTGTACAATTTTGTGCTTTTCTTTTTCACATTTAAAATTCAAAACGCCAAGTAAATTTCCAGTTGTTTCTACTCTGTTTACTCCAAAATATTTATATAAACTATGTGCAGTGATATTTTTCTTTTTCTGAATTTCATTGTGTTCAGATTTAGTTTTACAATAGAAAACCTCAGTAAGTATATCTAAAAGCTACGGCTGGCATTCACGCTTTTAGCATACAGAACAGAATATTCAGTTAAATATTATGCTTACAAATTTTGTCTAGTAATCCCTTGCATCCGATGTTACAACCCTCTTTCCCGAAACAATGACTGTAACTTCCTGTTAAAATTTCAATTAATTATCACCCGTCAAGAGTTTAATCAAAGCTTTTCGAGAGTCAGATATTTTGGATACTAGCAAATAACCGTAATTCTCCCTCCTTTTAACGTGGAACGGAACTGCTATACATTACAGATTAAAAGTATTTAAATGCTTGCATTTCAACAGAAGTATATTAAAGCTAAACGAATAAAGTGTCTTCAAATAACGTTTGAGAAAAGACTTACTCTACAGCATTCTATAGATAAAAATATTTTAGTTTTGATGAAAGTATTTCTAGATATCAAAGAAATATCTAGATATCAATGTCTTGATGATCTCCTTTATTATTATAATGTAGCAAAAATTAAGAAGTAAATGCATGCAAGGGAAAGTTGGAGGTGCGGGGCATTTTTAACAAAAATATTTCTTACAAATAACTTATACAACTTTGAAAGTTTCAAAATAACATCTTGAAACATACCAACATACATAAAAAATAGAAATTGGACGGCAAATTCTTAGTGATATAGGTAAATTAAAATAGTAAGAAAAATGTCCCATTCCTACATAATGTGAGGGAGGGAAGGGACATGCTTTTAGAAGTTGAAATTTATGGAGATTTTTCATAAATATTCGTATATAAATGGCAGACACAGTGTATAATTTGTTTTCCAAACGTTTATTGCATAATAAACATGCATTTATTTAACATATTGTCCAAACCAAATGAAAAATATGTCTGAGCATGAGTAGTTTTAGCAACCGTCTTTGGTGGATGCAATTTTGCGACATTATCTTCTTAATTAATGATGTAACAGTTATTTTTTTGTGGGAAGATAAAATTTTACTTTTTCTCATTATTTTTCCTCCCTAAGTTAAAGGGTCCCATTCCTTTAATTCAAACAACACAACAATAAAATAAATTATTCCTAGAAATACACAGCTATTTGGCCTCAATAAACTGCTAATTTATAAAAGTTATGTTCTTAGGTCTGAAAACATTAAGAAGAACTTTATTAGTTACAATAAATGAGACTGAGAACTTGTATCGAAAGTATCAGTATTAATTTACGTCTGGTGTTGGAAAACACCTTTTTTATCACATTAATTCACAAAAAATTGTTACTGAAATTATTTGAAGCCGTAACTGCGATTCTGTGGCTATTTAACTTGGTAGAAAAATCAGAAATTTAAAACAACGTTTCCTTAAGGAATATCGGTGGTGTCCTATCCCACTGTCCCATCTCTCCCGATAAGAGCTTTTTCAGTAACCGAAGGGAAAACTAGAAAATCTTCTTTAAATGCTAATATTTACTTATTTTATTTTTAGTACTTACGTATTATCCCAGCGGCACGCCAAGACGAGCAATTTTTAGCCTAGATAAATGTCGGACGCATGAAATTATTGATATTTCGGAATACGATTGGCAACAGTTTGCCAGTACATTTGACAAAAAAAATAGTCTGGCGGGAATGACCGCCGGAATAATATGTAAGTACCTTATTTTTATATTATTAGTTTGAAAGTGCTGCGCTCGTAGAAACCATTTAGTTTATTGAAATTACTTTCTCTCTATATCTTGCACTTATTTCAGTAACTAAATATATGAATGTAATTAGTGCAACAAGTTCATATACCGGTACTATTTAAATTTATAAGTGAGAAGTCGAAAATGAAGATTTTTTTCTTTTTAAATAAACGATTACTGAAAAGTCTGTTTACGTTTTATGCAAGTTTATATATATATATATATATATATATATATACATATATCAATATTAATTTGGTATTGTAGCGAAATATAATAATGCATTAGGAATGCTTTACCATTTTTTAATTTTTCGAGCCGGACTTTTGCATTTACTTAGGATTTAATTTAAATGTGTTTAAACATATATTTATCTTATTTAAAATGACTTACAAGTATTATTGAATTTAGGCCGAGCGTTTAATAATTTCACTTTAGAGTATTAATAGAAAAGCGGATTCTTTAGGAAAATTTTGTCTTCTTCATTTGTTCTATTATTAGTGGGACTGTTTAAAATGGATTAAATTGTAATTTAAAAATAATGTAATGACGATTATAAGGGATGAATCTGAAGTAATGTTTTTCAAATATGGTAGGGAAAGGTGGCAGAAAATGATCCTAGAGACAAAATGGTCCGCATATGTTTTCTTCCAGACATACAGCGCTTTTAAACAGGTAACGCATAAACTAATTGTGCCAAGTGAAGAAGAAGCAATGGCGATATTTAAGCGATCGGTGTATTTCGTGTCTAAGTAAAATTCTCCCCAAAATTGGGTTTTATCATATATCTAATAAGAGAAGCACTAACTTTCCTATTTATTGAGAAATACAGTCTATAATGTACGGAAATGTGGCTTGATTTACTGAGCAGAGTATGTTTTTAGATGTGAATTGCACTTGTTTAGTTTGTTATGTTTCTCGGCGCATTTCAGTAATATGCCTAGAGTGGGCAGCCATACTGCCAGGTAAAATGATCCATCGACTGAAGAAACTCCAGTAAAACTGATTTTATTACGTATAGTCATAACTACTTTTATATCTTTTATTTTGCCAATAAAAAATAATTTACGATTGCTTTCAAATGAAGGGTAATTTTGCCCTTGCGTGAGGATAAAATGATCCTTTGTACTCTTTTTCAAAATTCTATTTTTTCCTTACACATGTTGGGTTGAAAATATTATTAAAATATGTTTATGATGCAAAATATAGTGTAAAATATTGTTGCAAAGAGCCAACGTTTTATTTAACATTTATATTATTTTATACAAATTTTCCGTAAATGATATCACTTTGGGCCACCTTCCCGTACATGGAAAATTTGTTACATGTGTATATATTTAGTATGAAATAATTTAAAATAATTTTTATTCATAAAAACACAAAAAAATTAGTTTTGACAAAAGATTCGGTTCCAAGGCTAATCTATACCATTGTTTCTCTTAGTTTCTATCATAGCTACGATAGCGTAGAATCCAATAAATTCATTTGTTTGTATGAATACCAAGCTTATTTGCACCTTGCATGTATTCTAACTATGAATTAATAACACTCATTGAAAAATAATGAAGATAAACCAGACAGTCACCTTTCAGCAATAAGTGCCACAGGGATGATAAAAATCATGTATATCAAAGCCTCAGATAGTTAAATTAGGTAATGCTGTTATCTTCATTTGGTTGACTTCGATGTAGTTCGTGTCCATCCTTTTTACTCCATCGTTTAAGGTAATCTTCTTCCTTTTATGCAACAAAATTTGATACTTTATTATCATACCATGTCACATACCAAATATCTTTTTGATAAAATGTGTGATCATAAAATTTTCTAAATCTTCAAAAGCAAACTTTAGAATCTTCTAAGCTTTTAAAAAAATTCAATCCTGCTCTATCGTAAGTTTTTTATTTATTTATTTATTTATTTTTATTTATTTATTTTATTTTTTTCGTTTCACGAAACAAACAATAAGAAAGAGAGTTTGAGAGAGAATTAGCATCTAAAGAAAAAATAGTTACTCCAATAAAACACTTTTCACATACAGCAAAAAATTATAAGTAATCATGTTAGAAGGCATAAAATACTATACTACAAGTAGCACCATCTACATATCAATAAATCACAAACACTGAAATACAGGTTTGAAATAGAGGTGATTTTAATAGAACGCGGATCTTCCGGGAACATTTTATAAATATCAATCAATAGAGCCTATTCAAACATTTATACAATTAGTAGGACGCCAGACCTGAAAGGGTTAATAACTACACAGATATTTGAAATCAAAGTAGTGTGAATTCACACTGAAACATCTCTAGGTACAGAGCACGGATGAGGAGTTTCTTCACGATATGATGTCTCATATACTGAAAAATGTGCATTTGTTTTAATACGAGTCAATTTTTTACTTAATTTATTTTCGTAATTTCCTTGAGTGACAGTATTTTTTTCAAAATTTTTTAGATACTGAAAATATATTTCTTATTCATTTTCATCTCAACTAGTAAGTTTTTAGACCTGGAAAAATATCGCGAGAATTTTAGAAAAATATTCTTCTTAAGCTTTCAGTACACGGCTGTGCCTTCTTTTACTAATCCCTATCCATATCTAACTATCCATGAGACGCAGTATTAATTTCTTTTTAATATTTTTTATTAAATCCAACTGCCAAAATTTTCCCTATGTTAGTAATTTACTGATGTTTTTTCACACTTTTAGAAGATTTTTCTAAAAAGTATTCCAAAGTACATGAGTATAATAAAGTATATGGTTTAATGTCCTCTCACAAGTGTTTTTATTGCTCATACAGAGAACAAAAATATATAAGATACTCCAACTAATATTTTTAAATATTTTAAATGTGCTCAGGAAATGCAATTAATATTTTACAGTGGAGCATTCTTATCTATGTTTGAAATGGCTTTTTTCTGTTTTTCACTTATTTGACAACGAATAACTGAATACCAAAACAGCGCTTTATACAGGAGAAATATTCCTGCAGCAATAAATACAGAAGTGCAGAGATGATGACAAAATAATTGATTTCTCATTTTTCATCCACTGTCCTTTTTCTGTATGTCGGAAAATATTTTTGAGTTTTGAATTTTTTATTTGAGTCTGTAACAAAGCTAGATGTATTTTATGGCTTACATAAGCCAGTAGTTTTCCAGTTATAATATTGATTAACAAATAAAATATTTAGTTTTTTTTTACTTTACCATTAAGTTTTCATTGGTAAGAAATGTTAATTAAAAATGATAGAAATTTTTAAATAATGTCTTTATTAATGTGTAATAAAGTAAAATGTG
The DNA here is from genome assembly GCA_038373885.1 of Cheiracanthium punctorium. NCBI lineage: Eukaryota > Metazoa > Arthropoda > Arachnida > Araneae > Cheiracanthiidae > Cheiracanthium > Cheiracanthium punctorium. The sequence continues at coordinate 692,786 of JAWZYV010015837.1, read as the reverse complement.
TCTGCTACAAGAAAGTTCAAGAGCAATGTAACAATTTTTTTATAAGGAACAAATTTTCAAACAGTTGCTATTATCATCTATATAATCTTATTATGTAGGCATTATCATATATACGCATAGCAATTGTGCATGCTGTTCTTTATCCAGTTTTTCTTTTTCTGCAGTAAATAACAGTGCACAGACAGTATTTATGATGCAACAAAAATCAACGTATGACACACAGGCGTGAAAAAAAAATTTATGCAACGAATATGAAACGCAGTCTTCTTAAAGGTTAGCCAACGATTGTTTCAAATAAATCAATATCAAACATTTTGAAAGATAGTTTGAAGTACAGAAATATTGTACATTTTCAATTCATTTTTATATTTAACTCCTGATTGAATTACATTCAGAAAGTAGTAAATGCATGACTTCGTGATTGATCCTATTTTCAATTCTAAAATTCAATCTCGATTAATCTGTGTTTTCACACTGTCAAACATTTCATGTCAATAATAATTAATCAAATAATTCTTGTGTTTACTTATGTAAAATTTTAAAGTAACAAATAAATATGAGGTACAATAATTTAAATAAATTAGGGTTTTATGTAAAACAATCAAAGTTTCTTAATTAAGCATCGAGCAATCTTCCATAAAATTTGATTGTGATGAGCTTTTTTATTTATCTAATTAGATTTCAACTAAAAATAACGCGAAATAAATTCGACGAACCGATCTTATCAAGGAAAGAAGGAAGCTTAGTTCAATAAAATATCCTTCGGATATGAACATTTGTTTTTTGCAAAATGTTTTTATTCCAATCACTTTTTATTAAATTATTTTATTACCTAGTCTTAAGAGATATTTTTATATACAACAATTTTTAAAGTTTGTGAATTTTACATTTATAAGTTACTTTTATAAGTTCTCACACACTTATACATATTTTAATGGTAAATTAGTTGTTTCTTTCTTCAAATGAAGATTAAATGACCCATGTTTTAAATTAATTCCTATTCATTTAAAAACTATTGCTTATTTGTTTGATCTCCAGACCATACTATCGCCTCATTTCGTTTATCTAATACTTGATCATACAAAGCCTTATAGAAATTTAGATGGTCCAAAGAAATAGAAGAATAAATGTTCAATATTAGTCAATCTGGAACCAAAAATTTAGTAAGGATGATTTCTAAATTATATTAAGTGATCTTAGATTATCTCCGAATCAAACCTTATGCTTGGATCCTGGCCAGGACAGCAAATGATTTTTTTTCTTATTTGAAATTGCATGTATATAAAATTCTTGAAATTTAAGGCAATTTAGGTACCTTTGGAAATGCATAAAGCGTTAACGAAGTCCTATGTATAATGGACCCCACTTTTACGAGATGAATTCTAAAAAAGTACAATAATTAGAGGGGGTGTTATTTATTTCAAGTATACATGCAATAAGTGCAACAAAAATCTTTCAGAGTAACTTTAAGTAACACTAAAATATTTAATATTCGAAATAATGTTCTAACTTTGTCTAAAATAAAACTTGTCAAAACTATCAAGTAGTATAAAATGGATTTTTATAAATATTTGATAGTAAATGCAGTAAAAGGATTGTTACAAGAAACAATGCCAAATCTTTAAAGTTACTTTGAAAAAAAATATTATTTATTTATTTACAACAGTAAGAAGTTTTATTTATCAAGCGCGTCAAATAGAAAATTTATTGTTTCAAATAAACAAAATAGAATGAAACTTTTTCACAGTACTTAGTGTATCATGTTGAACATACTTCTCAAAGTTTATAAATTACTTTTGGAACAACTTCTGCAAATTCATCAATTTACTTTTTACTGAAAAACTACTTCTAAAGTTCACAAATCTCACAAATAAAACTTTGTTTTGTTCCCTAAACTCTTTGATTCTTGATTCTTTTCCAGATCTTGTTACTGGATGTATTTATATGATATTTGCTAAATCCATATTTTTTTATTCTACTTTTCTTTTTTTTTTTTGAGGGGTGGTCTTTATAAAGATTTAAGCATGGTAAGATCCTATAAGAAGATTGTATATTTTATTTTATTCTATCTGTTTAAACAGTTATATGAAATTTTATTTGTTATACCAAAGTAAAATTACATAAGCTTTTGTGAAAAATTAAACTACAGATTAATTATTAACTTTCCTGAAAATTATTTTAAATACATTTAATGGATGTTAGAAAGATATTCAGAATAATAAAAAATCGAAAATTTTATCCTCGCTTAAAAAATAAATAAACAGAATAAAATAAATATCTAAAAAAATATTTATCATCATTTATCAATTTTCACCATTGTAATTACAAATAACAAACATCATTAATATCTGTCACTCGGGTTTTTTATGTACTGCCTCTGCTGCTTTAAGCTGTTTTTCCATTTGCTTGTGCAAAGTTAGCTATGCTGAAAGGAGTTTTAGAGAGCTAAAGACCAACGCGTAAGAACTTGAAAGTGTAGTGAAACAGCTAATGACTGGTTTATTGATTTTTCATTTTTCATTTCTTTGTTTTCCCCACAGATTTTAAAGCATTTCAACTTTAATCTAACTTTTGTTCAGATACAGCGACCGTTGACATACGCATAGAAAATTATTCTACTTTAGAAATAAAATGATTCTTCAGTTCTTTTATTTAAGATAGTCGGTAACTATATTGCTTTAATATTACTAAGTTTGATTGCAATTGGAAACATTTAATTATAATATCTCAATTTTTACAGCACCAAGCAACAGAAGATTGAGGGATATTTATTCATTAAATTTTCGCATTAGCACATTTTCGCATTAACACTAAGTTCTGGTCTAAGGCACTTTTATTAGTTATAAGAATTAAAGGGGCTTTATGTTACAAAAAAAAAATTAGCGATTGAGGTGCATTTTTAAGTATGGCATTAGATAAAAAAGTGATATTTAAATTACAGCTAAAAATCCATAAATTATGTTAAGGACAGTGCTGTTTTTAGTGTGACTTAATTTCATTAAAATTTCATTTTTTTTTAGTTTCATATTTAGAACATCTATAACAGGTATGGGTGAGAAAAGGGGCTTTTTAGAAAAAAAGAAAATTTGATGTAGTTTTTGCCAGCTTCTGAAATTATTCTTTTTTCATTTATTATTTTGAAATTATTCATTTGTGTGTAACATATGCAAAATTATGTCAAGCATAGATAAATAAACTATAAAAATAAAAATATAGGCTTTCAAAATTGACTTTGATCTCAAAATTGCCACCTCTGCTACTGGAAAAAAATCTATTCAGTTTAGTGTAACTATGTTTCAATCAATAGATGATCTTTTATAACTTCACTTGCTTTTAAGGAAATTTATCTAAAATGATGTTTTTCGGAATAAAAAAATTATTGCAACTAATTATTAAGGTAATTTGTGCTTTCTGTAACAATATTCGTACTTGAATCTCTCCTTACATTAAGGTACATTAAAAATACATTAGGATTATGATAAATTTTATAACGTAGTTGTAAAAGAAATCAGGATCTGATTGTTTGCAAACAAGTGCGAGCAAATGAAAGGCCTTATTACAAATAAAAAGTTATTGGTAGCAGAATTTATTCTGAATAACAGAGGCAACGTGCAATGAGAGAAATGTAATGCATTTTAAATAATTATGACACATAAATTAATGTAGCTTATTTATTTTTCAAACACTCCAATCTTATATTGAAAATTTTAGAACTTGTCTCCCTTTTCACTTGTTGTCATTAGTGGAATATTTTTTCAAATTTAGCACAGGCGTGTCTTTATCATCTGCATTTAATAAGGTTCCCCTTTTATCACAAACTTTCAAGAACACATTCTCTCTTCAGCGTCATCTTCCAGATCATCTTGTGCTACAGCAACGTAACGAAATTTTGTAGATTTATTGTTTTCAAAAATTAATAATTCCCGGGTTTTATTCAACCTCAAAAAAGAAAAATGTTGAGAAAATGGCCAACAGATGGTGCTGGACAGCAAAACATCAGCGATGCTGCACGAGAATCGTGTATAAAAGGAGCTGTAATGTGATTCGCCAGCAATCGCAGTATGTTGACATTACCAGAAAAGGCTCTGTTTTCTATCAGAATCAGGTTTTGCTATTGCAGCTTTGCGATCCTATCGCCATAGGAAGGTTATTCGAACGAGAAAAGGCGCGGTAAAGGTCGTACAACAGGTTCAGCTGTGAAGAAAATGATTTCGGAGCTCGAAGTCAGGGGTTGTTTAGCCGACGGGTCCCGTAGCAGCAGACCGAGCACAATTGCTACTGCTGCTTAAACAACATCCGACGGCAATAGCTCACCGTAAATACAGATATGCTGTACAGTGCTGTCCACAGAATTGTCCCTCGATCAGGGGTGCAGTGGCGCCAGGGCGAACCAGGGCAAAGCCCTGGTACTTTTTTTAGGGCAGGGCGGCACCTTGTTAATAAAAATAGTACCAAATATTAGAAAAATGTTCGAAATATCAAATATAAGATGCAATATTAAATTTTGCAGGCAATGAATCCCAGAACTTGCAGAACCGGATGTTTGAAAAATTTGTCTGCACTTTATTTCCGACGAATGAGGCACTTGTACTACTACCTATTTATGTCTCTTATTATTTTCTTTTTCGATTATTCAGCTACCCTCACTCGTTCCCATGCTTACAGCACGCAAAGGAAGAATATCTTTTTTAGAACGGATTACAGAATTTTGTCACGTATGGTGTCATCCTCAATGCTTATTAAACTTAATGGTTCCCCCACTTCAACTATGGGATGCAACATCTTATGTCAAAACGCAGTTGCTTTCACACAGCAATGCTGGAGATGGTCATGTCAAATACGAGTACGCCATACTGAAGGAAAAGACGAACTTTGGTCGTTGTTACGTTTTTTCCCACTTTGTTGTTGTAGATAAATAAATTGCAGTTTAATAAACCCTTTATTAGGATAAAAACATTAGCCACGCCCCTTCTTAAATAAATTATTTTAAGCGCCCCGTCAACTTCTTATTTTAGGACTGCATCCCTGCCCTCGACTACTGCTATCGTTGATGAATAACGAAGGGCATGCTAAAAAAAATTTCTGGAGAACATCGCCTTTGGTTTGACATAATTTGTTATGTTATGCTAATTATTTCTTTTTTTATCACATGAAGCGCCATCTGTCGGTCATTTTTTGAACTTTTTGTGAGTTTGCAATAAAACCCAAGTCATTTCAAGCATGTCTGTGAATTTTTACCTCTCTGAATTATTAAATATTGTTTCCGTGAATCAGGGGCGTAGCCAGAAATTTTTCATGGGGGCGGTTACGACTACTGCAACTCACATATATGCATACATGTGTGTGATGAGGGAGTGAAGAATATACATTTTATATTTCAAAAAATTCCTCATGGGGGGGTTATGACCCCCTAACCCCCCTCTTGGCTACGCCTCTGCCGTGAATTATTAATTTTTCAAATGTATACTTTTTACTGATCACCCTGTATTTGCATAACATTTATTCCATAAACAAAATTACCAGAACACCAGCGCAGAGAAAATAATAAAAAAAAAAATGTGATATTTTGGGATAACATTAAGCTAATTTTCTCAATTTTTTTTTTTTTAAACCGATAAACTAATAGACCATAACAGCATATTAAAAACCGATTTTTGTGTAATGTAGATAAAAGTTCCTCTGTTTATCCCTAAAGAAAATGCTTTGGAGATCAAAATTTTATACATGACTTTCCCAAAACAATACAATAACTTCCACTCACCAAATGTATATAAACAGAAGATACAATATTTCAAGGTTTTCATATCATTAAAATACATCAAAGAAGTCTATTTTGTCTGAAACATCTAGAAAAATCGAAATTTGTAGAAAAGACTTCGAGAAAGAAAAAAAAAAAACTTTCTTAATACGATTATAGCGGAATCGGTGAATGTAAAAAAAAATGACCGAAACTTTTCATGCAAATTTGATGTACTTATAATAATAGTTTTATCGGGAAAAAAATCTAAATCCTCAGAGAGCTGCATAAGAAATAAGTACCAAAGACCTCATTTATTGACCCTAAGTCTCACAAGACAGCTTTAATCCAAAACTCTAGTAACGAATATTACTCAAAGTATTATTTCTTTCTCGGCAACCAATAATAGTGCACGGATGAAGGATTTCATTTCTTTGATCCAACTTTTCGTTGGCATATGTTTCGGCATAAATATTGGATCGAAGAAAATTATTTATCCCTGGATGGTTATAAGTATTTCAGCCTAGTTTAAGCCATTACCAAAGTGGTGGTATTTTTCTTCTGGTATACGAGTACAAGTAGTAAATGTTTCTAACGTAAAAAAGGAATGCGAAGTTAATGCTTTTGACTCCAATTGCGTTATTACTTATGAGAAAATCCAAAGAAATGGTTGTTCCTATTTTTGATGAATACGATTGGTTTCCCAATTTCCATTCTGTCTTTGTTGTTTTGAAAGTGGGCCTGAGCTTAAATTAGATTGAGAGACGTTTGACGCATAAATCATGATATTTCTAGTATTAAAAATGTGTATTTTACTGATATCAATTAAGTCAGGAGTAAAATATACTTCAAGGAGCTATAGCTTCTTCAAATATATACACACAAATTTTCAGCTTTAATTGTTTGTACAAACACAAACTAAAACAACTAAACATACAACGCGATCTTTTCAGCAATGTTTATGGTTGGTTTATTTTTTTCCTTTAAATACTACGTTCATACAAAAATTACTTTTAAATGAAGCAGTATATTTTTCATGCATTTAAATGAAATTTTTACGAGTACTCGCTAAGAATCTCACGTATCAAGAATAGGAATGACACAATTTTTTAACAGATTATTGTAAAACGTTTTATAACTTCAATTCTTTTCGTTCTAAATGGAGACCTTGTTATATTATGTACCTGATTTGACCGATGGTACATTCACAGTTGGTAAAAATGGATACGTACACAGGTATGTGTGTAGATGCAAAACACAGAATCTCAAACTTATAAAGTTAGTTCTCATAAAAATGTAAAAAAAAAAACTTACTAACAGTTACGGTATATTGGGAATAGATTTGTTCTTATAGCAGCCGCAAATTCCTAAAACTGTAACAATTCTTGTAAATCTAGAATTTAATTTAAGTATGGAAAATGCGAGTTTGAATCTACACCCTTCATGTATGCATACGTTCGTAGAGACACTACTTTGGAACATTTTTATGTTGAATTCGAGGATTATCAAGTTGATTTTACTTCGAAATCTGAATGTCAAAATTTCTTTGCAATTTTAATACCAGCTTTACTTCAAACAAGAAAGTGAAAACCCAACTATTGACATTAGCAAGATAAAGTACACGTGAAAAATTTTTGTATTTTCTTAGAACCAAAGAGAAATAATAGATATATTTAATTTTACGATAATGGATTCTGATGGCAGAACAGTAAACAGATTCATACAAACACGAAGTGGAAATTGCGAAAACTATTCATGTAACAATTAAATTACTTCAAATTATCACTGAACAAACTTATTCTAGAACCAGTATCAGTAATACTGTTATTAAAATCCATGTTGAACAAGAAAATTATCTAAATTGAATTTTAAAGTACATTTTTTGTCTATGAAGGGCATTTTTAGTTTTTTAAGTAGTCTAAAACTATATTGAAAGGTGGAGATATGCATTTTGGATATGAAAGAAAAAGGATTAGCTATAACATAAAATGAATCACCTCGTTTAGATTTTTCTTAAGTCTTTCTTTTATTACAATTTTTTTAGAAACATCACATTAACATAATTCTTTATTAAATAAATATATATCAGTTATAGTTTATAAGAATAAATAGAATTTATATAAGTTTTCTTAGTGAACTACAAAAAATAAATAACTAAAAATATATTCTAAAATGCATTAAATTAAAAGAAAATAATTTATAAATAATTTACATTTGAATGCTTTATATTATTCCAGTCTTGTTTCTAAAATATTTTAGGCGATATTTAAAAAAAAATAAATAAAATAAAAGGATTTGCCAAAAACGTAAAACTTTAGACTGTATTACTCTCACAAACATTAACTATATATTTATTACTGCTTAAAATCTGTCTAAAAGTTTCGATAAATTTAAGTATAAGGCTAATGAACTTGATTAAACATGACTTAAAATTATATTTAACACAAATAACGATACTATTATATCATATATCGTAAAATCGTATAAACTTGCATTAATTTACTACAGCGTCGTACTTGAATATTTGGATTCAATGGTCCGGAGACATTTTTTTAAATGTGAAGAACGTGAAAAAAAAATTAGGAGTGGTAAAACTCATCAATATATTGATTTTGAACCACCACAAAGAAAGGTATTTTTAATGACCCAGTTTTAAAACCTGTTCAATATATTGCTTTTGTAATTAATTAAAATGTTACTTGAGTGGAAATTTTTAGCAAACATCCTCTTCATTTAACAGTGATTTTTTAAAAAACTTCTAACATTAATTAGAAATGAGGAGATTGCTATTATGTTGCCATATACTTTTTTCGTAAGTATACTTGAAAGATTCAGCTTATTTTTAAAAAAATGAATCACAAATCTTAAAGGGTTATCAAATAGTTTTTCATTACATCTTATGATCGAGGTAGCTTTATAGGCCGTTAGCTATAAACTAATTAAATGTTTCGAAAGTTTTATGAAAGTGTTTTAAAAATATTTACCTAAACATAGATGAGAATACAGATATTTGGATAAGCCACTTGACTTTCGCTAGTATGTTGATGCAACAATAATACTGAATATTATTTCTGAAATTGCTGTTCAGAATTAATTTTTAATTAATTTAGAATAATCCGTGTCCATTTTTAAGAATTACTATGCTTCTTATTCACATAAAACATAAGGAAATAATATATGGATAGGTTATATAGTCCAGGACTTTAGTTCTGCGGGAATGTTTGAGAATGGAAATTTTTTTCAGGAATGTTTGTTAGGTGTCTTAGTGAGTATTTTGGGCTGGTGTGGACATCCGCCACCTGATACATTTTCCTGTTGTGTCTTCATCAAAGATGGCGGCTGCTCGAATCTCAGAACTGCTCATATCCATAATATTTGTCTGATTTGTATGAAATTGGTTTTTTTTATATTAATTTACCCTTATTTATTAATAAGGTGTGTAATAATGTGTAATGTAGACGGTGTGCAAATTTTTAGGCATTAACCAGTTCATAGTTTTGTTCGAACGTCGCTCGGTTGGCTTAGTTTTCTAGTCGTACTAACTGATTTGTCTGTATTTTTGGAATTTTACTCTTAGAATATGAGTAAAATACCAGATGTTTTCATAATCTTTTCAGTGCGTTATTTAATATACATCCAAATCCCATTAAGAAAGCGGATATCATTGAAAGGGAAGAGGATGAAGACTCTGAAAAAGGATGCATTCACAGAAGTCGTATCTTAAGGTACAAGCGTTATTAACAATAATGTACTACAACATATATCGTGGAACGAAAAAAATGCCCTTACGTATGATGCTGGGGGAAGCAATGCATGAGACGTGTAAAAGCAAAACATTAATAACAAGCTGAAATCGTCTAGGCGTTAATGTGAGCTACAATGAAGTGATTCGTCACCATCATAATCTTGCACAAAATTCTTTCAACAATCTTCTAATGAAGTATCGATTATCTGTCATTTGAAGATTAATTTATACACAATTGGCGCCTTCAATAATTTTGATTATGAGGAATGTACCTTATCTGGTATAGGAGGTTCTCATAACCTTGCGTGAGTACTTTTTCAAGACAAACCGCTGGATATACCATTTAAACCATGTTTATCGAAGACTGGTATCAAGCGATTACAAAGTTAACCCAGATTATTTACAATGGATAACGGTAATAAAATGCAATACGAAAATTTAGACATGTCATGGCAGTTTTTAAGAATTGCACAACCTCTTTCCCACAGTTCTGATGTTATTATTGATTACTACCTTTCCACTCCAGAAGGAAACCTTGAACAGCTTGTACCATCATGCAGTGCTTTCCAAGCGCATTCTTCAAAAGAAGAATTACAGCAAAAACAAGTTACACAGTCCTGTTAAAATTCAATAGTGTCCTTGATTAGTTAAACAAAGAGTACTTACCAGTAACCTGTGATGAAAGTATATCCGCTATTAAACGCGAAGTGCAGCTAAGCCATTCATATAAATTTACAAATATTGTACTGATGTTGGGGACATTCCACATGGCTAAAATTGTGGTTAGTTGGATAGGTAAATGTCTTCGCGGAAGTGGAATATCCAATGTGCTTATTGAATACTGAGTGTTTGGAGTAAACGTGGTAGACTCTGTTTTACATGGAAAAATATGTGATGGGAGTCAAAAGGATGTTTATAATGGGAGAAATGATGTTTATATTGCAAGTGAAGTCCTTTTTGGAAGAACATTTCATTGAGTCTCATGAATCTAACTTTCAAAAGTTACTTCATATCCAGCAGAATATTTCGTAGGCGTGCGAAAAAAACAAATTATACAGTCAGTTATGATGTCAATATGGAGAAATTCTCCACAGACTTTTTGAAACTTGTTGAACAAGGACATTAAACATCAGAACAGTTTTTGTTCTGGGACAATTTACTGAAATTGCTCCAGATTCTAAAAAAATTGATTAGTTCCGATAGTTCTCTGGGAATCGCAGACACATTACAGAAACTACCTCCAGTATTTTCTGTGTTTGACTGCGTAAACTATGAGCGATGTGCTTCTTTATATTTGGAAGACATGAAAAGATTATGCAAGACAGCTCCGGAGGCGTAGGAAACGTTCATGTAAAGCATGTTGTGAAATGGTATGAACATAAATTTCAGCTGTTGCAGCGGACATGGCATTAGAAAAAAACATTAATAGATTCCAAAAAAGCTCATCTGGTATCTTAGGGCGTACTAAGCAAAAGAAGTTTGTAGCAGAATAGGAGAAACCCATCATGAGCGTCTGATGATATCAAATTTATTTGATAGGGTCTGTTATTTCGGGAAATAACAGGCTCCATTGCTGTTGTCGACGGTTTGGACATACACCATGAGTTATCTAAGAAGCAAACCCAGAGCTTAGATGCAAAGGTGACCTAAATGTTTAAATGTATTTTTAAAAAAGGTAACCCGTTTGTTATACTTCCTAATCCATTACACAAGCCGCTAACAAAAGCACTGGTTTCGTAAAATGCAAAAGAAAATATATTAAATTTGTTTCAATTCGGCGATGATTTGTATTCTACACTGCGCAAGGCATGATACGAAGACAAAACAATAAGGATCTCAAGTATCATCCACAAAGTCATGCTACCAGCATTTAATAGCAACAAAATACCAAGTGCCGGCGTTAAATGAAAAACTTCGAAGAAGAGCGCCAAGAGTTTATCTCACAGCATGAAACAAGTAGCTCATCTCGTGCATATGATATGCAAGAGCTTTTTTCGGTATGATCTACTTGAAATGCTAATTATTTGAAGAACAGGAATTACTGGCAAAGCCACAGAAAAGTGGATTCTTAAAAGAATTGGAAACATCTTATGGCAACACTAGCGACGAAAAGTTGTTGAAGTCTGATAAGAAGGCCTGTTTGTAGTGAATTCCACGAATTCCATACGAAAAGTTATGACAAATGAAAAGAAAACCTTTAGTGAAGTTTTCTTTTGGTGGCAGCTTCTGCATTTGCGTCGTACATTGGGGCATCGATTATGTTTTCAGTAGTTATCATACATTATCACCTAAAAAGCCCCCGAGAATTCAAAGATAAGGTAGCGGCATTGCTATAGATATCGCCCACATTTCTGATGATGTTCCATCGACTGTTCAACTCAACAGTTTTTGAGGAATCATCAGAAAACAAACTGATCTTACAAGTTCTCATTGCCAAGATAATAATAGCTTCTTTAATTCAAAGACCATCTGGTACCAATCATACATTTAGTGCCTTTTATGGTGATGAAGATGAGGTATCATTCAACTGTACATCTATGCAAAATGGAAGGTGAGTAAATAACCCAGAATTACATCATTTATCATTAGAGGAAGGAGACTTCAAAATCTTAATTCATTCAACATGCAACGCTGTGTGGATTTACTAAAATTGTTCTCGTTAGTGCTGACACTGATTTAGTAGTGTTAGCTTCATTTCACTGGGAAACTCTTCATCGTCTTGGTGTCTAGGAACTTTGATTGCAGACTGGAGTTGGTGATTCTTCATGGCTTTTATCTGTTCATGAAATTCACCAAAATAAGTGTCACGACTTATGCTCTTTGCTTGGAGCCACAACCAGATTTGACGTGTGCCAGCCCCCATTAGCGTAGACGGTGCCACAGTAAACAAGCAAAGACAGAATTTTACCCTCCCAAGGACTAGTCAAGCCGTGCTGCTTAACTTTCCGTGTCCTTGTGGGAAAGGAGACTAGCGAATAGACCACTGCGGGACTTTCAATAAATATATCTATATTGATTATATAAAAATAAAATTTTTAATATTTAATGGTAATTTTAATAAATGATACACCGATAATTTTTGAAAATCCACAAATTAAAAAAGTTCACGAAGTACCAAGGACTATTGATTTTTTTAATTTAAAACGCTGTATATAGCAATGCTTCACAACTTTTGAAGGATAATATAGAAACACCTTGTTATTTTCTATATAACTATTAATTCTTATGTTATGACATTTTTTTAATTGCTAAATAAAATTATGTTATTCTTTTGCCATTATCTTTTATTCTGGATTATCTCTTTATGACAAATTTTTGTCTGCTGAATAAGTTATGGAAAAAAAACCTTATTTCCATTGCTCATAATTTATTTGTTAATTATTTGTTTAAAGTTTAATTAAAAAATAACAATTATAACTAATCATTAAAATATAACACGTAATTTACGACGAACTTAATAATTAGAATAAAGCATATTAATTTCAATAAGCAAATTCATTTTTATGTGAAGAAAATAAATACTCCAGTTACTTAAATATTCTTAAAATTTTAATGAGAAAATATTAAATATCCTCAAATATTTATCTTTCAAAAGGTTGCTAAAAAACTAATGCTTTGCAGATGTACATTTCGCACTAATTTTCTACAAACATGATTAATACAGATTTTTATGAAAATATATTAAAAAATCAGTACTTCATTTAAGTTTTCAAAGATAAACATCCTCGATTCATATGATTCTAATAATTGAAAAGTACTCTATACAATAATTCATCGCACTATAAATATTAATGCGTTAAAAGTAAATCTATCATTTCACCATCTGACATTTTTCAAATATTTATTTAGGAGTTCCTCTCGTTATAAATTATTTGTCGCTTGCTAAATAAATATTTGTTGGCATGATTAGAATTTTCATTTGCAGTTTCAATAATTGCATTTCAACGTGAAAATGAAATTGCAGACTCTCACGTGCTCAAAAGTTAATTTGATAAGGCAAATGGATTTCACTGGCCCATGTATGGAAATCTGTTATGGGTAAAATTTGAACAACATTAGTTTCTTTGAATCTGCAATATCTATCATATACGAAATAGCGTATTTTTCAAGAAATGCACAATCCTAGGAAAAATAAATTATGAATATAAATGAGAAGATAAACATGCACGTATAAAGATGTAATAAGACTCCGCTAGATAATTTTTCCTGAATTTAGTTCAAGATCTTACATTTTATTATGAGTATTACTTTCGTAGTTAAAATAATGCAAGATTGCTGAGTTATTGTTGGAAACAATATTGTATAGTTCTATATATGGGCTAAATTCAATAGTTAAACCTCTCATGGCTTCGTCTTTTTTTTTTCTCAGAAGGCATGGTGATCGATAAATACTATTAGTTTATTAATTAATTATTTTTTTAATAAAATAATTAAAAATAAGCAATATGAAACTTTAAAGGTATTTTTACTATCATTTTATAAAAGGCATACTTAGACAAATGTGATTTGGAAAGCATACACCTGTTGTTTTAAATAAAAAGTATGTAAATTAGCTAATTCTTTTCAATTTTCATTAAGAGGTAGCACTATCAGTTGAAATAGTTTTATTGAAAAATAAATTACTTACTTTCAGAACTGAAACTATTGAACTCAACAAAACTCCTTAATATAGAATTAGTTTATCATGGTAAACTTAAGTCTCCTCATTAATAATGAAATAAATTTCATTATCACAGACTAATTACACAAATTCTCTCAGAACTTTCTGGCTTTGTTTAAAGGATTTTAATTCCAAATATTCCATTGGAAAAGATAAGCTGAAGGACTTTCTGTTAATTACTAACATCTCACATTTGACAAAGGAAATGAGAAAGAATTCCTTGAAGTAGAAATTAACTTAATGACCCTCGCAACTTTCAGAATATTTTAAAGAAATTTAGTTTAAATTAAAATGAATCTTTCGCAAATGAAAGTCATTCCGTTAATCAAAGTGCATGTGGAATCACGTTTTCAAGCCTGAATATTGATTTTAAGAATAAATTGCTGCAGAAGTTAGAATAGTTACTTCAGAAGTTGGTACTTGTAATACTTGGAAGACTTTCAACATTCGTTGAAACTCCAACATTTTAATTTACAAGTCATCGATTTGTATTTTTTTTTTATAAGTATCAAGAAATTTAAAGAACTTCAGTATTGATGAAGTATTTTTAATAGATAGTTGTATTGTGTTTCAAGTGTTATGAATAAATTTAATAATTTTATTCAACGTTTTGTGCAAAAGTTGTAGCTTTTTAACGATAGAATTACAAATAAAATTCTACATAATTATGCATGTGTTATAACTATATAAATTAAAATTTATTTGTTGTTTTACCTGTTTCAGCACTTTATAAAAAAAAAAAATAGTTCACGTATTATAACCAAAGAATCTACTTTGAAAACCATTGGAGATAATGCTACTTTGCATTGATTTGTATGACTTTATGTGCCCAGAAGCACCGCTTTCAGGAAAAATTGAACAATTGAATTTTGAGAAACACTTCAACTGACATTCAGAAAACTTCACAGTTGGCAGTTTTCTAAAATACCATTCAACTGAAAGAGCTGCAGAGTAACCGACTTATACGGATGTGGCTACAATGGAAATATGCCAACAGAAATTATGTTAAATACCGTAGATTAAGGAAAGATTCAGGTATTTGCATCTTGGTTAAGGATTGGGAAAACAAAACATAGCCGACATTCCGCAATTTAAGGTATTACCGGAAAGGGGGAATTTCATGGCACCGCCCTTCTCTTCCACTATCTCACACATCCAGCCAGAAAACATGAGGCCCTCCAATTTTAACATCCTAATATTATAGAGACTAAGAAGAGATACAGAACGGCATATCCAAATTATGTTATTCTGCAATCCAATCATGTTGAAAGTGATGTTTTGTCAACGCTACTTCTTGTCAGGTTTGTCACATTCGTAGTGTGTTGTAAAGACACATTTCAGATGTATAAACGGGAGAAACGTGATACAACAATGTCGTAACAGAAATTCATTTTAGTTTATTTCGTGTGTATGATGCAAATCATCACGTGAATGTATAAACTATGCTGATATATTTGCTGTATTTGTGGACAAGTGAAATTAAAATCATCATAAAGCGAACAATAACGTCAATGATTAAGAAGACTTATAAATGTTCTTTGGTTGTGCAAACGGAGACATGTGTGTATAAGACTTACGGCCCTCATTCATGCTGCATTCGTGTTGGTAACCTTTGTTCCTGGTTGAAGCATAAAACTTCCTCAATGGGCTTTGCTATCTCAAAAACGAATAGAGATCTATCAAACCATATAAATGATTATTATTTTTGTATGAGAACTCCAATCATATAATGATATTTTACAGAAGAAAAAGTTAGCCTTGACATATCATAACGTACCGTCAGCTATACTACCAGTGCCTCATGGAATCGGACTGCCTGTTCCAATCCTACTTGAATCTTATAGAATAAGTGGCGATAGCGGTGGTGATTCTAGTGCTATTTTCTCACCTTCAAAACAGAGTACATAGAAAGATCTTGACTTCTGGAGTAGCGAGGAGTCAACACAACATCATAAAATTACACAACGTGAGTTGAATGAACTGGTAAACGATCTGCAATTACCAAAAGGTACAGTGGAATGTGTGGGTGTCTAGACTTCAGTAATGGAACTGTCTTGACGGTTAATGCGACTGCGTTCCTTGACCGCCGTACTTCCTTGCTGGTTTTAGGCTTTCGATGAAAATTGAGATTACAAAATTGATGAATGGAGATTGTTCATAGATTCATCAATGAAAAGGTGTCTAGTCACACTAGGAGAAAAGCCTAAAAGGTGTCCTTCTGCGTAATACAAATTTGTTTCCATCTGTTCCAATTGGTTGCACAGCTTACATAAGAAACGCGTGAGAACGTGAAGAAACTTTTACGCACACTAAACTATTACAAGTTTAAATGTCAAATTTCAGTTACCTGGAAGTCATTGCCATATTACTTCTAAATTCTGCTTCTTTATGTGTTTATGAGACAGCTGTGCAAGAGCACGTCACTACAGAGAGAAGGGTTGGCCCGTGCACCAATCACTTAAACCTAAAACACACGAAGTTTTATATGAACCACTCGTCGAAACAAGCGAAATTAAATTCCGTTGCCTTCACGTAACACTGGGCCTAGTGAAAAACTTTGTAAAAGCTATAGATATGAATAGGAAGGTGATTTTGTATTTGTCCACGAAATTTCCACGTTTCGGTGTATCCAAAATAAAACAGGCGGTTTTCGCTGGTCTGCAGGTGCACAAACTGGGTGAACACTTTTTTAAATTAAGAAATGCTCTATAAGGATGAACGGTTCAACAATAATTTTTAGAGCATAAAATTTAAATAACTTTTCAAAAAGAACACCGAGTAAATTTGCTTAAATAAATCGTATGCATTTAACATTAAGGAAATTTTCCAAGAAACACGTTCTGCATTTATTAAATCAACGAATGCTGATAATATGATAATGTGGCTGGCTCTTTTTATAAAATGAATATTTATGGATTCGTATGAGTTCACATGAAGATTATGTTTGGGAGATTTTTTTACTATTTGATTTGAAAACGCCTATTTTGCCTCAATGCATACTTTTATGTCAATTTATCTCGCCGATGTGGAATAATCCTGTAAGGTCTATTTTTATGCGAGCGGATTGTAATAAAATACTTGAAGTACTAATCAGACGATGTTTTGCTTCTAATAATTTCGTTCCTGCCATATACCGTTCTTCAATTTTTTGACTCTTGTATAAATTTATAATTTTCCAAAAACAATATTTGTGTAAATTTCATAGCAACTTTTCAAAAATCAATATTTGTCCCTTATTGTTGTGTCTAAGAACAGTTAATATTAATATGTGTTAAAACGCAGCTTGCGTGGGGCAGAAAATAATACATAAGAAGCAAAAGGCAACGTATAATATGACCAAAACGGAAAATAAGATCGGAGACCGGTTTCGGCATGTCGCGGTCGATGCTAGAATTAGAATTGGAAAAATTCCTCTGTTTATATGGGAAAAGTAGGTATTCAAGATAGCGTTTACGAGGACGAATAGCAAAGCAGGGATCAAATGTGGTTTTTAGAGGGCCTTTAGGAAAACAGGAAACTAAGGGCGCGTTCGAGAATTCATCGGTTGTGCACCGGTAACACCGGTGCACGACCAGAGCGTCCGAAAAGGCGGAGCGTTGGGCGGAGCTCTGGAATTAACCGTGTTCGAAAACGTTTTTGTCATGTAGCGGTTGTCTGCTCAGCGTGACCAGAGCGCAACCAGAATGACCCTGCTAGCGAGGTGGGTTATTCCGGTTATTAGCGTAGTGTTGCCAATGTTTATTTTTGTTTTCTTGGCTTGGAATTGGATGTGGTGAGGATGACCGAAACCGGTTGACAACCGTGACGTCACTTAATCGAAGAATGACCGCGACCGGTAGCACCGGTGCATAACCAACCGGTGAATTCTCGAACGGGCCCTAAGGTAACAGAGAACGTGGCGATTTTCAACACTCAGAAAGGCATTTAACAGCCAAATCAACATCAACAAGACCGTTTATGTTTATGTGGATATTGAACGCGTTCAGTAACCACAAAGTTCCCTTATTTCTGTATTAATGCTGTTATACGTTCTCTTTTGCTGCTGATGTAAAAATAAGAATTGTTTAATTATTGTTCTGTTCCCGATATTGCGAGTGTACATTTAACAATGAAAGATTTTCATGATTTGGTTGTACATTTTTCCTGTATGTTACAAAATAAATTGCCTGATATATGTTTTTTATGCACTCGTTAAAGTAAAATCGGATTTATAAGAAAATAGAATACAGTAAAAAGCTTGCACCCACTTCCATACTGGTTGCCTAGGACCACTTGCACAAATTAATTTTTTACTTACATCTATTTTTGAAGGATTAAAATATGCAAAAATTAAATAGCAAAATTTTATAATACTATTCTTTGTTAATGTAAAAATGATTAGATAGTTAAAGAGTCGAACAGAAATTCCTCCGATTTAAAGATTGCACGCTTCAAAAAAAAAAAAAAAAATAATAATAATAACTCTAACAAAGGATTTCCGTTTAGATAAATGTACCTTTAACCTTTAATCCAGTGAAAAAAAAATCACCGTATAACACACATTTTATATTTGTTCAAAATCTGTAAAAGATTTCCACGTACTGTAATGAGGCAGGTAACAAATGCTCTTAGTAAAAGTCAATTCTATAGCTCTATTTAAAGTCGAAGACACGAAAAAGCACTTGGCCTTTCTCGGTCCCCTTTGTGGATTTCGTAGATGCTCACTGTACTAGCTTTATATTCCAAATCTACAGAAAAGGAAATTCAATAAACCGGCAAAAATAATTCAAATGTGAATATGTTGAAATGGAAAGAATGGATGGAAACAATTTTCAACATTGGTTTCATCTTTTTAAATAAAAATGCGAACTTTCTTTTAAAAATAGGTTCTTCAAAATCATCATGGAATTTGACAATAAACTTAATAAAATTGTAATTCATTAGCTATAAATACTAGCATTTTTCTTGTAATACATGTTATTATTTTTTTGTAATGCCAATTACATATATGACATTTTATATCATGTGTACTATATTTATAAACATTCATTCATTATAGAATTCAATTGCACAGTAAAATTAATAAATTTAACATCTGCTAAATTTGTAATTCATAAACTACCACGTTCATGAAATTTATTTAAATGTTCAATATGTTTCTTTTATAAAATTTGTATTATATGCATTAACCCTCTCGTCAAATAGCAATATTTAGAGAGAAAACAATTAAATTTAGTATTTTTTTCCAGTGATATCAATATCATTAGTTCATGTAGAAAGTATATGAGGCTCTTAACTAGATGCATAAATCGTGCCTAGATTGCAGTACTAGTCAATTTAGATAATTTGTACAGTTTTCGCTTCATTGTTTCAAGAGAAAAATTAAGAAAATATTTATGCTGCTTTTTTACCGTTTTTTTTTCTTTTTAAGGTAAGTATAGTTTTTTTCTTATTCCTCAAACTTTATCTAATATGCGCAACCTTTTAAATAAATTTTAGCACAACAAAATACTTCGAAAATGCAGAAATTAATATTAGAAAAATCTAATATTAATCGAAATTAGAAAAAAAAATATTTTTTCATGATTTATAATAGTATTTCAGATGCATTAATTGCTAGACAGATTTTTTTTTCTCTGATTTTTCATAATTCGGTGACAAGAGGGTTAAGCAATGCAAAATACATATTTTGTAATTTACAAAACGTGTACGATAAATTGATAAATTGTGTATTTTCTCTACAAAAGTTTTCATGAATTATGTTTTATAAATGTTTAGTAATTAAGATGATTTTTAAATAATTTAGTAATTTTAGGAAATAAATAAGCCACACTGTATGTAATTAATATCACCACTATAGTGATAACGAAAATTTAATTACATATTACAATACATTGATTATATGCATGCATAAACTAACGATTACGTTTACACTTAAATGTATAATAAATAAAAATTAGTGTTAAATGTTCATTATTGTAATATTAACAACGTAGATTTCGTATTGTATTTTGCATTCCAATATTCTTTAACAAGATTAATTTTAGATTTTAAGAATACGTATTTCGGGATGATTATAGCCCTTAAAGCATAAAATTATCCATTGTCTAGTCTTGCTTTACTGCATTTATTACTTGATGTAAAGCAGTATAATGAGCTAGCTCATACAGGATTTAAAATACGTAACGCACAAGCATTCAAACTGACAGTTCTTGTTAGCATTTAATTATATTTAGGAAAGATGAATTACGCTCCAAACTCAAGATTCTGCGAAAATTCGTATGCAACCAATTAAAAGAACTCAGAAAATCTGAAATATCCACGCTCCTTAGAAGAACTATTCCTGGATTTTCCAATCTGCACGTGAAAGAGAATTTAAAGAATTTCAAAACTTTTAACTTAAAGATTTATAATCATATAGCGGTAGCGATATTCTCTTTTTCTACCTGGAATGCTCAACTAATAAGGAATGAAACTTTACGACTTATAGATCTCGAACAAAATGATAATAAAACTGTCATTTTATTAAAACATTTTTTTCTTTTTTGTGATAAATCATTACTGTTTCGGCTAAACATGGGAAATACACGTAATTTTTCAAGTACATTTGTTTGGAATTGTTTAAAAAATAGTTTAAATAAAGATGTTTTGAATGTTTAGAAACATACTCAGATATTACTATCATCACACTTTAGATTTTCATCTAGTAAATTCGTCGTAAATAACAAACATGCAGAATTTAAAAAATAACATGAACTCGATTGATGGAAATTTTTTCCAGATTTTAAGACTTCAAATAGCTCTGTATTTTTTGAACAATTATTTCTGCACCGTTTAAAAGGGTTTTAACAAATAAGTATTACTATCATTTTATTCGAGCTCTAGAAAAGTGGAAAATTTAGAAAGAGAAGAAAAATCTCACAGAATGTTCCAAAAACGTAAAGGGAATATATAGAGTTGCTTATTCCCTTTGCATTTTTGCTGAGCTTAGCTGCTCTGAACCCATAACCACGGGCTGTCCAACACAGTACGCAAGGCAAGCATCGCTTCGGAGCATCATCTTTGAAAAGGTGCCATTTTGAATTCAAAAACTAAGAAAAATGTGATCTAGACCATAAAAGAGGACGCTTTTTTTTGCGGTTGCAGGCAGGCGCCATGTACACTAGCGCCCCCCAGCAATAATGCAAGTTTTCTCCAGTTGTAACGTGAATACGCGTTAATCTTTTAAACTAAGGCATCCCCTCCTGAAGGCAGAAGTCTCTCATGTAGGTTTGGCATAACTCAAAAATTCAAATAATATAAACAAGAAATTAATTTAAAAATGAATTATCTTTTAAATCATTTTCATTTTCAAATTTTACATCTACGTTTAAAAATTCACTGTAGAATTTAGTTAATGGGGCTGAATGCTGTTAGAAGTCACGGGAATTTGTTCACTGTTCAACTCTGCTGACGCATGAGCAAGAATATATGTATGTTTTAGAGTACAAAAGTACAAAGTACAGAGTATAAGTATAATTTAAAGTACAAAAGAAAAATAAACGATGACTTAATGAACACTCTAAAGATCCATCTAAATACTCCATAAAGATGTTTCCAGATAAAAGCTGCAAGAAAAATTATATCTTTTGAAAGAAGAATGTTGATTTAGGAAAGCAAGTTGTATATGTGAAGATCTGTAGGTGAAGTTGTCCATTGAAATTGCAACTTTGATATCATTGATGCCAGGGAATTTTTAGGTAGAAAATATGGAGCTCAAACAAGTAATAATAATGTAAAAAATATATTTCAGATCTCATTCATACACACACTCTGTGAGACTTGTGGCACAGTGGTTATGTCACTGGATATGGTAGACGGGCGATGTGTGAAGGTCTCGGGTTCGGGTCCTGTTGCGCGTCCATCGACCTAATTGTTTGGAGTTTTCCTGTGGTTTTCTCCGAAATTTAGCGTAAATACGGGTTAGGATCCCTTAAAAAGACTCCCACGGAGGCACCCCACCCATAGGCCTAGATCCCTCGTGCAGATAATTGGCCTTAATCCAAAAACAAATTGTGCATCAGTTTTTCAATTCATTTTAAAAATCGTATTTTTTGGCCGTCAACGAGAATTATCTATACGCTATTTATTAATGATTCTTCGTATAGTTTTAGGGTTGCAAATATCGACTAGGATTAAAATTTTTCATTACAATAAAGCCCATAAACAGCATTTTACAAGTAATATTAAGTGATATCCGAAGTTAACAAGAGCTATTTGAAATGTATTAATTTAATTTTTAAATATTCGCTAGTGGTCCCCAAAGGGAATTGGAATAACGATCTTGATTTCCGTATTTTATTCATGATTTCCGTAACAGCTATGCTAAGCTTGCATCTCAAAGTATAGATCTCAGAAATATAGAAATACCAAAATATTGCTCTATCGGTGAAACCATGGCTGAAGTTTGGTGTCACACATTTGCAATGCTTTGGAATGAGATATATCTCATTATTTATGTATATAAAGTCATGCACATAGTATTAATGTGTTTAGATGCCATATGAGTATAGCCTTAATGTGTTTAGATGCCATATGAGTGGCTGTACATGTGGCTAAAATATTGTTGGAAGTTTTTTTTAAATTCGTGGATAATTTAAAAAATATAACAAAGAGTATATTTACATCGAAAAAATTCGCTTCTTCTTCCTTTTTTTATAAACCTGCTTATGGGGGACTACCTATCGCTCAAAGGGACAACTTCCGATCTGAATCTCGACTTGGGGCAGTGGATTGCCGCATGGAGCAACTCATCGCGTTAACCAGATTACTATTAGAGCAGGGTAGCTGCTATGCTTGTAGGGTTCCCTACCAATTTGGCAGGTAAAATTTCTTAGCTAGTGGTGTTTTTTGCATTTATAATGGTATTTTTGCTGTTCTTTTCTGTTTTGAGAATCTTGCTTGGCTACAGCAGTGAAAGATTATTTTGAATATAATGCGAGGTTGGTATTCTAGCCAATGATTTGATTTTTCTAGTTTATGATCCGTTCAGGAAGTTTACTGTTGTTTAACAGCGAAATAATTAGTGCTTTGAAAAATAATGACGTATTGAACAGATTATGTAAAATAAACCTATGTGATGCAATACATTGTAAAATAACAGAATTTTGAATCGTTAAATGAGAACAAGGAGTATTCTTTTAGACTGCCTTCGATTTTCTTTAGAGGAATGTTCCAGTGTTATGTATGATTTTACAATCTCTTAATTTTATTATGATAAAAAAAGAAATTATCCTCATTCGTGAACTTTGAATATCTTTTCATTATGAAACCATCGTCCCTATTATTAATGCTTACCTCAATGACGAAACATACTTTCATATGATTAACCAATTTTTGAAACAATGTTTCTTTTTCTCAAACTTCTGTGGTTAAAACGAGCGGTAACGGGAGACCCACTAAGCATTGTTTTAATTGCACTTACAAGTCTATATTTGATCAGAACATTAAAAAAATGGGTAAAAGATGAAAATTTTATAAGAACTTTGCAAAAAACACAAAAATTAAAATATTACAGTGCGAGCGTTCACGTAGTACAAATTATGGATAGAACGTTCCTACCACCAGAAACGTTCGTACTTCAAGACTTATTCATGCGCACTTTTTACGCAGATATCAATTATTTTTAAAGCTGGTAAATGCTCTTTCGCCTATTACATGGATTTCAAATATAGAAGTTTAAAGAAAATATTTCATTGCCTTTTCGACGATTATTTAATCTCATCCATGTTAAAATAGCTAGTAATATGTACACAGAAATACCAGATGAAAGTTGTGTTTGTTTAAGATAAAGCTACTAAAGGGCGGATAAGGCGTGAGTGACTTAGTATGAGGACTTTTAAGGGGTTCTGGCGTGTATTTACGATGCGTATCTCGCATAAATCACCCCTAACTCCAGGCTGTTAGATAGACAACCGCACGGTATCCCAGAACTGCCTACCACGGACTTCAGCCATTCAGCAAAATTCAGTCCAGTATCAAATTAAAGGATGAAACATACTGAAAATAATTTTTAAATGATATGGAATGAAAATTCATGTTTGGAACTGCAAAGTAACTTAAAAATTATTTATGTAGTTATTTTTAAGCTATAGTATATAAATGTGATAAATTTATGGTATTTTCGTAAAGACCTTCATTTGAAAACTTTATAAAGTCACAGTTTTTTTTTGTGTATTA
Organism: Cheiracanthium punctorium; assembly: GCA_038373885.1. NCBI lineage: Eukaryota > Metazoa > Arthropoda > Arachnida > Araneae > Cheiracanthiidae > Cheiracanthium > Cheiracanthium punctorium. Next base: position 668,447 of record JAWZYV010015837.1, on the reverse strand, counting down.
AGTCATTATAAAAAAATGCTTTAGAATTAACGGAGAATAAATTTTGTATTTCTCGTTGGAAGAATAGGGATAATTGTTGGAATACATTAAAAGTATGTGAAGTTAAAAAACTTTTAACCCATTCGTGCCCATTTATTTTCTTCAATTATTTCCAGTTGACTTTTTTCGATTTTTGCCAATACCAGCAATAATAGCTAAATTTCTGATCTCAATTTTTTGGACAAGGGATGATGTCTTTTAAAATCGAGATGTATAAAAATTGAAATGTCAACATCCTACTGGGTCATGTTATGATATTTTGTGGAGTTGAGGTTCAATACTCGTGAATAAAGGCTAGGAAAAATAAATAACGTTTTCGACTGATAGTGAAAATGCCGTCCCAAAAAAGGGACGCTAGGCATAAATGGGTTAATTAGATTTTTCTGAAACATGTTGGGTGGAACATATTTTCTATAGTATTGATTTCCTATAATAATTGAAATATTATTGATCACAAAATAAAATTTAATTAATTGAAAATATCAAACATTTCGAATAAAATTCTTCAAAATATATTTCCATTGTTGTTTTAATTTATTAGTACAAAGCAAAATAATATCCATAACGTGTATCAAAAATATTAATGAAGTCTTTTCCTTCAAAGTATAAAATCAATAACAAAGCATTCCACCTACATGAAGTATGTAATTTAATTTACCACATGCTGCGTATCTTCCTGTGTTGTTACGACAGCCCTGCCTAGTTATCTGATATTCTTTCGCTTAGATAGACGTACGATAATAATGCAAGATAATCAGTCCTAATAATTATCTTTCTATTTGAATAATTTTATCTAGAAATAATTGAATCAAGGCAATCACGGTGTGCGTGCATTTATTACAGAATTGAATACGAAATTACTTTTTTTCTGGGAAATATATTCATTTTAGGCTCAGTATTTCTTTTCAAGTTTAGGACGAATATTTAACCTTCAATAATGCATGAGCTGAATATACTTTATAAATGGTTTTAAAAGAATACGAAATTATGAAATTGCTGCGCACAACTTAATAAAATACATTATATTTCTTAATGATTTAAAAGATTTTGATAAATTCCTGCCTGATAATATTAAAATTAGAGTTTCTTCAAAAAATATTTATTTATTTGAGATTTCAATACACTTGAATTTTCATTTTCTGAGTATTTTATAAAGAACTGCATGTCAAGTGCTTCATTAATGAGACATTTAAACCTGAGGCGTCGACTGTTCTATCCGGGCACTTTGAAAAATCAAAAGTAGATTAAACGCCTTGAATAAATGACATCAATTAGTTTATGAGTGATGGTAATTGAATTTCAGTAAAATTTCATTTAAAAAAATTACCTTTGATTACCTAATAAAATTCGTCTGAATATAATTTATTTTTAATCGTTAGGATTTATTTGCGTTTAGAAATCCTTACGTTTTGATATTATAGCAACCTTTTCTAATAAAAATTCTTTCTTCACCTTACTTTTGTAGGATTAGCAACTATTTTATAGTTTATCTGCCCGTGTGTTTTCCTGTAGAGTACTGCGTTTTCCTGTAGACGGTGCATTTTCATTCTTCTTCAGTATTTTACTAGAGACATACGTTGTTCTTACAAATGTAGCTGATTTATCATTTTCCAGAAAGATGATTACAATTACAAATTTTTCTGACTGAAATGTAAAAACACAATACCAGCAAATTTTATAGTGTTCCCCATGTCCTACACAATAATTTTTCTTTCAAAATTCCGTTCCATTATACTGATTTTTCTTTCTTTCTACTTATTGGTATCAGCTGTTTTAAACGACAATATTTATATGAAACTGTTTTTTATGCAATCAATATATCTTTTATACGTAATTGTTTAAAAATTAAATTAAAATTTATGGCTCCCAAATGTAAACAAAGGCAGTTTAATACAAAAATGTTAAATAATTAAATAAAATATATATGAAGAATTTTTAAATATGATTTTTTGTATTCAATAAAATAAATATGTAGATTTAAAAAATGGAAAATGTTCTGACAGACTTGCGTTTTCTGAATTTCAGCTAACTTTTCCTAAATTTTCTTTGATGATTTCAATTCCTCACTTAATAAATAACATTCCAGATACATTTATCACCTATTGTTTCCCTTAGGAAAGAAATGCGATATCGATATCAAAAGCTCACGATGAATGCCGAAGTATCCTGCTGGGTCTTGTTATGCTTCTACACGGTTGGAAATCGGAAAACTATTTTCTGGAATATATAATAATCTGGCTTAACACATCAGGTAATACTACAAACTGATGTGTTGGACATATTTTGTGTTCCCCTAAAATAGTATATAAGCCACAATAGCTAATTTGTTGTGATTTCAAAGAGAATTATTATTAATAGGTGCAAAGAAGTTTCCATTAATATTTTATGAAAGATAAGAAGAATGCCGTGCTTATTCGTTTAATTATAATTTTATTTATATATCGAAGATAGATTATATATTATGATTCGCTATGAACATATATATTCTTACATTGATTTTTTATTTTTAATTTTTATTACTTTTTAATGTGTCTAAATAGTCACTTATAAAATTTGAATTTCAGACTAATCACTATTTCCTCAAACTCTTTTAAATGTATAGCGTTTTTTTTCTTTTCTTTTTTCGCTTACGCATTTTTTCTCACAGCCATAAAGAGAAGCATCAAATATGGCGCATCTAAATCGAAGGTATGCATGAGCATTACAAAATAAGCTCACAAGTGTCAAGTGAACGTTTTATGAGCATCTTGTTGATAGCAACATGCAAGACTACGAATCTACGCTCAAGGAAAATAAAACTTTTTTAAAATTGCTTACCTAGAGGGAAGAAGTTAAAGGAATACCTACATTTCTAATTCCATACGATATACTTATGAATGCTTTTAAATTCTAATGCAGAGATAGCATGAAGTAACCGAAAAAATTAATCCTTTTTCAAAAGCGAAGTATAAAAATGATGTATAGTTCAATTTTATACTAGAACAGAGAAGATTACACAAATAGGCTGCAGTGTTCGAGTCGGTTGCAGCTCAGTTTTCTTAAAACCACCTAAAGTAAAACAACACTGTTCATGGCCAAAGCTTAGGAGAGTAACTAACTCTCCTGACTGATCTGGTATGGTACCGTGTTCCACAAAGGGAGATGTTTCACGTAAGATCTGCCGTGGCTCAAATGTTCTCCGTGTAGAAAAAATACCTTTGGGGATGCCAATCTAAGAGCAAGTCTCTCTTCTAGAACTGTTTTGAAATTGGGAGAATCTGCTGTAAGTCGGCCGTCCTCCCATGGAGGCTCAATAGAATGAAAGCAGGGCGATTTCACCCATCGGCGTCTCATGGAGAGTCTGGTGCCCCTGTGCTGTTAGATAGAAGGCATTAGAAACAGAAAATACAAATACATGTGAATAGAATATAGTTTGTTTCCGAATCGTGAAATGTATATAGTCTATATTTCCAAAATCTATATTTAGGTCCCTAAGAAATTGACACGGTACCAATGGAAATGAATACTCTATCAAATAAACTACAAATTACAAGGAATGAAGTTATCATTACCTGAATTTATGCGTGAGCATCTCTAATATGTGTGGAACACATGTCGAATTCAAAATCCTTTTCTGAATTCCATAATTCTTTTCTGAAATTTAATTAATACAATTGAAAGAAAACTCCTTTTTAAAAAAACATTACGAATTTCACGATTTGGAGACTTATATAACTGAAAGGCGTTTATGCATACGGCAGATCAGTTATATAAATGTACAAACTTTTGAAATGCGAATCATTTAAAAGAGTGTCTACAACAAAACACTCTCACCAAATAATTTATTATAATTTCATGACTAGAATGAAAGTAAACACTGAATAGTCGAAAAAAATGTATAATTTTGCTGAGATTTTATTCTGTGAAATCCGAACTCTGAAAATAATTATAATTAATTTGAGGAACCTGCATTTTATTAATTGGAAATTTAACGCTTATTTTTGAAAAATTCATACAATTTACCCAAAGTATAACTAAAATTATTCATCAAAGGTATTCATTACAACACTCTAGATTTATTAAATTAAAAGTTTTATTACTTATTAGTCTGCCTTCTTTAATACACCTTTACTTGATGAGGAAGTTAAATATCTGCTTACTCATTAAACGAATTTTTCCTTACTAAGCGGGAAAAAAGTATCAAGAGAATTTTGGGGAATAAATTTCCGTTAACTTAATTAAGAACACAGTATCATGGCTAATGAAGGGCATTTTTGTCAAGCACGCATATTTCTTTTCATTCAGTATTTTTTTTTTCACGTATAATATCCTGTTACCTGTAAGGATGGGTTTACGTGTGTAGAGTAAATATTATCGTCACATAAAAATTTGCCGATCATACGAAGCTCATAAATAAAAATGTGCATAGGATGCAGTCATCAATAATATTGTTGAAAATTAATGAAGGAATAACGTTTTTTTTAAACAAGTGTTTAATGACGTTATTTTAAAGTTGAAAAAAAGCTATTGTCATAGTTTCAAGGCAGTGGAAGAGTGTCACGCAACTTTTTTATGATTATGCTTGATTAATAAGTAAGTGTTACGTAAACTTACACTGATTTAATGTGTACAACATATTTAAATTACCTAGCAATATCTAATGTAATGCTATACAATTCATTATTTAGTAATATGGAAATTTATTTATTTATATCCATATTTTGTGTACCCACAATATGACAGATATTTGGAATTTGAATGCACGAAAGCATAATGAAATATTAATTCGAAGACAGTTTCTTGTTGTGGTTGGCTTTTTTATTTGTAGCTCATAAAAGGATAAATAATTTACAGATTTCGTTGTTCTACATAAAACATAGGAACTAGTGCATTTATATAAGTGCACAAGATAAACTAACTGTCATCGATGACAATTGAAGCTCTATCAGATTTTTTTTTCTTTGAATATTTCAGTCATCGAATTTGCAAAACTTGAAAGGTATTAATGCGAGGAACATTTGTAGTTTTTAAAGGTTTACTTTCACATATTTCTGCATTAATGTATGCAGTGAGAGAAATATAATATAGAGCAACAACTCTGTTATCTGCAGAATGCGGTTAGTTATATCATCCGCGGATAATTATCTAAGAAGCTACACTCGCAAATTAAATAAGCAAATTTTATAATGTGCCTACATTATTTATTATAATACAGGCACAGTATTCTTAGTTGAAATCATTATGAATATGACAATTAATTTCAAGAACCTGTTTTATGTCCATCACACACGGATATCAGGTTATTAGAATATTCATTTGTAAACTGCAGCAAAAGGAGCCAGACTTTTTTTTCAAACAGGGCTCGCATTATCATATTTTTGTAAGCAATCTTATCATAATTAAATTATTGTAAGTGCACATTTTTTTCGTATGAATTATTCATAATATTACATTAGATTAGGATTCAACGATATGGCAATGTTTTTTTTTATCAGAAAATATTCAGTTTTCATTGTTATTTTAATTACATTAAAATTTTGTGATTTTAAATTTGCTTTTAATACGAATAAAGTAAGATGTGCTACTGTGCATAGAAAGGCATTTTTCTAAATCATAGAGTCACATATCAAAATGGTTAATGCAGTTACAAATAAACTAATTCGAATTTTAATGGAAACCGGCAATTTATCTTGTTGAATTGTCGTTTCAATTTGTACATGATAACGGAACTTTGCATGCACACTGATACTCTGGTAAAAATGTTAAGTACTAGTAATTAGCCTATGCTAAATTTAGCTGAAATACAAAACTTATTTAAAGAACATTCTGTGTATGCTTTATTTAAGGTGTAGTCAATGTAGTTCTACTGGAATTTTTCCATTGTAAAACATACGTTTTCCTGCTCGAAGCTGAAATAGAAGTTGACAATAATTCTAAAGTCAAAAAAGACTAGCACTCAGCATACAGTTTGTGCTTCATATAGTCCGCATAAGAAATGTAGTCAGAGGAGTGAAGTGAGGGGATCAAGATACTATTGCCAATAGACCACCGTTTCAACTGGGGCTGACATCAAAGTTCTTTGCTAATCTTAACTACGCTCAAAGTTTTGAAACATTTTCTATTAATTAACTGGTACAAGAAACTTTTTACTGTAAAGTATTGTAGAGAAACAAGTGCAAGTGTACACCTTTATACAGAATGGTTATAATTAAACTTCTTCTTCAAACAGCATTCTGAAGTTTAAGCGGTTAAGGAGATTACCGCCAAATTTGTCATACGAACTGTACACGAGATACGCTCTCTGATATTTTAAAAATGTTCGGTTCAAAAAATGTCTACTAGGTCACGCTGAGCATGGACAATTCATCTCAAAGAAATGGCCCAAATTCATTCATGAATTCTCACAACTATTGAATAAATGTTGAAATAAACAAAAAACTCTCGTGTTACGATGAAATAAATAAAACTGTGTAATAACACACAGGAAAAGGTACTTATCGCACTGGACGATCGTTTTGGCCAAAATAATATTCAACCATCTTCAGCTGTCAACACACCGTGTGGCAAAATTGTGGAGACTGAAAGGTAAACAAACAAACGAAAGTGAGCAGCAAGTTAGTTTCCAATCGGAAAAAAACAAAAAGCAAGAAATCAGGGAGGAGGGGAAAATGGAAGAAAAGGAGGGTAGATAAAAATAAAACATAAAAATAAAATAAAATATTAATATATATATATATATATATATAAACATGCACAAAATAAGCATATAAAAACAATAGAAAACAGAACAACAAAAGAAAATAACAAAAACATAAAAATACAGGAATTATATACAGGACAACACAATATTTTTTATAAGTATAACAAATATAAAGAAAATACAGAAACACACAATAACTACAAAATAAATAAAATACAAAGAAACGAAGGGGGAGGTAAAAGAAAAAAGTAAACAAAACCTTACAACAACTGCCTCCAAGCAAAATGAACAAAAGAAATGGAAGAACCATTGTTCGCAAGGCATTGAAATTATTTGTATGCCTCTAATTTGTTATTTTCATTGTTAAATTTCCCACTTTTTATGCAAAATGCCATATAGTGAACATTTTTTAACTTAACTTTTTCTTCAAACTTCCTTGAGCACATCTCATGTATAGTCTCAAGCAAGTAAATAACTCATCTAACTCATCTAATCACTAAATATACCTCATCTTTACATTGTATAAAATGAAGTCGCTTCCGCTCGATGTTCGCTTAGATCTTTTAAACTACTCAACGGATTTTAATGCAGTTTCCAGCAATAGGTAGAGAGATTCAAGAGGAAGGTTTATATGTATAATACATCGCGGTACGACAATTTTATGAACGTGTGTCGAAGAAAAAGACAATATTTACGCCTTCGCAATAAGGTTTTCAGGGTAAACCACACGAATCCTAACTAATATTATAAATGCGAAAGTGAGTTTGTTTGTTTGTTTGTTTATGACGCTTTCACGCCTAAACCCTTGAATCGATTAGGATGCATTTTGGTTTAGATATAGATGGGACCCTGGAGATGGTTATAGGCTACTTAGAATTTCAGATTTTTAATTACTTTTTTAATTATTAATTAAAAACCGTTTTTACGTTGCCATGCTTGGCGAAATTCGCCCGTATCAAATGATTCATGTTTTGAGTTAACAAGAATGCTATTAATTCAACAAAGAAGCACGTGCATCTGAAAAACATCATGCCAAATCTATCTATCTGCAATGATAAAAATGAATGTTCTCCAGACAAATCTACAGAAAGCAGAGCTTTGAAAATTTGAGCATGACTGAGCCCCTAACTTCAGTAAAGTGCACCTGAGGCTCACAATTTTGAAATTTTAACTACTCTTCTAACTATTAATTAAAAGCCGTTTTATCGCCTGCACAAAATGATTTATGCTTTTAAAATAAAGCAGAAATTCTATTTGCAAAATCGCATGCATTTGAAAAACATGGAAATTATGTTGATTTTACGCCAAATTATAAAGCATAAGTAAAGAAAAGGGTACTTACGTATTATCCCGGCGGTCCGTCAAGACAAGCGATTTTTTGCCGAAGTAAATGCCAGGCACATGAAATTATTAATGGTTTTGAATACGATTGACAAAAGTTTGGTAACTCATTTGACGAAAAAACAGTTTGGCGGGAGTGACCGCCGGGATAATATGTAAGTACCAAGAAAAGTCCAGATGAGTTTCTTAAAGTTCATAAATTTCCCAATCCTACCAATAATATAAATGTGTACGCTTGTGTGTTTGGATGTTTTTTGACTGAATCACACTAAAATGGTTGAACGGATTTGGAAAAATTTGTAATGAAAATAGCTTATGCCCTGGATTAACATACAGACAGCCTTTCAAGCATATAGCATAAATAATTCTTTTACAAAGACACTCAAAATAATTCTAATGCATTGCGCTCTATGGAAATTTTGTAGCTACTAAACCGATTCTAAAACTTTTTTCACTGATTGAAAGTTACATTATTCCTGACTATTATTGTTTGTTTGTTTTTGGATCAAGACCGATTGACTGCACTAGGGTCCTAGGCCTATATGGCGAATTCCTCTGTGGGGACTTTCTAAGGGATCCTAGCCCATATTTACGCGAGGTTTTTTAGAAAACCACGGAAAACTGGAAGCGGCTAGGTCGACAGGCGCGATCGGGGTTCGAACCTGGCACCTCCCGCCTTGCAGTTTTGAGAGCAGAATTTCTTAGACACTGGTGGCATCCTAAGTGTTATAGGCTACCTTTAATGCATATATCGCAGATAGTTCTTTTACCGGGATGTTAATAAGAATTACATTACGCTGTATGTGCATCTCTGTAAGTACTGAACCGATTCCTAAATTTTTTTTACTGATAGTAAGCTACACTATTCTTGAGTATTATAGGCTAAAATTCATGCGTGTAGCGTAAATTGTTCCTTTACAGGAACACTCAAAATAATTCTAATACATTACGCTCTCTGGGTATCTCTGTAACTACAGAACCGATTCTAAAACTTTTTCACTAATAGAAAGCTGCTCTATTCCTGATTAATATAGACTAAAATTCATGCACATAGCATAAATATTTCTTTTACAAAACAGTTCGCAAATACTGTCATAACTGTGTCTACTCGCAGAATGCCTGAAAAAAATCTAAATTTAGTAACTCTGCATATTATCTTATTTTAAATGAACTATACTACCATGCATTATACTTCATTTGAAACAAGTAAAAAGCAAATATTTAAATGCAGTTTCTTTTGTCTCAACAATATTTGTTATTCACACATGCTACCTTGCTCTCGGGACCTAATTTTAAAGCCGACGAGGACGAAGTCGCGGGTAGCAGCTAGTTTGTATATAATTGTAATAAGCGGTTTTATTTCACGTGATCAGATTATCAAATATTTGTAATTTAAAGAGTCACGTAACTCACCATCTATATATGAAAGTGTTTATATCCGATAAAAGTAGATGAGTTTAAAACATGAAAATAACTACTTTACTTTCAATAATTTAACTTAAATTTCACGAGCGAAACTGACGTCATTTTAATGCACGACTTAAAAAATACATTAGATAATAAAATTTGCTTTACCAACGAAATAATAAACTTCCATCTACCAATCAAATTTCCCAGAAGACTTCCGGTGACGGCAATTTGACGTCATGCATTGTATAATTCGAAGAGATCGCACGCGTCTATCGATGTTCTCCAGCCAGTAAAATAAAAATATAGCGTGCTTTTCAGCGCGATGCTGTTCAATTTGACAAAAACATCTTTGATGAAGCGTTATTTGAATTGAACAAAGTAGTGCAATTACTTTCGGGTAAATCTCTCAAGGATTTTTTATATTAGGTACTAAGGTGAATTTATCTATCAATCAATTATGTTAAGTTATCTATTTAATTACTTAAGCAATTTTGATTTCAAAGAAAATAATATTTTTTAATTATCATAATTCTAAGGTTTTCAATTATCATAGTTAAAAAATAACTGAGTTTATTTGTAATTGATGATCGTTTATTTTTTTGTGTACAGAAAGCAATAGGTATTTCAGTCATGTCTGGAAGACGCTGTTTTTCAAATATAGGTCGTAGCATAAGGAGTGCAAAAAGAATGCGTTTAGGTAGAGATAGAGAATCATCATGTATACAAGAAAGTCCCCTGTTCTTATAATATTCCCCTAGCAATGACTTAGTCCGACCAGTGGCCGAGCGCATAGCGTTCTGAACTGGGAGACGGAAGGTTTCTGGATCAAAAGAGGTCGCGTCCGCCGACCTAACCATTCGGAGTTTTCCTGTATCCCGTTCGGAAAATAAAACAGTACTCGCAATATGCATATGTTAGGAAACATATATGGCTGGTTTCCTCCAAAACGTAGCGTAAATACGAGTTAGGACCCCTTAGAAAGACCCCCGCGGACGACACCCCACCCCTTGATCTAGATCCTATGTGTGGAGACTATAAGCAGGATAGTCTCCAGATTTGTAGAGAGTTTAATTTAACGCCTAGCGTCGTGTGCAACTTATAGAAGCAGTTCCACGATACCGGATCCATCGAGAAAAAGCCTGCGCAAGGTCATCCAAGAGAAGCTGCTTCTTTTTTGATCGCCAGTGACACTGACATAGTTTTTGTGCCATCATCTTGCAGTTATCTCAGATTTGCACTCATGACGTCAACGTTTCATCATGATTTAAATAATTTTTCACTTTTTTAGATTCCACATCACTGTGTTTAATTCGAATTATATGTGTAACGAAAATGTTCTTTTCCTACCGTGCGGAGAACGGGTACTCAGCTAGTTTGATTATAATCCGTTCACCCGTTCAAGCTATGGAACAGCAATTATAGCGGAAGTTTAATTATAACCATCCTGTTTAAAAATTCTTATACTGTTATTATTTATCTAGGATTTTTCATTTGTTATACAAGTTTACAAAGATAAATAATCTGTAATAATTCGCGCATGGAATATCCAATCAGTTTTTCATATACAGTACAAATTCTGCTTTTGTCGGGATATACAGTGGAAACCCTTAAAGGAGTGCTACTTTTACTACTTTCGTAATATTAAATCTTCACAAAAGTTTGCCCATGTATTCATATCAAAAACAAGATGACCTAAACCTTATAAAACGCATAAGTCGGATTGATCTCCTGTTATACTGCCAATAAGAATGTTTAGAGACTCATCGTCTAAAGAGGATTTTCGAGTATTTACACTGGCGTTATTTCAGTTTGTTCCTTGGCTTGACTCCAAAACACGGACATAAAATCTTTACGTGTTACAAGATGGAATAAACTGTTGTGTACTTCTTTTTTTCAAGCTAAGAAATTAAAATAAGTGTCACGAAACTTTCTGTGTATGGATTCTTCAACACAACTTTTCTGTAATTTTACAGAATTTTTTTTTTTTGTTTGTTTCTTTCTTCTTTTTTTTCCATTTTGTTCTAGTCAGTTTGAAGTGAAGTTATTTTTGTTAGATTGAGAAAACATGGTTCCTAGTACTTTTAGTATTTATTTTTGTTTAGCAAGTTCGGAATATTGTTTTTATGTGAACTTGTTCATGTCATTGTATTTCTGTTCGCAATTCTTTAAATTTATTTTATAAAAGACACTGAGTTCAAAGTTTTGCTTCTTAAAATATATCTATAAGAAAAAAGTTAAATGATACAAATTGCTAAAAAGCGGGTTAGATTTTATTATCTTAAATTTATTGTTGAGAAAATATGAGATTTTACAATTTTATTTTATATGAAGAATAATATTCATTTTTTTTATTAACAGCTTAAATATACTTTCAGGATAACTGCTAAAAGTACGTAGTCACTTTCTTTTAACAAATTTTCATAGATTTTTTATAAATAAGTTCTTAAAATTTCTTTAATATTATTATGCTTAATCGTTTATGCAACTGGTAATTTTATTTTCCATTTCGTGTATAGTTAGTTCACTTAAATGGAAATCTTTTAGTGAAAAAAAATTGAAGAACTTTTCTTTTTTCTCAATATTTTATGCACATTTTGGTTGTGATGAAGCGGAAATTTAAGTTTTCTACCTTGCTGGCGTCCGGTTTCACATTGACATATGAATGAAGCCTCCTAACTTTCACAATTATTTCAGTCTTTCAATTATACATCGAAAATATGCGTTTTTTAATGTAATTGCTGAATGGATGTTTCCGTAAGGTTTTCGGCGATAATTTCATTCTTTGTAGAGGGAAAATAATTTTTAATGCATCAAATTATTTGTCTTTTTTACTTTCTATAAGAAGAGTAATGATCTGAAATTAATAATACCGAATTTTTTGCTGTATTTTGAAAAAAAAATACGTAATTTTTTTATATGTCAATTGGTTTGTCGTGTTTACTTTTATCCACATGAATATTAATTGAACTGTTTCCCTAAATTGTTTCCACATATATGTTGTGTATAGGTGTTAGAAAAATAATAATTGAATCTCTAGATTCGCAAACTAAAAGAGCATGTGAGGAAGTACAAAGATAGCAGAGTGTTTCACGCGTTGCTGTAATGACACGCAATTGTCTGCTATTATTCACTTTAATGAAGGTGTAGCTTCAGTATCCCCTGAAGCTGTAGATGAGTCCTCTGATGATATTGCTGATTTTATGATACAGCTTTCATCTTAAAATGATCGAAAATCCTAAACAGATGAAGGCTACGACTTCCAACGTTCACTACAACAGTGGACGGACACGGGGTTCCAAATCGAGTGGCCGCTTCCTTCGCATCTGTCATGCTGGGAGACATCTGAGTATTCATATCTGATGGTATGAGCAATCTATTCAATAACAGTAAAGTAGGAAGCGAAAAAAAGAATAATCTCTAGTATTCTTTTTCTCGCAGCAGAAGTGATATTACAGTATTTCCATTACATTACCTTTTCCTTTACTGTGGGAAAGGCGCAATCCTTCTCCAAGTTAAGAAAGTTGGTATTGGAGCACTCTAATAGGGATACTCTGACCAAGAAGTACGTAACACACGTGAAAGAGTTAGCAAATGTGCATCTGGGCCATCTCTTGTCTGAAAATGGTACGTACATGGGAATAAAGGAAAGCATACCAGATTTTATAACTGAGTATGTGATTGATGTATCTAATTTGTGTGAAGTTGGATGCGATAGGACAGCGATAAGCACTGGCTGCAAAGGTGGTATAATAAGGTTGCTGAAAGAAGAATCAAGGCCTTATCACTGGTTTATATGTCCTCTTCATGGTAACACGTTGTCGCACCCCCACGATAATACCACCACTGTCCGCGTGATTTCTGTGGGATAATAGGATAACCTTGCCATCAGTTATCTCTTGTGCCCTTTGCTCTAATTGTTGGAAGTTTGCAAACTCTTCCTGCGGACGTTGCTAAAGATTTGAGCAGCGATCAAAATTTTCTATACAAGATGTTTCAAGTTGTTGCCTCAGTAAGTTGCTTAGTCGGCTTATATAGGAGAAATCCTGAGAATCTATAGCATTCGTAGTGGGTTCAGACGGTTCCTCTATTTCCTAGACTGTTAGTGGGAACATGAAAACGGTTATAATTACCCCAATTGGTTAGTAGTTACCCACATTTTTTTTGCAATTTTTCAATTTTGTTTAGGTAACTATGACCACCCCCTTAAATTTTAAGGAAATAATTCTGCGGAAAAAAAGTTTTATTTGATGTTTTTAAAAGGATAAATCTTACCCTAGTCAATGAAAACAATATTTTCACTATAATTAAAGGAGTCAAAACTCCAGAAGTCTAAAATTTGCAAAACGGGTTGTATGTATTCCACCTGACCCTAAAATGTTTTTTTAATTTAGAACTAACATGGAATTTATTTTTTTTATAATCTACAGCATTATATTCAAGTGAAACATTCTATTATTTTGCGTGTGTGAGTGCAAAATTGTATAAGAAATAAAATATATTTTAGAGTGTAAATTTCAACAATCCATTAAAAAATTATTGCATATTTTTTCAACAATAGATGGGTAGAAATCAGGAGTAAACTCCTAAGGTGTACATTAAAAAAAAACTTCTTAAAAAAGAGGGTTAAGTGATAAAACGGAGATACAACTTTCATGTTTGATAGTAGGGTTGTGGTCTGTTCAAACTTTAGAGGAGCTCAGAAAAAAAGAAGAATCTTTGCTAACCAAAGTGTGCTAACCAAATTTTCGTATAAAAAGACTTCTAGGTGACTCTAAACATTATACGGCTAACTCAGATCGCTAAAAAAAAATGCTATATGAATCGGCCAGAAAGTTGTCAAATAATAACTGCTAATAAAAACTGGTTATAATAGAAAAGCATTTTGCACGTAGCAGATATTGGTCCTATGACAACGATTTGAAATCCTTAATCTGACCAATCGGAAGAAAGTTAGGACGCGAACGTTCTTTTCATTCTAGCGCTTGACGTTTACTCAGCCATGAAGATCAATGATGTAGTTTTCCCTTGCAAGCCTGTCAGCAGGTTATGAAGGGATTTTGAATCTCAAATCTGTTCGTGGCGTAGCGCTGTGACAACTGGTCCTAGGCATATTAAATTTAGGTTGGGGATTTCCTAGGAAAGATCCTATGACACACCTTGATCTGATTTTAAAAAAAATATTTGAATTAAAACAAATATTTCTTGATGTTTTATGACATTATTTTAAATATTTTAAGATGTTTATTTACTATGCAACTGTGAAAGCTGTAATCGTTTCCCCATGTACAAATCCACACTGTTCAACGGATCAGTTTGGAATTTGGCATACTTGTGTAACACGACATAAAGAAGGCCGTAGGAACCGCAAAAATGCTGTTTTGTAAAGTAAAACGAAGTTTACTGATTTTTAACTTTCGATTAACTATTGTGATGGGAATATAACGTTATGTTTGAAACATTTTTCTTTAGTTATTTTCCAACCAGATTTACTTCCGCTCTGCGCGGTGCAAAAAGGCAAATTTCTGTCGAAGAACGGTTGCTCAGCTAGGTTTGCATAAGAATCAGCATCAATAATGTCGGATCCGATGTTAATTCACAACAGTGTTTTTAGTCGTGTGGCAAACATGTGACGTCGGAGAGATGCGCATATATTCTACTATAAAGTCAATGACATCTATTATGTGACGTCACAAAAAACTATCTCAAGCAGTCATTTGTCTGTCGCCTGGACCTCTCTAAATCTTACACGTTAGTGTGATGTGAAATCAAAGTCACGATGGACGATATACATGCATGTTGTGACTCCACAGTACTCGCTATATGAGAGGGAGTTGCATAAGTACAGGCTACCAGAAAGGCATTAGTTATCGCAGAAATATCTGGAATATTTACTTCATTACTTTTGCACGCCTGAATACAGACTTATAACGCATCTGGCTATAAAAGAATAAGAAAAATCTGAAACATTTTCAGATTTTAAATATTCACTAAATTGCTATATTAAAGGCGTATCATAATCCATCCGTTTTCCCTCTTTTCTTTTCATATTCCTTTAAGTTGGAAAGAGTAACATTATTAATGAATGTTCCGTATTTTTCTTCTGTGTTCAACCTTTGGTATCGAAATCTATCATTAAATCGGCTTCTAAACCTATTTTACAATCTTCGCCAAGCATAATCCAATTGTACTTCACCGTTTTAAATACTATTTTGAATGTACATCATAATCCATGAGTGTTCGTTCCGATTTTGACTTTCTCGGATTGATTTATACTTTGACGCCCCTACTCTCGCCAAGGTGGCGATGATATATGCAGTTACCACGAAGACTCTTTGTAGATTCTATGTGACAACCGTAATTTTGAAATAAAATGGCGATTTGGAACAACATGTAAGTACAGCATTCCATTTCTTATTTATTTATTTATTTTGGGTTGCCAATTAAAAGTTTTAATAATTAATTGTCTTCAAATTCCTTAACCAGTGCGTTTATCGCTAATTTGTTCACTTTACTTTTCATCTAGTTCTGTTGGGAGCATTGAACCTTGGGCATAAATCCATAATTGCAAAGCTCCCCAAAGTGTGGCAAATTTTTAGGTCGGCAAGAGTGGGAACGTTAAAATAAGAATCATCTCTTTTTTGTTCCATAAAACACATCTTTGGAATAGAAATCTATCTTAAAATCACCTACTGAAACTTTCACAATCTTCGCCAAGCATATTTCAACTATGCTTCACCATTTTAAATACTGTTTGGAATTGGCATCATAATCCGCGAGTGTGCTGTCATTTGTATTTCCATAAAACAGATATTTGTAATTGAAATCTATATTAAAATCGCCAACTAAAACTATTTTATAATCACGGCAGCCATATTCTAAGCATACATTTAAAGCTCGATTCGGTTTTGAAGTGGTTTTTTTTTTCAGCAAACTTGGCGATCAAATATCAAAAATTGCAAACCTTGTGCGATTTTCAAGATTTTAACCTCCCCACCCCCTACAACCTCTACGTTATCTCTCGAACACATTTCAAAAGATCTTCACCATGACATATCATGCCTACAAAACCTGTCTGCAAATTAAGTCGACAAAGTCGCGTAGGCAAAAATATGGGACTGAACGAAATAGCACCCTAATGCTAAAAAATATTAGTTATATGTATTTTTTTTTTAATTTCAAGCAGTAACAAACGAAAACTTTAATCGTAAATACACACGTTCTAACAGTGGACTTAAGTAAAATTAAAAATCATGTCTTTCAAAATTTCACTTTTTCTTTCTGAAAAAAAAAAGAGAGAGAGAGAGAGAGAGACTATTGTTCCGGGACAAGAAATATTACTTACTAGCTCTTCTCATAGCACTTCACACAAGCCTCTGGGCGATAGTCGTTGCTCTTTAAATTCTCATCAAGAGCTTTTTTCCGATTTATTGGCTTTTGTTCTTTTAAAATGTGTTACGTTTTTTTTCTCTAAAAATGTGCTTTCAGAACTCTCTACAATCAAAGATCTTAGAATACTTTTTTTTAAGTTTGTGCACTTGAAGAAATTTATATTTAACTTACAACAATATTTATTAGAGTACTGTTGGTCAAATTTATTAAAATATATGCGTTTACTCGTACATCAGGATTAAATTTTAAAATTGTGAGTAAATATTGCCATTTTTTATTTGACGAATTTGGGCTATTTAAACACGAAATGTCTTTGTTGAATAGAAGAATTTTTCAATGCCGTTTGATTTAATTTTTGTGTGTGTGTGTGTGAACAACTTGCATCAACTTTGTAATAACTCTCTGGTTATGTTAAAAAAAAGTTTTTTTTTTCAGTACCTCAATTCAATATAATAGAGCTTTAATTTATCTTACACATTTTTTATGCGTATTAAATTAAAATGAAAACATTCGTTTTTATAAAATTTAGATTTGTTTCAACAATATATGTGAGCGTTTGTGTGCATTGTGTCAAGGAGTATCTGCCTATGAGAACACCGTCCAAAACTCCAGACAGTTAGATCGACAACCACGTGGTAGCCCAGAAACCTGCACCTTCACATTTGAGCCATTTACCATGTTCAGTGTCTTATCGACTTCGCCATAAAATATTAGTGTGTTCACGCGAATATATTGCAATGCGAAGAAAATATAAATTATCACTCATGGTACTATTATTTATTTTTCAGTACAACGATAATGTACGGAATCTGGAGTATTGTGAGTTCTGGTGTGTCTATGGAATTTGTTGTTTAATAATGCTCCTTATGCTTTTATAACTGTCTTATAATGATTTAAAAAAGTTTTTCAGAGTTCATCTCTAATGTTACGAAAAATTGCTACGAAATGTTACTTACAAAAATTACTGAATGGAACCCAGTTAAGTTATGTTAAAACTGACAAATACCCCAGTTACATTTTGGACCAGGAGATCACGAGCAATAAACATATTGAAGGTCAAGTGGCCATGGCCAGAAAAGGCTTAATATTCCCAAGTTTATATCTGGCCGAGTTTAGGGAGCAGTAGCCGCCGTTCTACGAACAACAAACATTTCTCTTATTAGACCAATATTAGAGTAATGTTTCCTCATCTTTTCTTGCGTTTCCAAAACCAATCTTAATAAACTTGAGAGCGTGCAGCATAATACTGCTAGAATCATTACTGGACTTCGGCAGAGTTGTCCAAATTACATTGTCCTTTTTGAGAGTGATTTGACAGAATTTAGTGCCAAACCAAATATTTTAACAAGCTTTACAGTTACGATGGACAGCACAGAATTTCCACCTACCTTCATTCTTGGTCTGACAGTCGATGTTTGAAAAAACATAGCCCCTTTTATTTTGCAAGAATGCTCAATCTGCCTTCTTCTGATGTGGAGCTCCGTTCTTTGGGTTTCCTCGGAGCTAGCCTGGAACTTGATGGGATACACTTCCACTACCAACTCTTGTCTAGAGTGTCGAAAACTCTGAGATTCCTGCCGTAGTTAGAACGCTGGCTATGGAGACTATTAATAGTATTCATCGATCTTCTTTAGAGATTTATACTGAAGGTATAAATATCTAAAGAATAGAAGAGAATATAGTTGAAGGTGGAATTTCTGGTAATGAAGTTTACGTTCCTACTCCTATCGGCGCTTTGGATTTCCAGATCAAACCCCCTAATTTTTGTTCAGTTTTAGATCAGAGCTTATTGCCATCAGAAGGGTCTTGCAGTACGTAGTTCATGTGGAGGATCATTTCCAAGATATCTGGATCTTAACTGACAGTCGCGCTTCAATTCAGCACTCTCTAATTGGGGTATTGTTGGTGATCAGACTAGCCTGGATATTTTAAATCTACTTCAAAGACTTTCACCCGGTTATACCAGACTTTCAGTAAATCCCTTCAAATGTTGCGTTTGAGGATAATGAAAAAGCCGACTCCTTGGCAAGGTCCACTGCTGAAGAGGTAGTGAGTCATTGTGGGAAGCTCACCATCAGCGAGATTTCTTCCCTGGCAAAAATAGAATTGAACAAACTTTTGAAAATGGGCCATTCCATGTCAAATCAACACAATTTTGGGAGATTTTCAGAATTGATGTCTCAGATTTTCATGATTTTTGGTATGCAGCAATATATCACAGACTTACGAAAAAATACCAAATTTCAGTTATGTAGCACAATTATTTTTGAAGTTATTAATTTTTAAAGATTTAAATTTTTATGAAAAAAATTCATATTTTGGCACATTTAGATGCCTATAGGCTGGCAATCAGTAATGGTATAAAGCTGAGAGTGGTCTCATTCTAAAGCTGTTGAATGGGGCTTTAATATGATATGTCACAAGATAGGGGTTACAATTTTAAAAATTTAAAATTTAAATTTCTCAAAAAGTGACAATTTTAAAATTTTCAAAAAATTATCAAAAATAGTTTGTGATGTCTAAATACACATAGCGAAATTCTATTATGGGATCTCAATGGGATCAGGAGATACAGGGCTAATAGAAATACACATTTGTGTAAAAAAAAAAGAGGAAGTGCATTGAATGAAGCAAGCAGTGGCTATTACTTTTACATTTTTTTTGAATGGAGAAAGGTTTCATAATCACTTACCGTTATTGAAAATCCAATCTAATGTGTAAAGATAAAATGTAATAAATCAGCACCTTTAATTATGTTTGTTTTGTCTTCTATTGTTGGAAGAAATCCATACATTTGTTCACTTCAACGTAGAGCCTCTTTCTTTTTTTGAAGTTAGTTAAAAAGATTGATTTCCCTGCCAGTGACTGAGTGTTTAGCGGAGATGAAGGGTGCCTGGTTTAAATCCAGGTCGCATCCACCGATCTAGATGTTCGGTGTATCCCGTTGTTTTCTCCGAAACTTTGCGTACATTGAAGTCAGGACAACTTAGAAAGACCCCATGGAGAGCACTCCTTTCGGACTAGATCCCTCGAGTGGGTAATCGACCGTAATCTAAAAAAAAAGTACGAAAAACGCATGGCTTCTTTATGTCTATTAAATTATGTACATTTTTGATGCGCTCCATTTAAACTTATTTAATTTGCAATTAGGATACTTGAACGCGCGTCTATACAGATCTTCTAAAATGTAAAAAAAAAAAGGAATTTTTTAATGTAAGGACTATAATGAAAAATACATACTTTTAAACGTAATTACAAAATTCCTAATCCCTTGGAAACTACTGGGAAGTATTTTTTAAACCCTACGCCCTCCCAATCGAATTATTCGAGCCCCCTCCCCTCCCAATATTTTTAACAAGTCGGCGCCAGTCTGAATATGAAGGCTAGAATGAAACAGTTTGGATGTATTTGTTATTATTTCTTTTGTGTTTATAGGACAAACTATCGCTAAAGTACTCTCTTGGGAAAGGATATAATTATGCCCTTCCACCCCCGGACTCCTTGTGTAACGGAGAGGCGACTGAACACTGAAAACTCTATAAAACTTGATAATTATTTATTTTTCACCCACTTGATCATCGTCCTGGCAACTTTTCTGTGGATACCGGTTGAGAGGAAAATTTTTTCATTATATTCCTCCACAAACTTACTTAGCTTGATTATCTCCACGACACCACTGGTATACGCTCGCAGCACCCCTGGGTGCCGTGACACACAGTTTGGGAACCTTTGCTGTAAGGTAATCATTGCATTTTATTTATTTTGTAATGTCCTATACACTGCATAACAAAATTAGTAATTAAAAAGGAAAACAATTTTACTACATCGTATTCGCAAAACGTACATTTCCGAAGCCCTGTTATCTCCTGATCCCATAATAGAATTTTGCTATGTGTATTTAAACATCACAAACTATTTTTGATAATTTTTTGAAAACTTTTAAATTGTCACTTTTTGAGAAATTTAAAATTTAAAATTTAAATTTAAAATTTAAAATTTTCAATTTTTAAAATTATAACCCCTATCTTGTGGCATATCATATTAAATCCCCATTCAACAGTTTTAAAATGACACCACTCTCAGTTTTATACCATCACTGGTTGCAAGCCTATAGGCATCTAAAGGTGCCAAAATATGAATTTTTTTCATAAAAATTTAAATCTTAAAAAATTAATAACTTCAAAAATAATTGTGCTAAATAACTGAAATTTGGTATTTTTTCGTAAGTCTGTGATATATTTCTGCATACCAAAAATCATGAAAATCTGAGAAATCAAGTCTGAATGAGTGTGTTGATTTGACATGGAATGACCCAAATCCCTCTCCCCCACTCATGGTGTTTTGCAAAAATTCTGGGTGGGTCTTTCGAGCTGAGACCCAGATCCTGCCAAACTATTTTCTCGCGCTTCTTGAGTGGCCATACCAGAGCTCTCACTTTTCGGCAGGGTCCAAAAACTTACCCTGAGTACCAATGGTGTTCAACAGACATGGCTTCCGCTGCCCATATTTTGGTTTGTTTGGGTTTCAACAAAGTCCAGCAGGACCCTCAACTGTTTTCAGACTTTATTGATGTTTTAGAATTCATGGGAATTGTCTAGCCCTGCTGTATGATTCCGGGATAAGTAACAACGACAACAACAGCAAAATTTTCAGAAAGAAATATATTTGCAGGTCTTTTTTAACATGCATTGTAAATAACATTAAAATTTCCAAATCAATGATATTTTTTGTTGTTTTTGTAATGCGGATAACAAGAACTAGTGTTTTACTTTGAAGTTTAATTAAACAAACCTTTAAAAAATAATATATAATGTAATATTTACATTCACATCCTGTGAAAAATGTCTAAGTAGAAATGTAAGATATAATTAATATTCCTATCAAAAGTGTATTTTAAAAGTATTTGCTTAACAATAACGTTTTTCATAATACCGACTAAATGTTTAAAATGTCTCATTTTGAAGATTATGTTAAAATACTCTTTTATTAGTAATTAAAAATGGCACATTCTTCTTGAATCAAAAATCATTTTCCTTCTTTTCTTCTATTGAAAGCAAAATAATTCAAAAAAATAAGCCTGAATTGAAGCAGCTCCTTTTAAATTTTATTTAAATTATTTTCTAAAATATCCAATCAAACATGTTCATTCTTTATTTTTTTATGTAACGACCATAAATCATTTCCTTTCAAAGATTCTTCTAAGCCCATATACTCTTCTTTTTCTACCTCGGTTTTAACAACGTTTTACCAGTGTTTACTCTAAAATCTCAACAACGCCGATAAAAGGAGAAAATTCAACACATCTTTTCCCAGTGTTTGCTTTTGGGATATGGCGGTGAAGCGCTTAAGGTCTGTGTTCGAGAATACTGCGGGCTAGATGTTTTCGGATATTAAAATGTAGAAAAGTTTTTCTTTCGGGATATTTCAAAGCATTGTATCCTGATTTTCCTTCAAGTCTTATGCATATGAAAGGTTTTTATGCATTTTTTTCTTTAATGTACAAAGAAGATTTGTTTGCATTTTGTACCAGAGTAATAACCGTTTTCGACTCAAGTATTATTTTTATGAAAGAAACGTTTTTAATAAAAATTATAATCACGGTGTTATTGTTCATAAATGTATGCACAAAATGTAGCAGAAATGCAGCATGAATTATTTTACCTTGAATTTTAATACATGAGTGTATTATACGACGAAGAGATTTGCAATTTTGAAATAAAGTTTATTCCACTCTGAAAAAAAAAAAAAAAAAAACACGTATAATCAGTTTTAATGAATGCATGACACCTCAGCCTGTATTGCAGTAACATCGATTAAATGCGTTAAAATAATTTTGTTATAGTAATAGAATAATCTGTTAACTTGATAATTTTATAAATTTTGTAGGAAATTCGTACTTAGTGACAACTTATGCGCAATTTGCAACTTGTCTTGCATGTACTGTTGTACTTACCGGGTGTCCAGAAAAGGTCTCCCTGATTTCAAAATTAAATATCTCGAAAACAAAGATCGATAGAGGAATGCAGTAAACGGTATGTTTATTGTGAAAGCTGTAAGAATTTTATACAGCAGTTTGAAATAATAGTTGCAAAAGCTGCTAACAGATGGCGCTGTACGCTGTACAGCTCATTATCAGCATACATAAATGAAATAATCGTATGAAAAAATTCTTTGCAAAAAATCTCATCACACTCTTTTCAAAAGGTTCACCATTGGCACTACAGAGGTGGCGCAAACGAAGAATGAAATTTGCCATCACATTTCGCAGTGTCTCAACCGAAATGGATTCACATGCCACACAGATCGCCGATTCAAGCTCGTCCAGCGTGGCGGGATGCTTCGGGTAGACAATGTCTTTCAATGTGCCCCACAAAAAATAGTCACAGGGAGTCGAATTCGGCGAATATGGAGGCCAATCCATGTCGGCACCAGTAAATTTGGGATATTCCGAAGCAATGACTCGATTCCCGAAGTATTCATCAAGAAAGCGAAACACTTGTTCGGTACGATGTGGTCGGGCTCCATCTTGCATAAACCATTCAGTACGTGATCGATCCTCTAACACTTGCTGTGTGGCGACAAATTGTTCCAAAATTACAACGTAACGTTCACTAGTGACCGTTTCTCGAATGAAAAAAGGGCCAATAATGCCTCTGCTGCATACTGCAGCCCACACAGTAACTTTAGGAGAATACAGGGGTTTCGCTTCACACCAATATGGATTTTCGGAACCCCAAAATCGCCAGTTCCGTTTATTCACGAATCCATTCAGGTGGAAGTGTGCTTCATCTGTAAACCAGATGCAGCCAACATCAAATCCTTCACATCAATCATTGTGAGCATCTGATAAGCAAAGTCAACCCTTTGTTGCACAGCTCGTACGGGTATGGGCTGGTGAGTTTGAATTTTGAATGGAAACATGTGTGGGCCTCTTTCCCAGTATTTTATGCGTGCTGGAACGCTTAAAACCAGTCTCAGATGCAATTCTACGGACGGATGACATTGCATTTTGCTGAATAATTCCAGAAACTATGGCGACATTTGCAGGCCTAACTGTAGTTTGCTTGCGGCCAACATCCCCCACTAGATCATCAGTTACGCTGCCTGTTCGTTGAAATTTGGCGAAGAGCGTACGAATGGTTTTCGCATCGGGTCCTTTTGGAACATTAAATCGTGCTTGAAAACTGCGCCTTGTTGCCGTAGGACTCTCTTTTAACCTGTGGTACTCTAGCACCAGAAAAACGCGTTGTTCAATGGAGTACATGGTTTTAATCTCCTGCTTCGGTACGCTAACCTCCTTTCACGCTTCAATAGTGGAACTGATCGCTCTGGGCTTCAGATCACTATTTATACTAGGCATTACGTATGGCGATTATAGCGCCATCTGTTAGCAGCTTTTGTAACTATTATTTCAAACTGCTGTATAAAATTCTTACAGCTTTCACAATAAACATACCGTTTACTGCATTCCTCTATCGATCTTTGTTTTCGAGATATTTAATTTTGAAATCAAGGAGTCCTTTTCTGGACACCCGATATATACATTTATATGTACTGTAATGATCAGATAGTAGGAAAGTAATGATAAAGTCAAATATTTTCTATGTTAGGTTTGTTAAATTAATAATATTAATTATTAATTGTAATTACTTACAAAATATTATTTATGAGATGCCAGTAAAAGTTGTAGCCTTCTTTATTGCGTTTACCTGATTACGGTAGAAAAGGAACTGCACAAAAAATCTGAAGGAATAGTACAATATATTTTTTTTCCATTGGATTAGAAAGCTTCAATTGATAATTTAATCTAAAAGTGGCAAATATTGTTAGACTACAACCAACATAATTGATGGAATTTTTCAATTTATATGATTCGCAATAAAGTATCAATCCATAGAACAAATACATTTTTTTCCTTACAAACTTTTTTTTTTTTACTATAACCACAAAATTGCTAAATTACATTCTAAGTGCAACAACTAATGAACAGTTAAATAAAAATTAATAAACTAGAAAACAAAAATTACTGTCATGATTTTTTTAATTTGTGCAGAATGCTTTTCAGCACTAATAAAAGAAATAATTTCAAGTGTTCTTTACTTTGTTCAAGTTGATATAAAGTAATAACTATTCAAAAACAAAGTTATCGAAAATGTGTATACTGTCGTCAATGTAACTAACTGAACACTCACAATGTTAATATATAAAATTTGTTAAAACAAATAATTTTAATTTAACCCTTTAACGCGCAGTGTTCCCGCTCTGAGAACACCAAACTCTGACGTTTTGACTGTTGCCAGTCACGAAGAATAGATTTGATTTCTATAAAAATAGTTGCGGGTGACCTAGCTCCACGAGAATCCTTTACGTTTTAGCACGTCATTTCCCGTAAAAAATTGTCACGATTATTTTTAACAGCACTGACATCTGATGAAAAATGAAAGAATGCGAGAACAGCTGGATAGATTTCCCAATGCTGAAAAAAGGGCAGCCGTTGCCATCGCTCGACTTAACTACCAGCAAGATGGCGGACGATCGAAACGTCCATCGCGTGCTACAGATGTAGAGACCAAGGACGTACCCATGGGGGTGGTCCAGGGGGTCCGGACCCCCTCCGAAATTTCAGTTTTTGCTAACAAAATAATAATGATGAAGTCTTTTGTGAAAAATTCTACCATTTTCATCGTTTGGATCCCCTCCGAAATTTTTGGACCCTCCCGAAATTTTTTTCTGGGTACGTCCCTGGTCGAGACCCTTTTTTGATCTAATAATATTTTAGCTTGACCAAAATGACGAATATGGATGGCGGCCCACAAAAATTACATTACTCTAAGACATTAATAATTAATCATAATCTCTTTAATTCATAAGTAATTTTTAATAATAATCAGCATATTTAAATGTATCAAAAAAGACACAGTTAATGTAAAGATAATTGGTTAATATATTGCACTGATATTCTTAAATTGTTTTTATTGCTTCAACAATAAACAATAATATAATGAAGTACACTTGTTGAACAATAATGCATCCAAAAAAATATTGTTGAAAATTGCATTGTTGAAACTTTGTAGGTTTTAAAGAAATTTCATTGTTGATAAAAAAATAATAATAATGAACGAATTTAGCATTTGCAGCTGTAACACAAAAAATGATATATTTTTAAATCATTCATTTCCTAGAATAATTTATACATTTAAGCTCCACCGAGAGAGAAAGGAATAAAATACTGTGGTTTTCCCTCTTTCGTACCATTGAAGATTCATGCATTCATCTACGTAAGTGCTTCGACCTCCTCATAAAACTACGATCTACATAAAGAATGTCCCTGCAACACATAATATTTCTACTTACTGACATCTTATTCTATAGAGATATCATTACAAGAATCTGATATAATAGATCCTCGGGTTTTCTACCCCATTATTATCGAGTACTTTGCTCCACTTCTCATTGTTATCAAAGGATGGGTCTTGGATTAATCAAACATAAGATTTATTTTGCCGGTGCGTTCTGAGATATTAATGGGGGGCGATAAATCAGTGCTAACCGTGTATTGTTACAAATGTTTATGAGGGGCTTCTTGTACGTTTAAAAGAGACAGATACGTAAAATCAAGTATATCCCGTGCATTAATAGATATGATGCGATGAAAATCGAAATATAAATATTAATTTTATCGTAAAATGATACTTATGTAGTTGTGTAATTTAGTTGTATTTTTTTTATTTTCAGGAATGGAAGGGATTTAGAGAGTGTGTATGTTGTGCTCAATGACCCATTATGAACTAAAAGGCCTCACCATGGCACAGTGGTTATATCACTGAAAATGGTAGACGACCGAAGTGTGAAGGTCCCGGGTTCAGGTCCCATCGCTCGGTTGTCAATCTAACGGTCTGGAGTTTTGGTAGGTTTTCTCCAGATGTAATGTGAATACGCGTTAGAACCCCTTAGAAAATCCTCCTACCAAGGCATCCCTCATCTTAGGCAGAACCCCTCGCGCAGGTTTGTCTTAATCACACACAATCTATTAACTAAATGTCGATAAAAACTAAAAGCAAGTATATAAACTCAAGTTTTATCTAAAATAAATTTAATTATTACTGTACTACTGTTTAAAATTGAACAATATGTCGAATTTTGCATTTTCAGAGTTATATTCATTTACCTTTGTTTTCTTTCTTTGTTTCTTTTTAATCCTAATATCCACGTGAAAGCCCAGCGGTGTAGAGCACCGCCGTGCTACAAATAAGGAGATCAAATCCCGGGCTGAGCAATATTGACTCAGCCTTTCATACCTATTGTGGGTCGATAAAATGAGGGCTAAACTTATTTCGGAGTAAGCACTGGTGACTCCGCGTCAGGCTGACAACGTGGCCGGGGTATGTGCATCCGTACCCCAAGCTCTATGGTCGCGAAGGCAAGTAGACCAGCTTAGGCGCTGACACCATGTGAACAGTTTGGTCGGTGTTTAGTCTTTTGATATACAGGTATGTTCGAATTTTTAATGCAGTTAGCAAATTTATGGCTGTCGTTTACAATTTATTTGTTCGTTTATTGATATAATATGATTAACTCTAGTCCCAATCGCATTAATTAGTTGACAATATGTATCTATAAAAACACTTAATTTTTGCATCCAATTATCATAGGATATAATTAATTATTTGCGGAATATTTGAGTTCTTTAAAGAAAAGCAGAAATTCGTACATTTGATAGAATAACACCACGGAGGGCACCCCACCCATAGGCCTAGATCCCTCGAGTAGATAATTGGCCTTAATCCCTCAACATTTAACAAATGAAATAGAAATAAAAGTATAATTCATAAATTATTAAAATGTGCTTTCGTTTTACATAAACACTTAAAACGAATGAAATGATTTCAATTGGAATATTTTGAATAATAAACAGTTTAAGAATTACAAATCAGACACAATTCTATAAACCAAAATTTGAGATGAATCCGTTTTTGACTTTCTAGTTTTACAACTTTTATGGAATAACAAAAAAGCAATAATTCCAATAAACATAATTCTTTTATTAATAAATGAAAATAATACTCTTTCAGAAAAACATAATGCAATTTTATTTCGAAGAAAAAGGACTACTTTTTACATCATGTATATTGTGTTGTTTTTGAGACTCTTTGCATTCAGATGCGTTTGAGAAATATTAATTCTTTTTTCCAACTGGCAACAGCAAAAAACGAAAAAAAAATTTTAAGCACAAGATATAAATGAAAAAAAAATGTCACTGTGAAATTGGATTTCTGTTTTCATTCAGATCAGTTTCAGTTATTCATTGAGCAACGGCAGTACGCCAGGCTCACAACGCAAATCTTTTAATCTTGTTAACATAATGGAAAAATTCCAGACCTCGTATATTATTTCCAGATTCTACGGAGAATAAATTGATTAATATTTCAGGATACCCCCAGTAGAATTTTTTTAATCTTTTCGCCGTAATCTTCTCACACATATTTATCGTGTTGGTTGTTGTTTTTCTTTTCAAACGATGTTTGTTGGTTGTGTGACGAAAAACTATAGCCATGGAATAGTTTTTCGTCACACTGTTAATTCTGTTAATTGAGAATGAATTAGTTCGAAAGCAGGATAGTTTTGATGCGAATTTGAGAAAGTGCAATTAAGATTTGTAAATATTTGGTTTAATAAGAATTAGAGACGTATAAATATTATTTGATAAATTTTAGAGATATTTGTATGGAACATTTCAGTTGCTTTTTTAAAGAAAATTTCAATTTATAGTGTCGCGAATTCGTATAATGGATTATTCTTTTAACATTGTGTTATTTTTTTCGTCCAACTTGTGTGACAGTCTTTAAATGTACTGATGACTGAATAATCACTGGAATGTAAATCTTTAAGTTCTGAAACTGGATAGCGAAGCACTTTGTTTATTAATTTATCCCCAGATCTCTAAATAAGAATGAATATACAGATTGTTCCATTCCTTTCGGTTGTGCAGCGTTAATTATTACTGGTAATTCTTATCTAAAATGCCGCATTTTATTTTGTATAAGCCTTCAACATAAAAAATCACACAAAGTATACACCAAGGTGCATATTACATCTTTGATTGTTGCTTAAAAAGATGCAATATGCACAATATGCATTGTAAAAAATTATAAAAAGCCACGGCAGTTTTACAAATGATTGAAAAATCTTTAAACATTGGATTGCATATAAAAATTTCGAAATGACAAATTTAGGAAACTGGCATGATACTAACAACCGACATTGGTTTATCATTTTTAAACTATCTAGCATAGATTGTGAGGAAGTCTCCTGAAATTTTCTATGTGTCTAAAATAATTTAAAGAAATTTTATTAGCAAGAATTATGAATCAAACGTTTTTAATTCTAGTTTAGAAGATAAGGTATAACTTTTAAATTCCATTCGGAGGTAGATTTTTTCAATAAAAGGTTCCATATATTTTGACAGGGTTCACCAATTCGTGAAAGTGATGGTGAAGATTCACACCCACAAAAAAATATCATTAATAGCGAAAATTTGTCTTTTTCTGTCAGTTTTATTCTACGCAAATTGTTTTGTTGAACCTATTAAGGACACAAGTGTAGTTTTAACAAAAGTTACTCTATTGCCTTTTCGAAGTCTAAAATTCAACCTAAACTTCATTATATCCTTTTAACGTGATCATTTTCCACAGGCATTACATCTCACTCATTTAATGCCTTTTACCTTTTAATTATCAATCATCATTTCATCATTCTCAATTTACCTAAGTATTATATCGTACAGCGTTGTCTTAGATCCTTCTGCACTTTTATTACCAAGCTAATTTCATATACATTATTTCATCTGTTTGACCTAACTGTGGCACTGCGACTAATGCTGTTGTGTAAGAACAGTGCAAGTGTTTGTGTGCCATATGATGTGGCCAGTGTGGCCCACATACCTACGTTCCACAGAGCATCTATGAAATTATCTAGGAAGAGGCACTGCATATGGACAAACTCCTTCATTAATATTTCAGGTGTTAAAATGGGTGCTTTGGAAGAATGGGAATTATTACCACAATTGTTGATGAATAGTCTTATTAACAGTATGAGAGGTCGATGTGACGTTTGTATAGCTAATACATGGTGGCTTCACTCCTTATTAGACGAAGCAGTGAAGAATTATGACGTTTGAACAATGTTGCTTTCATTTGCATGTCAGACTGCATTAAACTTCTGTGCAAATATGTTTGTTACTAGTTCAGAAATTTGCAAATTTCCCTAGGTTTACCATAAAAAGCCCTGTTATGTTCATGGACGAACAATGTAGCAGAGTCCTGAAAGGAAAATAATATGCAACTGAATAGAAAATACTTCTGTATTTCGTTACGTGAAGACAGAAATTCTAATGAATGTGTAGGAATGTTTCTCAAAATTTCTGCCTCTAACTTTTCAAATTCACACTTGGTATTTTTTTTT
Organism: Cheiracanthium punctorium; assembly: GCA_038373885.1. Classification (NCBI taxonomy): domain Eukaryota; kingdom Metazoa; phylum Arthropoda; class Arachnida; order Araneae; family Cheiracanthiidae; genus Cheiracanthium; species Cheiracanthium punctorium. Next base: position 638,128 of record JAWZYV010015837.1, on the reverse strand, counting down.
AAATTAAAAATTGTGACACGTACTATTGGTTTTGCACATGTAAGAGAACTAAATCTACAAATTACTACTTTACATCATTAATAAATTTTGCCTACAGAAAATTTTAGTGCAGAAAACAAATATCGTCTCAAAACTTCCTCGACTTAACTGTATATGTTTGTTTAAAAAAATGTAAAATGTTTTACGTATGAATTTTTAAAATGAAAATTCGTTAATTTTTACTCTTGTTTATTGATACTCGAATTAAACAAAACATGTTGCTGGTTTCAGTGTCAGAAAATGCCATTGTTATAGATTATGATTAATGAAGTTTAATTATGTTTTCGATTACAAACATTCATCTTTAGAATGTCTAGATTAAAACTAAGAAACGATATCTTTTTAATAACGAAAGGATTTTTGTATTGTAATCGCGAGAATTCATTCTCTCAAGAGTTTCTGCTAACAACCTTTAATTATCTTGAGAATCAGGTTTGAAATATGAAAGCAATCAAAGAAATGAGTTTAGAATTGCAATACATTACGGGATTATTTTGTTTACAGAAGCGTGCCACTTGTTAATAACAATCATCCATATATTGCATGGACATGTGTTTGAGAAATCTCAAAAATAATTAAAAGCCATAAATCATCTCAAGACCGCACACATTTTGTGAAATTCCTTTGATGCAGAAAATATGTTAACACGCAAAGCATTTCAGGAATGAATCTCATCCCCACTAATGTAATTATGAACTCTACAAATCGTTAAAAAAATATCAATGATTTGCTTTTAATAATTGTTGAAACTCATTTAGAGGCATTCGGTGATAAATATGCTGTAATCACGTGATGCGAACACAAGAGTTACTAAGGGTACGTAGAAAAAGTATTGTAAAAATGCATTTAAAAAACTCATTTTTGTTATATGCATTGGTGTGGAGTTAATTATTCCAAACTGAATTATCTTGGAGCTTTTTTTTCCCCTTCTTTTTTTCGGCTTTGAGGGGGAAAAAATATATTTTATGAGTAACGGTGTTGGGAGAAGTTTGAACTGCCTTAAATTTTCGTAGTTTTATTAGTTGGTTAAAAAGATTAGGTAATAAATTTAGCTACGCATGAAAAATGACCTTAGAAAATTCTTTTAGTGATACATAAATATAATAAAAAATTACGACGATCTTAAAATCTACAATCTTATCTTACATTCTCAGGGATAACAACGCGTTTACACTCTTAATACACATGACTTTAATCCGTTATGAAGCCAAATTTTAAATTTATTGTAAAACCTACATTATTATATTATTTTATATATTTCAAAATATCTTACAAAATATATTAGAATAATTCCGAAGAAACGCAATTAATTCGACCGTTCCTTCATTCGGGGTAGCATTTAAAACAGCCACTCTCCTTTAAATGTTAATTCAACTTTTATTTTTGTTTTTTATAACTTACTAATTGTTGGCCAAATTTGATTGTTGTCTGCTTCCGGCCACTAGATATGTGTGATTTAGACCCTAGAATACTTGATAGTCGGAAACTCCTGTTTTAAAATACTATGCAGGTGAACTCTAATTTATATTTGTTGTAGATTCAGTTGATCAAAAGTGGGTGTAAAAATTTGTTTAAAATGAGTCTCTGTTTATCCTGCTTTGCAATTTAATTTTCGAAAATTAAACATTTTTTTTTTGTCTACATTACACGATTTTGAAATTAAAATGGTAAATAAAAATACTAATGCTCAAATTTAACTTTTCTATTTATTTATACAATTTATACAGTGCTATTTGTGCAAATTATGCATAATATAGTTGAGAATTCTAACATTTTCATATCATTTACATATCCTACTGTGCAAAAAAATATTTTTAACTAGATTTGACATTTTAAAAATGTTTTTGCAAATGTTCCATTATTTTGATTTCTTTTGATTTTGTCTGCCTTATTGAAAAGAAAGTTCTATTAAAGTGAACAAATGGTGCACTATTATATTGATTGATTAACTAATATTAAGCATTATGCATTTCTATTTTTAAAACGCCCCGTTTTCCAACACGCTTAGACAAACAACGGAAATTGCTTCATTGTACACTCATGCTAGATTCCCCATACTATAGTTTAATACGGCAGGAATCAAAATAATGTAGCAAACATAACGTTATTTACCAGAACAACGGCATAAGAGCTGAATGTACGTATTTGTTGTTTCCGCATTCATTGATCAGTATTCCGTCCGCCATTGCATTTACTATTACAGAAACCGGCGACTCACACAGCCATGGATTTTCAATGTTTTAGTGAAGATATTATCGAAGTTTCTGAGGCCTCCTTGAGAGTTCGTTCCCAGCCTTAGAGACACTATTTCGATCAATCAATTTGGCCACTGATTGCCAGAGTTCGTGACACGAAACAGCAATGAATGTTCCCTTTTAACCGTGGGAGACACTTGTACGAGATGGTGTGGGAGGGACGTATGAGAGAAAAATGGTGGGGATTCAGGTAAATAGCAGTGTAGGTGAAGAATGGAGTAAAAATATAGTTGGACACTGGACGTGTTTCCTTTAAAACCTTTTTCACAGAAATAAAAAGGAAACATGTTTGGTGCATATAGGCATTACTTTGAAACATGTATTTCGCAATCAATTGCTATCGTGAAAAGGTAAATCCAGTACTATAGCTTTACTTTTGGCAGGGTTTGGTTTATTTTACAACAAATTTAAAAAGAAATTATAAAACGCACAATTAAATTGCTCAATGGACACTAACTTGTTGAGTTTCTCCAAATAAAAATATTCAATCATACAAAACTTCCAGATTCAATCATTTTGAAATTTGTGATTTTAAGAGCCAGTAAAATTAGTGAAAGAATTTACACATATGTGTTTAATAATTTTTAAACTATTTAGGCGTTCTCTTTGAATGAAAAATCCATTGTTATGTATCGTTATTTTGTGAATGTGTATTTCGGATTCGTGTGCTTGGCCCAAAACCCTCTTATAAATCCAAGTCAGAAGGACAACACAAGGCGGGTGTCTTCCGTGTGTGTCTTTCTAAGGTGTCCTAATACGCATTCAGGCTAATTTCGGAGAAAACCACGGAAAACTCCGAACGGTTAGGTCGACAGCCGAGCGAAAGGGACCCGAACCCGGGACCTTCACACTTTGGCCATCTCCTTTTCAGTGACATATCCACTGCGCCATGGTGAGGCTAAATCATTACTTCATTTATGCTTGTGTTACTAATGTGAGTGACTTTTCGAAATTCAAACTGCACGTCCATCCGTAGCGCTTGAATAAATTTAAAAATATTTTAAATCCAAACATTTTTTTTTTTTTACATTTATTGCAGAAATGGGCACTTTTGAGTATATGTAAGTATGTATGAGTATAAATACACACACTCATATATATAAATACATATGTGCAATAATTACATATATACACATAATAAATACACATTTAAATTTAAAATTGCATCCACTGAAACCTAGCCCTTGTTGACTTACTTTGAACAAGATAAGGACACCTTTGAACGCATACAGACACAGGGAGGGACTTTAAAAAAGGCATATTTTATTCTTGCATCTAAAAACATACATAAATTGTAAATAAATTAAAAAGCTCCATTTAACTGAAAAAACTGAATTTTTATTAGCGATATTGATATCCATCAAATGGATATTTTCGGATGAACCACGATCCGATTAATTTGTTTTAGGGTCTGTTTGTCGGTTTTTTTTTGCCTGTTCCAAACATTTTTTTTGCCTGTTCCATGAGATTTTGTAACAGATTTTAGATGTTTTCACATCTCTGATTTCAAATCTGCGATCGGTTTCTTTCAACAAGCTGCAGTTACTATGAAATTTAATAAAATATAATAATAAAATATTTAAAAATTCACTTGAGTGACTACTAGGCTGTTACACACTTGTTTATCACAGACGCAACATTTCTTCGTATGTAAAGCATGTTTATAAAGCCTATTTTGAAATTAAACTTGAAGAGACCAAAACAATAAATAGACCTTTCATATTATACGTCATAACTGTGAGTAAATAATGAGAAGGAAAAGTGCATCCTGAAATATCAAAATGATGGAAAATCACTACCAAGGGCGCATGGACAAACCTATGATGGCGGACTACAGCTGGAACATCAAATGAGACTGCCCTCTCAAATTCTAACGCAAAAGTTATAAGACTAAATTGAACTAACAATACCATTTTGAAAAAATCTAAAGCTTTTGGAACAAAACTAATTTCGGATCCCAAATAATCATAACCAAATTATGGTGGAGGTTCAGGTGAGAGTTATTTTGCGCTTCAGATATTTCGTTTAAGCCGGGGTATAGTGTAGTATTTACATGCGATAACCTGGAACTCCATGCCGATAAACAGTTGTGTGGCAATCTTCTACTGGAATTTTTAATAATGGATAATTGCAGGCCGTAGTGCCAAATAACCCTAACATATTTGTGACATACTTGTTTAGCAAAATCATTAGAAAAAAGAATTTTAAATTCGGTATAAATGAATAGTGGTATAAAGTAAGATATAAATGAAATATATAGTCGAACAATATTTAATTTTTACTGCCTGCAAAAATTTGAGCTCTTGGGAAGCAAATTCATTTACTCTGATTCTCTTCAAAGTAAGGAGAGGTTGCTTCTGCATAACAGTAGTTGAATTTATGGCAGATTTTTGAAAGAATATTTGAAATTACAATAAAAACTTTGCTTATTTCTGCTATCTTAAGAATTCATATTTTTTTAGAAAGTTTTAGTATTTAGACTTTAAATAGCACGGAAACATTTTTTTAACCAAATAAGATAAAATAGCAAATTTATTCTTAAAAATTAAGGAAAAACAACATCTTCAAAATGAATAACTTGTATGAAACTAGTATGAAGTATATAAAAAAGATGAATCAAATGATGTTAAATATCGCTTTATTAACTATTATGAAGGATGAGGCAAGAAAAACCAAATTAATATGTCACAAATTATTATGTCACAAACCAACGTATTCTATAACGTTAAATTGAAAAGGGGCAAATTTGACAAAATACATATATGTGTCTACAGGACTAAAAACTGTTCATTCGTTATATCTTAACAATTATTTCACAGTGCAAGAAAAAAGAACATTATAGTATTCCATTTTCTGACTTATTCGTAGTAACCCACTTAAGAGCTGCGCATCATATTTTCATAACTGAAATTACCGAAACTGAAAACACATTTTTAATGCGTATTTACTCTCAGCAAAAAACGAACTGAGATTTAATTTAAATTTTTAGGACTCTTCAAGAGCATTATTGGAATGATAATTCTATTTACAGAAAGGCACAGCCCATTAAATTCTATTTTTCACGAAAAAGCATCATTGAAACACATATTTTTTAATAATGTATTATTTTGAAACATTGTATTCATGTGATCTTTTGTTAGTTAATGAGTTTTGTTGGATAATGAAGAGAATTCTTTTAAATGAAATGGAATAAAAATGTTTTCAGTGACGTATATTTCTAATCAGCAAATTTAATTGGGAGCAATGTGAATGACGATTTTATACTTCTTTCCCCCTCTTCTAGTTTTTCTACTTTGATAATTTATTGCGGTTAAAATTAGAGAAAAAGTAATTCTCCGACACAAAAAAATTTCTTACAAAAGAACTAAAAAAATAACGGTGCTTCTATTCTAAAAAGTAAAATTACTGGTAATGTGCCATTTAAATTATTCAACGATTTATTTTCCCCAAAAGACATTTGCATAAATGGAAAATTCAATTTAATTTATTCCATAAATTAGTATTCTGGTGTAGCCTAAAATGACAGTTTTAAAACGGTCCGTAATATTTTAGAATGTGCGGTACTTATCTTGTTCAAAAGTAGTATTATGACCTCATAAGATAATAATAAACATAAATATCATGAATTCATTTGTAAAAAACAGTATACATTCACAATACATTTGGAGAGTAGATGTTGTAGCAGTTTAGTTTTTTTTTCTTTTCTTTTTAAGAATGAACACAGTTTGGATGAAGTTTGAATGGAGGACACGCCACGCATTATTTCCAGAATATTTTTTTCGATTGATAGGGATTTATGCGTTAGAAATAACTTCATTATTTGAAACTGTGCATTTTATGTTAAAAATGTGGAGTTTATTGAATTATTACTTAGCATCCATAATGGCGACATCAGCGTTACTTCTCTGGTGTCAAAGATTATCAGGCAATGAAGTACTGGTCGCGCATGAATTTTAAAATAACATATTGGTGGTGCATGTTACTGAGTTCGAAATAAGAGTGAAGCATGTATTTCATTGTTGCTGCGGTTATCGCTGTAATAACCCACCTCGTAATACTGGTGTTGCATATGTACTATGAGATTATATTGGTGGAGCATGCATTATTTATTAGGCCTACTTTGGCCATTCCCCAGAATGGACTCAGGTGTCCTGGGATGAACCATGCAATCTTGGTTGTGACCGGCCAAGCGTACAGTCTCTTCGGAGAAGTCGAGAGTATGGCTAGATAGCCAGAGGAAGCCTCTGTTGTCGTGTAAGACCATGGCAACAACAACACCGGCCACGGAAGCTTCCGCTGACGTCACGACCTCCGTCCTAGCACTCTCAGGCGAATCGGCTTTTAGAATCTTTAAAACGTTTATATTTTCAATGGTTTTAAAGATGCTATCTAATTCTTAAACTGAGATGACATGGCAAGTTACTGAAATAACATTAAATGAGAATTCTGAATTGAAATTGCAAAATGTTTATGAACAAGCTTTTAATTAATTTATCTATAATATACTAGTGTACATTTTCTGAAAAGTTTAGGTATTATGTCTTCTACACCTTCCATTAATTATTTAATTAAAAAAACACATTAATTTATGCTTAAAAAAGATAAATAAAGACACACTAAGAAGGAAAATAAAGAAAAGTATGTTATTTAAATTTACAAAAATACATTTAAAGATAATGAAAGCGATCTTATTCATGATTATAAATGTTATAATCCAGTTATACTCTTAACCAGTTACAGTAAAACCTAAATTAATAGAATAAATATAACTTATTTTCTTTCTAATTATCTTAAAGAAATTATAATAATAAACATAATAAAAGCACTTTATTAGTATTTTTAAGGCTTTATAAAGAATTAAATATTATTTACATTTAGAGCAATATATTTTTTCACAATTTGCGCACAGCATGTGTATCCTTAAAGTACATGTATAACAATATAAATGAAAAATATCAAAATAAATCCAACCTTTATTTTACCGAAGAACACATATTAAACAGTGATCAATTCTAGCACAGTTAAAAACTCTTGACATATAAACTATTTTTATCGTAGCTAAACCAAAATTAAATGTATATGTACATGTAAATATATCTTTAAACGCTTTTTTCCCAAAACTGGCAATAGTACTTAAGCAAAATAATCATTATTACTTCACTGAATAAATTTATATATTTAAGTAGCCATTTAATATAATTCAGACACATGAAACAGCGTAAGAACAAATCCAATCTTTTCTGAAGAAAACGTAAAACTAATCCTTTAAATTGCACATATACCTATGTTTTATTAGTGCAGAAATTTAGAATAATACTGAGACAGATGAAATCTATTTACATTTCCGATTTATCAGATAACTTCATCTGCTCTAGAATGAACTGTTTATTGTTATAAACCTCATTTTCCTCATTTTTAATGATGCATTTTTCCCATCGTTTCAAACAATTCTCTTTATCATTTAATACGGACTCATGTAAAGCATTTTCTTCGAGGTTTTTTACTACACTTAGTAAATTTTCAAGGGTACTCCATCGTACAAGAAGCTCTTCAGGGTGATTTAAAATGCTTTTAAATTTAGTAAGAGGAACAGCTGTATCACCATAAAAGATATTTACACTCATATCACTATTGATTTTTATGCTTGATATAATAGTTGGAGCCGAAACAAAATTAATATTTAACAAAAAAAACTTCATTAGCATTATTTATCACAACAGGCTTTAAATGCAAATTAAATTTATCGACTTTTATCTCAATCTCTTTCTGCATATCATTGAAGCTTTTGATTTTATCACCATCTAAAATTTTCTGATAGTTTGCATCAGTAAATTTTGATAGCTTTTCAGTTCTACTTGGTCTTGAAGGAATTTTATTTTCCGTCTGGTATTTTGGGCAGTTTCTAAATATTGAAAGATGAGCACCATCTCTCAATTGTGGACATTTCCTTGGAGTTTTTAAAATCTTACCTTCTCTATCAGGTATTTCATCAATCTTTATAAATATCAGATTAAACAAAATGCTCTGCACACACGACACTTCTAGCGGATTTTCTTTAGCGTCTTTACGCGGAATTTTCTTTATCCACAGATTTTTTTCGTTTTCCCCTTTAGGAAATTTAAATACTGATATGTATCTGCCGGTTTTGTCATAATTCGACGAGCAACTAGGCACACAGCAACGATCTGGCATTTTTAATTTAAAACGATTTTAAAAATCGCAAACAACGTGGTCTCTTATGAAACAATAACACAACGGGACTGCTAGCCTTCTAGGCATCCCTAGCTCCCGAGAAGCAAAGGACGGAAATAGTGACGTCACGTCACGTGACCCGCGTAGCTTCCTTGGCCGGTGTTATTGTCGCCATGGTAAGACCCGGTTCAAGCTACCCAGGAGTGCGGGTGTAGAAGGGGCAACTTAGCGGGCGAGGGGTCCTCCCCAGACCCTTCCTAACTGGTGTGAGTGACAAGCACTGCTGCCAAAAAGATCGCAGGCACAGGTTTCCCTTTGTCCTTCGCTGTAGCAATGTGCCTGTGTCTTTTGAGCCGGAAGGGTGTCCTCACAGCGGGAGGCTGTTGTCGACTGTCTGATGAATTGTGGGTGGTTATACATAAGCCTGTAATGCTCAAGGCTGGAGAAGGTCTAGTGAGATAGTCCCATTATTTAACACCCATAGTGTTGACATCAGCATTACTTCTCTGATCGCAAAGATTTTTAGGCAATGAAGCCACAATGTTCGTTGTTAAAATTATAGCTGTAAATGCACATTTCGAATCTTAAGGTAGATAAACATACAAGGTCAATTGCATAAATGAAAGGGGAAGTTGTATAAAAGATACAAATTTTCATCAAAGTTCGTGCTTCTTAGTTATTTATTGTTGGTGTCCTAGAATTATTATCATACGGACTTGCCTAGTGAACGGAATGCTGGGAATCGGGGCAGAGTAAAAGGGTGGAGCGATTGTTGCCGTCTCGTCTTTCTGGCCATGGAACTGAACAAGTGTTAATCCAAATAGGTGTACAATAGTCCAACAAAATTTACAAGTATTTATGCTTTCGGTTTTTAGACTGTTCGTCTGTTTGTCCGCTTTTACCGAAAATATGGTGCGACTGCAACACAATTTATGTTATCATGTACAGCGTGTCCACGTTTGATACGCTCACAAGTTGAGTCACTTTGATTTTTGCAGCTGAGTCCTAGATGCATACTACTAATTACAGAAATTGTAAAACTTGGATGCTGAGCGAATATATTAAACATTTGAACAGAAAATAATATACTAAAAGAATACACTATATAAATTTGTATACAGTCCCAGGGTACCCACATTCATATTCTGTACATAAATGTAAATGAAAGTCTCGCGCCGTATGAGAAGAAAAGGGGGGTTTCAGAGTAGGTATGATCACACACATGGCAAGTGTTACTATACAAGTCAAGAAACACCATAATACGCGCCTAGTATCTGCAGTTGGAAAAAAATGCATTTCTATATATATAAAAGAGGAAAGTCTGTTTGTTTGTTTGTTTGTTCGCTATACGGGTCCAGGCCGTTCGACGGATCTGGAAAAAATTTGGCACACTGACTAAATAGGACAAGAGAAAGCTAATGCCGTAAAAATGAAATTAATCGGATTAATAGTTTTTGAGTTATTTTATGTTTTGTAAGGTTTTTGGCCATTTTTCTCGCATTTGACTTTATCGCGAGCTAAATTTCTGTCCGAATACTATATTTTTTATATCATCGAAAATTACAGAGTTTACTTTTTCAAATACAATTTGTTACAAAATCGTACTTACATTTGCCGATTTTGGGGGATTTTTTAAAGGAAATCCCGTTTTTCTTTAGACTTTCGTTCAAAGAAAATGTACTGCTTTAAAAAATATGCTACTTTTAAACTGTCGCATCGAAAAACCTAATGGGCAAAAATTTTCCATCTTTTTACCGCTGATTGAACATTTATTTCTCCCTATTTTAAATTTTGAACCGTGCGGAAATGTTTATTAGATTTTTTTATATGATTTTTTTTCTGAAAAGATCACTTATTAAAATTCTCTCAGTAATGCAAGTTCCGGAACGAAGGTAACAAAAATTCCCCCACTCGGTTCTTCATATTCAAGTTCGGAATTTTCTTCTCACGTCAGGCAGAGCGAAAGAGAGACGGATGGGGGGAGTGAAGAGAGGTGGAGGGGGAAAGAGAGATGGGTCGGCGACCGTGCTAATCCAATCCCCCCTGTTCGCGCCCCAACAACGCAAAATTCAAGCAGATTGGTTATTATATTGATGACTGGAATCTCTTTATTTGTTTTCCGTTGGTGCGTTGGTAATTTTGATAAAAGACTACATATCAGAACTCAGATAGGTAGAAGGGAAGAAGCCTACCTACGTCCAGTTTCCGGTAACCTCTGTAAGCTAACAGATGCCATATTTATTGTTTTTCTCGGTTCAGCGGGAAGTCCCATGTCCTTTTTATTATCGTTGCAGCCGGAGGATTCACATTCGTTTCCTTTACAATCTCATACCGACGACTGGGCTCTATTTGTTTTTAGTAGTTGCGTAGGTATTAACCATAAATGACTATTAGAATGCACACAGGTAGAAGAGGAGAAGCCTAGCCACGTCCAATTCCCGATAGTTTCTACGCTATCAGGTGCTTTGTTCTTTTTTTCTTTTTTGCAGCGTGAAATCCCATGTCCCTTTTTCATCATTGCAGCGGAAGGATTCACATTCCAGCTTAGCAACGTCCAATTCCTGGCAACCTCTGTATTCTATCAGGTGCCGTCTTTGTGTTTTTTTTTCGTTGCAGCGGGAAGTCCCGTGTTCTTTTTTTTATCATTGCAGCGGGAGGATTCACATTCCTTCCCTTTACAATCTATATTTAAGGTAAATGGGCATTTCTCTTCCATTGCACGGTCAACACCGGGCCACGCTGCTGGTTTTGTATAATGCTTAAAAACACTCCCAGAGATTGCAAAATATTATGTGAAAATAATTCCTGTCATAGCGTTTGCGGAGAGGTATTGGTACAGCCTCACAAGAAGTGCAACACAGCAGCGTGAATTTGTTTTTCCTCGACGGATTTTATTAGGGTTATGACCTTGTGTACTTGGACGATTTTTGGCAGTTTGAACGAATCACAAGTAGCAAAATATCGTTGGCCAAGAATTGGCCAAACGCCGCACTTCATAGATCACGACGTCGCGCTGGCGTCGACTGCGACGCCGGGAAGTGGCCGAAATGTCTCATCGCATTTTTTTGGCCATCCATTGGCGCTACCGCCGCGGCGACTCGCCCGTCGATACGTATGCAAATTTTACTGCAGATTTAAATAGAACGTAGATTTAATTTGATTTGCCAATTTTTTTTTTAAATTGGTAGATAAAGCACCGTACTCCGGTTTCGGGTTCAACTCCCGGCGGGTGGGGTTCGATCCCCGACTGGACGTGGTTGTCAAGTCCGTCCTTTCATAGGGGCGACTTTGGTCCACCTATGAAGGGGCGTACTACTAAAGACCACCGGCGTACTACTAAAGACCACCGGCGTATTACTAAAGACCACCGTGTACATGCGGAGTACGTGCACGTTAAATCCGTGGTTCCGAAAGTCCTCTCGGCGGCGGTCGCTAGCAGTTTCTGAGGGGTGACAATATTCCGAAGTCCCCCACCTTCTGATGTGGTTCCAACTTGTGGTGGGAAATTCCGGGAAGGACGTATATGTAGCTCTAAGCGACACATTCAGTGACGCGAGCTGTCCTCTCCTGGCAAAAAAATTAAGAAACCAACAATTCCGGCCTGTTGTGGCCAAAGCCTTCAAGGCAGAGGCCGGCCATTAGAATATATATATATATTTATTTATAACGAAATTGTCTTTTACTGTATTTCATTTCGTGTAATACAATAAAAGACCATTTGCATGTATAAAAGGCCCTCTTATATATGCAAATGGCGACCCATGTAAATCGGTTTAAGTTATAAAACGCCTTGTTTATCATCTCGGTGAATATCGGTAGTAACATTCTCGCATGGGTTCGATTCCCATTTGATCTCCTGTTGTTTGTGTTTGTCCTATGCATTGTAAGTTTCCTTTCTCTGTGCTAATAAGAACTGTCACTCTACTGTCCCCTTCAGTGAGAGAGGATTCATAAGCGCCTTCTTAAAATCAATCAAACAAGTCGGAGAATAGCTATTTCAAAGTACCATTATCGAAGTTTTCGTATATACATTGCTTCTGTAAGAAATTGCAAACATGAAAATATGATTCACTGAGTATGAGTGCAGGGACAGTGTACAACTTTATAACGAAATTGTCTTTTACTGTATTTCATTTCGTGTAATACAATAAAAGACCATTTGCATGTATAAAAGGCCCTCTTATATATGCAAATGGCGACCCATGTAAATCGGTTTAAGTTATAAAACGCCTTGTTTATCATCTCGGTGAATATCGGTAGTAACATTCTCGCATGGGTTCGATTCCCATTTGATCTCCTGTTGTTTGTGTTTGTCCTATGCATTGTAAGTTTCCTTTCTCTGTGCTAATAAGAACTGTCACTCTACTGTCCCCTTCAGTGAGAGAGGATTCATAAGCGCCTTCTTAAAATCAATCAAACAAGTCGGAGAATAGCTATTTCAAAGTACCATTATCGAAGTTTTCGTATATACATTGCTTCTGTAAGAAATTGCAAACATGAAAATATGATTCACTAAGTATGAGTGCAGGGACAGTGTACAACTTTAGATTTTCTATTTTTTCAGTATATTTTTCTATCTTAAAATTTTTAGTACTTTGATGATGACGATGAAACAATTGCCGGGCATTTCCCATTACATGATTTGCCCTCTACCCTACCAGTATTTATCAGCTCTACAGCAAAAATTTTTAAGTGCAAAGCACGTGTCTAAATGTAAATCCGTAATAAGTTGTTCTGTAGAAGGATGAAAACAAAATAATCCACAAAACCAAGGGCTCTTTTCTATCACGTTCGTTTAAACGAACGTTTGGATGTGTGACACCAATTTGACGTCATTCGCACCCGGCTAACGTATGTTGTATTCTACAAGTTACGGTAGAGCTTTCGGTGCCGATTCTTCCTGCCGAATGTTTACATTCTAGCATAGGTTTCGAATACGTCACATCACGATACGTCACGATCGTGTTTGCTAAGACGATCGTGACAGAACAAACTCCCAAAACTAATAAATGGGCACGTAAGCCGTCATGCGCCATCAACAAGCAGAACTCGGCCACCGCGACTTTTCTCAGAGATTCCTGGATATAAACATTGGAGGTAAGCAGACATTCCCAGGATCTGCGTTTTGAAGCAGCTCTGATTTGGATCCTGTAAAGATAGTTTGAAAATTCATTTTAATAGTTTAGCAGGATGAAAAATAATTGCGATAATATTCCACTGACTCCAAAACACATTTTTGACTGCCCTGCCATTTTAAGATCTCTGGCTCAGCTCCGGGAATTCTCCCCCTTTGACATCGTAAGGAGTCTATACTCCGATAACATCAAGGAGATAGCCAACTGTGTTCTGTACACTCGTAGTCATCTATAGATATCTCCATGGACACGACACCAACCAAACAACCAGCAGGATGAAAAGAAATGAAGTTTGAATGCTTCTAAATAACAGATGTTCGCTTCTTAGCCAAGAAGCAAGCCTGCTCTTTACCGGGTACCGCATAGTACCTAGGGTCGCACTGTAAGACTAACTGGTTAGAAAGATTTTGAGGAGAATCACATATTTCAATATTCCCTGACTATTTTTAGGAGTGTTTGATGAGATTACCTACAGAGCAGTTTTAGAGTCAGATAAAACTATTGCCCTTCTCAAGAGTAACACGCATGGCTGCGAATTGCTTCGAATCCCACATTAAACTACGTAGAAATATGCTTACTGCCTTATAAAAGAAAATATTGAAGAATACAAAAGGCTCTTCTTCTGAAGATCTGTCAAAAAGTGAACCATCAATATGTACATGTGCCCAGTGGTTAATGACATATTGCTCCTTCAGTATCTTCAGCGTGAGGGCACGGAGAAGGAGCTCCTGTATATTTATTTACTGACATCCCGGCTATTATCAAGGTGAATATTTATTTCAGTAAAGTCAAGAGGGCACAGAGTTCTATAAGTATTCCAAATTGTGAGGCATGAACAAGTCCCTAGAAACTTCAACACTGAATGCAACCCTTTTGAATCTTTCAGATTTCTGTTGTTTGACTAGTCATAATCGCTCCAAAATCTATTCTTTGGTAACCTGAATAGTTCATGGAATAATAAAACTATTCTTTTGCCAATTTCATATTTCATAGGAGGAATATTTTTCAAAGCACACATTGCATCCCCAGATGTGGTGTTGATAACTCCAGTTATTAAACGGAGAGCCTGATTCTTGGTAATGTCATAAGGTTTAATAGTTCTGCTCAATACGGTAATAGGTACTTCTTTACAGTTGGTAAAAATTGACCTTATGAATGAGCTATCGTAGTTTTAATGTGTAAAGTGTTACGTACCCTTTATACATTATACATGGTGTTCCATGATGATTGAGACAAACTTAAAGGGGGAAGTAGGGCACGTGATAAGCAGCCAGAATTACATAGAAAATGTGGGGTCTGAAACGAAGTTTTATCTTCGCTGTTAATAATCACTTTGGGAAAGAGCTAAGTCTAATTTTCATGAACGATGAATTTGTCACTAAAATCTTCATCGATAAAAAAAAAAGAATTTTTAAATTATCAATTTTAATTACGTGTTATCCGTGAAAGATGTACGTATTAGTTTTTGGCAAACAGGTGGGAAAGTTCACTACCTTTTTAGCACTTATTATAAAGTGATTATTAACATCTACATTAAGATGACGTTTTCAACTCCAAAGTGGCATGTGATTCTGAATTCTTAGTATATATATATATATATAACTCTGTTTTTCGAGCCTCGTCAGGGGGGACCCACCGTAACCTCCCTAAATTTTTAGTTTCATTATTGCCATATTAAAACGATATTAATTGTCTATGTCATTATATCTCTCATCTTTCGTGTATTTTGCCTGGTAATCCTATGTTGAAATTTTTATGATTGTAATCTATTTATGGAAAAATACATGTGATGCATATTCTACAGCTTACGAAATATTGTAAAAATAGATTAAAGCTGTCGTGAACTAATAGTATTTAAACATATGTAAAAAATACATGTGAAGCATATTCTACAGCTTACGAAATATTGTAACAATAGATTAAATCTGTTGCGAGCTAATAGTATTTAAATATATCTATAATTATATCGCTTTTTTGTGACACATTTTTCAGACAATTTTCAATAAAGGGGGTGAGACATAAAATGATAGTCATTAATATATGTATGTCACATCACGGGTGCGGGAAGGGTGTTGTAGACGGTAGTCGTGCACCGGAGGAGGCGATGCGGTTGAGGCTTCGCTGAGACCCATTCTCGGCGTTGGGTAGGAGAGGTGAGGCGGCGTAGTATAATCGTCGGGTGTCAGGAGGAGAAGCAGCACGGCTCGGTTATCCGCACCGGCCGCGGCCGCACGCTGCTGGAACTCGTAGTTCGGCCAAGAGAGGAAGTCTTGCGGGTTTACATAATTTTATTATCGACGTTTCTAACAGATTTTACTAGGCAAGAGAGGCCACGCAATAATCCTGTCTCTCCAGATGCGTCAAGCTTTTTGTCACTCTGTAGAGGTCTTGTGACGTGACCTTGCAACCTGCAATGATTGGGTGAACCCATATCTGGGCAGCACGAGGTTTCGGTAAGAAAATGCCAATGCTATTAAACAGCGGGGACGGACCACAAATTTAGAACGAAACTGCTAGGAACTGTGTAGTAGTTGCTGTTTTCGAAAACAAATTTCTTTTGTTCTCATCTACGCAGTTTAACAGTTTGGGATTTTAGCGGGCTTTTGATTTAGTATGCTACATATGCATATATATTCAAAGTGTGTCATTTTTAAAAGTCGTTTGTGCATCTCAAAATCATCTCAATGTACTTTATCATAATTCATAAATCTGATATTTGTTTCTTCAGCCATTCGTGAAAACATGGTAGAAAGGAGTTCCCGAAAAGCCTGATTAGGGGCCGTCGTGATTCTAGAGGGCCTGTTTGTGCACTCCGAAGGAGGCCTACGGGTGTTTTCTCATTGGTTAGATTCGGCCGTCAGATGACGTATCTAAGTGCTGGAACCAATAAGTGAGCATCCGTTGGCCTCTTTGAATGACTCATCGGAGTGCTCAAGCAGGCCCGGTAGAATCACGGTGGCCCCGCCTCATTTCAGGTGCAAATGTCATAACAGCGTCATGAACAATTAGCGGCATCTGACGTCAATGAAATTGCCAATCGTGATATTTGCAGACGCCCAGTTTTCGGAGAGAGACAGGGCTTTTTTTTGTCTTGCTGTAAGTAACATACTAATCTTGATCTCACTCCTGCGACTCCCGGCAGATTTTCCTAATATTATGCTGTTATTAAATGCAGATTATGCTGCTCATTCAATAAAGAGTTGGACTTCAAATTTACACTCCTTTTACTCAGACATACCTTGCACTGCTCTGTCCCGCCCTCTCTCTGTATCTGTGTGTATATATATATATATTTCAAAATTTAGAAGTTACTTGAGTATTTTAAATTGAGATGCTACACCCTTTTAATGGTTACTTATCAAATTTAAAACTAGAGACTACATAGCTGTAATTATTCAGTGTTGAAAGTAAGCTTTATTTATTAACGTGAAAATGTATTTCGGTAAATAAATATGGCTGGAGATAGAATCTAGTCATCTAACAAAAAATGTAAACAATAATAATTTAAATCTAAGGTACTTTTAAAAGTATTATCTTTATATTCCAGGAATATGCACTTTTATTCTTGAACCATTTGTTGTCTTGAAAGCATAATCATTTTAGTAGAAAACGGGAAAATATAAAACTTTCATAACCAAACATCTTCTAAACTCTGTTGAAAACTTTTTCAAAATTTTTTTCTGATTTTGTTGAAAGGTTGTATTAAAAGTTAATGCTGTTACAACATATGTTCTTTATGGATTATGGTGAAGCAGCGAAAACAAAAAGGGAATCATTTTTCTTCACGAACTAAAAAAATAAATTCCTTCTGATCAACGTAAGAGGTTTTGTAATGTAGGACTCGTACGTTTGTTAAAGAATCTTTTTTTGAACTATAACCAAGGTAAACATAATTGTTTTAAGGTACATAAATATTTGTTTTCATATACATGTATGTGGATAAGATTTTTTTTTTTTTTTGTAAAAATGTGTGGTAGTTGCAACCTTCATAAGTGTCCGAAATTAAAAATTAACGAAATTCTGAATAACTGAAAGTACAGGTTACTGAGAAATCAGTTTAAAACTTCAGAGGCTTCTGATCCAAATGAGATATAAATTTTATTCATCCAAATGAAATAAAAAATTGAACTCTAGGTAATTAAAACACTGAACGTGGTAGATGGCTGAAGTGCGAAAACCAAGATTTCTGGCCTATCACGTGGCTGCCGATCAAACGATCTTGAATTTTGGGCGTTTTCTCCAGACGTAACTTGAATGCGAGTTAGAAACCCTTGAAATGTCTTAAACCCAAGGGTCCCCTTTATCTGCAGATATCCCTCGTATCAGCAGATAGCTTTGCCTTAATCGCAAAATCGATCAAATCAATTCAAATAGATAAATCGATTGATGTTCATACCATTTATTAAATTAAAAAAAAATCATCAGTAGGTTTCGATCAGACAGACAGTTCTAATGTTTGCATATATTGCAAAGTGGATTAGCATTTGATTTACAACGCATGCTTTTAAAAATTATTATTTGAATGAAATGAAGGTGGATTCTTCACGAGCATTAGTCACATTTCTGCACATCATGCCTACGTTGCAAGAAATAGCGCTACTGGTAAAATTGTTCTACAAGAACCAGAACTCCGTTGAAGCTGTAATAGAATTCTATGGAAATAAGATATGAAGAGGTCCAAAGTTTAAATTCACCCTATTTCAGAAGCTTCAAAAATTTAGCATACGAAGTTAGCATTTTTTCAGCCATAAGCGGAAGCAAATTTAATCTTCTGGCATCGAAAATGTAGTTGTTGAAGGCAGCAGTCAGTTACCGAACAGTAGTACGAGTATTCCAATTATTTCTCGTGTAGCAAGTTAAATGTTTCTAATGTTTATTACCGCACCACCTATAGACAATTTTTGTACTACATGATTTTAGAAATTTAATAGAGGTTAAGCTCATCCTTTGGATTATCTCGCATCAAATTTCTATCTTATTTAGACCAATAAAAGGAATTCTAGAGCCCTCTGAAGTAGGTAACATTTATTGATAACCCTGTATTTACTAACGTTAATCTATTTCTTTTATGAGCATTGATGTTATCTTTTAGTAAGGGGGTCTTATAAAAATTTAAATTTTGTATTTAATTAGATTTAATCTCCTGAATATAGTTTAATATACGCCATAAAATTCAGATATTTCTTTAAGTAACTTTGTAAATTACAGCTTATGCCTATGACAAATGTCCATGGAATGTAAGCATAAGTCAGTGTTTTTAGGACGTCATTATAAAGACTCGTACGGACAACGCCTCCTGGATATAGAAAGCCTTACAACTCCTACGTCACCAAGCTTTGACGTCATCATTAGGCCTACATTTAAAAGTTTTGTCTTCACAAAATAAAACTATTAAAATTTTCTGGTGAATGCTACGAATATTAGAAAATATCTTAAATTAAACATTAAAATTAAAATACCTTTCTCATAAAAAATTTTCAGTATGACTTACTTCCTTATCATATTATCTTATTATTCATGATTAAAAACTGCCATTTGTCGTAAAATTATATTTTTTTATGTCTAATTATTAAAATACTGCTATTCATGGGTAAATTCAGGAGAAATTTTTAATAGTGTTTTTTTATGAAAATAATACTTTTAAATGTAGGCCTAATGATGACGTCAAAGCTTCATGACGTAGGAGTTGTAAGGCTTTCTATATCTAGGTGGTGTTGTTACGGAGCCTTAATTTACGAAAATTCCGAACTTCTGAAAAATTGTCTTAATGCGCCCTACTATTTCAAATACTCGAGAAAACGTCTTTCCGCAATTTATAAAATGGAAACAAGACCACTTTTAAAACATCAGGTCATTTCATGAAAATATTTCGAAAGTTCGAAACTTTTTACCGAACCTAGGATCCGTACGATTCCTCTATTATATATGTGTATATATTTCTATTGATGCATGAGATCCGTATTCAGTGTTTTTCAGACTAAGTGTTTAAGCATATAGCACAGAGAATATATGAAAATTCCATATGCGGATATATCAAAGCAAACTTCGGTTATAAAATTCACTGCATGAGTTTCTCATGCAGTGAATTACTTGTCAGTTCTTTACTAAGCATTTTCTCACAAAAATAACGATGTATTTCTACAAATTGGAAAAAAAAATTCAATTTCCAAATCTACTCGAAAAATGATGTAACTTTTCCGAAGAGCATTTTATTGTGCCGGTCAAATACTTTTCAGATGTTTCCGAAAGAAGTGATGTCGTGAAGGCTCTCTTTGATGCGAGGAGTTCTGCTTTTCAAGAAGCACAGCCAATTGATTATTCATATCACGGCGGGAAAAAAGGAGCATTTTAACGCCTCAACATCGCCATCTAGGGTATTCGCCTAGAGCCTCTGGAGGGGAGATCATAACCTGAAGCAAGTGTTATCATAAATTTATACATGTACTCTGGGTTTTATCATAAAGGAATCATGCGAGAATGTTCAATCGATCTTATGTGTTTCAGACTCCTCGTGTATGGAAGAAGTAATAGTTCTACTACCATTTCTGATTGAAATTCAGTGCTGCAAGCATGGTAGCAACTAAATTTTATGTTGTAGATGTTATGTATAGTTATTTCTTTTCATTGATAAGTTATATGTTATACTATTTCAAAGCTTAAATGGTTTGAACGATGTATTTTAGGTGGTAACAGGATGCTTTTACATACTTCGCTGTTAAATTCTGTTCTTCCTATTATAAATAATTTTCTGAATCCATAGTAACATTTTTTGATGTCCCCACCCCTCATTATAACAGTAAATCCTACACTACTCTTTATGCATTTTTTCATCAAGGAAATAACCATTTTTGTCTAAATTTAAAAAAGGAACGTTGTATGAACACACATGCTTAGGGATGACATTGTACCGACGTTGCAGGGGGGGGTGTGCACAAATGGTATATCCCTCTTCTCATTAATACCAAACATCAATGCTCATATAAGACAAGAACTGAAAGGTAGGAACAAGAACTTACCATTGCCGAGAAAGGAAGGATGCACACATGCGTAGAGAATCAAAAAATATTTATTTTTGGTCATATGTCTTTAATACTGTTGTTGAGCGCAATTCTCATACAGTCACTGGATTTGACAATTTTTCATGTAGTCATGTAAGTTTATCATTCTGTATTATAATGTGTTGCCAAAGTATCACGCATTATAATTTTGCCAACGCCGACTAATATACTTGCAAAAGTGCTGCTTGTTCTAATTATAATTATCTATTTAAATATCTTTGATGCAGTATGCATTAGTAATATCTCAAATAATAACTATATCATACATTACATAAATTCAAAATATTTGCTTTCCTTATCTTTTAGTAGGCGTGCTTTAAAGATTAATACAAACAGGCACATTTTACATTTTTAATATATAATCTATTACTAGTAAAGATACTTTATAAAATAGCATTATAAGATAATTAAATGAACCCTTATAGAGCATAGTTGTTAATAATCGAATATTGCTTTAAAAAAATGTGAGAAATATCTCATTTAAAGGAAAATTGTTTATAGAGGTGTTCGCTTAAAATTTATTGTATAAATCAGCAGTTATTATTAAACTAAGTATCACCCATTTACGTACAAATCAGTAACCGTATCGTTAACATCAGATGGCACTTCATTTTACCAGAAAGTTTATAGATAAACTTAAATTCCAATTTCTTTGAGGATTTTGTTATAATCAATCAGAACTTCCTAAACAGTGGTGGCCTTACTTTCCAAACTAGTAAGAGTTTTTACACATTGCTTATACAAGTACGGAACAGTTATTCCTAGTAGTACAACTAGTTCGAAACACGTCTTCGGAATTAAAAAAACCGTGTTTTGAGCGTTTTTGATCTAGTTGTGCTACTGGGATATACATACCTTAGTCATTACTGTAAAGATTAAACTCAAGGTAACTTAGTAACTGTGAAAGTAATGGGAAATGATATACTAAAAATTTTAAGTTTTTGTTTCGAATGTAGTGTGAAACCTTCTATTTGAACTAGTTACATTTTATCCACTACGTGGGATGACAGTAAAATTAGATTAAGTTTTCAAATTTACTAGCAAATTAATAGCAAATAATTTTTTGAATTCTTTAAAATGTGATCGCATGCAAAACATAATGTGAATTTGTAATTTATTATTAAATTCATACAACGTTTAGTTTATTTTCCCATTTGGCATAATATATCATATTCTCTCACTAAAGATAAATATATTCCCCCCCCCCGAAAATTGTAATACTTATTGATATGCCAGAAAACTATAATTAATTATACCATAACTTACATAAAGTATTCCACATAGTTAGAAACATGTGTGGAAATAAAGAATTGAAATCACAATGCAAGAATGAGAAAGCTACAATTTCAAAATGCACCATTGAGAAATAGTCCAGTATCGCTTTAAATTCTCCTGTGAAGCATTTGGGAGCTGTGACAAATTGCAGCTATCTGCGAAGCATCATTTCAAAGAATTTCAACAAAGCGTCCATTTCTGGAAAGTCGACAAACTTTGATGTTATGTTTGTGTACTCATCCCGCATAAATTTAGGAAGCTTGTATTGTCAAAACATTTCGTAATGGTGTTTCAAAAATGCATACTATAGTGAAAGCATTTTCAAGTAAATAAATTTTCATTTATTTATTTATATTTTTTTAAGATCTGATCATGTATTTTAAATAATTTAATTGTACACTATTTCAATAGAATTTATTTATGTCTTTTTAAATAAATAAATACATTTTATTATATGTGAAAATTAAAAGCTTTAACCCTTTGAGGCGCAACCCTTTCCCAATGCTGAAAAAAGGGCAGCCGTTGCCATCGCTCGACTTAACTACCAGCAAGATGGCAGACGATCGAAACGTTCATTGCGTGCCACATATATAGAGACCCTTTTTTTGACGACAGCTGGATGTGCTCGCGCACAGCCAGCTGTCGTCAAAAAAAGGGTACTCGAACAAAAAAAGTTACTCGAAACAATTTTATGGGAAATGACGTGCTAAAAAGTAAAGGATTCTCGTGGAACTATGTCACCCGCAACTATTTATATAGAAATCAAATCTATTCTTCGTGACTGGCAACAGTCAAAACTTTAAGAGTTTGGTGGCCTCACGACGAGGACACCGCGCGTTAAAGGTTAATACAAATAGAAATAATTCATATTTTTTTCTAAAAATACTGTGTATTAGAAGTTTTCAGTTAAATAAATTGTAAATAATAGTGCCAGACAAGATATGGCACGATAATGCTTTTACCTTCCTCTAATACATTTTATCTAATACAGAATACATGTTCGAGCATGCATATATAACAATGTAGAGTTATTTGGTGGTAAAATGAACATTCTATAGAAAACAGACAACAAATGTCAAGTGCAGTAGTTTATTAAAAAACTGATTTTTTATTGTCTTTTCATCATAACCAAAATTTTAAAACTAATTTATTGGATTTTTGGACATTCTTTAAGTATATGTGGCATTATTTTACGTTCCATGTTTGAGTGTCTCTACGGAACATAAAAATTTACTTTGCTGTAGCATTTTGTGATTCGAATCTTGAGGAAGTTTGTGACAAAATGTCTACTCTCATTCTCAAGGAATATGTATTTTTCATCAAGTTAATCTGTATATATTTTATTTTATTATTTTAAACAAGTTTATATAAAGTGGGTTAAAATGGTCATAGTGTTAGACTTAGCTGCTTGTATTGTAAAATTATGTTTCTTATTCGATATGTTTCATTTTATATATCTGTAATAGATTTTGTAAAATATTGAATGTTAATAGTTTGAATAATTATATAAACTCGTTATTATATTTTAAGATTTAACCAAAAATGGGAAAAATACCCCCAAGGCTTATAATACTGGACTCATTAATAAATAGCTGATAATAGAAAATATTGTTGATGCACGACTTAGAAAAGAGCATAAAAAGACCTTGAAATAAGGAAAGCCGCCCAAGTGGTGTAGTGGCTAGAGAACCATTCTATCACGCCGTGGGTCCGGGTTCGAATTCCGGCTTGGGCATGGATGTTAACTTGTCCGTGCCTTCATAGGGGTAATCCTGTCCGACCACTGGGTGCTCCCATAATAAAATGGACAGTAACACGGGTCGTTGTAGTGGCGAATGCTTGATTAGCAAGTGCCCGCCCATTGGAAAAAAATGAATGAAAGAAAGCATGGCGTTTTCTGATTTTATGAAGAAAAAGCGTGTTTGAATTATTATTTTTAAAAATTAAAAGAAGAGCTCAAAATGGCATGACGTAATACCTTTTTGGAAAAAATACCTGCTTGCTGTTGAATACTGGTAAAGTACAGTGTTAAAAAGTCTATTAAACTTTCACTGGATAGATTTTGTAAGAAAACAATACCTTGTGAAATCTTAGTTTGGAATAAAATATGTATTCCTAGAAAACGATGACGTTAATAGAGTTCAAACTAAACCGAAAAATCAATCCTGAAAAAGCCAACGTTTTAAAGTAAAGAGAATTATATGTTTAATTTTTGGTGGCTAAGTTAAAATTTCTTATCAAATTTTTTGGTAAAGTAAGGTCAGTTGGGGTGGTTGGGTATTGGGGTAACTAAAATGGTTCTTCTTATATACATAATCAAGCAATTTAGACTTGTCCTTAAGACTTTTTGCAGAGCCTTCATAGTGCTAACTATATACCATTTGACTTTTGATTTAAAATGCCATGCTTTTTATTTTTTAACAGAAAAAGAAAATAATTTTTCAGTTTTTGAGTGATAGTATTATACCTCTTCAGTGACTAACTCAATTATCACACAGCTCTGAGTTGCAAGAACTACATAAAACAAGATGAGAAAATGTTTTTTGCTATTTTTTTTTATTCAAACCAATTGTAAGAATTTAAATGACCCCAATTAACCATTCATTTAGTTTTATCATTTTTAGGTAGTTGAGCGCGATCATTTTAAGTAATGTAAAATTACAGATATCCAATGTACATAGTAAATGTCAATAAATTTCACTCACATCCGAAATACCTTCAAATGTGGAAGCGTCAAACACAAAGAAAAGTATATGTAAAATATATATTTTATTAACATTTGATATGCTCAGTACAACATTGTAACGGCGTTTGTGTTAATTTGAAACAAAACACATGGTTGTGATGAGCTTTACAAATGTATTTCTTGGTACAACTACAGTCAAAAAGATTCGTTCAGTTCGATTACCAAGAGGTGACGTCATTTTTACTGGCGGACAGCAAGGTGTTTATGCATGGACGAGATCATACGGTTTAATGTGTCTGTAGAAATATTTCTCAGCTCCTGCCGTAGAAAATCTTTTTAACTTTTGCATAGTGCCGGAACGACGTTGGGCCATCTTCCTTTAAAGTATTCACCAAATATTCTCTATAGGAGAAAGATCTGGACTTGTTGCTGGCTACTCTGAAACAGCGACCCGTTTCCAAAGTAGCTATGTTTTTTTGTTATCTTCGCTATATGCAATCTTGCCTTTACAGTAACACTATAAGAAGACCTACGCCACCACAGAGCTTACTTTAAGAACTATGTGCTTGTAACAAAATGGATCGTTTTCTTCACTCTTCTTACTAATAAACTTTCGGTCAATATTTACACAAGAAACCTGTAAAATAAATTTATCTGTCCACAGTACCTACTTCCACTCAGTTGGAGTTCAGATAAGGTTAGATTTGGCCCACGCGATACGGCGACGTTTATACGATGAAATAAGAAATGCTTTACGTCTTACTTTGTGCAATGTGTTTCCACACCTTTTGGTATATTGACGCTCAGTTGCTTAGGAAATGGTATTTTCAGAACTTTGTTTTTCGCAAATGACTGCAACTTTCAAATCAAGATCTACAACTTGCAAAAGCCCATTTTTACGAATATTTTGCCCAAATAGGTGTACTTCCCGATCAGGCAACATTAGTTTCCGAAGAGGAGCCTTTTTTGAACGGCTCTTTTCAATTGTAGTGAATCATTTTATAATACTACTCACTGCAGGTTGTGTCAAGTGGAACATTCGGCTAATTTGGTGGCTGCAAAATATTATTTTGGTGCTACTGTATGATTTTTTTTTTTTGCATTTCGCTAGTGCAATAGCTCCATCCCTCACTCCATGCTTCCGCTTACCACAGTTAGTTATTGGATATTGATCGCTTTCATTCATTTCCTTCCTTTGACGTCACTGACTCAGGATTTTACACGAAATGGCTAGATTATTCTCGTTCTTTCTTATAAACGAACTTTATTGAAAAGCTCTGGCTCAAAAAATCAAATTTTATTCGTACTTTCAATTATTTATTTGTTTTTAAAGTTTTAACATTCGTACATAGGCCGCCCAGGTGGTGTAGTGGCTTGAGAACCATTCTATCACGCCGTGGGTCCGGGTTCGAATCCCGGCGTGGGCATGGAAGTTAACTTGTCCGTCCCTTCATAGGGGGTAATGCTGTCCGCCCACAGGGTGCTCCCATAATAAAATGGACAGTGACTCGGGCCTTTGTAGTGGCGAATGCTTGATGAGCAAGTGCTCGCCCATTGGAAAAAAAAACATCCGTACATAGTGTAGAATCACATATATTTATGCATTTTACAACACTTTGACAAGCCCACATTTTTAAAATTGCAAAAACCTTGGTGAGCGAACTTCATTGACGTTGACTATGTGTAACAGATATCCAATTGGACTGCCAAACGTAAGAACTGTTGGATGCTAAGAATTGTTGGCTCAAAAAGCCTTATTACTAGTTTTTTAGCGGAGATTTTGTTTCGATAGGAATAGGTTTGTTACTCGTACTACTGTGTGTGCAAGACATTTGTTCTGCCATGAAAGAATATTCATTCTATATAGGCTTAATTTCTTTAAAATCTTACATCCATACTATATTATTTTAGTATCCTAGAAAAGTTTTACTATGAAAAATTACATAATAAAGTATCATTTTCTTTTAAAAGTTTAAATTTAATCTTTTGAATTGATGCAAATTTGTATGTTTAGCAATACTGGCATTTATTTATTTTTTCTCTAAAATTATTTGTTTTAGTAAGCTATTATAAATAGTGAAATATAGCTGGAAAAGGTCTTTTTTCCTTCAATTACTCCATTGTATTCTTAACTCAAACCTTATTCTGTAGTAAGAGTTGTTCTCACTTACTCCGAGTATTACCCCAAATGCGGAGTTATTGATGATTTATAGGCAAGTTCGAAATATTTTTTTCTCTAAATCTGTAACAGCAAGAGAGTGTAAAAAGGTTTTAAAATTAGGTAACTAAACCGTAACACAATATTTTTATAGCAGAAAATGCCCATTAAATGAAAAATTTGTTCCGACTTTGTATATTAACTATTTTCCTTTTAATCTAATTCATATAACATCCTTTTCTGTGAGTTTCCTTTTTATTTCTTCTATGATGATCATAATAACAGACCAGAAGAGTATCGATTAAACAGTTTTAATGGATATAAAAACAGCAAAAAAATGCAAAATTTACGGTCATTTCATCCAAATGACCCTATGCAATTTTACACTTTAATACATGTTTGTAGATTAATCACAACTTTTTTGAATTTTATACTATTTTCAAAACTAATGCTTTCCGAATAAGATTCGTTTTTTAATACCATATTTTGTTAAAGATAGCAAAAGGTATTTTTTCAGATTTTAACGAGTTTTTGAATTTTACTTCAAGGAAAACAAAAACTACTGTCTTCATATTAGTAAGATATCCTGAGACATTGCTTTGCAATATTATTCAAAAATAGTTGTTTTACGTTTCTTGAAATGCATAAACATGATTCTGCAATACCTCTGTACAAAGCTGGTTTAAAATGAAACTTTTCTGAAATATACTTGGTCGACACACATACGCACAATCTCAGTTTCAAAGTTTCCCAAAATTTTATTTCGATATATCTTCGCAAAAAATAATTCTTTGTGCTCAGTCTAGCAAAAATATCAAAATCGCAGTACAAATATAAATACATAACGTCGAAACTTTTGATGATTGAGGTAAAGGAATCAAGCTAAGAAATCCGTGTCAACAGAAGAACTGCAAGTAGAGAAAGAAGCGACGGCAAACAAAGAACTGGATCAAACAATCTTTTTCTTTCAGAATTTCTTTACTATCCAATTCGGGATGAGAATATTGAAGAATTTTGTTAGTTACCTAAGCGCGATAAGTAAACAAGAAGAAATACTAGATATTCCTATTGTTGGTTTTAAATGCAACAGAATTTTCATATGTAAACGACGTTAATATTTAATCAAGTAAGTAAACATTCACCGTGTGAAAATCATTTTTAACGAAGAAAAAAAAGGATGAACTGATCGCAGAAATAATTTGAAATTTAGTTGTACAATAAAAAGGCTGTATAGGCCAATACTTAGAACTTAACATTTATGTGCCTATTTTAATTGAAACGTCTTGTGTATATATTTTATTTTGAAAGACAGTATGCATATATTTTTATTTAATGCTAAAATTTTTTATTAAAGCTATTTACGTTTTCTTACTACGTTCTCTAGATCATGATTTTCTTCAAACATGAAATATTTTTTTGAGTTCAAAAATGATGGAATTAGATACTTGCAGCAATGAATCCACTCGATACAAGATTGCAAAACTGAACTTAAAAATTCGTACAGTTTAACATCAGTAACTAGAGACTTTTAGGCACAATTTTAAGCATATAGTAACTAGGATTTAAAATCTTTTCAGAGTTATTTATATTAAAGAGTTTTGAATCAGAGATGTTGTAACTAAAAAGAACTCAATTACATCCTTATTTATTAACTTTACAAACCAAAATGTTTATAAATGCAATATATTTAATTATGGATATAAAGATTCATCGATGATATGGAAAAAATATGTTTAATCGACAAGAATAATTATGGTTTTTCATTTATTAAGGATTACTGTTATTCGGCTTTCATGTAGTGCTATAATTTCGAAAAAAATAATACATAGGGAAGGTGGCTTAAAGTGATCCCCTCGAGAGGAAAACTTCTATAAAATAACATTAATGTTTAAATAAAACTTTGGCCCTTCGCTATCATATTTGATACTATATTATGCATCATAAATATATTTAAATAATATTTAAAAGCACATTGAACAATGAAAAAATAGAAATTTCATAAAAAGTCCAAAGGATCATTTTACCTGCACCGAAAGGCAAAAATGATTCTTCATTTGAAAACAATTGTAAATTGTTTTTTATCGGCAAAATAAGAACGTAAAACTAATTGAAGGTATACATGCTGAAATAAAACAAGTTTTATAATCATACAGTATGAATAATTTGTTTTAGGAAAATTTTAAAATAAAAAAGTGTCACAAACAATAAAATAGAATATTAAAAAATTATCATTCAAAATTATGGCCTATAAAAAAATCATCAAAAATTATGGCAATAAACGCAGATATTAATAATGCAATGGGGAGTCACGCATTCCGAAAATGGTTGTAGGGCTGCCATGATGGCTGGGACCCGGTAGTGGAGTTTCTTCAGTTAATGGAACATTATACCCGGCAATATGACTACCCACTTTAGGTCATATTACTAGAATACATCGAGAAACATGACAAACTAAACAAGTTATTGCCTATCTAAAAACATGCTCCATTCAGTAAACCAAGTCATATTTCTGTGCATGAAACTGAGCTGTGCATGCACTGTATATCTAAATAAATAGGAAAAATAGAGCCTGCCTCATAATAAATGTTATAAAACCCAATTTTTCGAAGAATTTTTTTCTTAACTTCTCAGGTGTCTGTGGGAAAGTGATACTCGGGCATAATTCCTTCAGATGCAAGTCGCTGGGGGCCAGTGCTATAGGGCGAATGATCAAACATCTCCTAGAAATTTAGCTTGAAGGAAAAATTTCCCAGACCCTCCCTCCCCAAAAATTCTCTGAGTACATACCGATCTTCCTCCCAAAAGCATGCACCTAAGGAAATTCCTGTCCCGGCACCACTTTTCCACTCGTGAAAACGACAAACAACGACGACACCCTGGCTCCATTCTCAGGCGGCATACTTTTATGACTCTGGACTACAAAAACCTATCCCAAGGTATGAAAAGCGTTAGAATTCCAGTGATTCTTATGGTGAGAAGTAGATGAAATATTTCTGTATCTTTTGGAATATTTCCAAGAAATAATGTTTTGGTCCTTTTTTTTGGCCGTAGGAAACTTATTTTCCAGTAAACCCTCGCATATAAAGGCAGTTCTATATATTTTTCTTTAATGAAAAATATCATTCATTTTATAATTATTAATAATGTAGTTTAACTGAATTTTTTTCTAATACTCATTCAGAAAAGAAAAAAAAAGGGTTCATTTACTTTTAAATGCAAGAAAAAAAGAAAGAAAAGATTTACATTCTAGATAATGTTTTTTCAATAAGTTAACATATATCTTAAAAATTTTTACATGGAATCTTGAAATAAGGACTCAACATAAGAGTGATTCTACCGCTTCTATACAAAAGAAAGAAATGAAAGCCATCCAGTTTTCACTTTCTTTATTTTCGGTTTTGTTGGTATAAGAAAACAATCAGTTATTTTTTATTTTATTCTTTTTTTTTTTAGTGTATGACAGACCTTGTCAACATACTCAGAAAACATGGAAAATTGCGTGGAATTTATGATCAGGGTTTTGTTTTGTTGTAAGGTTTTGTCTTGTTGTGTAAATGCTGGAAATATATAAGGGAATAAAACATAATTTTTTTTATAACTTATTGCCTTTGTACGTTGGAAAAGATCTTAGAGAGTTCTTTGAAAAGGATTTCTGTCACATAAGTAAGAAAATTTTCCTGCGAGATAAAATTTAAAAAACTTAGCATTTTTACATTTTTCACATTATTTTCAGATTATTTTATACAGCAGTAAATAATTCAATTATTATACATTGTATACCTAATATGTGATGTGCATATATTCATTTCTTTAATTTTTTCCATGCTTATTTTTTTTAATTATGCAATAAATGTCCAAAATTTCATGCAATTAAACCGATATGTTAATTCTATTTAATTTTGTTACATCACATGATACTGATAAATAAATTTCTGCTGGATATTTCTAGAAAGTGATCATTTTTAACTAAGTTGACACGGTTTTTAATAAAGTTTTGAAGTCTTTTTTTACAAAAGTTTTTTATTCTTATTGTCGTTTTATAATTTCTATTCTTTATCAGTTATTTATCAGTTTATTCTTTATCAGTTCTTTATCAGTTTTTGAAATTATTCCGTTAGGCTTGGTATTAGATTATTTTAATCAACTGTTCATTAGTTTCTGCCAAATTTTATTACTAATCCTAATTAATTCATATTTCAAATATGGAAAACATTTTTAATTCTACAAAATTCTAGTTTAAAGCTTTTTACTACATGACACTCGCAGGTAAGACATTTATCATCGACTTTCTTCGAAATCTTTTAAAAGATTTCAAGACTATGTTTAAAACTGAAGTAAACAACTCGTCAATTAAATGCAAATTTATTTATTCTGCTGCCCCAAAATATTTTTTAAGAATTGCTTGGTTTAAGTTATTTTCATCCTTTTATTTGGATATATTAAGTATCATATTTATTTTGTTTTCACTATTTTATACTTCAGCGACTTGTCTAAAGTAGGTTGATTTAGATTGATTTTTGCGTGCGAAATTTCTGTTGCGAAACTTCATAAACATTGTCTTATAAGTCCAAAAAATTACAATCTTTTTCCCCATACCACTATATTTTACCTTTGCATCAGCTATCTTTTATTTTTTCACAATTAAAACGTATGATATGATGTGTCAAAAATATTTATTTTTGTGGTCACAGTCTACCACTAAATTAGCTGATTGTTACGACGATCAAACAGTTTTGTTAAAAGAAAAAGAGTATAATGTAAGTTTTGAAAAAATCTCATAGCCAAAATTGCGAGTGATACCAGAAAAAAAGTCACTCACACATAGATTGGCCAATAGACAAAGTTTTTTTTTTTTCAGGTTGCTGTTTTCAGTTTAAAGTGTGCAAAATGATATACCTATATACATTTGAAGTTTATATGGCAATAAATTGTAAAATATTAATAATAACTTTATTTAATTTGCTTAAAAAGAGTATTTTTGCATTTCTGATACTATTTAGAACTAAAACTTTCTATAATTGGATGTGAACAAAGGAATTATGCATAATACTTAAACTTTTATAATTTGAAAAATAATGTGACTCACTGTCTGTTCATTTAAAGAGAATACTAGTAATGCATATTTTATGGCAACATTTTATTATCAAACTAATTATAATAATCCTTTATGTGTTGTTTATCGTTTATACTACACATTTGCATCCAATTTTTAAAGCTGAAATAGATTCCGAATTTTACATCATATTTTCAATCTGCAGACTACTCAACCCAGCAAATAGCACATTGTACTCAGCGGAAACGTGGGCCACCGTATCTCATTCAGCGAGAACATATCTTCGCTAGGCTGACATTCATAAACTTCAGATGATCCTTGAGTGCACTTTTAGATGCCGGGTTGCCATAGAAACAAAATCCGGCCGCACTTCCAAAATTCATGCCGCCCGATGACAACTCTTTTAGTAAATGGTTATCTCTTCTCCACTTTATGGTGGAAAGATTTCACCATGATTTTAAGCCTGACATCTAAAGGAAGTGCAAAGATAAAACAAGTGTCAGTGATAAAATGCTGGTGTTTAAAGTTATGATGTGCAGAGATGATTTTCTCGAGGGGATTTGAGGAAATATGTAATGAATGAAGTAAATTCATGCAACTGCAAGATGTAAAAATGTAGATTACATACAATTTAATGTAATATCTGCTTATATATTAATTTTTGATACCCAAAAATATAGGGTGTACGTGTTGGTTAAGAAAATATTGTTTCAGATTCAGAAATTTTTTTCGTAAGTGAATATTTCTTTGAAAGGGAGAGAGGTTTTAGAGCTTCAAGCATATTTTATTCTGGAAGTTAGTTGCATAAAACATGTGAAATTTTATAAACATTAAATCTTAATTTTTATTTAATTTGTATAAAAAATACTATTACTTCTTTGGCGTTGCAATTAAGTCCTTCAAAGGTGGAATATTTGTTTATGTATACATAGTACAATACACATTTACTTGCTAAGTTATATATTCGCCTGAAAAATTATTGACTCCGACATTAATTCATTCTTTGGACGTTGATGCTACATACGTATAGTTATTTTCTGTTCAACAAGACTTAAACCACACTGCAATGCACAAATTGGGATTATCAATAATAGTTCGTGGGAAAAATCATCCAATAAATATGAGCTCTTAAAAATATTAAAACTCAAATTTAAAATTTAGTTACGTCTTAGATGATCACTTAAACGTTAATTTAAAATATCTAAACTCCAGAAAATATTTTCCTCAAGTAGATGTTTTCTAGTTTGGAATTTACGCCGAGAATTTCTATGTGGCCATCTGGTTTAGAGGGGTCTGGGGTTAAAAACTGAAGGAGGCAATAATAAATGTGCGTGTCTGTGAATTTCTGTGCTTTAATGTTCTTTGGAAGTATGTGTCCTTTATAATTTACTATACCCACTGTGTATCTAGTACAGTGAGAGAATCACATTATTTGATATTTAGGTCTCTATAGATTCTCCATTCGCCATTCTGACATTAACAATCCCTCCAATTTTTCATTTAATGTTTAAAATAAGCGCATTGTAATGAAAGTAAACATATATTAATGACTATGCCATTTTATCTCTCACCCCCTTTATAGAAAATTGTCCGAAAAATGTGTCCCTAAAAAGCGACATAAAAGTATGCGACATAATTTTACATATATTTAAATACTATTAGTTCACAAAAGCTTTAATCTATTGTTACAATATTTCGCAAGCTGTAGAATATGCATCAGATGTATTTTTTACATATATTTAAATACTATTCGTTCACAACAGCTTTAATCAATTGTTACAATATTTCGTAAGCTGTAGAATAGCATCACGTGTATTTTTCTATAAATACGTTACAATCACAAAAATTTCAGCATAGGGTTACCAGGCGAAATACACGAAAGATGAGAGATAAAATGACATAGTCAATTAATATCGTTTTAATATGGCAATAATGAAACAAAAAATTAAGGGGGGTTCAAGGGGGTCTCCCCCTGACGAGGATCGAACAGCCGAGTTTATATATATATATATGTTTACTTTCACCATTGGAAAGGGGATAACTATATGCCCGTTCCAATGAACTGCTAATGCTCATCCAAAGTACTGAAAATAGATCATTTAACATTGAAAAGAAATTTTGAAGTTTGCGCCATAGTATCTACCATATAATAGACGTATTTTATTTGAAAAGCAATACATAAAAGCCACAAGACAGCAAGAGCAGCCACTGTTTAGAAATTTCTTGATGTAATAAAAATATTATTCCTTAGTACAAAATCAAACGAGGCAATTCTTTCTGAACAGGAATGTGATTGTAATATCCCTCAGACTTTTAGACACCAAAGTTAATTTAAACAAGAGGAAGATACCATCAAATGAACAAAAATAGATAGGTCTTTACGTTAAGAAAAGAGATGTCTACGTTGAAAAAAATAAAACATTCTTGACGCTTAAAAAATTATGTATGCAAGGAAGTAACTGCATTATATATTTTAAACGCTTAATTAAAATCTCTTCCTGACATGCTAAGACATAATTTAGAAGCTCTTTTATAGTTTAAATTAGAATACATGCTGTCTCTCAATGTTAAAATAATTAAAATAGCTTCAGGGATTTGGCATTGGCTTAGTTTATAGCATTCGCATTTTGAAATGTACTTAACAAGCATATTTTTTCAAACCATCCAAACGAATTAAAGATTTTGTTTTCTTTCTTTACCCAAATTAACTAGAGTACTGAAAAGATTTAAGGTATTGAAATTGAACTCATTTTTTGCTTTTTAGTTGCAGAGTTTATAGCTATAGTCAGGAGTGGCATAGAGGGTCCAGGAAATATTTTGTTCATATCAATGACACGATGCTTACAAGTTTAAAGTTATTTTTATATTTATTTCATTATTTTTAAACAATTAAATTTTCTATTGATCTGATCTTGATCGTTGTTTAAAAGTAACTTATCACGGCAGATTAATTCAGGTTGGAAGAGCTTTAGAATTAAAAAAGTGTTCTTCTAAAGTTTTCTAAATATACTAGGGACTGGTGGAAGTCAATATGCAGATGGAGCAGATAACTCTTACAGATCTCAGCAGGAAACATTACAATAGAGGAGATAGGTTTACAAAAGAAACTATTAATGGGACTCTTCATTAACTCCTGTTTATCCAAAACTTGCATTGAAAGTGTCTACGTAATTCCTACCACTGAATATGTAAATGCTATGTATGCAATAATATAAGGGGGAGGAAGAACAGAAGTATTAACCTCAAAATGAGAAAAATAAAACTTCAAACTGTGAGATCTCTGTTCATTATTCTAATTTAAAGACAGTAAGCCAATAATAATTCAGGATTTTTTATTATAATTATCTAACCGTGTCATAGGTAGAATGCTATGGACTAAACCTCTGTTGACTGTCTACATGACTTGCAGCTTACCGAGTACAAAATGTACAGCAATACATCTACAGTTTGTTGATCATTGAAATACTCAACAGTTTGAAATTACACTTTTACTTTGAATCTTGAAATTAAAATTCAAGACTCAAAACTTTAATGAGAGAAGTTTATCTTCTCTCATTAAAGTATTATTTCTTTTATCAATGACTTTTATGAAGCTTAGTTGTTTTTTTGCAAATAAGTTGAATATTGATTTTCTATAAATATGTATTAGTTCAATAAGAATACTCAAAGCAATATATAATATTGCAGTGCTAATCAATTCTTTATCATGTAGTAATATTTTAGTATGCTTAATAACATAATAATAATTAGTCCCAATTAGAATAACGTAATAATGCAGATTTTTGTAACATTGTTCTTTAAAGAAAAGCAATTATCAAGTATTTTATAAGTAATGTGATTGGTCTTATATGATTATATTACTACTAATTTAATTTTAAAATAAAAAGAATGTATTAGGTGTTCTGGAAAGTTATGTCATTTTTTTGGTCCGTCAATATTTTGAATAGCCGAAACTACTACAGCTAATCTTACGAAATTTGGCAGGAAAATGAATTTTTTAGCGTAGATTGGATTGCATTTTCGAAACTGCTACCGTCCTATTTTCGTATTTTATAGGTTATAGGGGTTCAAAAATTTCTTTTCTTATATCCAGCGTGATATCAAAGAAGAAAAGATGCATCCATAAAATTCTTTGCTGTAAAATACAGTAGTCATTAAAATTGATAAAAATTGATAAAATCGCTTAAAATTCGATCTCAGAGTATTTTGAATATAATTCTCCAAAGAATGAAGGAATGTAGATGTGAAAAAAGGGGAAGGGTGATAATTTCTTTTCTTATATATTTTCTTTTACTTTTTCTTAAGGAAAAAAAAATCTATATAATTCTTGCGTTGAAATTTCACAAATATGGGTCCTATACTTAGGCACAGATAGTTTTTTATTTAGTACTTGTTTAAAATTTATTTGTTTGAATTTTATGTAAAAATGTACATAACTCTCCTATAACACCTTATATATTACACCCGGGATTCAGAAAGAATTTAAGTGTTTGTAGTAATAGTTTGTGCTAGCTTTGAAATATAATGAATTAGAATACGGCTGTTTGAAATGTCTGCATATTTGTTTTTCTCTTTATTTATTTCTTTAAGATTCTTGCTTAAATCTACAAATTACTCTTTTTTAGAACTTTTCTAGTCAACTTTTGCTTAAATTCTTCATTTTCAAAAAGACATTATTGAGTTTTCTGAAGTTGTCTAGTATAGACTTGTAAATTAATTACGATGCAGGAGAAAAAAGAAACTGCAAATCCTAATTTTGAACATTTTTTTCTATTACACAAAAAAAAGTTCTTTTAGCTGAGTTCTGCACCGAATACTTTAAGTTAACATGTAAAATTTCATTGTTTGATGAAAACAAATTATGCTATCTTCATTTTTTTCTTTTGCTTTAACATAAAAAATTCATTTATTTTTATCGGGAGAACTTGGATGAATGATTGTTACACGTATTTTCTAAATAAAGGTTGATAGTAAAATAATGATAACTTATGCATTCTACTGACTTTACAGCATAAATGGGCATTATATTTTTAAAAGTATCATGTTTATATCCGGATAAAAATTAACACATGCATATTTAAAACAACTGTACATTTAAATTAAGTTTAGTTGAAAGATAAGTTTGAAAATATATTTTTATAATTATCAAACATGACAGTTGTTCTATAATGAGAATCCTAGTGAATTATCTTAAATTTTAAAGTTTGGCATTTTGAAAGGATATTTATTTTACATTTGAGCAGTAAAATCAATCATTACTTGTTTCTCTTATTTTGACCTTCATTTACAGAGATAATCGACATTTTAGAGTAAATAATTTATTTATTATTATTAGTTACTAATTTTATTAGATTTCCATTGTGCCTATTGAAAATAAATGGAGAAAAGCTGATGATAGTTTTGCGAAAATATTTCTTCAGCTGAATGATTTTCTTTAAAAAATATGGCATTTTACATATAATTTTAAACTGTATATGTGCATGCCTATCTATATATCTACAAAAATCCGAAAAACAGCTACGAAATTCTATTGCTTTTAAAATGACTACAGAACTTCTGAAGGGGAAGTGATTAAATGATTTTTAATATTAGAGTAGTTCATAAAGGTGTAATATATATTTGAAAAATAAATAAATAAACACGTTTCTTAAAGCCTTATTGTACATGTTTATGTACGAACAGTTTACAGTATTTTCTTTGTAAGTTTATTAGCTTTTTTGTAAATCTTCAGCGGTAAATCAAGTTTATTAATTTTTTTTTTACTTTAAATGAATACGAAATTATTATGGATTTCAGTAACCTATCAAAGATTCACGGAATCAGAAATTGTTCATAATCTTCTTTCATCACTCAGCAAGAGCTATTTGCGATCTTCCAATCACCCCCATTGTAGAACGTACTTCGAATATTACTGTAAAATATTATGTGTGTGAATTTTTACAATCCTGATGTACTTAGCTTCCCATTCAGAACAGCTAAAAATTTTACGAGCCTAAGTTGCTATGGAAACAACTCTAAGCGAACCCGAGAAATGTACTAAAGGCATGAAGGTATTTTATACATCCTAGGTATTTCTCCTGAGTTAATGCATAATCAAAAATGATTTAATAAGTATAGCAGGTAATTTTGTGTCCTTGGATTTTATGACATTTTGAAATATTTCAGTACTCACAGAATTAGTGACTCTCAAAAACACATCAATTATAAGAACTGTTTGAACTTTATCTCAGTATTCCCATAAAATATGTAAAAATCGTCTAAGTACTTATAAAACTTTTTTTCACATTTATTCATTTATCACAGACATGGATATAAAATAGTAAACATGCGCAAGTTGAAATCAATGTTATAGAATTTTAGTGTAATCAACTCATATGTTGCAAATATTCCTAATTTTTTTTTCTTTTTGGCGTAGTCCTTACTGTCATATTTGTTGAAAATTGGTTCTCACAGTAAAATAAAAGAGTAAAAACCACAGTAGAAAAAAATTGCCAAGATACCTACTTTAAAAGTGTGGTATTTTTTTATATTTTACGCCTTGAAAAAAATCTTTCCATTGAGAGAAATATTTTCATCTAACATTTTAAGTTCATTTTTTTCTGATCATATTCCTGAATTGCAAAATACAGGCTTTAACAACATTTTAACTTTTAATTGTTTCAATATTTCTCTATTTTATCCCCTACGTAAAAGTAATAATAAAAAAAAGAGTAATTTAGATATTTTATTTATCAAAGTTACTGTTTACATATCTGCAGTTCATTTTAATGTACCTTTATTCAAAGGAAAAAATAATAGATCGAAAATGATTCGATACTTGCTCCTACATAAAAAGATTTTGCTGTTTATATAATTATTTTAATTACCTTAAACCTAGCGACCTTGCTCGCATTCAGTTTGTAATCGTGATACATTCTAAAGAGGATGGGACACGTTTGCAAAAATTTTTTAACACTAAGTACATAAGCGGCTAATAATTTTGTTCAAAAGCAATTATGTTTGCAAGAAGCGGTACGCTGAAAACTTTTCAAAATATTATTTCATTACTTCTAATTTCCTGAAGTTCATTGTGGTCTAATATGAATGACCATAGTTCAGCTGTAAGGGAAATTAGCATGAGATTAAAGAGTCAGAATTTACGTTTTGGAAATGTGTTGAAGCATGCTGAAAAAAGCACTATGAATCTCGTTGGAAGTACAAAAAAGATATGCTGGAAAGTCGGTTATACATTTAGCAATACTGTTTCGAAGTAGTTTTGCACTCACCTATTGTGCAACAAGTTATTTCAGTTGCAGTCAACGTAATATTTTGAAGAAGGTTAATTAATTTAGTTTCTAATTAATTTCACAATAAATTATTTTAAAAATGTTGAAATTAGAACAAAATATTTTTAAAAAGATTTAGGTCTGCTTAAACTTTCATAAACGGTAAAACTCATTATTATGTACATCTCAATCACACACGGAAATATTTTCGTCGATGCAACACTAAGGCTACATTTGAATCTAATAATAATAATTATATTTTAAGCTAAAAAAGTATGTGTCTAGAAATACTAATTAAACTTTGGAAACTAAACACTTATAATATTAAATAAATACAACCATTTCTAATGAGTCACTAATGTCGTGTTTCCGATGTTGATAAATGCTTTTCATGCATCTAAAAACTAACAAATACCTAATTATTTCAGACATCTATACCGAATTACTTAAAAATTTACTTAAATTTTTGAAGATTCTTAAGTGCATGCTAAATTGCAAAATGTTTTAGAAAATACTGTAATTAATCATTTAAATTGTATAAATGTTTATTTTGTTAACTTCAGAAAACGCATTAATCATTTAAAGCTATAAATAAGGGCAGTAAATGTTGCATATATTTAGTCATCTTGAAAAAAAAAAGACTAAAGCAATTTTAATTTTGTGTGATGAGATTTTCTTAGGAAAATAATTAGATTTCTTTTCAGTAACTGTAAAACATGTTTAAAAAATCAATTAAGTAGATTTTCTTAAAGTTTACAGAAGCAGAAAAATTCGGAATAAGTGCATTTTGTTAATTACTTTTAAAGCTGTTCCTTTAACTTGAACATGCTGCATGGATAAAAGTATTAAAAGGGATTAAAAAGATCCATATTGGCTTAGAATTTTGAATTAATTTAAGTAACAATAAATTTTAATTAAGATTTTGTGGTGTATGGTGTGTAGTTGTATGAAACCTTCTTTAATATCATTAAAGTATTAAAAACGGAAGAGTTATTAAAGCAAAAAGAAGAATTATTATTAGAAAACTAATAATTTATTTTCATTTTAATATGCACAATTTTCCATTTGGGTGTATAGAATTAAACTGAGTTCCATAACGTGCTAACTAGCAATGGTTCTTGTCAAGGTTACGTCAGTTGGCTAATCAGAGATAAACTAACATGATTCTGTTCTATTTTTCTTTCAGCAGTGCTTTCTTATAATTTTTTGAAGTTGCATAATGCCCAAAACGTAATATTAGAAACTCCACGACTATTATAGTTCTGACACAGTACTAATACGGATTGCGTGTGAACAACAAACGTTCAATAGTTTGAAATACGCCTAAAAACATCCAGAATAATTCGAAACAAAAATAACAAAATATACTCAACAAAAAAAAATGTTTTATAAGCGAGGAAATAATTAACATTTGTAAAATAATACACATAAAATGTACTTATCTAACAGGACGTACGTTACGGGCAAAAAATGTTAGACCTTCTTCAGCTGAATAAAGTTCCAAAAGGATGAGATGCCCAAACAACGTCCGAGACTGAAACATCGGCCAGTCAAAAAATCGAAGAAAAATGTTATGTTCGGGAGAATGAATTCAAATAATGTTCTGCCCTATATAATTTTTTCTGCTACATTTTTCAATGATATTTTTCTTAATCAAATGAAATACGTACAAAGAAAATCATCAAATAGGCTTTTATTTTTTGTTTCACTCCCTCATTTTCAATCATGCCAGCACATATTTCGTTGATATTCAAAGATGTATCAACCTAAACAACTACGGCTAATCTTCTCAATATTATTATTCTTTCAAATCCTCTCATTTTTCAATTTACCCCATGTCAGTTTACCATACTCCGCAGCAGTATTCTTTTTTCTCAGATCTTTTCAACGATGGTCTAAAATTGGCGATGAAAGCTGACTTTGATTTGTATTTGTTTATAAAAATGCAGTAAAATCTGAATTAATCACTCTCTTATTCATTAAGCATCGATCATTTAAATTGATGGCTTCTTTAGTTCAGAAAAAAAAGTTCTTTTTTTTTTTTTTTTTTTTTTTTTTTTAGTACGCATTGTTCTGCTCCGACGCTCTGAAGTAAAACGATGAGTTCAGGTTTAATTGGATTTTTTTTCTTGCTTTGCGTGTCGCAGGCGTTCACTCAACACTAACATCTTTCCTTTTCTTAAATATTCTTTCATAATTATTTAACAAATTATCAGACTCAGTTATTTTTTATATACAGATTCAGTAGAAAACATTTTCCTTTGCTTTCTTTTTTTTCCCCCAGTCAAGTTATGCCATTAATTTTTCTGCTTCTTGTAAAACAACATTGTTAAAAACAAGAATCATTCTGGAAAAAGGTTTTCGGTAATATTCAATAAAATTCCCAATCGTAATATATGTTTTTCAGTTTGTTACTTAGCAAGTAAATGTAGGTTAAAACTATT
Organism: Cheiracanthium punctorium; assembly: GCA_038373885.1. Taxonomy (NCBI): domain Eukaryota; kingdom Metazoa; phylum Arthropoda; class Arachnida; order Araneae; family Cheiracanthiidae; genus Cheiracanthium; species Cheiracanthium punctorium. The sequence continues at coordinate 596,568 of JAWZYV010015837.1, read as the reverse complement.
TTTTCATTTATTATGCGAGTTTCAGTCGACCTAATAGAATGTAACTGTGTTTCACGCTGGTTATACGTTAATAAATGCATATCTATACAGGGTGTCCAAAAAGCTGGTAACATGCGTTAATTCTTTATCTATTAGAGAAAATTGGGCAATGTAAATTTAAAAAAGTGTTCAAAACAACTTAGGAAAATAGTCTACTTTAAAAATTTTCCCTTTCGTTAATTTAAAAAGAGTACACTTTTTAAATTTGCGTACGGCCTCTATACAAAAACACTGATTCAGGTAAAATGTGTCTCATACACTAATGAGGTGATTTACAAAATTTGAAAGCTATATTCTAAAAAGTGTCAGAGATATGAAGGTAAATATATGCTGACATTAATGTTTTATGAGGAAAGGCTGAAAATGTGTACATCACCTATTTAATGAATGTAGAGTATCTTACAAATTGGGGTTTTTTGTTGTTTTCTTTTTACGGGCGTAATATAAAAATTGTAAAAAAATGTGACATTTTGAAAATTAACGAGAATGAGTCTTTCATGGAATATTTTGTCTTTCAACAACGTTTCCAATGAAAAGCATTTCTTGTTCCAAATCAAAGCATTTCTTCAATCTGTACAGCAATCTACGGCGTTGAAGAAACGAGCCCTCGTTGCTCAATCTCTTAAAGGCAAAGTCCTAAATTGCGGCTGTCAGGCGCTCCTTCAACGGAACCCCTCTCTTGCATCCAAAGATATTATCACTGGGTGCAAGATCCGGGCTGTAGAGAGGATATACCAACGTGTTCCCCGTATGTGTTGTAGCCAATCGCGTGTCCAACGCAGCTCCATTTAGTACCATTTGATTGCCTTAGACATGGATTTTCATTCTCTAGGAGAATATGTGCATTCACGAGAGATCTTGTTACCTTACAGTTTGGGCCGTACACGTACTCTGAATGAACAGTATCACACGAATATATGCACAAGAAATTATGAAACAGGGAGACTGACGAATAGATTAATTGTTTTGCACACTTAATAAAATTCAGTCACGGTAATAAGTATTTTTTAATGAAGCTATTACAATAAAAAATGATGGAAGGAGAGAGAGAGAAGGTGATTATGTAGGTGAAGTATGATGTAGACAAATACCATAACACAAAATTTTACACTTTTTGATGGGAAATGGGCAAAAAATGTGTAATTAGAAAATTTTTGGGAAATGTACATAATTTAAAGAAAACAAAATTCTATATTTAGGCTATATGCTCAATATTTAGGCTCAATATTAGGATGTATGTAATCTGTATAACATGAAGGTCACATGGGGGAATTACGGGTCACTCTGTTTCCTGGGCAAACAATGGTCACTACCTTTAAAGCATTATTATTATTATTATTATTTTTTTACAAAACATCTAAACTTCTCCCAGCAGTCCTTATCCATTCTATTTTTTTATATCAAGTTCAAAAACAATGCAACTATGAAGAAAATAAGAGAAAAAATCTTTTTACACTACTAAAAATAATCTTCAAAAAGGATTGTCTCGTAAAATCATGACTTTTTAAAAGATTCATGTCAGTGAAACACAGTTGATAAAATAATTTTGTAGTTGTTGTTTTTTACTTGCAGATGATCTAAGCTTTTCCTCCGTACATACACTTTTCCTTCATTATTTTTTAAATTAATTTTAAAGTATGCCGATTTATACCCCAGTTTACTGGGGTAATTCTTCGTAAATGATATTTTTTATATTTCAGGTGTATTATTTATTTATTTTTGTGAAAATAATATTAGTATTTACTGTAACTGTTATACTTTGCCGCAATATTATATTATACTTTAACTGGGAGATATTGACATGCCCTCAATTGAAAACGAGCTAATTTGGAGCTGTTTAGTGATAAAGGACTGTCTAATGATAATAAGATTAAAGAATCTGCAATAATAAAGTTGCAAAAAAATTCTCCTTAGAAGATTCTAAGAAGGTGATACAAGGAAATCATACAGTTCGTGAAGAGCATATTCATATTGTGCTGTGCATTATGATTAAGGTGGCCAAACGTCCACAATTTCAGAACCTTATTCAGTTTTTCCCCTAAATGTAAAACAACAATTGAAGACAAATTTTTAATTAAAACAGTTATTTCTTCCCAATTTAAAAATAAATCAATCATGTTTCCTTTATTTTATGAATATTAATAATGCTCTAGTTGAATAAATAGAAGCTTTTTTAAAAGGAGCATTGGATTTATAAAATGTTCCCAACTTTTGTTTCAAAAGTGGGGATACAATGCAGATTTGTCTCTAAATATTTCTCCAAAAATAGTCTTATTATTTAATTTTTTCTCTAAATACATTAGATAAATAAAAGAAATCTGTCTGTGTGTTAAATAATGATAATTTAGAATATTATTTACTTTTGATATGCATTACTATAGCAAAAAGGGCTAACCCATATTTGCCCAAGTTTTACCCTTAATTGTCCAATCAATAATTTAAATAAAATAAATAATTCAATTTCACGCAAAGTGATTATTTGAATAATTTCTAAATTCTTTAAGCTGACTTCATGCCAAGTTAAATCATCTCATCTTTCATACTTCAGAAAATATTAAGATGCTGTTGTTTTATTTTATCCATAATTTCCCCATATGACCTTATCATAAAACTATAACTGAAAATGTTCCTTTCCTTTGAATATGTACGTTCATTTCATTAGCATTATAGTTTAGCGGTTATATGTTCTCTGTTTTATTCTGTTTAAATAAGTTTTCTACACCAAACCTGCGCATTCCACGATAGTTAAATTTTATATTCTGAGTATCAGTTTTATAACCGTGATTACATGTAGAAAACCATTAAGTTACATGAAGGGAAAGAATGTTACATGTAAACCATTGATTAACATGTAGAAATTCATTCTGAGTATATTAATCAATGACGTCTATTGCTGAAATTTCACAATGGTAATAATGTGCCTAACATGTACATATGTTTGAAAAAGAATGTATGAAATTATTGACGGTATTTCGGTGAAATACTTTCGCTATATTTTTTACTCGAAACTATTTTCGTAGGTAGAAATAAATAAAGGAAAAGTAAGCACTAACATAACTTTCTGGATTCTCATTTCAGTAAATTAATAATATAAGAAATTTTGATAGTTGCTACATGGGGAAAAAAGTAGGAATTCTGATTAGAAAATGTCATAAAATATGTCCATAAATATTTCAAATACTTCTGCATTCATGTTTAATAAGTTTGTTGCATTTAAACTAACTAAAAGTGAAATAAATGACTAAGCAAAATTTTAGTTTTGAGATGAATATGCATTTTCCAGTAGCAGTAAAAATTTAAAACATTTAGGGTTAAGCAGAGAGACTGGTACCCTTTGACAGTGATTGCTCGCTTTAAGAAAAAACATTGTTCACAGGTTATTTTTGAATGGTTTTTATTTCATATTAATGTAGTGCTGCATGAATATGATAAAATTAAAAATATTTTCTTAATTTTTAATGCAAATCTGTTATGAATTGTGATTCCTAAAGGGCTTTTTAGCTGTAGTCAATTCCTGTACCTAATCCTTAAGTAGGCAATAGCTGCATGATTTACCCTACATAAGTTTGAATTTATTCTAGTGCAGAACATTTTTCAGTGTACAATAAATGCATGAATAAGCCATCTATTCTTTTAATCATCGGGTTAGTATTTCTACAGATGTACTTTACAGATTTTGTGTTTGATTCCTAATCAACTAACTGGATCTGCAAAAGCATAAGTGTAAAACCTGTGGCTGCTTATAAAGTGGTAATTTCCAAAGAAAACTCAAATGAACAAAATTTCGTCATCCGAAGACTTTCGAAAACCTCTTTATTTTTTGTATTTACTGATAAATGCAAAGTGCATTTGCACCGATCTTCAGTGAAATAAATTATATACAGCATTCAATATTAGACCAAAAATGTGAGCGAGATATTCGTATAGCTATCGCACTTGAATGCTGTTCTTGTTTTTTACTGCTTTCATTTAAGAATGTTTGTCACAATTTGTTTAAAGAAAATGAAAATATTCAGATCCAAAAATCGAGTAGTCATATCGTTGCGTTTCTAAACAATGATCTAGAGGCTAACTTATGCTTACGTGTTGGATATAGTCAGCTTCTTCCCTTCAAAAAAAATATATTTCTATCAGTACGAAGATTTTCGAGAAACTTAATAAATTTATTAAATAACAATGGCATTTAACATTTGAATTTAGTATACGCTGTAATTTAATCGTAAAGTAAATTCTCTCTATTAAAAAATTCTATTTTTAAAAACACTTTGATGTGATATAATAAGTAGATTGTGTTTTCTGTGTCCAAACCCAGAAAGTAACAAATTTAACAGAAGACGCCATGCTTCAATAAACCACCAGAAATGAAAAAAAAATCAATAATATTCCCCCCACCGCATTGGATTTTGTTCTTTTTTATTATCGAGAAAGAAGAACGTCTGCATGTTGTCATCTGGTCACTCAACTTTCGATTTTTATCACTCATAAAACTCTTCATATCTTATTATTATCCCGAGAATTTTTTTTTTGCTCGCCTTCCCCTTCGAAAATATTTGAAATTAAATTTTGAGAAGAGACATCTGAACAAGACATGTGAAAGACATAAAACCAACTGGGAAAGGAAATACTTCTTTCCTCGCAGACTTATACACATTTTACTTTTATTCTTCTGAATATTTGCAGAAGGTATTAAAGCATATGTTGATTGCGTTGAATGTGCCGTATTTTTAAAGATTACGGCATTCCTGAAAACAATGTCTTACTTTAATTTAAGGTATCACTGCCTACGTGCGGAGCAATTTTTTAAAATTATGCAAAATTTCGATGCAGTTTATGCATTTTTATTTGATACGTAATAAAACTTGACAGAAACAATAATTTATTTTACAAAATTTTCATAACTTTTTTTTAAAAATTGCATTTTGAAAGAAAATTTAAAAAAAAAATTTCATACTTACATCAACTGCTGTATTCTTCTCAATATTTAGTAACTTCCTTCACACAGTATACTCTAACACTTTTCTATGTTTTCTACCAATAGTTTTATTGTATTTTAAAAATTCACTGAAATATGGCCGATTATGAAAAAAACATTGAAATTTTTGAGGAAAAATTCATTTTTAGTCTAAAAATACTCGTAAATTTATTAATTTCATACATGTAACTTAACTTGCGTTGCAATATACACTTTAATATCAATAGAATATTTATGTGAAATTTCATTAAGATATCTTTAAAAACTTTTAGAGTAGTACAGTTATCGTGACGAAAGGTAACAAAATACACATTTTTCCAGGAAACGCACTTAAAAATTTTATTATAACATCGATGATCAGCCAGAAGTGACAGCCATATACAGCTGTATCTCCTTTTCTAATATTTATCTATTTCTATTGTAAAACAGTTTTGGTATCTTAAGAATATGCTCTTTCAAATAAAATCTTTTTGAATTTTTTTTTTCTCGCAAAAATGGCTTTTAGGCAGATACCTTAGCTGAAAAACAAATGAAAATAAAGGAATAGGGGAATTGAAAAAATGGAATACTGTGTTGGTGCACACACACTACGCCAAAATTTACCTAGGAAAAATATTTTTTTTAATTGAGAAAACGATAATCAGGGACAGGTATGTACATCAGGTAAAATATAAAAAAAATTGCTCTGATTAAGGATAACTGTAACTTAAAATCTCTTAAACACTATATAAAATGAAGTTCCAAATGGGATTGTTTTTCCCCTTATTTTTCTCAGTAACCAGCCTTTTAAAGCATTTTCAAATAAGATTTTGGAAAATAAAAGGAACAATAATATGATATTATAATACTACTAAGATAGAAATTGGAAAAAACAGCTGTACTGTGTGTCATTCGAAGTTGAACGTGCATCTAAAGTGCCAGTTATATCAGACTACTGTTATAATTTGGAATTCTTAAATTCGGATTGATCCCTCTGAGTGTCTTAGAAATGGGCGAATAATGTAAAGTTGTTTTCGCGTTAAATAATTCATGTACCTTTAAAACTTAAAAAAAAAATAAGTAAAATTTTGATAGTTAATTATTAAAAAATAAGTTGCTGAATTACTTGCAAGCTTTAATATCAAAATATATTTTATGGTACTTGAAGGTTATAAATATTTAAATTTTAGATTGCAGTGAAAACTGGAATGAAGTGGACGGGATTTTACGTCGCAACCACTTGGAGGCTTAAATTTCGGATACAAATATTTGAAAGGGAACGAGATAATAACATAGCACGCTAATAAGAATAAAATAAGAGGATGCAATAATAAAAACTAATTTCTTAATTTTTAGTTATTTTAATGTATTTCCCCAAATATATTAATAATAAACATTTAAGGGTTATATCTAATAAGATAATATTTTTTTTACTTTCAAGTGGTTTCAACATAAGGTATATAACATATGTAATGGATTTATCTCAACTTCTATATTTTATGTAAACATTCAGTTTGGAAATTTTTTTAAAGTAGAAAAAATAATTATTTAAGCTTTGAAACATTTCCCATTCGAAGTCTTCCACTCTCTGCAAAATACACATTTCCCAATATTTTATTTTCACAATCTAAAAATTAATTCATGAATTTTCTTGAACTTAAAATATCCTTTATATATTTATTTTACTCTCTCAGTCATAATATTTCTGAAATTATTAACATAAAATACACGCGAAGCTAAGCATACAAATATACATTTTGAACGAAAAATATACACTACTTTTGATGTTTGTTTAATATAAATATCATACAGTGATATTTCTCTTTTTGTTTCGTTTTAAAAAAGAAAGTTTCCTCTAAAATCATGGAAGACTGATGAAGCAAAAATTGAAACAACGCGGCCGTAAATAACATACTTCTTCATCCATAAGAATACCACATAGCTCTTTCCCATTTATTCTATAACGAAGGCTTACTTTTCTACTGCTTTTGTTTGCTGGATCCGTTTTTCTTCTCTTTTTCTATTTGGTTATTTATTTTTCTTTTTTAAATGGTTGATGTTTGGCATCTTGGTTGAAAATGTCATTTAAAATTCCTAATCAATGCAGCAATGTAGTATATTATCGCTTAAATAAATTAATGGAAAATTAGAGAATTGAAGCTATTGTATTTATCACATTATAGTGATGTTGTGATTTTGCTTAGTATCAGTATAAAATACGAACTCTAAAAATTAGAACTTGCATAGTAACTACTCTCTCTTACCCATGTATTACTTTATATATATATATATATATATACTAGCTGAAGTACCCGTTCTTCGCACGGGAATGAATGGACTTTTTGATATTAGATTTGTGGTGATTACTATTCATTGTAATAAACAGATATAGCAAAGTGGATATCGCGTTATATTGTGTCCAATAATCATGCATACCGAATTGCAAGGCAATCGTTTGTACGGTGCAGAAGGCCATGCGGCGTAGCGCAATCTAGTGGCGAGTATTAGCAAAACGGATACGGCGAAAATATTTTTCGCATTCAGATATCGATGTATACGAATTTTCATGACTATCGGCTGGACAGTCCTGAAGTTCATGTGTTGACGCGACATCTTGTGGCAAGTTATAGGAAAATGGATAGTGCCAAACTCTTCCCCGTGTTCAAATATCTATGTATACCTATTTTCATAGCGATTATTTGCACAGTCAAGAAGTGATACACTGCAGGGCCATCTAGTGGTTCAATAAAGTAATGATTTGCTACAGCGCCGTCAAGTGGCGAGTTATAGCAAAATGGATAACGCCAAAATATTCTCATTGTTCAAATAGCTATGTATACTGATTTTCATAGCGACCGTGTTCAACTATCTATGTATACCAATTTTCATAACGATCATTTGCACAGTCAAGAAGTGATACACTGCAGGGCCATCTAGTAGTTAATTAAAGTAATGATTTGCTACAGCGCCGTCAAGTGGCGAGTTATAGCAAAATGGATAACGCCAAAATATTCTCATTGTTCAAATAGCTATGTATACTGATTTTCATAGCGACCGTTTGAATCGTCAAGAATTTGGCCTGCTGCAGCGTCATCTAGTGGCGAGTTAAAATAATAATGCATTGCAGTGTCATCTATAGTGGTGAGTAATATCAAAAGGAACGCAGTTAGAATATATTCTTCGTGCTCAAATGTGTAAGTATAAAAAATTTTATGCCGATCGGTCGAACGGTATAGAAGTTGATGCTCTGCAGCGCCATTTAGCGGCAAGTTACAGCAAAATGGATAGTGAAAAATATTCTCCGTGTTCTAATATTCGCGTGTACCAAATTTCATCGAAATCGGTTGGACGATATTCGCATAGCAAACGGCTAAACGGAATAGAATTCAACGTTGTGCTGCGGCACCAAGTGGCAAGTTAAGGAAAACAGATAGCATAAAAACCTTCTCCATCATAAAAGACTTAGGTGAACCAAATTTCATCGTGCAACGGTGCTCAACGGTGCTGGAGTTTTTCAACCTCATAAACACATACCAACATTCATTTTTATCTATAACCAGTGTTATTATATATACCAGTCTCAAACAAAATCCAGTTTCAAATCTAAACCTCGCCAAAGTGCCAACATACACCATTTTGCAAGAGTTTTTTCAGGGAATCATTCGAAGCATTGACTTAGCAGCAATCAATATGGGAAATGGTTCGACCGCTAAAGAGTAGCACGCATTTATTTGAAAACTGGAATCCCTTATCAGCCGATTTTTTTTTAATTATCAACTATAATGTGTTTTATTCATCGTTACTCCGATGTACTAAAAGAGAAGATTTAAATTTTCTGAAATTTGGCGGAATTCCCCAACTTAAATCAATGTACTCAATTGGCGTGAATTCTGAAGTTAGATCGCTTGAAATCCCTTAATAACTGCATTATTTCTTCTCGGATCATTAAAATTTAACGCTGTATTCTAATAAAACCTTTGCACTTGTTTTCAAAAATCTATTTCCTTAAGCTCTCAATAAATTGCGCCAAGCCGAAAACTGTGCAAACCGCTAGAACTCACTTACTCAAAATCCATATTGCAGCCATTTTATTTTTTTGCCAAACTAAAAAAATTTACACATTAGCCTCGGAAATCTTCAATTCTTATTGTTTTGCGTGTAAAGCATTACATTCCTGCTCTGATTTCCCATGCACACGATATTATAATTAAAAAAAAAATAACCTTACGAATATAAACTAACGAAAAAAAATCATTATTATTCTTTTATTTTTACTTTGAGAATTTAAAACATTTTATTCGGCAAAATCGCCACACATGGCAACCACGATCCTTATTTCACACTTTTTTCACTACAGGGGTTACAATTACGGATAGCTTTTTGCGAGAAGAGCATAAAAAATCTCTTAAATTCCGGGAACGGGTGGACTTTCAAAGTTTTAAAGTGGACTACGATTTATTCTATACTAGCTGAAGTACCCGTCCTCGACGGGTTAGTGAATGCAAATTTCCAAAAAGCAAGAACTTTCGTCAGAATTGTAGGAGTACACAGAATGGATGTAGTATGTTGCCAAAGTAAAGAAAGCGAAGTTATAATTTTTATATATTGTTAAAATACTACAGGTTAGAGAGTAACTAAGTAATACCATTTGATTCGCTTTAGTCGTAATTATGGGATGCGCGAATGAATATTTACACATACTGAAATAATTTTCGCAAAATCTCAAAATTTAATCAACATTTTGAAAAATTGGAAGCCTAGAAATTAAGTTGAGTGTCAACCTATCATGTCACCCAAATTCGTTTCATTCCCTGCAGTCTTTATTTCGTGATGCTGGAACAATTTTCAGCATTTTAAAACGATTTTCGCAAAATCTCAAAATGTAATCAAAATATTTTTAAAATTCAACGCCTATAAATTAAGATTAGTAACTACCTATCATATCACTCAATTTCGTATCATTCGTATTAGTCGTTATTACGTGAAGTTTGAAGAAATCATCATTGAACGTATTTTGAGAGAATTTTCACCAAATCTCAAAATCTAATAAAAATGTTTAAAAAATTGGACTCCTATAGTTTATGTTGAGCAACCATCTATCGTGTGACCAAATTTCATATCATTCGCTTTAGTCATTATTACTTAATGCGGGAACAAAGATTCACTCAGTTTTAAACGATTTTCGCAAAATCTCGAAATCTGATCAATTTTTTTTAATTAGATGCTTATAGTTTAAGGCGAGTGACCACCTATCATTTCACCAAATATCATTTTTTCCCCTTTGCAGTTATTACGTAATGTGCGAACACAAATTTACGCAGTTTGAAATGATTTTCGCAAAATTTCAAAATCCAATCAAGATTTTTTAAAAATTCGACACGTATGTTTTAAGTTGAGTGACTACCTATCATGACACCCAATTTCATACCATTCGCTTCAGTCGATTTTACGTGATGCTTGAACACAAATTTACGCAGTTTGAAAGAATTTTCGCAAAATCTCAAAATCCAATCAAGATTTTTTTGAAAATTCGACGCCTATGTTCTAAGTTGAGTGACCACCTATCATGACACCCAATTTCATATCATTCGCTTTAGTCGTTTTTACGTGATGCTTGAACACAAATTTACGCAGTTTGAAAGGATTTTCGCAAAATCTCAAAATCCAATCAAGATTTTTTTTTAAATTCGACGCCTATGTTTTAAGTTGAGTGACCACCTATCATGACACCCAATTTCTTATCATTCGCTTCAGACGTTTTTGCGTGATGCTTGAACACAAATTTACGTAGTTTGAAATGATTTTCGCAAAATCTGAAAATCTAATCAAGATTTTTTAAAAATTCGACACCTATGTTTTAAGTTGAGTGACCACCTATCATGTCACTCAATTTCATATCATTCGCTTCAGTCGTTTTTACGTGATGCTTGAACACAAATTTACGCCGTTTGAAAGGATTTTCGCAAAATCTCAAAATCCAATCAGGATTTTTTAAAAATTGGACGCCTATGTTTTAAGTTGAGTGACCACCTATCACGACACCCAATTTCATATCATTCGCTTCAGTCGTTTTTACGTGATGCTTGAACACAAATTTACGCAGTTTGAAAGGATTTTCGAAAATCTCAAAATCCAATCAAGATTTTTTAAAAATTGGACGCCTATGTTTTAAGTTGAGTGACCACCTATCATGACACCCAATTTCATATCATTCGCTTCTGTCGTTTTTGCGTGATGCTTGAACACAAATTTACGCAGTTTGAAACGATTTTCGCAAAATCTGAAAATCTAATCAAGATTTTTTAAAAATTCGACGCCTATGTTTTAAGTTGAGTGACCACCTATCATGACGCCAAATTTCATATCATTCGCTTCAGTCGTTTTTACGTGATGCTTAAACAAAAAAAGCGTCACGGACAGAATGACAGACAGACAAACTTTTTTTTGAGGGTCGCATCGGATTCCCGGGTGCTTGAAACGGATAGAAATCGCAAAATTTTTGAATTCCAAGAAATGTACAGACAAAAGTCTAATTTTATTTATATAGATATGTGTGTGTGTGTGTGTGTGTTTGTGTGTGTGTGTGTGTGTGTGTGTGTGTGTGTGTGTGTGTGTGTGTGTGTGTGTGTGTGTGTGTGTGTGTGTGCATGTATAAAGACTTGCGAATACATCATTTGACATTCAGAGTTAGGGATACTTAATGAAACACCCTATACATATTATATATATATATATATGTGTGTGTGTGTGTACACGGTGTATATAAATTATACATGGTGCCCTAGAAACATCGACGTATCCAAAAGCAGAACATTAATCAAATTAAAGAAAGAAACTTTAGTGATTACATGCGCGAAATAAACATTAAAAACAGGCATGAAATTTCTGCATGTGTAAATATCTGCCTCCGATGAGTGTGTAGCATAATTACAAGAGACGTACCTTTACAGAAGAAAATTCTACCGTGACATCATTAGCATAGCTTACACAGGCCTGCGATGAAAAAAATACAAGAGAACTGAAAGCTGAACTTATTATATTTTTTGATGCTGATTTCAAAAATAGTAATAAAAAAATTCTATCAGGTCAAATTTTTTTGAAAAATTCGATTTTATTTGGATTTTTATCAACATTTACCATAAAAATGTTTCGGGTTGAATTTCTTCGCTCCTTGCCTGACCATGGATTTATATTGGGCCATTTTATTTATTTGTGATTGACCATCATTCTATCATGATGAAACCGAAACTGAAACCTACAGAATAATCTTACTTTGAGGAAGAAGAAAATCTGGTGTATTGTTCTAATGTTCCTGGATTGATGACCAAATTTAATATCACTTACAATAAAGATGGATGGAGGTTGTTTATAGATTCCTCGAAAAGGAGCCTTAAAGCTGTCCTTCTTCATCGCGGAAACCAGTATGCATCTGTACCAGTTGGACACTCGGTGCATTTAAAAGAATGCTACGAAAACCATTCTCTCGTCCTCAACAAAATAAAATATGCCGACCATGGTTGGACCATTTGCGGGAATTTAATATTTATCTCCATGCTACTTTGTCAACAAGGCGGTTATATAAAGTACCCATGTTTTATTTGCGAGTGGGACAGCCGTGATAAGAGTCAATATTGGGTCAAGAAAGAATGGCCGAAAAGATAAAAACTTGAACCAGGCATGAAGAATGTTATCAGAAACAGCCTAGATGTTTGAATCCAGAATCTGATAATCCAGAAAAAGTATTGTTACCCACTCTCCATAGTAAGTTAGGTGTAATGAAGCAGTTTGTTAAAGCAATTCCAAAAGATGGCGAATGTTTCAAATACCTGTGCAAAAAGTTTCCATATTTATCCGAAGCCAAGTTGAAGGAGGCAATCTTTGTTGGTCCAGATATCCGCAAACTTATGAAGGATAAAGAATTTGAGATTAGCATGTCAACAAAAGAAAAAGAAGCTCAGGTTGCCTTCAAAGATATCGTTAGTAAATTTCTGGATAATTACAAGCATCCTGACTACAAAACAATTGTAATGAATATGCTGGACAAATTTCAAGCATTGGGTTGCTCCATGAGTCTCAAAATGCATTTCCTTCACCCACATGTGGACTTCTTTCCTGAAAATTTAGGATCAGTCAGCGAAGAACAGGGTGAGAGGTTCCACCAAGACATCAAAGATATGGAGCATAAATATCAAGGAAGTTGGGACTAGAATATGCTCGCTGACTCTTGTTGGATGTTAACACGAGATAGGCCTGATATTAAACATAAACGAAGAACGTCGAAAAGACGTTTCAAATTAAAAAGAGTACGTACTTAAATAGAAACATTTTTTTATTTGCTTTGTTCTTTGCTCAGTTTAAAATTTGCTTCAAATTGCAATATTGATATACATACATTTGCTCCTCTTGGTTAATATCTTTTAATATTATCAGTAAGATACTTTAATAAAAACAGATTAAAATAGTATACTGGTGATTCTTTTTCTAGAAGCTGTACCATAATTTTATTTTAAAAGTTTAAAATTGGGTAACTTTCGGTTCTCTCAACCAGAGTCGACTCGTGAGATCTGGCAACAGTGGTTTTCATCCATTTAAACCAATAAAAAACAAATAATAACATGAAATGATGGAAAATCATTTTGCCTTACCAAGAATAGATTATTTTACATATATTTAAATGGATAAAAACTAGTGCTGCTTTATAGTACATGCAGAATTGTTCGTGAGAATTCTTTTTCAAATAGGATTTTGCAAAAATATCGATACTGATTTAACAAAAAATCCTGATGTGATGGGAAAACAATGAGGTCATTTTCGAAATCAGCACACCAAATAATATAAAAATAAGCAAACACATCTTTTGTATTTTTCGAAAACTTCAATTTCGCAGGCATGTGTTATGTAAGTTCCCTGTCGGACAGACTAAGCCAGATAATCAAACCTCAAATATTACACTTTTGCATTTGGAGAGCGTGTCTTTAGAGAATGCACTTAACATTAGTGATTCTTGAGCTACCTTTGGAAAATTTACTGGAATACTGTCTAACGAATGTTTGAAAGAGAAAGAGTTCGTACTATATGTAGACTAGCTAGACGAAACTTAGATCATGTAAAATTGATATGTGTGCTTATTTTTGCAGACATCCACACAGTAGTGTTTGTACTGCTGATGCAGGGATGAACGTACCACATAGAACAGTGTAGAGAATAATAAGACGGTATAACTAGCATCCGTTCAATGTATGTACAGGTAGTATGCTTATTACCCATTGAAAAGGGTCAGGAGCCTAAATATTATGAATGTACTGGTCACCTAATCATTATGTCGTCAAATGGGATCTTTGTTCATTAAGATGCAAATCAGTGAGCACGATAGTGACTTGCCAAGTGAACGAAACAGCTGCTACTGGGAACTCTTTTCAGGATGCAATTCAAGTCACTTTTAAACCTTCTATCTGTGTTTCGAATGCAAGCATAGCCTTATGAAATTTCTTGGAGATTGTACCTCTAAATTAAATTCTCAAATTAATACAGTTTCCAACAAATATGCTTCCAAAAATAGCTGTCATTAAATATTGCCATTATTGATTTTACAGTATATTTATGAGTGTATCAATACATTTTATTATACGTTTTGTTTAAAATATGATTATCTGTATTTAAGAAAGCGGGTTGGTGCATGTGTGTTTAAAAAACTGCAATATTGAAAAAGATAAATAGAGCTGTTGAGCTACTCTTAGGACCTTGGTGAATCAAAGATGCAAATTTCCAGGAAAGTAACATCAACCATGTTAAATGAAATTCGGTACGATATCTGCTTTAAATAAACATCAATTCAATTCGTGGATTCTGTTGGCTTTGTTTCAATGAGCATTCATTATTAGAGCGTTTAATCTTTAAAAGTTGGACAAATTAATTCATGCTACGATGCTCCTCTTTTATCTTTCCGTCAAATTTTGTTTATTTCTTCTTTTAGCAGAGAAATAGAGCATCAAAATTAAAAATGACAAAGTGGAAATATGGTCTCCAAGAAACTTATTTATTCTGATACTGACTTCGAAATTGTTCATAACACGAAAAAAAGAGCGTTTCTAATATGTATGATTTAAAACAACCCTGAAATGAATTATTTCTGAAAAGCATTAATGAAATCCGAGCGATCAAGTTATACATTATAGATAATTTTATGCTTCAGTTGAAACTGGAAATTCAGTTTCATTCATTTCTTATCAGAAAGATTTATACAAAATTTCAAGTTGAATGATATTTCTGTTACCGATGCATGAATAGTTTCTGCTTAGATTGTTTCAAAGTCACTACCTATAAATATGTTTCTCTGATTTAATTCCACAACTGAGTGAATTTAATCTTTATCAAGATTATTGTACTTCACTTGGTAATTATGACGTCTTCAATAGAATTTAATGAAATATAAAAAAAGAATCTAAGCTACGCAGCAATTTTAGGCTTGAGCGATTTCTAATTGCGAACCCCTATTTTTTCAGTGTAAACCATTTCATGCGTTAAAGGAGAAAATGGCCATTTATAATCCTATAGTAGAAAATTATTGTTACAAAAGAATGAAATACAATATTTATTTTGCAGACGGATTTTTTAAAAAGCAACGGTTGCAAACATCTTAAATCAATTAAAAATATACCTTGTGATTTTGTTTTCAAAATTTCGTATATTGTTTAGCCTTTCAGACAATGCAAAACAACAACACAAATGTTATAAGAAGTTCTTAAAAATTTGGTTCTAGCGTTGATTTAGAAATATTTTCAAGAACAAAAAGTGAAGAAGGATTTCTTGAAGTGCAGGAATCTTAAGAATTTTCATACACTCTTTGAAAATGCTAGGAAAAGCTATTTCGCAGTCACTTCCCAGACAGCACAGCAAACTTGCATCAAGCTTGATTTATCGAAGTCAATAAGCTTGAATTAAGCTTGAAAATTTCAAGCGTGTAAGCTTAATGGAAGCTTTAATAAAGTGTTCTAGTTTACACTTGCCCAGCTTGTATTAAGCTTGACATTTCAAGCTTAATTTCAAGATTAAGAAATTTTCCTTAAAAATTTTTTTCTGAACACACGGGGCGCCCGCTGCGCGCATACTTTATTTTTCCGCGCTTTTTCTCCCTCTATGCTGAAATTTTAAGTTATTTTAATCTGTTCCATCAAAGGTCGACGGCTGGGTTCGATCCAATGAACTTTAGGCTGGAAGGAACGCGTGCTAACCGCTCGGTCATTATTGCCTCGGGCGGATATGACTTCAAGTTTGAAGTGCCTGTTGTCTCGCCAGATCGATAAGTATGGGCGATGCTCATAAGTTTCTTTTTTACTTTTCCATGGGATGAATCAAAATTTAAATAATGTTATGTGTTATTTATAGACTCTACTAATAGGGAAATAAGCATAATATAAACTTAAAAGCAGGACACGTTTTAAAACTTTCAATAGCGCAACACTCATCGTTGAGCAATACTGCTGGCCAAAATCGAGAGAAACGACTGATTTTGAAATCAATTTCATAGTATAATTGTATTTTATTTTTAAGAATTTCCATATTTGGAAATATAGAATGGGTTTACTTACTTAACACAAATTTTGTGTTAAGTAATCCGAAATCAAAGAAACAAATAGCTAAACGTTACTTCGAAATGCTATATCACAGTTGCTAACATGTATGGAATACAAACACTTTAGTCATTTTTGTAAATATTTCTTAAAATAACAAATAATTGAAAAATTTTGCTATTTTTTAACGCTAAAAATTCTCTTTACAAATGTGGTTATTTTCCTACATATTGGTATGCTATATCAATATAGAGCAATTTGAAGAATTAAAAATAAGTTTAAATTAATTTATACAAATGTAAATTTGAATTATTTTCATTGTTCATACTTTATAAAAAAAAAAATTGAACTTCTGAATTTTTTTTATCCTTTGTAATTTTATTTTAAAATTACAAAAGTGTAAGATGTAAGATTTTTGGGCCCTAAAATCTGTAGGCCCTGGGCAGTTGCCCCGTTTGCCCTTCCGGTAATATGGCACTGGTAATAAAATAAAACACATCTTTTACGAACTTTCAGCAAATTTGAGGACGCTAGACAATTAATGTCCATTCTCTTTCACAGATGGCGCCATCACTGCGCACTTTTAAAGCTAAAATCCAGCTTAAGCCAAGCTTGCATTGCCAAGCCAAATGTCAAGCTTTATTTAAGCTTATGTGCTGTCTGGGTTACTTCTCCTGTGAAAGAGGATGCATCAGTATGGGCTCGCAATTTCTCTTGCGTTTTAATTAAGAAGCGTGTTGAAAATTGGCCTATAATGTGCAGATTTTAGCTTCTCAATATTTTTAATGAAAATCTGTGGTACCGTCTCAAATCTTTCAGTCTATTAAAATTTCTGATTGCTTATTTGATCCGAGAATTGATATGGAGGCGTTGTGTCTCGTTAGAAAACGATATTGAAAAAATAAACAACTCTTCACCCGGGATACGTCAAAGAAAAACTTAATTCTTTGTCAAATAAAGTTATAACGTGAGCCTGAGCTAGCGTCATGCTGGACTCCTGTACACACCCGAGTCTTTGACTGCTAAACGATACAGTTTTAAAGTTCCTCATTATGGTGGCGTAAAACAATGTCTTAATTAAAGGGGCAAATCTCAAGGGAACAGATGCTTTTTTTCCATGGGATGTTTCAACATACGGATGTTTTTTCACAGAACGGCTATAAATAAAATTCAGGCGCCGAAATGTCTGAAGTATTGACAGTTTGGCACAATAACTGTCAAGGAGAAAAAATATTCATATCCCATAAAATTATTCAGGGGCAGAAGCAACCGACCCCACACCCAAGAAGAGGGGCCCCGCAGGAAGGGGGCGAACTAGCCATCCAAACACGAATAGTCGACTGAGGGCGGAGAAGACATCCAATAAAATCATCCAGGAGGTGCCCTAGAGGGGCATATGATTAGGAACTCCTTCTCGCTCTCAGGAGAGAAAAAGAGATGAGAGTAATTACATCAAAAAAGGGGAGAGGAGATGCATCTTTGCTGGCTTAAGAAAAAAGGAGGAAGAAAAACTTCCTAACCGGAGAAGAGGTCTAACTGCTGAGAGACTCAACGGAATATGTGACGCTACCATTATCAGGCTAGATCCGAGTCGATGTTATGTTCGAATACTGATCCAAATCAAGAGGGACCTCAGCACCTATCCGGACCTGGTTCACTGATGACAAGAGGTACCCATGCCCAGATCCTACACCCCTGTACTATTGATGACCAACCTGCGACAGCCTAATGACATGGAGCACGGCATTCAGACTTAGCGTCGATTAGTGAATATGCAATATTTTCTTTTGTTCATTTCCCGTGTACTTGCCCCTATGTGTGTAAATTCATATTTGCTAATTAATGCCACATTTCCCCAGACCATCATATTTTAAGAAACTTTGTATTTAGTAATTATGTAAAATATAACTAAACAAAATTTGAAAAGACTCCAAATAAAATTATGTTAGTCTTGCACTTCGAGTTTGGCAAATCATTTCAGCACACTGTGTTTCATTTTAATATTTGTTGTCTGTTATTTTTAGGAGTACGGGCCAGGTAGGTTTTTATCGGTATTCACAACGCACTATGTTCAGTTTTCCACTATAGGGTTAAGAACTTAAACTCACCACGAGCCACCACCACACTCATATTAATGCTTCATATATATATATTATAAGCTAGCGAAATATGAGTAGAGGTATTCATAGAGATCTGAAGGTTTTATTTCAGGTTGCACAGTCATATATATCAGAGCAACAGTACAGTTCCAAAACAGTTGTGAAGTTCGGGAGAAATCTCGGAAGAAATCTCCAGAAGGCGGGGAGAAACAATTTAATTTAGGTAGTTAATGAAAATGCCATACATAACACTAAAAAATAATGGCCGTCAATCATAATGAAATAAAAACTACAGGCAACAGACAAAATCGCTTTTTCAGAGTATGTCTTTCTTTCATCATGATTCCAGCCGGATCGATGCTCATGTGTCCAAGATTTGCACTAGAGTCGTTCTTAATTGCTTTCTTGTTGGCTATCGAATAACGGCTCGCCATCTTACCCAAAATCTCCATTTTAGATTTAAAATTCTATGAAAGTACCCAAACTTGTCGTAAATAATAGTTATATAGTTGTCGTTATAAGACACATGGTATTTTAATATTAGTTTTAATTTTATAAATGTTATTCAAGTGGATATAAAACTTATCGTGAACGGGTATGTCATTGCATTGTAAAGTCCAAAATTTACAGATAAATTTACAGAAATGCGTTTGATACGCCACTACTCACAAAACGATCTCAAATTGCATTACTTATAAAATGATTGTTTTATTAATGAATAAAAAATGATCCACTTTGAAAACAAGCAAAAAAAAAAAAAAATAAATAAATACTTGAATTAACATAGCCGTTTCTGAGTAGAAATGTGGATGAATCTTCTCTTTGAATTTGAAAAAAATATATAAATAAATAAATTATAAAATATGTCTCGATAAAAAATAAAAATTAAAAAACTCATAGCCCTAGTATTTATTTTTTTTCAAAATCTGACTTTCCATTTTGCACCCAATTATAGAGAAACTTCTCTTACCTAAATCTAATTCCTTCGGACGTAAAATTATTGTTTATATTTTACTGCCTCCAGTGTATTCAGAAGTTAGTGAAAATAATAATAATAATAATAATAATAATAATAATAACTTGCTTGCTTAAGTGTCATTGGATTATTATTTTTGCTTTTACTTTCAACATTCATGGATGTGAAAGTATTCCATTGATATCAACCACAATAATAAGACAAAAGTGATTTCTTTTAGAAAAATATTCTCAAGAATCTCAAAACATATATCTAGATAATTGTACAAACAAACCACTCTATTCTTTTCTTAATAGCATACAAAAGACGGGACAAAAAATGGAAACCTCGTTATGAAGAAATAATGAACATTGTTACTGATATTATTTTAGTTCATAGCCTCAAGTCATGGAAAGGCAATGGATATCTAAATAAAACTATCCCTCGAGTGTTTCCATGTTAAAAGAAGCTGCATAAAACATTTTTAATGAATAAATAATCATCAAAAGATATACATATCAAAAATATTTCAGTGTATTGCTTTAGTTGTAAGATGGTAAGTGCATATATATATATTTATGTGTGTGTGTATGTATATAGATATACTCTTTTCTGTATTTTCATTTGTTTATTTTTTGAAAATTATTGACTTTTCCCTTTTCTCATTTTCATTTCCTTATTTTTTTTTTCTGATTTCTTCTCAAGAATTGAATTTCCATGACTGAATTAACTCTTACACATCTAGTTAAGTTTTTTTCCATAACATAATCGTGAAACTGTTATTAGATTGCTTATTACTTCGACACAAGAACTTTTACAGAAATATATTTTTTCTGTAAAAGTAAAAATGTAAAAATGCTTTAAAAGACAGCCATTTTTTTAGAAGTTTTTTAAATTGATACCAATATTGGAGAAAGTATATTTTACATTAGATGAATTCCTTGTCCGTCATTTTATGCAAGCTAACGTATACAGGAAAATTTTCATAGAATATCAAAGGAACTCACACCGTTAACATTTTTTCCTTCTGTTATACCCATGATTAATGTAAAAATGAGATATTTTCTATGTGTATATTGTTAAATGCAATTATTAAATTCTTTGTAAAAATGTCAGTCAAAAGTATTTTTTTTATTTTCTCGACGGCAATTAACCTCCGTCTATGATAAAAACATGTATCATCAGTAAAAAAATATATCTTAGACTAAATGCAAATATTAAGTGACAAAATATTATTACTGTATCATTTATCATGCAGTAAAATGATCTGTACAGGCAATAATGAAATCAATTTTTATCGAAGTAGTATTTATTATGTCGTTGTTAATTAGAATAAACACTATGATTTTGGTAAATGCAGTGCTATGCTTATATAACCCTGACCAACTATGAAGATTAGCTATACAAAATAGTACGATGAAAATTGTCCAACAGATTCCCAGCTACCAAAACGCAGAACAGCAAAATTAACATTGCAAACATTATTGAATTTTTACAAATTATAATAATAAAGTAAGTAAGTGCCAAATTGACATTATGATAAACGAACAAAATTTGACTTCAATTAAAATTTTACTAAATCGGTTTACGCATTAAAACTAAATGCAAAATTATGATGCTTTTTTGGGACTGTGACTGCAAAAGGTTGCGAAATTCAACAATGTGTAACATCATGAAACATATATAATGTACAGAAATACATTTGAGTCGCCACTACTCACAAAACGATCTCAAATTACATTACTTATAAAATGATTGTTTTATTAATGAATAAAAAATGATCAGATTTGTAAAAGAAAGAAAATCTGAAACACTTTCAGATTTTAAATACGCACTAAAATGCTATATATTAAAAGCGTATCATAATTTATAAGCTTCCTTATTCCATTAAGTTGGAAAGTGTATCATTATTCATTAGTGTGCCGTGTTTGTCTTTCTTGGGTTGATTCCTACTTTAACGCCCCGACTCTCGCCAAGGTGGCGATAATTATATATATGCAGTTACCATGACGATTTTTTTTATTTATGTGGCAATCGTAATTTAGAATTAAAATGGCGATTTGGAACAACATGTAAGTACAGCATTACGTTACATTTTTATTTATTTTGAGTTGCCAATTAATGAAGTTTTAGTAATTAAGTGTCTTTAAATTCCTTAACTGGTGCGTTTATCGCTAATTTGTTCACTTTAGTTTTCATCTAGTTCCTTTGGGAGCGTTAAAACTTTTGCATAACTCCCAGAGACCCATGACGCAAAGCTCGCCAAAGTGCGGTGATTTTTTAGGTTGAAGAGTGGGGGCGTTAAAATAGGAATCAACTCTTTCTTGTACCATAAAACAAATCTTTGGAATCGAAATCATCTTAAAATCGCCTACTGAATCTGTTTTACAATCTTCGCCAGGCATATTCCAACTATATCACGTAGACGTTTTAAATACTGTTATGAATGGTCTTCATAATCCATGAGTGTACCGTGTTTTCCTTCCGTGTTCCATAAAACACTTCTTCGGAATAGAAATCTATATTAAAATCGTGTATCAAAATTGTTTAACAGTTCTCGACAGGCACACTGAAACTATACTTCACCTTTATAAATACCATTTGGAAAGTGGACCATAACATATGAGTGTACCGTATTTGTCTTCACTGTTACATAAGACACTTCTTCGTAATTAAAATGTATATTAAAATCGCCCACTAAAACTATTTTACAATATTCCCCAACCATTTTCTAACTATGCTCGATATATATTTATAATAAACTGTCGCGTATTGGCACCAAATTCAGCAATCAGTTATCGAAAATTGCAAATCTTGTGCGACTTTCAACAATTTTTTAACGCCCCCCCCCCCTCTTAGGGTTATCTGGCAGACACATTTGAAAATATCTTCAGTTCATATCTGACAGTTCATATCTGCCAAACTTGTCAAGATCGCGTAATCAAAATAGCGTAGACAAAAATGCGTAGACAAAATTATCGTACTGAGCAAAAGCAACCTAGTGCTAAAAATACTTGAATTATCATGCCCAGTTCTTGTTCACCATCTTGTATCATGTCTTAAAAGAACAACTTTATTATATAAATTTTTATTCGGATTGTGTTTGTGTTTCCGATTGACTGCATTTGGGTCCTAGGCCTATAGGGGTAATGCCCCCCGTGAGGAGTTTCTAAGGGATCCTAGACCGTACTAATAAGAGGTTTCGGAGAAAACCACGGGAAACTCCGTATGGCTAGGTCGGGAGGCGCGACCGGGGTTCGAACCTAAATTTTTATTCTGAAATCAGTTTTAATTTTTTAACATTAAACTTCTATGGAAAATTTTTATGTGTACTGAATAACTTAGCTATTCTCTTCATACATAATATATTTTTGCTTTACAGCATTCTTCCTTGCCGTCATATAAAATAAATATACAGGGTCGTTACAATTAGAGTAACACTGTTTCGATCTACATAGAACCCATTCTGGCAAACGTATTTTATCGAAACTTGCTAAAAATATTAAACGGACGATGGGATCTGCAGCTATGCATCGTTCAAATTTGGATCCATAGATGGCGGTTTTCACGTAGAAAGGGCGTTGCAAATTGGAGTGTTTAAAAAAAACAGTAGTCAATGCTGTGCAATCAAGTTTTTTTCTAATTAGAGCTACATTAATTTACCAACACCGCTGTGAGAATATCGCTGCTTTCAACCCTTACGAAAAGGGCCTCTGTGTTTCAAGTGCGGATATTATTGCGCTACGTTTGATAAATTACTGCAGTTTTGATTTAAAAAATGATAATTATACAGTGCTTACAGCGGAAGGAGTTTTTAAAACGCTTCAAATTCGGACAGGTTCTTTCTGTAAGCGTTTCAAGCGTCGATATTCTCGTAGTGCTGTTGATAAATTACTGCAGTTCTGATGAAACAACTCGATCACTGAAAATTGCTTTTTCTTCTCTAAAGGTAAAGAATGATTATACGGAACTAACTACAAACATTTTTAAAAAGCTTCAAATTTTCATATAGTGTACGACATTTTCGCGAAAAGCGCCATCTGCCGGTTGGAATTTGAAATTTTTACTGCAGAGTTCATTTCTCCATGGTCCACTCACGGTTACGCATTTACTAAGCTTCAACAAAATACGTTAACAAGAGCGTAAGCCACATAAGTCTAAACAGGGGAACTTTAATTATAGCCACTCTGTATTTATGTATTTGCTGGATGTGTAGTTATCGGATGATATTGATAAGAATGTATAATAAAAATATTTAATTATTAGCATAAATTTTGCCACATGATGAATTAAAGTTCCTCGTTGTTAAAAATGTATCTGAAGTTGTTTACTAATATTTAATGTGTGGTAAAGATTAAGAAAAATGCGTGTATTGCCGAAGTGAATGTACGCACTTCTTTAAGCTTTTGGAGAAAAAAAATAGATAAATATACACCTATATAAAAAGCATCTCTATGAAAATAACAAATTGCATTTGCGCCATAGCGGAGAATATCCGGCATTTCCATCGTATCTGAAACAGAAAACGTGTCTAAAATAACAAGTTCTTTCTGAAAGAAATTCATAATAGTAGTAATATTTCAGTAAACACAATTTATAACGAATTTTCTATTAAATCATCCAATCTATTTTGGTTGTATTCTCACGTCAAATTTTTCATTACTTAAATGTAAAGAAAATAAATCAGTTATGCCCAAATTATATTTAAGGAACAAAACTTTCGTTAGTAACAAATATAAACTTCTGACATGCTTTGAGATGTCTTCAAAAGCTTTCATATTACGAGTATCATAACGCATTCTTAAAATTAAGAATCCCAAAATTCTGTTATCTACAAAAAGCAAAATAACTTTTTACAATGGAACATCTTCATTAGTGTAAAAAAAGTGTAGTTTGTGAAAATTTTTTAATGCTAATATACGTAAAATGAGAAAAAAATTAGCCTGAGCAGTATTGCAACAGTAACAGTAGAAAAACTAATATCATTAATATAACCCACGAGTATTTTTAACGTCCAGGCAGATTTTCCATTTATGTTTCTAATCCAATAAAAAACGAGTCAAATCAAAATGACGTCGATTCCGCTTGCATTTCAGAATGCTATGAGGAATAACCTTCGGAAAAATGGAAGACAATTATGATATCATAATTCATCGGTTAAAGAATTCATTGATGCCATTATTCCTAAAACTAAATTTAAGTAATTGAATATAAATATACAGTTTTTTTAATATTATATTCAAGGTATCGATATTAGATTTCATGATGTACTGCCAGTTGGTATAGGGGCTAAAAAAAAACATTCTATCAAGACTTGTGTCCCGGTTCGAATGCCGGCTTGGGAACGGGTGTTAACTTGGCCGTCCTTTCATATAGGGGGTAACGTTGGCCGCACATTTAGTGTTCCCATAATAAAATGGCCAGTAATTCGGGCCTTAGTCGTGGCGTATGCTTGAGCAAAGACCCGCATTTTTGGAAAAAGACTTAATGATGCACGTTGAAAGATATCTAAAAACAGTTTAATATAATAAAATGACGACAGTTGTATATGATGCAATATGTATTGAGTAGGGTATTAGGAGGCAACTTGGAAGACAAAATGATCAAATTATAACAACGTAATAGACCTATAGAAATATAGGAAAGGTGGCACAAAATGATCCTAGCTGGAAAAACGATCCACATGTTTTCTTCCAGACAGGCGGGCTATCTACTAGGTAACCCATGAACTAAATGCGCCAAGTCAACAAGAAGTAATGGCAATATTTAAGCGATCGCTGTATTACGTGTCAGAATAGAATTGTTCTAAAAGGTTTTCAACATATCTCTTATAAGGTAAGCACTAACTTTCCTATTAATTTATAAGTACAATCTTTAATGTGAAGAAATATGTCTTGTTTTACTGAATAGAGTATGGTTTTAGGCGAGAATTACACTTGCTGTTATGTTTCTCGGCGTGTTCCAGTAATATGGCCTAAATTTGGAAGCCCTGTTGGCGGGTATAATGATCCCTCGACTGAAGAAATTCCAGTACCGGGTCGTAGTCATGTTGGCAGCGCTTCAGACGTTCTAAAAAGGAGTGACGTCCCATTACGTTATTTAATTTATTTCTGCGTTTATTGTAGGCCATAAATTTTGAATTGTAATTTTAAAGTATTCGATATTATTGTTTGTGACACTTTCTTATTTTAGACTTTTCATAAAATAAATTATGCATTCTATATGGGTGTAAATCGTATTTTATTTCATTATCTATAATTACAGTTACTTTTACAACTTTTATTTTACCGATAAAAAGCAGTTTAAAATTTTTTCCAAATGAAGGTTCATTTTTCCCTTGTGTGAGGGTAAAATTATCCTTCGGACTCTTTTTCAAAGTTCTACTTTTTTTTCGTTAATCACTTTGGGGTTAAAATATTATTAAAATATATTTATGATGCAAAATATAGTGTAAAATATTGGAGAAAAGAGCCAAAGTTTTATTTAAGATTTACGTTATTTTATGTGAGTTTACCCCTTAAAGGGATCGTTCTGGCTCACCTGCCCTTATATCACCAAATGCAAATACAATAATATACAAATCATTATAAGCTTCTTGATTATTAATTACTTTAACGACAGTATTTCATATAAGAACTTCATTTGCTAAAATTCGATAATAATTTCTTTTGCATAGCAAGTAATGAAAAGTAATGTATAACACATAATGTAATTTATGACAAATATATGTTTTACAAATGTTCAATAGTTTTTAAATGAAAGATTCTTTCAGGAATCCTTATAAAATACGAGAAATTGGTACACGTATACAGAACAGTTCGTTTCGACAGTGATTATTTCTGATCTAAATTGGCATGTGTTGTGTAGAAACGACCGATTCATTTTACCACACGACGGGTCCCGGTTAGATTTAAGGCATGAACTTGGGTGTCATTCTATTCGTCTCTGTATACGAACAAAATCTGAAGGCAAATAAGCATGCACCTATTACGTACTTCTATAATAAAGTTCTGTGTTGTAGTGGCCAAAACCTATAAGCGGCTGGTACCCGCAAATAGAAAAAAGAAATGTTAAGAGATAATAGCGAAGGCTGAAATATTATAGCTATATCATAGTGATTCAACCATGTTATATTTACTTTTATAATAGCTTGTATAATGAATTCCTTTGAAATTTGAAATTACATTTAACAGCATAAAACATTAAATTAATTCAAATTTAAAAGGTTTAAAATTTTGTACCAGCATGGAAGTTTCTCGCCTCTGAAAAATAAATTAAATTAAACATTGCATATTAAAAAAGTAGTATTTTTTTTAAATAGTAAGGATTTATTTTACCGGTGTATTTTACTCATTCCATCATAGAATAAGAAATGATAAGAAATGGTACAGGCGTTAATAAAATATATTGTAAAAGATAAATGATAAAAATGCATACAAGATTAATGCATTTTGTTTTGAAAAAACGGTGATTCAAATGCGATAGCAATATTTCAAAATAAGATTTTAAAATTCCTTCAGCATGCCCAATATTATCTGTTTACATTAAAAGCAATCAATATTCGTTTTGAACCGAAAATTTTTATGCAACTTTCATCGTATAAAATACGTACTAGCATTTCAATCACGCAGTGGAAAGAAATTTCCAACATAACTTTGGAGCTCTGAACACGAAACGTGACTCTAATATCAATAAGGATCTTTATGAAATAATCTCGTAACATATTGAGAGTTGATAAAGGGATGCTCGGAAGAAAATCGAAAAGTACTTACTCCTTATCGAGAATATTTCATCCCGCATGCTGACACCATGAATCGGTTAATAAAAGTAAAAGTTGATAATTTGAAGGAAAAGTGCATTATGTGATGTAAGAGCATTGCATAAAATGTAACGTATCATCTTTAAAGTGTACGAACTACAATATGTACGTTTTACTGTAAATTAACGCATGTAACATTATAAATGTATTTTGCAGATTTTTATTTTATTCTAATCCAAAAATACACTTTTTACAGCAACTTGAAATAAAAGTAGCATCTTAAATTTTCTTTATAAAAATTTTTAGCTTTCTTTTTAAGTATAATGATATACGTTGGTTAGTTAAAAAATGAAGCTCCGTATTTTAAGAAATCAGTGTTAATTGAAATAAAATGTATTTTTAAATTTTATATTATATAAATAGGAATAATATTTGAAATCTTCAATCTAATTACTAAACAGTTTAGCTTGATGGCGTGCAAACATGCACGTTTAGAGATATGTGTAAAGTACTAAAAATAATGTTTAATCATTAAAAAAAGCATTATCACCATCTAAAACCTTCGCCTACTTGATACAAAATGTTTGTATCATTGTGGTATGGAAGCCGATAGCTGAATTTTGTTCTTTGTTAAACGACTGGATAAATATTGTATCCTTTATAATGAATAATATTAAGTCGCTAGTGAAAATTTCCAGTTTAGTGTCAATCAAGTCATTTTCATAATCTTGCTTCTCATTTTCTTTATCTGTAAATGTACGTTTCTGAAATGAATGTTAGATTATCTGAAATTAATGAGATCATGTCTACTAAAATTTGTAAGCAAGGAAGCAGTTGCACCCGATGTTAGCACTTCAAAATAAAGATTTCATATTGCACCAGTTGTACCGATACTTATTGTAACAAACATTGCATTAAGGCGTGAATTTCACTTCCCATTGGGATTAGAATTCGATAGCACTAATGTAACTGTGTAACAGCATTGTAAAAAAATGAAAATGTTATGAGAAGCACTGAATTTTTGTAATGATAATTCATAAAATGCGGTTAATTTTTTTTAAGTAAAATGTTTAACCGATTTTTTTCGTCTCATCTATGAAATAAAAAGCAACACAACGAATAAATTATGAAGTTTTCTAATTCATAAAAATTATTTATTCAGTGTAATTCGTTACTATTTCTTTTCGTGATGCTTACTGCGATTATTAAAAAATTCTTTCTTGTCACTTATAAATCATATTTATTTGTAAAATACCATTCAATTAAGCTCTGATTCATAAATTAAATTATGATTAATGCAGTCTCAGTATATGCACACAATACAACTACATGATGGAATAATTTGAAAGGTGGCCAACATTTTTGCGTTTCCATAGCAAACAAAATTACAGGTGTGTCTGTTTCAAATAAGATTTATGAACCAGTTAAAATTTATAATTGCAAAATTGTTCCCAGAAACAGAGTGAAAAAATCCAGGAATAAACTACTTCTAATAAATTTTATGCTATTTTTGTTGAATGCAAAAAAAAGTATATAAAAATGCTGATTTTTTTCATTATAAGAAACCATTTCAACTATCTGATAATTTTCACCTATACAACTTCGTAATAGGATCAGCTGATTGAAAACTGATATTTTTTAAATGAAAATATAATAAGAAAAGTACATATAATTAAAATGATTTAAAAGTACTATAAAAATGCAACAATTTACACACGCTCCATAGCGCATAGAAACATGTATTTAATACTTTAACATAAAATAGAAGAACGCCCACCCAGACCAGCCATTGTTATTACAGAAATATACCATAAAATGCAACGTCTCAAAGGAGGGAGAATTGCAAATCACAAAAATCATAGATTTCTGACTCACAGCCTGAGGCTTTGCCAAGAAAAATTTTATAAGCTGTATTAAGCAAACTTTACTACAAATATATTTAAATTGCTACGAGGCATGTAAACATGCACTCCACATACGGCAAACCCCAGAGGTGTGATTCTCCCTGGCCTATGGGGAAACTAAAATAAAAAAATTTACTTACAAATTACAATTCGAAAAAGCATCATCTTGCAAACGTAGAATACATTAAAAAAATAAGCTACAGATAGTTCCATAATCCCAAGACTCATAGCCAGACTTTGCCCAATCAGCTTTCACTGTGTCTGTTGCCACACTTGAACGAATTATACTTCCCAGAAGTTCTGCCATGTTGCGAGAGCCTCATTCTATCCATGAAAACCAGACTATTCCAGCTGATTAGGAATAATTGCCGCTCAACAAACTATTAATAACTGTCTTCTATATCGTTAAAACGCATTTTTGTTCCGTGGCCTTAAAGTTTTTAAACAGGCCGTTATGAGAATATGTATAATTTTATTGTCATTTCACAGTAAAATGTTTGAAAATAACAGTTTTGTTTACTTAGTTTCTTTCTTATAATGCATACTAAGATTTAGAATTCAATTTTTCAGGATGTTGTTTTTTTTTTCTGTTTCAATGTTCACGATAATTTACACGGCCTTAATTTTTCTACACGAGTTGTACATTATAGATATTTGTATATACATAGCTCAACTATTAACTATAAAACGACAAACTTTTACTTTTAAGTTTTTCATTTAAATTTTAAAATTAGAAACTCTTTTAACAGTTCCAAGGTACTAGAATTTTGCTTTCAGAATTCCATTCATTTTCAACTTTCAACTTGATATTGATATTATGATTGCAGTGCAATTATGAAATATCTTAAATTTTTCTGTAAATACCATCCCAGACATCAGTTTTAATACAATAAATGTATCTGTGGCAGCCCAATCAATTTTAGACACGTTAAAATTAAAACTAAAAGCAAGATCCGTAGGAATAATATTGTCAGCAAAATAATAACAGAAATTCAAATAAAGAGAAGTCCGTTTGCCAGCATTACACAAACGTCAAAGTAGAATTGCGTAAACTTAGTACGTTTTAATTTAATTAAAAGGTAAGATATTCCATTTATTTTTTCTCTGCTTATTGAAATATACAGTCATAATATGTTAATATCAGGTTAATTTTCTGCAACAGAAATTTTTTTTTCAACTTTATTTCATGAATTTATATACATATAGCATGTTTACTTTCTTAAACCGGCGTATTTTAAAGCAATACTCAATGTATATCGGATAAAATACTTTTCGTATGATTTATATTTAGTCTTCAGTATCAGAAAAATTCAATATGATGCCAGACAAAAAAGCATCAAAGAGATGTCTTCTGTGAAGCACCCCTGCAGATAACTTTTCACCGAAAGAGCCGTTGTTCATTGCCATCTGATATACATTTCTAGATGTTCCGAAGGATAAGGTAACCATGGTGACTTGCTATCATTATGTCTTTTTCGGATAGCAACCTTCAAATATTATGTATATCAAAATCTAAAAATGTACTTCACCAATACGGAGCAGGAAATATATGAATCTAGGAATTTAAGTCGTTATCTTGTGCCATCACATGCAGTTGTATAGAATAGTTTTGTGTTATTTAAGAAGACTGAAGAAAGTTTTTTAAACTGATGTACCCGTAAAAAATGTCAGAACGTAAAGATATTCTTTCAGTTGAAATAACATGCTATGATTTTATAAATTCAAATTTTAAAATAAAGAAAAACGTTTTGCAAACAGTTAGTATTTTTATACGATATCGCTGTCTTCTAAAGCTTTGTCGTATAGCCCACCTTTCAAAACACACTAGTACACATGTATTCAACAAGTATTTGTAGGAACTTGCAGTAATTTATTACAATTTTTAAATCTGTTTTTGTTTATTTGTAAAACAATAGTTAATTTGTTGTGTTGTTAGGATATTTGTTCTAATTATAAATATTATTACCTTAATTTCTTATAATGCTTTTGAAAACGGTATAAATTAATCACAGCAGATTAAAAGTTAAAGTTATCCATTGGCTATACAGTCCCCATGCGGGCCATGGCCTGCGCTGCCCAACCACTTCTTCTCGACCATGGGCTCTGGGGTGCGAAAGCATATGACCAGGTGGTCAGCCTGACGCTAAGTCCCCAGTATTTACTTCCAAGCAAGCTTGGTCTTATTTTATCGACCTACTCAAGGGATGAAAGGTTGAGAGATCCCTACTCAGTCCGAGAATAACAGCAGTAAATGTACTATAAAATTTGCTTTCAAAGCAGATTATAAACTATACAGTTAAATTTTGTGTAAAAAAAAACCCGTAAAATATGTCTCAATACTTAGTTCAGATAGAAATATATTTTGTCACTAGATTTACAAAAATCTTTTAGAATAGCTTTTTCTATGAACGAAGATAGATTTTATTCCAGTAGTTTTATATTTGAATTTAATTTAAATTTAGAATTGTAATATTTTTTTTTTCATAAAGCAACTCTAATTAATTGCTATGTAAATGTTCCCTAAATAGTTTTAAAAAGTTTAATGAACCACTTATGTTTGAAAATAAGCAAATTTACTCAACTAATTTTAAATGTTGATATACATTTACAGTAAAACTTCAAACAAACTAATGCTACCCTTATTTTTGTTTTGATTTCATATTATATATATATATATATATATGCATAAATATGTCTACATGTTTTACTAAATACGTATTAGAATACTTACGCATTTCCTTGGTCTTTCATAACTGATGTATGTATGAATGTTTGAAATGTATATTCTGCGTATTGAAGTATCATTGACACTCTGTAGTGGGAATAATCCCTGCATCCTATGCAACGGATGCATATATCATAAATCAAACAAATAAATGATTATTTTTTCAATGAAAACAAAAAATACTGATTACGATCAATAGACAAATGCAATTTTTGTGCAATGATTTTTATCTTTACAACTAAAATAAGTCAAAAAATATATT
This sequence comes from Cheiracanthium punctorium, assembly GCA_038373885.1. NCBI lineage: Eukaryota > Metazoa > Arthropoda > Arachnida > Araneae > Cheiracanthiidae > Cheiracanthium > Cheiracanthium punctorium. The sequence continues at coordinate 564,304 of JAWZYV010015837.1, read as the reverse complement.
GAAAAAATTTTTTTATATCTACTTTTGTTCTAGCAACTCATTTTTATAAAAATGAGGAGAATTATATTTTTCATCAAATTAATTTCTTTTGCGTGAAATACTTCAGTTTTTAGTTCGTTTCATCACATCATTCTTTTACTTTAAAATGTTCTCCTTTTTATAACGGAATTTTTTAAAGAAAATAAATCTAACAGAAGAGCACTTTTTATATGAAAAGCTAAGATTAGTTAAGTACAAAAGACATTTTTTATCTCGTTCCTAAAAAATCAATAAAAACCATCTAACTCTTTGAAAACTTTCAGTTTCTAGTACTGTAAAAGCCTGACTTTTCAAGATGAGTGGATGCATCCATTTTTCTCATTCTAACTCGTTGAAAGATATGATTAAACAAAATGGTCTTATTATATGACATCAATAACAGTCTGCTTTCTTCTCCTATTTTAGCAGCAGTAAGAATATTTTTTTATCATATGAAGCATCATCCATCTTCTTTGACATTTTTTTATTATTAAAATATAAGTACGTAAAGCATCAGAAGCCGTTTTTAATTTACAAATTTGTATTTTATTTTTTGATTTTTGTTTGTAACGCATCCTTTGCGGAGAAAAAAAAATAATGTAAAAGTTATTTAAAAGAATATAACGTACTTTCGCTTTTACTACTGAATCTAGTTATATGTTTTTCTTAATTCTTTTAAAAGAGAAATAAAATATTTTTCACTTAAAACATTCCAGATAATTTTTTAATTAGTTATCAAAATGCTGGCTGCACAAAATCTTACTTTAAAAAATTGTTTTGCCTTCTACCTACGTAGAAATTTGATGATGATCAGTAGAGATGGCTGAATAACCGTCTGATAATCTATTCTAAATTTTAGAGCTAAATCTGAAACAGTGAACTGCACAACACACTAAAATGAATCTACTATTAGGTGACGAAGGTATCCGTAAAATAACTCTAAGGTCCCAAGTATGAAAAGATATGCGAAGGTACGTTCAATACTTAATTAGAAATTGAGGTGGAAATCTCGTCTTGAAACAATTTGCGCTAACTTAAAAAGAAAACAGCTTCTGTGAGCTAGTATTACATAAATATACAGATGAAGATAACAAATCACTATTTATTACTTTTCATAAAAATTGTGGTGTACTTGCACAAACATATTAACAGAAGTATCTCTAAAAATTAATTAGATTATTTTGTACAGAAATTAACATAAAACGCTAGAATAAATGCATCTTAATGTTGAGAAGCAATCAAGTTTTGCAGCATAAACTTCATTTCATACTGATAGAAATGTTTTATGGGTACTTACCACGCATAAACATGCGACAACATTCTAAATATTAATGTTGTCCCGCAAACTGTTCTTAGCTACGTGAAATTTTGAAAACAGAAAAATTATTCACAAGTTGAACGTAGGGAATTCAAATAACATTCAAAGCTTTTTTTTTGTGTAATGGCAAAGGAGCAAAAATATGTGCGTCAGAATACAAAATTTATAAATTATCGCGAGTTAAAACTCTTTTATTCAAAATTAAAGCATCCAACAGTATTTACGCCAGTTAGAAATATAAAAAGAAAATCTTAAATGAACCTCATAACAGTGTAAACGCAAGGCATACGTGATCACACATTTTTGGACCTCAGGAGCAAGGAGGTTAAAGAAATTATCACTTATTCATGCAATGGATGTCAGAAATTTATATACTACTGCTGTCATTAGCAAAAATTGGTCAGCAAGTTATGCAAACAGGATAGATCAAATGGAATAATAAAAAAATTGAAAACGAAAAATAGAAAAAGAATATGAATAATAATGCACTAAATGGTATTTAATTGTCGTATCGTTCTTGAATTGTTCGTTTGCAAATGAGATCAGCGTATTTTGATGTGTTTTTCTACATATCCAATTTCTTACACATTTTTCGGAGCGACGAAATGTGTAAAATTTAAGAGAACATTTTTCTTCCAAGAAAAGTTTACTGGCAACATTTTATCGAAAGAAATCCTGTCAGGTGCGACATTATACATTTCTGGAGGTATGTTCAGATTTTATACCCGTGCCAACGCAAGATCCTAACATCCCCTGGGGGATCATTCTGTGCTATTTAAGAATGTCATAGACATAAGCGAATGCTTTCTACTTTCCAAAGCGTAAAGCGTTATGTCTGAGACAGACGACAAAGAAGTGAGACAAGAATAAAATAAAAAGGAAAGAATATGTAAGGCACTTTCTTCGTATAGGATGTAAATAAATGTGATTCTCCAGTTTTTAGAGACTGGATTCGGAAGGAATAGGTTTGGAAGGTAGCAGAAAAAGAAATATTGTGTTTTCAAAGATTTTGAATTTTTCTATTATATAAAAGAGAACATTACATTTTGTACGTATTGACGCACTGCTCTCTTTTATGAACAATTGGCTTCCCTTACTTTTTTTGTGTAGATATGAGTGTTCATTACTAGATGGAAAATCCTACAATATTATCTGAAGAGTTCAACACGTTATTGAATTTATAATGGGGATAATCTGCATCTGCAATTTACACTTGAAGACTTGTAGAAATCTCTCCAAACTATTCAGTTTTATGGGAGCAACATCAGGCGAAAATGTCCAAATTATTGAAAAGAAAGCCGAGACTATTTGGTCAGAGAACGCCGCTAAAAACTAAAATTCTTAGAACGTCAAACACCATCGGCAAACTACTGGGGTAATATTTTATCTATTTCGCTAACATTTGTAAAAACTATTTTATGTAAAAGTTTTCTGTACCATTTGCTCATTTGGAAAATTCTTTTTTACATTTATAGTAAAAGTACTCCTGCTTAGCTGGTTATTTGCTGATTCCTTATGCAAATCCATAGATGATATGTGTCTCTGAACAAACAGTAAGGGAAGAAACTAGAGAAGACCTTACTAAAATATGTTAAATGACTATTATATTGCTTACATGGAGTCATAAAATGATTTTTAGATGCATGAATATCCATTTTTGAATCTAACGTGATCTATTTTTTTCCAATGACCGACGAAGAACATGGTAGACTGATGCAGTGTAAAGGTCCAGTAATTTGGTCTACAGCGAGACTATTGATATAACGGTCTGTAGTTTTGGCCGGTTATCACCAGATGTAACATGAATACGCTTTACAACCCCTGAAAAAGTCCTGCGAACAAGGCAACCCTCCTGTAGGCAGATAGCCCACGTCAAGTCGAACAAACATTGTTTCCAAAGTATATTAAATTCCACTGATCCTTAAAATATATTGCACATATCGGAATTCTGTAATATTTTTGAAATACTCTAAGACATTTAAGGTTAAACGGATTAATCATGGTTTTCAAAAATTTTGTGCGTGTAATGCGTAATCATTTTTAAAGTAAACAGTCGAAAAATCGTAATATTTGCATAAAAAGATTTCCTACTAACATTTGAGTCTTATTTGTTTCTTACAACATTGTTCTTTCCAAGTGCTCTCACGTCGTCACAATCTATCACATTTTTTTGCCTTTTATATAACTCGTTTTTTAATAAGGATAAATTGCTCATTACCATTCGAAATGTTTAATTGTTTTCACAGTAAATGATATACGTGAGTCTATGCCCATAAACCAGTTTATTGACCGATTCCAGTTTTGTTATTGGTTTAAAAACGAATCGGTCTATACAACTGGTTTATTGACCGTCATTAGATACTCTGCATCCTAGCCAAAATCATATTTCGCAAAAGTTTTGTAATATAACATTTATACAATTGCAATAATCAATAGTGAGTAAAGGACTATAACTGCTTCACCTAAATAATAACCATCGGATATTAACAAAACATGTTTAAAAATTGAGATACTGTTTTATGTTTTCTGTTCAGCAGCTGTGTAAAAGTTAATATTTTATTGATAACATGTTTTAATATGGGATAGAGCAATTGTAAAGTTGTTTGTTTGCGAAATGTGGCGAGGATGTTTATACAGGTATTAAATATCATTTTCTTAAAAATAAGAAATGGGTAATCGAATTAATGTTAGATGATATTTATTGTTATTAACTGTTATTAATATTAAAAATTCTGCAATTGTTCCATTGATGATGACTCGCTTTAATTCTTATAAATTTATAAATTTTAATGTTTGATACGCACGCTGCCACCCAGCAGTTTAATTTAGAGCGTGATTAATTTATAGTACTTTTATGGCGTGTTTATAATCTTCATAACCAATAACTAATTCCAAAACGGTTATACCATTACCTTTGAAAGGTATATCGATGTTAGAAATAACTAAAGTTAGTGAAATTTCGTAAATTTAAAACTACCATTTTTAATCATTATTTAGGTTGCGGAGAAACACAACCGGAATCCTATTTATACTGTAATTTAAATGGCATGATTACGATTAGGCTACGCCATATGTATGAGCTGACTTTATTATGATAGCGTTAATATACTTTACGCAGACCGACTATGCTGATAGAGAAAACACGAACTTTTACCTTCAAAGCAGTCGATCGTGGTGGGAAGACCCATTCCAAGACTGACTTTTCTTCTATCTAGAAATAAGTCATATGACATGCGTCTCATCTACGGTCCACGTTAATGAGACGTAATTTACGTCTCATTTAAATCCACGACTGTTTTGCTTGCTATCAGTTGAAGAGAAAATACATTCTAACTCAAATGACGTTTGCATCGAAAACAAAGCTTGGCTGTAACAAACGAAACCGCAACTTACTCTTATAGCACATCTCCCAGAAAATCAGGAAAAATCTTTTGATAATAGCTGGATTAGGCAAGTGGAGGTCGGAACTAAAGCAATAAACTACCTGTAATAAAATAATTAAGAAATAAAAATTGCGAATAAAAACCCAAGTAAATTAATAATCATATGCATAATATGCTGCTTTACATACTGATGTAAGAATGTATACAGGAGCACATTTTACTAATTGAAAATTTTTTGTACGTGGGTTGTATAAACATTTAAAAAGTGTAACTTTAAAAAAATTAATGATAAGAACTTTTTCTTGGTGTATTATTCCTTTTGTCTACCATATTTTGAATATTTTTTTACAATGTACATTGCCCAATAATCTCTAATAGATAAAATATTAAAGCGTGTTACCACATTTTTGGGACACCCTATATGTACTAAAACTTACCAAAGAATGAAATTAAATATGTATCCCATTTTAGATTTTTTTTTCTAATTGAAAGATCAAATGTTGTACTGCTGTTTAGGAATTAGGAATAAACCATAGTTACGAAAGGACACACTGCGTAATGATTTACTTCCGATAAGTTTTAGCTAACATACAATTTATTCCACCTATAAAATGAAACTCGTGGGAGCTGTATAATGGTCAGCATTTCTTCCCAGAAGAAGCATTTATATGTTTTCTATTACTAAAGAATAACATATCACGGAAAGCTTTTGATATAAGAACAAGACATTTTCGCTTAGCTCATAAATAAGATTATACCCACAAAAAGTAAAAAAAATTATCAGGCAACAAATTATAAGCATACAATGCGCCATGCTATTAATATATAGTAAAAGTATTAAATGTTAACAAGTTATTATTATTGAAACACTTTTGTTACGAAACATGACAGAGTACCACTCTAAATTTGTTTTTCACTGAAGCAGTGAAAGTAGCACATTTTTTTAACAATACACATCTGTCATTTTAGAATGACCTTAAATCCTACTTTTTATTAACTGAATCTCATGAGTAAAATCTTACTTTATTCAAGGATATTGAGAAACCATAGTGGTAAATAATACGAAATATAAAAAGAATTCTGCATTCGAAATTATTATTCCTAGATTAATAAAATTACCAATGTATTTTCCCAAGCAATTTTAGAAAACAAATAACAGGCTTCTCGTGTAGTGTCAGTTTATTTGAGATTGGCTTCTTACTTGGAGAAGAAATTAAACTTTCTGCACCGCCTACTAATCAGAACTTAATTTTAACATTCGATTATTTTCTACTATTGATTTATATTTAAAGCTGCAATAGGTGGTCCTTGGCACTAACTGTTCTATTTCTTTTAAAAACATATATAAGTAGTTTTAAAAAGAAATTAAATATATATATTAAATTTAATTTTTTTACCTACTATTTAGTTTTGCAGTGCCGGTGTGTATATCCATCGAAAATGACACTGGCAACACACATTTTGACAACCTCCTACGTGGACCAAAGTCCGATGATGTATGCTGATACCGTCAAACAAAAGTACAACAAACAAAACAAATTACGATAATTACAGTGCGTCCCACCTGAATAAAGCCACCTTGATTGTGTGGATGCGAAACCTACAAATAAGAACGAAACAAATATACTAAAAAGGTATACACAGAAATACGTATTTACAAGAAAAGGACTTACTCCTTGCCCCACCTGGGCAGTAATAAAAAATAAACGTGCAAAAAAAGAAGGATTAAATTGTCCCGCCGGCATAAAGCTAGTACCGTTACTAGCCAATATATTCGCCATGTTGTTCATGTGAAATATCATTTACCAATCCTTGGAGCACGGTAAAATCAATATTATCCCAGTATGGCGGCCCTCAATTCTGACACAGACTAAAAGTGCCTGACGTTTGCATATCAAATCTTACTGAGGATACCATGCATTTTCTTGATGATCGAAATCAAACTAAAAGGACAAAACACTTCATGATATACAACCCATCGCCTAAAAACCATTTTCAAGAGGATTTTGCACCGTGAATGTGTGGTTGTCCTGATGGGAAAACAATCTTCGGCCTAACAGTTATCCCTGCAAATGGCAGTAAATGGGTTTCTGGCATTTATTGGTAATCAGCAGCTTTTATATGGCCTTAAAACAGCCATGTTAAGTTTACCAGCAGATAAAGCCTCTCCATACTGTATAATGAGCCTCCACTGTTTTGTCTTTTGGAGAAGATCTCCTCGTGTCATGTCAATAGAATGCAACGTCATCTGGGTCATCCAAAATATTATCATTCTTATTTTCCGTCTGAGACCACAACACGACACCACAGACGGTTTGATGATTGGTCCTTCCAGGTTTCATGATATTTGGCCAAACGTATTCTTTTCTTTTGGATTGTGTAGAGGATCTGTTTTTTCATAAAAAGACAAGAAGGTGGAGGGTCTTTACAGGGTTGCCCAAATTAAACTTCCCCAACTCAGAGGCCTGTGCAGGATGTTGTATGGGTCATAGTGTGATGAAATTTTGAAAACAGACACTTCAGATCACGCGCTCGTGATTTATTAAAAAAGTATATTAGTACAAGAAGTTACCAATAGGTGTCGCTGCAGATCAACAAGACGTTATACAAATGTTCTATATGTTTGCCGATGTCGAATAGGGCATATCAATAGCACGAGAAAAAGTTGGCACATTGACAACACCATGTGGCGATTGGCTAATGGCGTCCTCGACCGCCAAAGCAACATCTTGTATGCGTGCAGAATCCACAACATGTCGTCCTCTACCTGCTAAAACTCCCAGCTGTCCGGTTCTTTCGAACTTCTTCATCATGTCTCGTAAAGCGCGTGGCATCGCTGGTCTTCGGCGTAAGCTCTTCAGCCGACGGAATGCTCTTATCGCAGAACAGGAGTTCTCGTCATTCTGGTAGAAAAGTTTCACTAACAGAGCTTTGTCTTTCAAAGTCGCGATTGTGCATCAGCGAGCTGGAAACAACTGCTTGTGCAATGCATGTCTTCTACAGTTGTAGGGCTCGTCTTTTGGATACGTTGCGCAGAAGCTTTATTTCTCCAAATCACGTTGTTGCAATATGCAAATTACAAGTAATACAGCGCCACCTACCGGCAATTTCTTGTAATAATTTTTTTTTAAATAAATCACGAGCGCGTGATCTGAAGTGTCTGTTTTCAAAATTTTATCGCATTATGACCCTTACAACATCTTGCACAGGCCTCTGAGATGGGGAAGTTTAATTTGGACATCCCTGTATATACAGTGTGGAGAGGCTTTACGCTTTAGTAAACATAAATTGACTTTTCCTTCATTCCATATAAAAGCTACTGATTACCAGTAAATGCTAGAAACCCCTTTACTGTCGATTTGCAGTTAGAACTGGTGTCAAAGTTTGATTTTCCATCAGGACAACGACCCATTCGCGTTGCAAAAGCCTCTTGCAAATGATTTTTCGGTAATAAGTTATGTATAATGAAGTGTCGTTTCCTTTTAGCTTAATCTCACCCCCAAAGAAAATGCGCGGACTATCTTCAGTAATGATGTATATGAAAATGTCAGACAGTTTCAGTTTGTGGCAGAATTGAAGGCCGCCATCTTTGAACACTGGGATAATACTGATGATACCATGCCCGAAGGATAAGTAAATGATATGCCACATCGAATATTCATAAATAAACATGGGGAATATGTTGTCTAGTAACATTCCTGGCTTTATTTCGGGGGAACTTTTATCTCTCTTTTTTTTTTACACATTTATTGTTTATTTCTGTCCAGGTGGGGCAGAGAGTGGGATTTTTCCTTCTAAATAGGTATTTCTGTGTATACTGTCTTAGTATATTTGCTTCGTTCTTATTCGACGGCTTCGCATCCAGTTACGACACACAATCAAGGCGGCTTTATTTAGTTGGGACTCACTCTATCACTTATTACTTGGATACCTAAGACATCTTGTTCGCTCACTTATAGTTCAAACATACGGGAAGGTTGCCCAAAATTATCCCCTTAAGTTTAAAACATGAAAGAAATAACACAAATGTTTAAATAAAACTTACCGTTTGCTATCATATTTTACGCCGTATTTAGCACCATAAACATATTTCAATGAAAATTTAAAATGAGTAATGAGAAAAAAATAGAACTTTTAGAAAGTGTTTAAAGGGTAATTTTACCTCAACACAAGGGCAGAATGATCCTTCATAGAAAATAATTTTAAAATTTTTTCTATCGGCAAAATAAAAGATTCAAGCAATTATGACTATACATAATGAAATAAAATTAATTTTACAATCACATAGTGTGCGTGATTTATTTTATGAAAATTTAAAAAAAAATTGTCACAAACAATAACATGGAATATCTCAAAATTATAATTCAAAAACTTTGGCCTACAAGAAACGCAGAAATAAATTAAATACTGTAATGGGGAGTCACGCATTTCTAGAACTGTTGAAATGCTGCCATGACTCCTAATACCCGGTACTGAAGTTTTTTCAGTTGAGGGATCAACTGAAAGGCAACCCGGCAGTATGTCTTCCCATTTTAGGTCACTGGAAGAAGCCGAGAAACACAACAAACTTAGAAAGTGTAATCCCCATCTAAAAACATACTCTATTGAGTAAAACAAGTCATATTTCTGCACACTAGCACACTAAAGACTCTAAATAAATAGAAAGTTAGTGCATACCTTATAAGATATGTGATAAATCCAGTTTTTTGAAGAATTCTACACAAACACGTAACACTCATTTCTTAAATACCACCATTGCTTCTTGACTTGGCACAGCTAGTTTATGTGCTACCTGGTAGATAGCGCTGCATGTCTGTAAGAAAACATGTGGATGGTTTTGTCCGCTAGGTTCATTTTGGGTCACCTTCCCCTTCATTCATAAATAGCTGTAAAAATAGCACAAATGCATCCAGAATACCTGAAGCATGTACATAAAAATATCATATTATTTTTTTTCATAATTGCAATACTTTAATATGATATATCTTTAAATTATCTATCTGCTGGTGATAAATTAATATGGCTAGGAACTGTACATAAGGAACGTATATTCTCAGTGAGATAACAAAATAAATAAATTTTCAAAGATGGCAAGAAAGTAAATTACTGAAAATGCTGGCAAACAATTAATACTAAAATTTTAAATTGCAAATACTAAAGCTAATTTGTACAAAAAAAAAATTTATCTTTATCTTCGTTTCATAACATGTATTAATTATGGCATCATAATTCGTATACAATATAATTATTAAAAATTAAATAAATACTTCTGAATACATTTTGGTGAAAGATATATTTTACTTAATAAACACAATAAATCACGAATAAAGAATAAATCATTATTTTACAATCCTCTCCTTCAATCAGTAGATAAAAAAATAAACAAATAATTAAAATATCTGGAACAAAACGATGCCTAACACTTAATGTAAATACGGTGAAATTTGAGAGAATAAAATAACACAAGAAAAATCAGCAGTTTAGGAAACGGTGCGTAAAAAAAGAATAATCGGTAGTGATCTTTATTTTTCCTCTTTTCTTTCAGTAATAATTGAAAAATAACAGAATAAAATTAATGTATGTTGAAAAAAGTTTTCTTTTTTCAAGTGAAATGGTTTATGTCCAACACATGTGAAATAATGTAAAGTGAATTATTAAAGACGAAAGTTGGAATATTTATTTGAGATAAATTTAATTGAGTGTGAAGATTTATATCGAAAAAAGATGAGAATTGAAATGTGTTTTTAGTGAATATAAAAGCTGGAGTTAAAATAGAAAAGAAACATTGTGTCAAAAAATTTAATAAATCATTCCGTTTCGTATTGTTTATTCTTATACACAAAACACCGAAATTCAATCAGTTTCGCTTGAATCTGGTAAAACAAAATCGTTTTACTATTTTTTTAATAGAAATCTAGGTTTAACATAATTATTAGAGATTAAGTAAAAAAAATATGTCTAAAGTTATGTGAAGAATGATTTATAAAACGAAACTTTTCCTAAATTTTTATAATTCGTGAAGGAACTTTTCCTTCATTCTAGAAATTTTCTGTTGACTCATGTTACATAAATAGCATCACGTTTATGATAGATTCAGAAATTAGGGCCTGTATGCTTAACTACATGAACGAAAATGTTTTGAAAGAAAAGATGGATGATTATAAAATGCTATTAGTGATATATTGTGGAATATATCTGAGGGCGCCAATAAGATTAATAGTCCAATTTCCAGTATTTTCCTCAACGTCAAGAACAGTCTAGATCCAGTTTCTAAGCGCCATGGCCAGTATTCTTAATTACGTCTATAGTGTGGTATGGTGCTACTACTATGTCGCGGTATTTAAAAATCCACTTTTAGATAACTAACCCAGGAATTTCTTTGTAATTGATCGCAATGTTGTTGCCCTTAGTAACCCTAAATTCACCTACCTGTGCAAGTATGGCTCCCCAATTAAGGCCCCTTCAATAAGCTTCTGCTGCAATTCTTCATTCCTAAAAATATGAATTTTTCTGAAAGAAATGGACTAAGAACTACTCTAAATATCTGATCAATCCAGCTTTATTCATCTATTTTGTACTTCGACTTGTTTACATTAAAATGGTAAAATATTTTCTGACTCATTAATCGACTTTTTGAATCAACTTTCCATTTACCAACACACTGACTTAATTGATACATTTTTTAGATTGTGAAGGGGAGAATTCTCTAGATTAATGTTTGTCGAGAGAATACGTCCTTAGAATATGATCTAGGAGAGAATACTGTTCTTAAAATATGTTCTAGGAGAAAATACTGTTCTTAGAATATGCTGTAGGGCAGACCGAGATTTTTTTCGACTGAAATAAAAAGTCATATCTGGGGATAGTTACAGGGTAGAGACATCAGTCAAGAGATGGTAGTTGTGCGGTTCCTTATTGCGCTTTCATTAATTTATCACAGTACCAGTGAAATAATGAATGCTCTGCTCTGGTCTTGGCAGCTACGATGATTTAGCACTGCGATAACCAAAGCAAGTTGACCCAGGACGGCCTCTTGACGCCGGGCGCATAGGTAAGGATACCTTTTAATCGTTCATCATCGTAATTTTTCAAGGATACCTTTTAATCGTCTCGAGTTATTCGGGAACTCACAAAAAAATTCCCGCCTTTTGGTATTCAGTCCGGTGAAGGAATTTTTCCTTCTTTATCTCTTAACCAGTGGTTCCCAACCGGGGGGTCGCGACCCCCAAGTGGGTCGCCATGCCCTTTTTCGAGGGGTCGCCGCAAACCGCTTTTGTAGAAAATTAATAGTAAACTATTTTCACGTTTCTTTGGCATGAGACACCATTTCTCCCCTTTCCTTTGGAAAGAAAAAATTCTTATTCTCGTCAGCGCTTTTGTATCAAAGCTACAAAAACTGACGTCGGTGAATCTAGGAGTGTTAACTAATGCTTGAGAACATGTGCATTAAGACAGAAGAATCGGAAATAGGAATTGCAATTAATTTAAAGGGGGTAATTAGTAGCCACCTTGAAGCCCTTGAATCTGAAATTCAAAGATATTTCCCAGAGTTTGATGAACAAGAGGTTGCACTCGTGCGAAATCCATTTCACACATCTCTAGATTTTCCCAATCTTCCTGAGGAAGTGCAGGGTGAATTTTTGAATTTGCAAAATGATTCCTCCGCAAGTGATTTATACCAAGAAGAACCGTTAACTCAATTTGGTGTGCTGTGCGTTGCTCATATCCGATAATTTCTGAGCTTTCGTGTCAAATGTTTACGCCATTTGCATCCACACTTACCTGCGTGAAGTTTGATTTTCAACTCTTTTGCAGATTAAGACAAAAGCCAGTAATAAATTAGATGTCTAATATGACATGCGGTTGGCTTTGACCAATATTCAGCCAAGAATAGAAAAAAACTTGTCAGTCAAATTCAACCTCAATCATACTTTTAATAATCAGTATCTGTTTAAAAGATATCAATTCTAAATTTCAAGATATATTTTTTCATTATTAATTTTTCTATTGGTCAAACATGGCGGATGGGAGGGGGGGGGGTTGCGAAAACTTTTGAAAAATCTAAAAGGGGTCGCGATTAAACAAAGGTTGGGAACCACTGCTCTTAACTCTCGAGGTAGATTCCACCTTCTTTCCATTGGTCATTTTCAGTCCCGTTTTTTATTTATTCTTCCATCTCATTGGTTGACCTCTCCACCTCTGGGACTGGCTTATTTCACCGCACTGTACTATTGTCGTGGCTTTTTTATGATCCAGGCTGAAAATTTAAATTTCACTATCCGGCCTTTTGTGCTCTATTCATGAATAACGTCATTTTTCCAGACTCGTTGTCGCCATCTATCTCTAATGCAGATCTCTTTCCCACAAAGAACAGTCTAGATCCAGCTTCTAAGCGCCATGGCCAGTGCTCTTGATTACATCAAAGGCAAGACATTTTATGTTTATTTTATGATTTTCCAAGTTATCTATATTCTTAAATATATAAAATTTTTGCAAAGAACGTGAGTTTCTTGCAAAAGTGACGAGTGTCTTTTCCTTTCAGTACTTTATTCTTTTGCTTATCATACTCTAGATTGAATCTGGATTAGTTAGTATAAAGCGCACTGATCTAGTACAGCTTAATTCAAACTCAAATAGAAATATTAAACAAATGTATTACGTGCGAAGTGAAGCAGAGTGGTGTAATGGTTAGCGTACCGCGCTGCCGTCTCACCGTTGGGGTTCGAATCCCAGGCTGGAAAAGGTCGACTCAGACTTTTAACCCTTGAGTGGGTAGATAAAATGGGGACCTCGCTTGGGGTAAAACACTGGGGGCTACGCGTCAAGCTGACCACCTGACCGAGGCATTTGCATCCGCACCCCAGAGCCCGTGGTTGGGCATCGTAGAACTTGTCCCCGCAGAGGGGTTGTTGCGCCAACGTTTGACTTTTTGATTAAGCGAGAAGAGAATACTTTCATGCAGACTTTTTATAATTACTAAAATTGATACGTTCTTTCTATTTTCAAAAAGAAAAAAAAGTTTCTGTCGTTGATTAATAAAGCACTATGTTTTCAAATATTCATTAACATCAGATACTGTTCATTAAATGGCCTGTTTACACGTGGTCAAACTTCCCTGTCCAGAAAGCTATAGCATTTCCGCTTCTTATATTCAGATCAATTCTAAAAATGTGAAATAATAGTAATTGCATCCAACAGAAGTCCCCATAGTATTTTGCATTTGTTTAAAATGTAGCTTCTTGAAGCGTTGTCAGATTTTGTATTCCTGTAGGTAATAATTGTGTCGTATTATTTATTTAGTTATTTATTTTTTAAGACGAACGTAGTAACATTTCGTTTTATGAACGAGATGCTAACAAAATAAATTACCGATAAATTACTATTCTAACAAACGTTACTTTCTCATATCTGATGAAAATTAACAATTATTCTCTCCCCCCACTTGATGTCTTCTTCTGCAAATTAGCCTATGTCTGTTCTTTAAATTTAGTAGTGTATATGACTTTCAATATTAGTTGCTCTACAGCCAACTATATTCACTCACCTCTGGTAATATTGTTCAACGTTAATCAATGAATTTAAATAAAATCACATTTCTTTGCTAAAAAATATTTAAATAAATGAAAAATTTCAGCAATGACTTAGCAAACATTTTGTTTTTTATATTATAAAGGTGCAGGTGAATTTTATTGCTAAAGAATTAAATATATGTACATGAGAATTCTAGGTAAAAGTTCATTGTATATATGAAATAAATAATACTTTGAGACTCGAACAAAGTGCTTACTTTGATTAAAAAAATTAGACAACTCATAATTTCTTCAAATTCTTTAATCTTCCTTCAAGGGTTTTGATATCTAAGACCATCAAAAATGAAATGTTATTGAATAAGTTATCTCTTTTGATCTTTCGAATAGCTATAAAAATGAATTTAATAAATGGTTACTGCAAATCTTTGAGCCATTCGATGAAATATAACTTCTTGAAATACACAGTATACTTACTTTTTAAAAGATGTATTTCTTTTCTTTTCGGGAGAAAAATCAAAGAGCTATTTGCTAAAGTGGTACTCATAAAAATATGATCTTTACAGAATATTATAAAAAAAAGAATTTTGATGCTTTTATATCAAAGTACTTTCGAAGATAAAGGGAACATTTAAATTCATGAAACTGTGTAATCTGTTTCAAACTATTTGATAAAGAAAAAATTCTCCTGCGCTCTATAGCACATTTTATCCTACATTAAAGCTTCCTATTACTTTCAGAATATTTTACGTATAACTGGAAATGCTGCATTTACTTGAAATTCAATTATCACATAAATATTTTAAAAATTCATTATAAATAGTATTTTTTATTCGAAATAAAACCTAAAAGAAATTATTTATACTTCTCTAAAGTATTACATACTCTAAAATACTTTACAGAAATGTTAAGCAAAAGCTTTCATATAAAAATATTTTTTATTAGGTTCCGTCGAAAAATTAAATCTCTTAAAATGATTTTACATTTTTTCTTACAGCAAAAAATAAGATATTTCACTGAAGGAATACACTTAGTTAATTTTTCTGCCTGTGATTCCTTTTATCAAAATGTTTCTGTTAAAAATCAATTGAAAATTTACATTTTGGAATTTTTACATAAAGCACAGAAACATAAAAAAACTAAATTAATCTAAACATTTATCATAAAACTTATTTTGCTTTTTTTGGTAACACACAGAAATAAAAATAAAATGGAAACTTAAATTATTTTAGAAACATAATGAAATAATGCCTGAAGCTCAAATTTTCTCTCAAAATAGTAAATTTGACTGAAGAAATCACAGCATAAAAAATATGATTGTTAAGGAAAATTATAATGTATCAGACAAAATGAAAGGCTTCTCGATTTATAGTTAAACTACACTGCTGGCCATCGTAAATGCAACACCCTGAAGGAAGCATGCAAATAATATGAAATTTACAACATGCATTAGCTGAGGTGAGATATGCAAATGATTAGAATTTCAGCGCAGACGCACATCAAGCGCGCCTGTGGCGCCACCTCAAAGCGCTATTTAAGGCTTGGAGATTTCGACGGTTTCAAGTACAGCAATTGTGTTTTTCTTGCTTTTTTTTCAAAAAAACGATAAATTATGCCTCGTAGGAAACAACGATCATCTTTTGATCAAGTATCCGAGTTTGACAGAGGAAGGATAGTGGCATACCGAGATTGTGGGTTATCTTTCAGGGAAATCGGTCGTCGTATTGGACGAAACCAAACAACTGTGATGCGGATATGTGATCGTTGGGTGCAGGAGGGTACGACGGACAGACGTGATCGACCGCATCGACCGCAGTGCACCACGTCACGTGATGACAGGCAGATTGTACGCATGGCAGTGACGGACCGCTCAGTCACATCACGAACCATATCACAGCAGATTCAGTCTGTAACGCATCATCCAGTGTCTGCGCGTACCATTCGACGTCGTTTACAGCAGAATGGTCTGTCCGCAAGACGTCCGTTGCTTTGTCTACCTCTGACGCGGAACCACAGACGTCTCCGCCGCCAATGGTGCGATGAAAGAAGGATGTGGACGACAGAATGGAATGAAATTCTCTTTACTGACGAGTCACGCTTCTGTATGCAACACCACGACGGTCGGATTCGAGTCTGGAGACACCGTGGAGAGAGGATGCTGAACAGCTGCATTATGCACCGTCACACTGGTCCTGCACCGGGTATTATGGTATGGGGCGGTATCGGATATCTCTCTCGCACTCCTCTAGTACGCATTGCCGGTACTTTAACCAGCCAGCGCTACATCTCCGAGGTGTTGGAGCCAGTTGTCCTTTCTTACCTTCAGGGCTTGCCAACAGCCATATTTCAGCAGGATAATGCACGGCCACACGTGGCACGCATTGTCCAAGGGTTCTTCGTCAATCACCAGATTGAATTGCTTCCCTGGCCGGCGCGCTCTCCGGATCTTTCGCCGATAGAAAACATGTGGTCCATGGTTGCTCAACGACTGACCCAGAGTTCATCCCCAGCTGTCACACCAGATCAACTTTGGCAACGTGTGGAAGCTGCTTGGTCTGCTGTACCCCAAGAACACATTCAAAGTCTCTTTGAATCAATGCCGAGGCGTGTGGCAGCTGTGATCTCCAACAACGGCGGCTACTCTGGGTACTGATTTTGGCAGGAACCACGCTTCATAGAATGCTGTAAATTTAATCATTTGTTACTTGGTCAACATGTTATCTACACAATAAATTTTGTTGTGATATCTCTTGTTTTTCTTGGTGTTGCAATTTGGGTGGCCAGCAGTGTATTTCTTTTTAACTATTATTTTTGTAAATTTCTATTAAACACCATTTCTTGTAGAAATTTCCTAGACTCACTAGCTTTATGCATTTTTTTTATCTGGATCATTAGTATATGAAAGAATAATATATTTATCTATATTACCACACACCACCATTAATATAGTGTCCTAAACACTTTACATGTCGGATTATTTTTCACATTTATTAAATTTTAATAAATCGTCAATTATACGAAATACTTTAAGTAACAATATCACCAACGATATATAGTTCTACCAAAAATTTAACCCTTGTGACGGAACGGAACTCATAATTATAAACCTAAGGAACTTTTAAGTTACTTATAAGTTTTTGTCTCTGGCTGGAACTAAGGCTACATAAATATATATTTTGATAAGCATTGAATTTGCATACAGTTATACATCTGAGAAAAATGATAATGCGATTGCAAAATATCCAATTAATAAAATATAATAATATTTTTTCACAGTCTCAAAATTATCGCATTTCATAATCATGCTGTTACGTTTAATTTTGATTAAAAACTGATATATTGTAATTGAAAAATATATATAGGACACAAATTATTTCCATATATGGCTTAATGTTTTCTATATGTATTTACTCAAATTTAATTTTTTCTATGTACATTCCCTAACGATCCATATACATAATACTTTAACTGAAATTCGATGAAAATGTGCATTTTTGTGTGTGCTGAATTGAAAAACGAATTCAACAAGTCTCACTGTACCATAGAAAATGCGATGGTGATTTTTACGTATTGTTTGCCTGCACAAAAAGTGACACAATTCAAAAGAAATGTAATTTTGTTATTATTTAGCAGGTAGATCTAGTAGTTTTTTTCTTTATCTGTGTCATGTACTTGCCCTGCAGTTATTTACACTTAAGGAGACATTTCATGTAGCTGAATAGTACATAGCACGGATATTAGAATTACATACCTTACCTGGTAAGAATCACAAAGACAACGTTAATTGCAAAAACGACATATTACTTTCGTGAGTATTATGTTGTCGTTGAGCAGAGATATTAAAAATTAAAATTTTAGTAGAGATTACATTGTGATCGTAAAACTTACCTTTCTTTCGCAAAAACCTAAGCTCGTTTTTGCACTCACTCCAATAAATGAACAAATCAGATAAACTTTAATGTAGTTTAGTTAAGGTAAAAAAAGCAATTAGAACGGTAGATGGTAGCATAGCAAGAAAACACACGGCTTCTGCACCGGAGACAAAAGTATTAAGTGACGCAAAAAGGTGTTGTCCCAACAACAGAGTAAGCGCAAAAGTTGTCTTTGTTGTTGGGAACAGAATAAGCCAACTTTGCGATAGGAGCAAGGAAGAATCGCCAAATATATCAATAACTAGCTGAAGTACCCGTTCTTCGCACGGGAATGAATGGACTTTTTTATATTACGATTTGTGGTGATTACTATTCATTGTAATAAAGAGATATAGCAAAATGGATATCGCATTATATTGTGTTCAATAACCATGCATACCGAATTTCAAGGCAATCGTTTGTACGGCGCAGAAGTCCATGCGGCGTAGCGCAATCTAGTGGCGAGTTTTAGCAAAACGGATACGGCGAAAATATTTTCGCATTCAGATATCGATGAATACGAAATTTCAGGGCGATCGGCTGGACAGCCCCGAAGTTCATGTGTTGACGCGACATCTAACGCGAAACTCTTCCCCGTGTACAAATATCTATGTATACCTATTTTCATAGCGGTCGGTTGCACAGTCAAGAAGTGATACACTGCAGCGCCATCTAGTGGTTAATTAAAGTAATGATTTGCTACAGTGCCGTCAAGTGGCCAGTTATAGCAAAATGGATAACGCCAAAACATTCTCATTGTTCAAATAGCTATGTATACTGATTTTCATAGCGACCGTTTGAATGGTCAAGAATTTATCCGGCTGCAGCGTCATCTAGTGGAGAGTTAAAATAATAATGCATTGCAGTGCCATCTAGTGGTGAGTAACATCAAAAGGAACACAGTTAGAATATATTCTTCGTGCTGAAATGTGTAAGTATAAGAAATTGTATGCCGATCGGTATAGAAGTTGATGCGTTGCAGCGCCATTTAGCGGAAAGTTACAGCAAAATGGATACTGAAAAATATTCTCCGTGCTCTAATATCCGCGTGTACCAAATTTCATCGAAATCGGTTGGACGATATTCGCATAGTAAACGGCTAAACGGAATAGAATTTGACGTTCTGCTGCGCCACCTGGTGGCAAGTCAGAGGAAAACGGATAGCATAAAAAGCTTCTCAATTATAAAAGACTTAGGTGAACCAAATTTCATCGTGCAACGGTGCTCAACGGTGCTGGAGTTTTTCAACCTCATAAACACATACCAACATTCATTTTTATCTATAACCAGTGTTATTATATATACCAGTCTCAAATAAAATACAGTTTCAAATCTAAGCCTCGCCAAAGTGCCAACATACGCCATTTTGCAAGAGTTTTTTCAGGGAATCATTCGAAGCATTGACTTAGCAGCAATCAATATGGGAAATGGTTCGACCGCCAAAGAGTAGCACGCATTTATTTGAAAATTGGAATCCCTTAATACAGCCGATTTTTTTTTAAAATTATCAACTATAATGTGTTTTATTCATCGTTACTCCGATGTACTAAATGAGAAGATTTCAATTTTCTGAAATTTGGCGGAATTCCCCCAACTTAAATCAATATACTAAATTGGCGAGAATTCTGAAGTTAGATCGCTTGAAATCCCTTAATAACTGCATTATTTCTTCACGGATCATTAAAATTTAACTCTGTATTCTAATAAAACCTTTGCACTTGTTTTCAAAAATCTATTTCCTTAAGCTTTCAATAAATTGCGCCAAGCCGAAAACTGTCCAAACCGCTAGAACTCACTTTCTCAAAATCGGCATTTGAGCCATTTTATTCTTTCGCCAAACTAAAAAAATTTACATATTAGCCTCGGAAATCTTGAATTCTTATTGTTTTGCGTATAAAACATTTCATTCCTACTCCGATTTCCCATGTACACGATATTATAATAAAAAATTAATAATCTTAGAAATATAAACTAACAAAAAAAATCATTATTATTCTTTAACGGGTGGACTTTCAAAGTTTTAAAGTGGACTATGATTTATTCTATATTATTTTACATATCTGTGCAAAATTTCAGGTTGATATGTCCATTTTTGTGGATTTGTATACAACTCAAATCCACAAACAAACAAACAGAATTTCATTTTTGTTTGTAAGATTTGTAAAAATCCAGTTAGCAGTTAGAGATCATACAATGGTACAACCTAAAAAGTGTTGTGTTGAATTTAAAAAATAAAATGTTTGGTTAAACAATTTGATAGTTCTGTTTTGCTGAGTTGACAAAAGTTTGAGTCAACCAAATCGATTTCACAAAATGACATTTAAAATTAACAAAACTTTTGGTTAAAATTAGGACCAATCAGCATCTTTCAACAATCAATTTACGCATTTTTTTAAAAAACAGTTTTTTTAAACACAGTTAGACGCATCACAGTTTTTTTAAAAAACAGTTAGAAACGTCGTTATATTAATACGTTGAACTATGGGTTATATCAAATTTATTTCATCTTGGACACTGTTCGGTTCTATGTCTAGTCGTCTTTTTCCAGGGGTCTTTCCGACCCCTGTGTGTGTTTTGTGCCCTCAAGTGTTCTTCACCGATGTACAGGTTTAACTCCTTTGGCAATGTTTTTTGCAAGTCAAGCTGGCTAATTCTACCATGCCAGGGATATTCAGAAGTACAAAGTCGTTTGCTTGAATGAAGCTAGAAACCCCAGACCACCCCCAACAACAGCAAATACAAGCTATACTAATCGATTGAGGGTTTACTGAATTAGTCGAAAGTTTTTGAAAGTCGAATTTCATTACACATTTGTTTTAATGGTTTTATCTTTACCCACAAAGCTTAAAATAACACAATTTTGGATTTGCCAGACAAAGTAAAGCGTCAGAATCCCGTCTTCCTGAGAGAATAAAATAAATAGTATATATTCAAAATCGATATCTAAGATAACGAAATACTTATTAGATTTAATAATAGACGGCTGAAGTGTTTGCACTACTATACTCGGGGCAAACCTTACCTGATAGCGGAGGAGAAGGCTCGAGGAGCCTTTTCACTACTCTCCGGATGTATCGCTCTGACACTCGTTTCTCTTTCCAATTATTTGGCTGTCAATGTCACAAAGCAACCCAATCGCAAGGCAAATCCGCAGTTCTGATTTCCGCCAACACAAAAGAGGTCTATCGTTGGTCAATCGTCTGGGAAGGCGTTACATCTAACTTCTGACTTAATTTCGTAATCCCTTTAATTATTGAATTCAAACAAGACAAATATGCAATTATTTTATAACATACACTTTATTGTAGCACTTAATAGTTGATAAATGTCTTAGTTTTGTAATAAGCAGGGCAAACAAAAAGAACTATTTGAAAGCGGCGGAATCACAGGGTCCATAGCTTTATCTCCACTATCAGGTTAAGTTTGGCCTGAGTATACATACTTCATTATTTTTGCGAGTATCTCGAATAATCTGTTTTATTTTTTTATTTGGATTTCAGATCACGATTATTTGCAAGCTTCTCCCAAAAAGTGACCCTTGCTGCTTAATGTCTTGTTAAAATAAAAGCTGTTTCGTGCTTTCTCATGGTTCAAATATTTTTCGTGATTTGTTGTGATTATAATTAGTATTAAATCTCAAACTATACACCGAAACAAATAATGATTTATCAAAAATGTCCGAACGGGCAATACAAACGCGAAAGCAGCGCAAAAAAGTAGCATGCAATAAGTTTGCTTAATAGAATTTATGGTATTATTATTAACAAGAGATTTAGGGCAGCAGTTGTATTTAAGTAACACTACTCTGAATATACTAAATATTTTTCAGATTCTTACAAAGTATTTTTAGTTTAATAAATTTATCTAATTATGTATTCAGTATACCTAAACAATGTTTTTCGTGTGCGTACCTATGCATATTTCGACCTCACAAGAAGCGCTTCTTTTACTGACATATATTGGTTGTTTTCATGTAAAAATGGTAAATATTCACCCTAATGATGACATTAAATTATTTTGGGTGTGACTGCATAATAGAAAAATACACTTCTAATGAATCTAAAATAATCTGATTGTCTTGCTAGTGCGGGGGAAAAAAAAACTTAGGTTGAACTTGATAAAATTAAACTACTAGATGTATAAAAAAATGTAAATTAAATAAAAATATACATTTTGATGAACAGATAATTAATTAGTTTTCATTTTTACATTCTAAGCTTTGAACCAACTATTTGTGGTTTTAAAAAGTACAGTAAACAAAATAATTTTGTTAATTTTCACCAAATAAATCATTTATACAAATAGTTTGGTTAAATTAACCAAAAAGTTGTTTATTTTAACAAAATTCGTTTGTTAAACTGACAAAATGCTGTGAGTAAATGTTGTCAATAAGTCTAGAAATGTTATTGAAGCCACTGTGGAAAAATAATAGGGAGAATTAACAAACCCACGACATAGAAAGAAAAAAATAGCATTTTAACGGAAAAAGCCAAGTCAATTATAAAACAAAATTAAGACAGCAAAACGGCCCAATAGATAAGAAATTAAAAATGGCACTGAGTGTTAAACAGAATAGGGAAATGAAAATCAGAGCTACTTAAAAATATGTGATGAACTGCATCAGAAGTATTAGAACCGAGCAATACAGTTTTGCATAATTTTTTCCTTACTATGCATGTATGTAAGAAAATAAAGACGTCACATAAAATTTATAATGCAAATTAGTAATAAATTTACAATGCTATATAGAATGGCATGGGACATAACTAGCATGTGAATTCGCATGAAAAATATTTTGAAGAACATAAATTAGCAGTTTTGTGAATGTCACAGAAAATATACTAAAACACAGAATATATTTATCAGTAGCTAAGAAAAATTTCTTCAAACGGATTATCAAATGCGAAATTGGAATTACTAAAATTGACACTATTCTGCAAAAGATCGCCGTAGTAAAATAGTAAAAAAAAATGTTCCTTGCTATAAAGAAAACATATTTCTAACGATCGCAGCATAAAGATTTTTAATGATCTCCTTAGATTCTGTATCCATGGAAACTGAGCTTTGTAAAATATTTTCGAGATCATCTAATGGAGTTTAAGGAAGTTATAGACGGATGGGTATATGCTTTAGCTTTTAGCAAAGAAATATCAAGAAGCATTAAGCTACGACAACGCGGCGTCCCCCAGGCGACAGAAAAGAGAAAAAAATATCTCGAAATGTACAGATGTATTTGATATCTACTATACTTAATGCGAATTATGTGAAAATCTGTGTATAAATCTAGGGAAAAAGAGGAAAGAAAAAAGATTATTATTCTTTGTTTGGTTTTTAAAATAATTGGCTCGAACGTTCATGAGTTCAGTTTGATTTGGATATATATTTAAAATATTCAAATATAATTAGATCTATTATAAAGGAGGGGTAAATAAATATTGTTTAATTTTAATATAAACGATATATACATTATGAAAGAATACAATCCAAGTACTATCGGATCTAAGGATTGTCCGTGTCAATACTTAAAGTACGATATTTGCCAAAAAAAAAGTACGAAATTGCTAAAAATTAATCTGAAATATTAATATAAGAATTAATGTTACTACAAATCGGGGTTATTCCATTAATTCTTAATAACTTAAATTGAATAGATTATATGCATAAAAGCTATGTTTGATGAAAAATACCTAAAACAATGCTAACGATTTCAAATTAGAATAAGTGTAATAAATGAGGGAATCTTCTGTAATTGATGGAAGCTTATTTTATAATTTTTTTCTTATAAATTTTAAAATGAATTTTGATACCTCAATGTATTTTTACCAAAAAAATTAGATCAGAGTTTGAAACAATAAACATAAATCCTACCTGTCATTTTTATCTTCCATGTTGGGGTTTGCAGATGAATTTGATGAGCTGAGGAGCTTTAAGTATATTTTATATGACTTTTCGAAAATTTTACGTGGCGAAAGGGAGTAGATTTTTGCCATAACATCATTGGTACGTGGGGTGATAAACTTCCCCGTGAGCAGATGATTAAACGGTGTATTAACTTGAAAAATGCATATCACGAATACTAATCATCATATAAAGTGCACGAAACTTTTGCTATGCATTATTAATTGGTTTGCCAATGTTAAAATGTATTTGTTACACCCCAAAATATTAGCTTTATCCATCACATACTTTCATATTTAAATTTCTACGTTTAATTTATCGATATTTCATGTACTTATCAATGAGATTCTTCTTCATGTTTTATCAAGTTACTAAAGGCGGTTTTAGTCTATTTCACTGCATTAGTACAATTAATACAACATATTTAATCAAAATAAATTTGATGCCTTCTGAGATACAGGTAGTATGGTAACACGGGGAAATTAAAAGAAATTACACTTTGAACTTGAGACTGTGTAATTTGATAGCCTGCATCTAAATTGATAATACAATACGATTAATTAAAATATAAAATTTTGATAACAGAACAAAAATATCACAAATATAGTATTTATAAATGTTTCATTTTACGCTGGGAAAATCGCTAACGAAGTGAGTTTTTTCCTTCTTTTCTTCACACTGGTAGAAAAAAAGTATAAAATCCAAATAACATTTCGAAATGATGCTTTAACAAATATGATGGATCACTTTTTCGTATCACTGCAGTAAAAGACTTGCTTCAAAGTATTTAAAAGAAAATAACTTTAACTGAAAATTAATTTCATTAAAATTTTCTACTATCATGTGTCTTTTGGAGTCTTTCCATTTTCGTTTAAAATCTTTATAATAAAAGATACGGGGATGAATCAGTAATCAGAAATCAGAGCATTTTCCATATTTGATTGCTTTAGATGGGTTTACGAGGTCTACAACCTTAAGTTCCGAATGAAAATAATTTTTTTAACACAATTCCTTGCTTATTTTTCAATGCTTTAAACTAGAAACATAATTAGTGATTTTGGCTAATCTATGTGCCGTGAAAACCATCAAAGAATTCCGTCATTCAAAAGTACTTTTCATTGATGGAAGTTTCAACAGTAATTTAAAAAATGTTTTCAGTTGTGGTTTCTGTCATATATCTGGTAATATTCTGGCTCTACATTTATAAAAACTGAGCTGATTTGGCTCGGTTGAAAGGGTTTCACATATCTGAATCTTTATTCAAATTTATATTTTCAAATATGTAAAGAAATAATCAAAATTTTTGACAAATGGATTTTAGAGATTTCTATAGTCACATTTGATCTTCTTTCTTGGTGCAATAGATTATCGATTAGAGAAAATAATGTTGTTTTATTCACATTTTCCAAAAGTTTCGAAAAATCCTAATTATGGTTTTAAAAAATTAATTAATTTTTAAAGCAACTGTCGCATAAAAAATACCAACAAAAATGCCGTTGGTTTGAACTGATATTTAGAATTTGCACAAAATATCGAATTGTTTTTTTTTTTTTTTTTTTGTCACATAATAAGCTCAATAAGTTTGTTACAGTAAATAACTATAGCAAACTTGAAAAACTTCATATTCATTCATGACATTTTATTGAAAGCAATCAATGAAGTATAAATTTCAAGACTCGTTGTTTAATAACCTTAACCTAAGACCTCTTTAAAGTGGCTTTCAAAGCAACTGCTTGCATCTCACCCAAAACATGTTTACTTAGGAAACAAATAGTTCAACTTCAGCAAGATACCTATGTTTCTAGCGAATTTTTTAACTTTTCTTTTTCCTAGACAGTGAATGCATATTTTGCGAAGAAAACATATAGATTTATCGCTTTAAAAACTTCCAAAGATTTCTGTTTGAAAACAAATAGTACATTGCTATCTATCCCATGTGAGAATTCTTTCAAAAAATGTCTCAATACTTCCATAAATCTGGAAAAGTATATGTCTCCCGTCAGTGACTGAGAGCTATGCATCATTTTTTATGCAAAAATAACTTGACAATCCTTATAACTTTCCGCAAACAGGGTATGCATATTTCATTTGTAAAATGTCTCAAATCAAATATTCAAATATTGGAACTACACTCTGATTTTAGCTCACATATATTACCGAATATGTGTTTGGATAGAGTTTCCATGGAAACATCCATTTCCAATGAGACCGTTAAGTTGCTGATCATAAGAAGCAAGCTTTGAAGAACACGAGAGAATCAAAATGTATTTTCATTCCTCACTGAAAAAAAAATCTAGAGTATTAAAAGGAAGTGTATTGATCGCCGACAAATGAAAATCTAGTTCTTACGATGTTTCGGAATTAAGAAATTCAGGAACATCATCATTTTAGAAACAAAAATTTTATACACTAAAAACTTTAATTAATAGATTATTTAAAATTATTTTACTTCTGTGATGCTTTTATACCTTTTCAGAGTACATCCAAGGCTGTATATTTAGAACATATTCGCGGCACTGTTCAATTAATTTTTATAATAGTTAAACTAAAATTATACTTTAAAGTCCCTCAATTTGAATTTATGCTCTGAATAAATTAAGTTTACGGAAAAACTGAAACTTTTAAGCTGATAAACTGCAACAGTTTTGATTTACTTTTTTTATGTAATGTGGCATTTTCTCTTTAAATGTGTGTCATATTGATTCTCAAAGAAAGTGTCAAGATGTATTGTTCCACCTATTTTCACGTAATAATATATAGATTTATAAAATATAAAGTTTCTGAAATTTTTAATCAATTTTCCTGTTTTAAAGCTTGCAGATAAACAAGCCGAGCTGTGCATAGATGCATTATCATTTGGAAACTTCATCACTTTACTCTATATTGAAATAATATATCATGTATGGGATAACTGAGGCTCAAGGAAATGAAAAAGAAAAATTTAAAAAAATATTATTGATCGGTACTGAAAACTTAAAATTTAGTCCGAAATAAATATCTAGATGGTCCCTCAAAATGCAAAAATATCCTATGGAAAAATTTGAGCATTAAACTAGAGGTTTAAACAGGGTTTTGAGTTAGTAGGGTTATGTTAAGTACTTTAACATCCAGGAATTCAGAGTTATATAATACTTACTGCATACGTGAACAAATTAGCTTTCACAAATTGTTAAAATTGTTTTATCCAGTTGCTATGCATAATTAATAGTTTCTGGCTCAAGGGTAGCAATTGGAATATTTTTCTATTTTATGTCATACATGTTTAATTATTTTTGGAATAATGGCGTCCATATTTTTTAATGTTTGCGTTTGTGTTAAGTGTTTGTAAAGAGGGGGGTCGGACAGATCAGGGATCCTGCCCCAGAAACATTATATTTTAGTGTTCAACCACTTCTAATTTATAATATTATGTGCAATAATATACATTTTTCCTGGGAGCTAGGAAAAATGTATAATCGTTTCAATCTCCCAATGTATGTTCCTTTCAATTTTTTATTATTGTCGTTTGAAATAATTCGAATTTGAAAATTCTAGTCAAATGACTGATATTTCCAAATTTTACCGAATTTTTCTGACAATTAGCGTGTTTGTGCGCAGTCTCGTTCAAGAGAAAATAGCAGAAAAGTATGTTTCGAAATTACCCAGTGAGCTACATGTTGATGATCCTTCATAGTACTTCTATTACATATATAGAACTGTATCCTCGAAATATATGAAAAATAAAAAAAATGGTACAAAGTGATAAATCGTAATAAATGAAAAAGATATATATATATATCAGTAAACACAATTCCACAAGTCTATGAAAAGCGGGTAATACAAGATATTTATAAAGTTTTAGTATAATACAATAGTATGCCCTTTGTGAATATAAATATCGGACAAGAGAAAAAAAAATCTGAGATAATATTCAAGTCTGTGCAATCATGTTGCATTCAAATTCTCTGGAAACTTTCTTCTTTTAATGAAAACTTTGATTCCACATTTCTTTCCATGTCTTTCTCTAAAATTCTCCGGAATACGGACGTTGTATACAAAATTCTGTGGGAAAAAGATTAGATTCTTGTTTATTCTACGATCTTACAAATTCCTGATTTCTGCTTGCGTTCAAAGTTTTGCTGATTCTGCAACCGCAATTTCCTGAATGCTGGACGCCGGTGAATTGTTTCTTTTTGATCTAACGCCTGCTGTTTCTTGATTGCAAGGGTTGGTTTTTTACGTATGTGAGCAGAATTGTGCTTTTCCACTATTCTAAATAAGCAAACAATGATTTTGTATATTTTATCCTTAAACAATATGTTGAATGCTGAATATATTTTCAAAGAAATGTCT
Source organism: Cheiracanthium punctorium (assembly GCA_038373885.1). Taxonomy (NCBI): domain Eukaryota; kingdom Metazoa; phylum Arthropoda; class Arachnida; order Araneae; family Cheiracanthiidae; genus Cheiracanthium; species Cheiracanthium punctorium. Next base: position 535,917 of record JAWZYV010015837.1, on the reverse strand, counting down.
TTCTGTATGGGTTTGTTCCGCTAGTGTTTTATGTTGTTTAAAAAATAAAATATTTATTTGATTCATAGAATGGGATATAAAAATTACAAAACAATATTTCAAAATGATAGAGTTAATTGATATTCTTTAAAATTTATATATATTTTTTATAAACAGCAAGTGCGGAACTTGATTTATGTCATTAGTAAAGTGCTGTTATTTCACTGTCAGGTCGAATAATAAATTTTCCCAAAATATCATTTATGATCAAATATTGGTTATCATGAAGGAAAGTCTTTGTTATTTAAAGAAGAATTGCTTATAAAAATTATGCAAATGAAAATATTTATTGATGCTACTGGATAATTATATCAAATCATCAACACTGAAGTAATAGAGTAACATCGCTAATAATTTCTCAAATTTAGAATCAGTCGAAAGTTTGAATGTATCAATATATTAATCTGTGTCTGGTTCTATACTAAGGATAATTTTTTTTTAAAAAGTAACTAACAATTAATAAATATTTCATTTTCATAAAAGTATTTCGAAAACCTTAAAAAAATATTGTGTGTCTAATGCAAAGAGCATAAGATCTCCGACAACCAAATTTATCAATCATACAAAGGTAACACAATAATCCATTCATATTACAGGTTATATTAAATATGGAGTTGTCTACATAAAACAGTTTTTAGCACAATCTTGCATTTCAGTTTGCGCTTTTATCTGCATTGTATGCCCTTATCTACTTCTGTGTGGTTAATCATTGAAAATGAGAAAATTTTCAAATTGCACTATATTGATATCGGAAATGCTTTTATCGTGGACGCGCAACGGCGGACAATCGTAATACGATGTGCGAACGCCTAAGGGTTGGGTACCTATAGAATAGAAGCCTAGTCTATATCTTAAATACTCTATATCACAGGTTCTTAAACTGTGGACCACTTACCCCTGAAGATCCTCGTAGCCAGTGGCGGCTCTTCCATTTGAGCATGAGAACGTGACCCCCCCCCCCAAAAGGAAAAAATAAATAAACACATTAACAAATTAAATTTAAAACAAATATTAAGCACACTTGCAGATTTTTGAGAATTTAAAACGTAAGTTTTACTCTTTATTCCCTCTCCCCTCCACTATTATAAAATGCGCTTATTGTAGCTAACGTACTGTACTGTAGGTTACTACAGCACAGTCTTTAATCAATCGCACGTGCGAACGGAGAACTTTCCTTGTGAACCTCTCTTTTGGATCAGTAGCCGAGACAGCTGGGCAGAAGTACGGCGCTGCTGATATCATTCCCTTCGCACATTTTCACTGTGCACACAGGGCCATTTTTTGAGTTATCTCTTCTAGATTTTCCTCTGTTTGGTTAGTTATTTAATTTTCTTATTTTCTTATTTCTATCCTGTTCCACTTCATTATTTTTTTACAAACCAGTGCAAATAATTAAGATGGGAGTAAAAGGCGTGTATCGGAACTAAAGCAATGACATTTTTTAATATTATGCTTTGAAAAAAATTGAAATAAAATGAATCAAGACAACACATTTGCTGAAACTTATCTTGCTGACAAATGTAAGACACAAGATGGCTTGTTTTCTTTCAGTTGCTTGCATTGTTTTCCTTTAACTGCTGGAAACGCAAATACATTTTAACTTCTAAAGGTAAGTCGTGTCTGCATATATTTAATTTTCGAAATTTTTTTAGTGAACCTTCATTTAAATAACTGCTCTTGGCGGCTCGTGGATTGCGAGGTAGTCTACAAAATCATAAAAATTGTTGTAAGTATATCAAGAAGACGATGGAAAGCCATGAAGCAGGCAGCAGTAAAGAAATATTTTAACGAAATAATTGAAACCTGAAGCTATTATTATGTTCTGTAATTGTTACATAATTTCTCTAACTTTTCGTATCAAAAAATTAAAAAAATACTTAATATTTACATCATTACTTACAGAAGTCGACTATTTTTTTTTATTATGTATCCGTATTTTCATTGACGTGGTCTTAACATTTTTACCAATATTCAATATAACATGCTGAAAGAAACTAAGTTTCAAGACCAGCGTAAAATACCTAAGGTTGGTAAGAGGGTCCGTTAAAAAAATCAAGAGGAGGTCCTTGGCCTGCGTAAGTTCAAGAACCCCTGATCTATAGGATAACAAGCTTTAATTTTTTACCAGTGTTTTTAGGATAGTGGGAAAACAGACGAAGAAAATTCGATTTCTTTTTTCGAAGAAATTATTTTGACAGAACTGAAATACAGTTTGCAAAATGCGCCATATAGATTAAAAATAATAAAATATACACACAGATGCAAATTCAATCTTACCTTATTATATTTATTTAATTTCACACATTTCCTATTGTAGTTTAAATTCAAATATAATGTGTTTTTTTAACATTCTCATTTTTACCAATCAAATCAGATCTGCAAAACTTGAATTTCTCTTCTTTATTTATTTTTTTTTTGAAATAATTATTAGTGCTTGGCATAACTTAAATGATAAATTTTTTTTCGCCATTAAGTTAAATTTTAAAAGAACGTTTAAATTATTTACAGAATATATTATTTATAGAATTTATTTATAGAATTTATTTAGCATTAATGGAGTAATGTTAAATAAAGAGATATATACTAATATTGCTACTAAAATTTTTATTTGGTTTTAACAAGGAGAGACGAGTTGAAAACATATTGTTAAGTATTGTTACTTAATTATAATATATTAATGCAATAAAAATATTTTCGTACGTTTAATATTTTTTACCAATCATTTTTACTTATGCATTTCATTTCTCATAACATAGAAATAATTCTTAGCTAATCTTAACTATAAATGGATGTTTCCTAGTAAATGATTTTTAAAATTTCGATATTTTAAAAGTTAGAAAAAATGCTTTTTTTAACCTGCATTGAGTTTATCTAATAGTTTAGGAAATCTAGTTTGTAACTGCATTTAACAAGTAAATTCAAATCCATGCTCTTATCGATATTCTTCCAAAACGGGAGCAGCTAGACAAGCAGGAAAAGTAAATAAACAAGATTTGACCTTTTTATCTAATCGTTCTTTTACATCTATTTTTTTTCTAATATCTGCGTCTCATATGAACGAAGCTACAGCCAATAGGAAGCAATTAAATAACCGAAGAAAATAACGCAAGGTCGCCAGGCGCTAGCAACAGTGAACGACGTGACTTCATCAGGGTTAAAAGTCACCCACGTGACAGATCCATGGCTGAAAACGCCAACAAAAGTATTCCTTTTTAACTTCGTCCTGTAACAGCTGTTGAGACAGTGCCAATTTTTTCTGTTATCTGCGTATTAAAACCATTGGGCTTGCCTCTCGCACGTCTTGTGGTAAGTTTTAATGTTTTAGATTTGCACCGTATGCACGTAAATATACTGTCATGTACTACTTTATGCTTCGCTAGTCCCTCTTTATAAAAATGTAGTGTTTTCCGCTTCTGCAGAACTCATTAATAATAAGACGAAGGCGTGTATGTTTCAAATACTTCACATACAAAATGTAACCCATGGAGATTTTTAGTGTTTTAAAATCTGCTTGAAAATTTGCCAAATCTATATATGGCAGAGAACTCATTACTATAATAATATCATACTTTAGTTTTCAAAATGTGATTTTATTCACTATTAGTTTTAAAACATAATATTAGTATTCTAAGGCGACTATGTTTGCAATTCAAATATTCAAAGGTATTTGATTTATTTTTGAAATTATAAAGCAATGCATTTATTGGTAAATTTCTAGTTTTTATCATGAGTGTTTTTCGTGCATCTCTAATCCAAATGAAATTCAAGTGGAAATTTAACTTTAAACTGTTATAAACATTAAATTTAAATCTTTGAAATACCATAATATGTATACGCGAAATGAAATTCGTATTTTATTTTAAATGTCTGGTTGCACTTTTTGTGAAAAAAAAAAAAAAAAAAAAAAAAAACCTGTATATTTAAAAATTTTTTGGAGTAGAATAATCATTCAAATTAATGCCTGCAGTTTTTTCTTTTTTCTAAAATATACAAAACATTATAAATAAGAAAGTTTCAAGTCAGAATATCTGATTGATTAATTGATGTGTATTTCGTCAAGGACAGGTAATTGTTCGGGCGGTATTAGATATAATGTTCGCTATAACATAATGGCGGTTTTTAACTTTTCTTGGTATCTCTTGGTGATTTTTAACTTTTCTTGGCATTTTCTTAGGAATATCATACCAAATCATATTTCACTGTTTCAGTTGCAAATCTAATTTTTCTGAATGTTTGAATTTTCTATTAGTATTATATCTATTTTCTATTGAAGTTTCTATTAGAAACTTTCTATTAATGAAACAGTAACAAGAAGCTCGATGTAATTTTACTTCATACCGATTGAAAGTCAGATTTCAGATCTAAAAGTTCTCTAGAGATACTTTTATGGTTCTGTGCGTCACAGAAAAAAAAGCAAAAAAAAAAAAAAAAAAAAACACGTTATCTTGAAATACATTTTTTTGAGGGAGGAGGGGGAGAATTAAGGGGCCCGGAAAGTAATACCTTTTTTACATGAAATTAAAATAAATAAAATTTCAACAAGTTTCTAATGACAAACGAAGTATGCAAAACGTTAGTTTTCGTGTTTGCTAAGTATTGAATAATGAATTAAAAAATATATATCTTTTTTCTTTCAAAAATTATAGTCTGACTCCTTTTTATTCATGCCTACCTTCCTTGGGAGACGAATTTTGCAATATCATGAAAATTCTTTTTAGGTATAAGTGAGTCTTGTATTTAACAGAAATAGTTTTATGGCTAAATCTTTTTTTTCTGAGGCAGAAAGAGATATGTCAAGAGAACGTCTTGTCTACGTAACTTGCATAGGTCACGAATTTTTGAAAATGCTGTCTAATGGATCACCTATGTTAAAAAACTCACATACATGCTTAAAACAGTATTTTTACTTTCAGTAATTTTTGCTAAGTGAAGTATTGACCAGGTGTCGATCCAGAGGAAAAGTGTTCTGGAAAAAGGAAGAGGAAAAGTGTTTTACGGTTTCTTCACAAAATTCATTCGATTAAAACGGTCCCTTCACAAAAATGCATTCGATTAAAACGACCCTTCATTGGCATTTTTTCTACTTTTTAATCTGTTTTATCAATTATTTAAGAAAAATGTACTTTTTATTAAAAATTGGTATGAAAATTCACAAAAATAAGTGTTGAAATTCACAAAATTAAGTATTGAAATCCACAAAAATACAATACTACATTCTAAAAGAAAGAGTTTAGGATAATATTATGAGGGTATTAAAATTGTATCGCATTATTTTTCCTATTGATACATTTCAGTACCGTATAATTTGCGTAAAATTGAGTTTTGTTACTAAATTTTTTTGAATGAAAACTGGCATGAAGAAACATGGTATCAGGGAGAATATTTATCACATCATGGTTAGCATTGCCATTGTTATTGTTATCTATTAAAATTAGGAAATAAGAGAGTAATTGAAGATCTTTAGTCTAAATATTTCAGTGATCTTCATATGAGTGAATTGTCAAGTATGTATATTATACTTAACTGGAATGCTTGTTACTCTTGTCTGTTTTTTAACAAATTGAAAATCTCTTTCAACATTAAAATATCGGTGACTCGCGATTTCTAAAAAATTGTGCAGAGTTACGATATGTTTAATTTGAAAGGTTGGTTTTCACTTCTGCCACTGGAGTTTTTGTATACAGTGTCACTCTAAAAAGTTATCATTTTAAATTAAAAAAATAAATCAACGTTCCTTTTCAAAACGTAGACATGAAATGGAACTGCATGATATAGAATTATTTTTTCTATTTTTTTCTAAATTCAATAATTTAAAAAATACCGCATTGCATAAGCCTAAAGTTTTCAAAATTATGGGGGGGCGGGCCCCACAACCACATATATTCACGTCAGTGGCGTAGATAGGGGGGTGATAACCCCCCATGAGGAATTTTTAACCATATAAAATGTATATTCTTCCTCCCTTATACACCCGTATCGTATACATATATGTGAGTTGCAGAAGTCGTAACCCCCCTCCCATGAAATATTTCTGGCTACGCCACTGATTTACTTACATATAACTTACTCATAGCTGCCAACTATTACGGAATATAATTAACTACTTTTTATACATTATTTTTCGGCTTAAAATATAGCAAAATTTTTGTGCTGCGCGCGAACTGGTTGCTATTTTGAAAAAAATAGTTAAAAAATATACTGTTTACAAAAAGTGGTTAATTATATTCCGTAATATTTGGCAGCTATGACTTAATATATATAAGTGTAAATTATTGGAGGCACTCAAGCTCTATGGGTCCATAGAATTCTACACCTATGTAAGGTAAGTATCCATCTATCATGTTATAAGTTAAAAATAGAAGCAAAGTAAAAGATCTGAAGGAGGGGGGAAAAACATTTTCAATGAGATAGTGCATTTTAGACACATCTGAATTTTTCTTCATTTCATACTTTACATTGCATAATCTGATTTTAATTAACTAGAGCCTGACGAAGGCAGCTTATAGTAACATTGTGTGTTACGTGGCGTCACAATGAATACTAAATAATAATTGAAATCAAAAGAAGAATTTTTTTTGAATTACAAGTAAAGGTTTTTTTTAAATGTTTGTAAATGGTGTGAAATACTTTTTTTTATGTTAGTATAAAGTAGTTTTCGGTATTTAGTGGTAAATTATTGGGTGGACTCAGCCCCTATTCACAATTTATTGGGGGGGGAAGGGCTCGAGCCCCACGGGCCCATATAACTCTACGCCTATGCCGCATTGTTAAAATAGTTAGAAAACATGTTGTAGGTTGATTAAATACATTATGCCAGAGTCTTACAGTTTAAATATTGTACTATATTCTGAGTGGATGGGAATATTTAAATCCTCTATTAGCTGACAGAATAGATACAGACTTTGACGGTTATCTTTTCACGAAGAAAAATGTTTACCAGTAAATAGTGCCTCATAAATTACATAAACAGTGTATCCCAAAAACTTTGACCTAGGCTTTCATTGCTTAAACAGTGACATTGGTAGAATTTTATGATACCGATTAAAATTTTCAGGAGATTAAAACTAAAAAAATGCAAAATTAAAATTTGTATACGTCCCCGGTACAGTACCAGTTAGTAAAATGCTCTCCATAACGGCATTGGGGTGATGTACAAGATTTTAATATTTTATCCTAAAAAGTTGCGGAAATATAAAAATAAATATACGTTGACCTGTCCTTTTTCATTGGCTCTTGAAAAAAAATAAGACGTGAAATTATCGTGTTTTAGGGTCAGTATTTGTTTAGATTTAATCTCATGAAAACTATAATCGATACTGTAAAATTCTGTTTTTTTTAAATGTATTTTATACTTCGTGATCAATATTTAAGAAATAAAAGAATGTCTGGGTGTTTTAGGTACACCGTGCATATTTCAATTGTATTAATATCAACACATGGCCTGCGAACACTACCGTTGTGGGCGGTATGTCGATGTATGATGAGAGCAATCAGTCAAACGTCAAAGAATTAAGGATGTTAGCATATTTATTAACTAATACTGTGAACAGAAAAATATGGTATTTAAAATTAGTTATAAATATTCAGGGTGTCTACCGGTCATGAAAATCATGAATGTCATGAAAATGTCAAGATTTTGAACAATGTGCCATGAATGTCATGAAAATGTCCCGAATTTCTATAGGATGTCATGAATTTTTTTTTTCCCTACAACCCAGTCTCCTGTTGTAGGGAAGGGAAAAGAACTGTCTTGCAATCTCAATGCCGTGGGGCAGTTTATCTTGTCGATTAGAATAGTTACATTTCATTTACTTTTGACCACTGAATTAATTAGTGACTATTAAGAGTAATTAACCCATTTATGCCTAGCGTCCCATTTTTGGAACGGAATTTTCGCTATCAGTCGAAAACGTTATTTATTTTTCCTAGCCTTTATTCACGAATATTGAACCTCAACTCCACAAAATATTATAACATGACCCAGTAGGATGTTAACATTTCAATTTTTATACATAATGATTTAAAAAAAAAATCATCCCTTTTCCAAGAAGTTGACTGAAATTTAGCTATTATTTCTGGTATTGGCAAAAATCGAAGAAAGTCGTAAAAATTACTGGGCACGAATGGGTTAATATTATAATTATATATACATGCATATATATATACAGGGGGATTCACTACCATGCTGACAAACTTGCAGGAGGTGTAGGGTATAGAGATGGTTCAGAATCACCGAGCAATGTAGGGTCGAAAACGTCGTCTTCATGTACCTGTTAATAATCACTTTGGAAGAAGTGTTGAAGTGTGCATCTAATTTCTTAATCGAGTTTCACAAACAATGGGCTTTCCTCAGACAATTTGATAAATGTAATGTGACTCTGAAAAATAGTTATTTCAGAAGAAATTCTGAAATAACTATTTTTATGAAGTGCGATTGGTGAAATAGGGATTGGTTTTTGAAAAACGATGCCCGGAAAGTTTACTATCACTTGAACACTTTTTCGAAATTGCACAGGTACATGAAGACGACGTTTCCAATCCCGTATTACTGTGTGATTCTGAATCGTCTCTGTACCCCCTACACCCCCTGCAAGTTTGCCATGAAGGTCACTTTGTATATAAATGTAAATATACATATACGGATAGCGAATCAACCTGTATATGTATATTTACATATATATACAAGGTGGCGCAAAAATAGCTCCACAACTCTGCATAGCTAGATTCCTTGTTGGAAGAACATAAAATTCCCCAAAGCACTGTACCTGTACAATCCATAGTTTACAAGAAAAATGCAAGACAAAAGCAGAAACGTCATATCCAGTGTACCGGAAGAGCCTCTATTGGAAGCGTGAACATAGGTTTTCTTGCATGTGCTTTCATAAAATGATAAAAATTTCACCGTGACTATCGAGGCTTGGGTGCAGCGTGTAATGGCTAACTGCTCACTCTGTATCAATCTTCTGCCCATATAAATGCACACAGAATGAAGGGGAGGGATTGAATCACTTTTTTCTGTAATTAGATCAATCCTTTCAAACGTTTTCATTAGAAGGAATTCAAAGGTGGCAGATCTGATGGGCATAGCAGTCCCTCCATATCCAGTCCAGTGTCCAATTTAATGATTCTAATTCATTTTCCTTGTACTGGATGTGACGTCATAATTTGTTTTCCCTATTTTTCTCGAAAACTATGGGTCGTACAGGTACAGTTCTTTTTGTAAAATTTTTATGTGCTTCCAACGAGGAATCGGGCTGTGCAGAGTTTAGACACTATTTTTGGGACACCCTGTATATATACAGTGGAACCCCGATCTATCGTTCCCGCATTGATCATTTTATTTTTATGGTCCCCGCACAAATTGTATTTACATAATGTTAGAGAAACCTGCATTTATGGTTCGTCAAAAAGTGACTTTCCCGCGTTCATCGTTGTAAAATTTTTCACCTGACCAAAATGAATTGGAAGATTAAGTGTATCCATATCGCATACAAACTTTAATTGCTTCTTGGTATGATTTCTTGGTTTGATGATAATCAGATCAACAGTGGTGGCATGTAGCAGAGGATATGGATACTGTGAAATGTAATGATTATATTTCCATTAATCAAGACGTTGCGGCGTGCGCTATCCTAAACATGGAAGAAATGCGTGATCATGCAAAAAAAGGAAAATAATGGCGTCGCAGAGGATATTGTTCATGCCGATGAGGCTGAGCCACACTAGTACGAAGCATTTCTAAAGAAATAACGGTATTTGAAACTTTACAGACTTTTTTATACAAACCTGTAATCGCAGAAAAGTATTGTATATCTTGAAGTTTTCCTGTTTAACATTAAAAATGTTGAATTGATTTTTAAAAATAAATCTCACTTATAATTTTCATCTTAGATTTATTTGTTTTACAATTGTGTAAGAATTAGTACTTGTTGGAGTACAGCCATTGCGTGTATGTATAAGCATTGTTTTCTTCGTATTTTGACTTTAACCCGCATTTGTCGTTTTCCCGCATTCATCGCTTTTTTGTACCCTCCCCATGAAAAACGATGGATCGAGGTTCTACTGTATATAAAATTATAATATGCCTAAAATTAGTTACATTTCAAAAGCAACAAAATGGCGGTATGTCATGAAAATTCCCTTGTGTGGTCATAATTTTTTTTTTCTGCACCCCAGTAGACACCCTGATATTTGTAAATAACATAGAAATATAAGAATTATACAGTGCAAAGGTTAGGAGTTTGCACAGAATTCACCCTGCTTCATCTATACTCAGGGACCGATTTGCAGAGATGGGGGCGAGGGGCAAAAGCTGCACTGCCCCCCCCCTTCTTACGAAAACTTTTTTATATCCTACAAAGCAACTTTCATATCACACTATGCAAAGGTTATTATAACAGCATAAAAATGATAACTGAATCAAGATGCAAAGTGACATTACATAGTTCGATAATAATAATATTATGTAAGATATATTTCAATTATATTATTTGATTTTCAATCATTAGTTTCACTCCGCAATTATTTAAATAACATGCTCCACAATATTTATATATTTTTTTAATGCTTAAATCCGAGCATTTATTTATAGTGGGATGGATCTTTATTCACTCTGATCCCTCCTTCCTATGATCTCCGCAATTATTTAAATAACATGCTCCACAATATTTATATATATTTTTTTAATGCTTAAATCCGAGCATTTATTTATAGTGGGATGGATCTTTATTCACTCTGATCCCTCCTTCCTATGATCTTATTAGGAAGGTATTTCCTTTTATCTGTTCCAATTGAAAAATAGCTCTATGGCTGCCACCCGATCAGCATACATCACTACATATTCGACGTTTCAATGATAAGTTTGGACTAAATAATTGCCTGAGACTATACCATTTAGCTAAAAAAAAAGGGTAGATAAAATTTTAGAGCTATGAAGTAGTAACTATTAATAATATTACTTTTCATGAATAAGTTTCTCTGTTTCTTATTTTAAAATCAAACTTTACAAATTTTTAAAATTTAAGGATAATTTGGGGGCCCGGGCGCTTACCTCAAATGCCCTGCATTTAATCAGGTCCTGTCTAGACAGAGTATATACTTACATATATGCATCTATAAAGTAATCACAAAACGCAAAGGAAAAGAGGCGATAAGAAAGACATAGGGAGTAAAAGTTGGAGGTGAGATGAAATTAATAAAAAAAGGATATGGAAATTTAAAAAACAAAAGAAATTAATAGCGAAAATTAATAAAAATATAGAAAAAATAAAAAATAAATGGAGCATTTAAAAAAGTGAGGTAAAACCCTACTTTTGAACCAACTATATAACTAAAGCAGTATTCGTTCTAAAATCATTAAACTTTTGTATAATAACACACATAAAATGCAAGAAAGGTACTTATTAACCTGCCTCACATATTTTCGATCGAAAATTTTTCGGTCTTCAGCAGCAGCAGAATTCCATACAGAGGCTGGGACTGGGGACTGAAAATAAAAGTAGAAACTTTCAGGGACTTTTTAGGGACTCGGAAAAACTTAAGGAATATCTTCATCCCCCCCCCCCCCCCCCAGTCCGTGTATGGACTTTTCGCTGATTCTGACGAAGATAGAAATTTTTTCTACCAAGCACATGTACAAATTTATATTTTTTGTGTGCTACTTTATGAAGTATTTACTATTTTATCTTTTAAGAACCAGCTTCTTTGGTGTGTTTTATGTTAATACTAGTTATATTACTTTAAGGTAACTATAATAGTCGCTAAATCTGAATGCTTGATGAAACCGATTTCAAGAATTTAAAGAAAACTTTGCAAAAGTGAAGGAAACATGATAAAATAGTTACGATCGTTAACGGGTTTTATATATAATATACAGGGCATCCCAAAAAGGTGGTAACGGGCTTTAATTCTTTATCTAGTAGCGATAAATGGGCAGTATACAATGAAAAATTATTCAAACTAAGGTCGGAAATAAGATTCCATAGAGAAACAAAATCTTCTCATTAATTTTCATGAAGTTATACTTTTTTAATTTATGTACTAACCCTGTACAAAGCAATTCCCAATTAGTAAAATGTACCCTCTATACTCATGAGGTGACATAGAAAATTTGAGACTTATAACTCAAAAAGTGCCTGAGATATGAAGAAAATATAACTCTGATTTAAACCACTTTTCCATGGCTCTCAAAGGGGAAAAATGACGTCAAGTAATCCCATTTCAGAGGTCGTATGGAAATTACGAAAGAAAATCGTTTTTTTTTCCCACTCTAGCAATAAACGTTTACATTCGAAATCATGTGCAGTCCCCTATCATCTTTCTTTAAAGATATCTCTGTGATGTTGTATGATGAAAGGCTCAAATTTTGTACATTGCCTCTTGAGAGTATAGGGCACATATTACTAACTGGGAATGTTTTTGTACGGGGGTCGTATACAAATTTAAAAAGTGTAACTTTTTGTAAATGAACGAGGGGAATTTTTTTCTTAACGAATCTTATTTTGAACCTTTTTTTTTCAATTTACACTGCCCACTTATATTTAATAGATAAAAAATTAAAGCCCGTTACCACCTTCTTGGGACACCCTGTATATTGCGTGTGTATGTTTGTATATGTATGCATAATGCTAAAACAAAAGCTGTCAGCAAGTTTATTTTTTAATCAATTTTCTTTGCCAAAAGCACATGGAATGGATGAACAAAGTATGATCTTCACACTTCCTCATACAACTGATCGACTACAAAACATTTTCTTAAATTTAATTCTAACGAAAATATCAGGATTTCTTTCTAAGAAATTATTACAGTTACGAGAAAGATTTTCGAAAAAAAAAACACTTTTTTAGGTATTGATTTATAACCTCCCGACCTCCTTTTCTTGAAACTTTTATCACCAGACATTCGTAAACGCAGAATTTTAGATAAACGGTGATCGACCGGCGAGACTTTGCTTCGAACAACTTACGAGATAAGCTACTCTGTGTTTGTCAAACCAAGCGATTATTACTTATCTATTTCAAATTGCAGTGCGATTATATGCCGAAATGGTCGTCTTACTGTTATATATTAGTCGTTTTTGAGCGATTACTGTGGTGATTGATATAGCATATCTCGTGTTTCAGTAACCGTTTTGAGTCCATTTTAAGTGCGTTCGTGGAAGTAAAATTTGGTAATTGACTGAAAGCAATACTGAATATAGAATAGGGGAAATGGTTCAATCCGGTATTTTTTCAATTAAAAGTAAAATATTGGATATAAAAGGGATAAAGTGTTTGGTTATGTACTGTAATTTTTCTTGGATAATATCGGGCAATTGTATTCAAATATGTCTTTTTAGATAGTTTTGAGAGAAAATTACTTCTTTTAACGGCATACAATATTACAGGGGTTATAATATGAGTATTGAAGCGTTCCACTATATTCATTGACAATACTGGATTCATCAGATTAGAAAATATTAGAGAACAATATAAGTAATATTCATTAAAAAAAATTTTAATATATCATAGCGTTTGAACTTTTCGATTATTTAATACTAACGTATAATACTTCTGTTTTCATTGTTAATGGCAGTAACTCTTTTTGTCGTCAAGAATCATATAATATTGAAAGGAATTTTCATTCTCTATGTCTGAAATAAATATTTCCAATAGAAAATCCCCAAAAAGAACACAAAACAAACATAAATGGATATTGAATCAGCTCAAAAGCTTATGTAAAACGAAGTAATACTTAAATAAATATATGCAAAAAACAACATTTTCTAATAATTAAAAAATTTCTATGTAATTAATTCTTTAGATTGCATTTTCTTATTACTTAGATAATATTTGATGTTTATTTATTTAAATATCAAAATAATGTCCGTTTTTGATATTCATATTTGTTATTGATTTGTTCCTTTTAAATATGCTCAGTTTTGGGATTTTTTAAAAGCTCGTCTTAACATAAAAAATTATGAACCGAAAATTTACTAATGTCCTAAAGCTTTATTGTAAAGGAGAGAAAACATCTTTGAACATTGTATAATTTCCTTTGAAAAATAATCTGCGATTCTATAAATAAGAAAATATTTGTGTTCCTTGTTGATTTTTTTAATGTTTAAAAAACTTTTTTGCGACATTTTTGTACTTCTTTAGCACAATAATTCTGGATCCCAATCAATCCAAAAATTAATATTTTATTCATTAAAAATTAATTTTTGCAATGAAATGTCATCCACATTCCTTGCTCCACACATGCAGTTTTCACATTCTAATGTGACTGAATTAAAAATAAATAATATCCTCTCCAGGTATTTTTTTTACGATTAAAAAGTTTATTTTTTTGGTTGTGATGTTAAGGCAAATCTACAAGTGGGCTATCTGCCTAGGATGAGGGACGCCTTGGTTGGTGGACATTCTAAGGGTTTCTAACGCGTATTCACGGTACATCTAGAGAAAACCAACCAAAACTCCACACCGTTAGATCGACAGCAACGCGACCCATTAAATAGATATCTGTGAATAATACAAATCATAAAAACAGTTAAAGGAAATAAAATTAATCTCTAAAGGGTAATCTAATTTTTTCCCAGGGAATATATGTCATACACATGCAATTTATCGACTATAAAGCATTTTCTTAAATTTAATTCGAAGAAGAACTAGGATATATATTTTTTATTTTTGTCCAACATATATCATTTTGATTACATAGGAAGATAAATCTTGTAGTTCCAAGTTCTTGTTAGAAGTGAAATCTAAAAAGATCCAAATTTGAGTAGTTGAGACTGTAACTTGCTTAAACTTCTGCAAGGAGACGAGGCGGAGAGAGCGGATCCCAAAAATAAAGCACAAAAAAATATAGAGAGAGAGACAATTAAAAAAGAAGAAGAAGAGAAAGCTGTGGTGTAATTTTATTCCAATTATGTAACAAATTAAGTATTTTCCTGATTTTTTCCGATTATTAAAATAACTTCATTTTTTTTTCTCATCCCAAATATTGCAATAAATGTATAATAGCCCTAAAGCATGTGTATATCAATGTCAATATATATTTATATTAATACCAATGACAGCAAAAGCAAAATTTTATAATAAAATCTGTATTACTTTTTATTATTCTGTGAAAAATTCTGAAAATCTAGAAATATTACGCCTTTACTTTTCGATGTACCTACACCAGCAGGTTAGATAGCGGTGCACATTTTATTCTAGAAACTATTGGTTGTACTGCTTATGTACAGCTGCGGAAAAAAAAAGTTCCACTTGTACTTTTTTCGGCCGTCGTTCGTCGTACAGCAAAGTTACAGATACCAATCGTTTACGATTGCCGTACACTTTAATTTGCAATGCATAAAAATTGCATAAGGGACCATCTACATATTAAAATTCGCACCAACTTTTTTTTCTCAATAGCAACCCCTAGATTTCACTTCATATTTCAAAAATTTAGCTCATTTTAACCCCGGACACCAATTTTCAATAAATTTGGACAGAAAATGAGTGAGTTATGAGCACCCCAAATCCCCTCCCCCTATGTTAAAATATTTTTTCATACTTCAATTCATATCTCATATAATATTGGTAGTAAGAAGCTGATTTTTATTCGTACTATTAGAACTAAACGACCCAAACATAATTTAATGTTATTATGATTTTTAATAAATTATTAACATGAATTATGAATTATTAAATTAATATTCAAAAAAATTATGAATAGCGACCTAGCCAAATTTCGATGGAAATAGATGCAGAAATTAATATTACATGGCTGTGCAAAATTTCAAATTTTTACGTTCAGTAGTTTAATTTATATTAAATAAAATGTGTTAAGGGAGCGAGTTAAGGGACCCTATATAAATTTATTAAGTGGAAATTTTTTGAAAATTGCATACAATAAACGTAAATTAGATTTATTTTGTGCAAAAACACAGTAAAAGATACCAGTATTAAAAATATCAAATTTTGAAGCAAATAAATTAGAGGTTTTTACAGTTTGATAGGGATTCTAAAAAAGGGTCTATTGTTGCGTCCGCTACCATATTCCCTCAAATAAAATATTTTCCAGCTATAGAATTAGATACAGTAGATGTATGTCTTCTAATACAACGTCCTATTTCTGAAAAACTAACATCCTCAACTTTCCAGGCGTGAATGTGACCTTTTTTTAATTTCGGAAACATAAGGTCTTTGGGCTTCCCCATACTTTATCAAACATTCAAAATCACGTTTTTTGGTAAAAAAAAAATTTCATCTAACTATAAATTAAAATACTGCCAAAAGTCTTAAGAATATTACACATTGCAGACGATAGTATTAAATGAAGAAAGTGAAATAACAAACACAGTGATAATATTGGGTCGGCAAAAAAGTAATTGCGTTTTTTACATGAAATTCAAACAAATAAATTTTCTATCAGGAAATCGTTCTTCAAGTTCGACCACAGCTGAGTAATATTAGAGCTTGTAGTCAGAAGAGCTGAGAGCAGCCTCTAACTCCTGCCAAAATTTCACCTGTCTAAAAGAACCATCAACGGAAATACTCAATAACAATTTCAAAATTACAAAGATTTTCAAAATCGTGAGCATGCATTTTGCATTTTCCCCTTAAATCATGTGTGCGAACCAAGGAAGTTATGAACTCACGGATCTTTTGGACCACAGACTAAATATTCTAGTTCTACCCTTGATATTCTCAGTACAAAAAAACTTTAAGAGAGATGCAAACAATATTTTCCGTGAAAATAAAATTAATTTCTTTTAACTCTTGCGAGCGAAATTAATGAAAGGCGAAAAGTTCGGAACCTACAAATAGCGTTTTTCAATTTGCAGAAAGTCCCTTAAAAACGCGCAAAAATTAATTCGCAATATCTCCGGAAATTATCGTAGAAAATTGATGAAAATTTATATTTAGGGTAATTTGAAGGTTTTCTTTCGTTTAATAAAGTCAAAATATGGGGTTGCCATAGAGAAAAACGAAGTTGATGCAGAATTAAATATGAAGACGGCCCCTGCTGCAAATTAAATTAATAGTAAATTAAAGTACGCGTTATTTGCAAACGAATGGTATATATAACTTTACTGTACGACGGACGACGGCGAAATAAAGAGGAAGTGGGACTTTTTTTTTCCCGCAGCTGTACAGTGTTCTTTTGAGGACTTCTGTAAAAGAAATCTATTCATGCTATATGCATGATTTTCAGCAGAATACATAGAGGAAATAACTGTATATTATATGCATATAAAATGATGTAAAATACAGGAAAATATCTATAAATTTCGTAGCAATCAATGCAGGCATACTGAAACTATAAACAGTTTTAAGCTTTGAAAAAGTTAAAAATAAATCTAATTCTTAAATTTGCAGATAAACTCTGTAAAGTAGAAATTATAAACCTCCCCGGTAAAGTATTTTCAGATATCGAAATGAAAACGATGTATGAAAGCAGAAATAATCAAAAGATATTAAAATAATAAAAAATATAGGCATGTTACTTTGTATTGTTGAAATTCACGGGAATTTTTTTGCTCTCAGTTCTAGGATTTCCCTGAAGCTTGCAAAATTTTCAATCAGCTGGCATTATAGGTAAATTTGTATTAAATCAATTGTGTTATGCTATACTTTAAGCGTAAGTTAATAATTAAAAGAGACTATCGAATATTCGTGAAACATGTGTTTTTAACTCAGATTAATGAGCAATCAAAGATCTGACAGCTTGAAGATTATCTTTTCCCTTTTAAAGTGATATTTTGCAATTACTGCACAACTGCAAATCTATTTTATCTACGCACTCACTTGTTTTCATTTCCGGAAGCGGTAGTACCATCTCAATTTTTGGTACCTTTTGTATTTAATCTTTATCACTTTATGCATGAAATTCTACAGTTTTCTGTGCAGTATTTTTGTTGCATATGCCTTTATACATAGTATTTTACTGCATAAATATCCTGTAATTTGTCATAAGTTTTGACTTTTTTAATTTGTAGGTTTTAAATTCTATTTATGTATTTTTAGCAATTCAATGCACGCATTATTTTAAGCTACTCCTTTTCTCTTTATTTTATTGTTTATTTTTTACCTACAACCTTTTAATTTTAATATAAGAGCTCACTGTAATAGGAACTTTTTTTGCAACAATACTGAACTCAAGCTCTTAACTGATTTGTATTCTTGTTCGTACACTCAAGTTTTTCTTTTTTCTTTTGAAATTGGGATTTTTTGTCAGAAATGAGAAAACTCAAAGAGAGGCAAGTTTCTTTCTTTTTTAAGATGACATAATTTAGGATCCCCGTATCCATTTTTATCATGGCATTTAACACTTCGTTTTCAAACAAACCATTATTTCTTTACAAATTTCTTTATTCATTTATTTGGGCTTTTAAAGTAATGTTTGTTTGTTTATTATGTTGGCTTCTGAAAATGGTATTCTGGCAGTCTTTAATACTCAAATGAAAAATTTGAGATTTCCAATTTTTGTATTTTGAAATTTTATTAGAAGGAATTCTGATTTTGTATTTTTAAATTTTATTTAGAGGAATTGCTTTTTATTCATTTATTTATTTATTTATTTATTTTTATTATTGCAGAGATTTTAGAATCTGTTGGAAAGGTTATAATTTAAATACCTAATATCATTAAAAATTAAAAATGCTGTGATAAGCCAACTTTAACTTCTTCTTGGACGTAAAATTTACCACCTCAAAGTCTTGCTTCATTACTCATACACAATTAAAATTTTAAGTGAGTTTTAACAATCTGAATATCTTTCAAAGGACTGATAATATTAACTCTTAAAAGCCTGAATTCTAAGCATGTTCGTTGCCGATCATATACCTGCAAGTATCAGCTGCATTTTTGTGAATAACTAATTATTGCTTTGCAAAACGCGCATTTTGAAAGAAATATGTGAAATTTTTATTATTAACTGCATGAATCTCTCTCTCATTAATTTATTAATAAAGTTATATTTTTTATGTGAAATTGAGATTAAAAAAATTGGCTTCTAATTCGGCAGTGAATGAGTTTTTAAAGTCCGTTATCAAATTTGAAACCAGAGCCATTTAAAGGTTAAAATAGTTTTTTGCTGATTCACTTAATTTTTAAAATATATTAATTAACCCCTAGACCTATAAATGTAAGACTTGCATGCTAAGAGACTCCCAAATACCTGTTTAAATTAAAAATGGAGATTTTTATATTGTGATTACAGTATTATAACCAAAATAATAATAATGATAATGTATACACTATGTAATAAACTGTTTATTTATTTTTTTTAGCAATGGGTATGCATCGATGGTTGCTCGGTCCATTGATTTGCCTTCTCTTAGGCACGACATCAGCGCGGCCTCCAGAATGTAAAGAACCTCCCTCATGGTCCATCAACGATCGGCAACCTTTGATGGAGACTAGAGGGAAAGTTACAGTTGTTGCCCTATTACAAGCTTCTTGACAGTTCTGTCTCTTCCAGGCGTCTATGTAAGTATCTGAAAGTTAAATTATATTTTAAAATGGTGAAATTCGTCTAAATGAAACGAATAAATGTTTAAAAAAAATATTATACTCAGGATGAAGACTTTTTTAAATAACATTCCTGTGCTGTCATCAGGAAGTAACAATGTTTATAGAAGAGACTATAATCAACGATGGAGTAGGAAGAAAGGATTCAGTTGAATAATCCTGTATTCACTTCCGGGTAGGGGGGGTGTTAGCAGCAAATCAAAATTTCGGAATTATTTCACTGGAGTTTTAATGTTTGAACATTTTACCCTCATTTATTTTCAAATATAATTTATAAAACCACATTATCATAATGACTTGAATTTTCTTTTTTATTTGAAAACGGTGTACTTGGAATAGCCCTTTACCTTTCAGAAAAATATTTTTTATTATGGTATTTTTTGAAAGATAAAACTACTGCGACAAAACTGGCAACATTTTAACTACTAAAAATAGTTTTTCTAAACGAATAAAATGATGCTTTAGATGCTTGCAATATCATAAGTCCGCGAGCCATGACAATTGGATACATATAATCTAGGGGAAGGTGGTCCAAATGAAACTTGCATAAAATAACATAATGATAAATTGTTGCCCTTTTCCACTATATTTTGCATCACACTCATACTTTAATAATATTTTAAACCCAAATTTAGTAAAGAAAAAAATAGAATTTTGAAAATGTATCCAAAGGATCATTTTGCCCTCATCCAAGGGCAAAATGATCCTTCATATGACAATAATTGTAAATTGTTTCTTAGCGGGAAAATGTAAAAGTAATTATGATTATACATAATGTGATAAAATAAGTTGAATAATTTCTTTAATGAAAAATTTAAAACAAAAAAGTGTCACAAATAATAAAATGGAATATTTTAAAATTATATTTAAAAAAATAGTGGCCTACAATAAACGTAGCAATAAATTAAATAATGTAATTCTAAGTCACGCATTTTGAGAAGAGGTTGAAAGGCAACCATGACGCCTAGGACCCGGTACTGGAGTTTCTTCAGTCAAGGGATCATTTTCCCCCAGCAATATGGCTTCCCACTTTAGATCATATTACTGGCAAGCACCGAGAATCATAACAAACTTAGGAAGTATTATTCACATCTAAAAACGTATTCTGTACATGCAAGACTATTTCTAAATGTATAGGAAAGTTAGTGCTTACCTTATAAGAGCTATGATAAAACCCTGTTTTTGAAGAATTATACTCTGACACGAAATACACCGATCGCTTAAATATTGCCATTGCTTTGTCTTTACTTGGCACAACTAGTTTATGTGATACCTAGTAGATAGCTCTGCCTGCCTGGAAGAAAACATATGTGAAACCTTTTTGCCCCGTAGGATCATTTTGGGCCACCTTGCCCTACGTATATTATATAACATTTTTTTTAACTTTTGGTTACAAATTTCATGTTTAAGAATACAAACTAAATTATTTTTCAAATTGCCTGTACATATTTCTTTGATTGCGATAATTTCTATTTCTTTTTTCAGTTTCTTTTACTCGCTAAAATTCTACTTTCTTATTCAGGCTGGAAGCGCTATCGAATCATTTGCGTTCGTACGGTATGGATGACCTGGAATTCATCATTGTAAACTCTAAGCTTTCTCATGCTCAAGAAAGAGTCGAAGAACTTAAGAACAGAGTAAGCTTTGAAGTATTTCAAGAGACAGAACAAGAAGAAGTTTGGAGTTTAATGGAAGGAGGAAAAGACGATATGTTTGTTTACGATAGGTAGAATGTATTTCCTATTATCAAAATATATATTTAAACATAGTATGATAGTATTATACTGTATTTTTAGGGTACGCATACGTTTACGACAGATAAAAAATTTATCCTGTGTATTATCTATAGTATAGTATGTAAATGACATAAAAATTTATGTACATATATTTATATGTATGACAGAGGTAACAAGAAGTTTCTTTAAAAATGTACAACCCATACCATCTTTTGAAACACAGTCTGTCTGTGCATGCAGTTTTGTATAACCTAAAGCATCTGGAGGGAAGTGGTGTTTTCAGATCTGGTATCGAACGCAGCACCACGAGTATGCTAACTTCAGACGTTATCGGACTGGACAAAAGGTACTCACCTTCACGGCTTTGAAATACCGAAATGTAGATTATTCCGACGGCGATCGTATGTCCGCCTAACTACTTTTTTCCTAGATGGTCAGATGAATGATTTGCCTCTTGTTGGAGGAGTTTCAAATGAGCACCTCTTATTATGGGCTTTGCTACCGTGTGTTGCGGTGTGAGTTAGCAAGGAAAAGGATGTCCGTGCCAACAATGAAGAATCGTCAGACAGGAGCTGGTATATAACCCAAGGCCTGGACTGTGCTATCTTTAAGCCTTGTAAAACTAGACAAATGTACGCCATTGCTCGGCCTGCAAATGGCAAACTTCCACCGTCGCGATAGTGGTCGCGAAGACATTGTCGCATATCTCACAAAAGCTATACTTTTGACAGTTTACTTTTATAATATTAATATAGCATAAAAGTATTTTTTAGCAATCTGAAAAAATAAATATTTATGTTTTATTAATGTGGAAAATGATACTCCAGACATTTAATAAAGTATAGTCCAATTAACATTTAATGATAGTCTAGGTTAACATAATACAAAGTAGACAACTTATTTACATATTAAAAGAAAGATTTTAAAAAAAAGGTTAGTTCTTAGGAACATCTAGCATCACACGTCGAATTTCGTCTACGTCTACTCGCTCTGGCGCGAAAAGATCAACGGCGATTTTCCTAGCCTGTTACCATGGAAACCGATGACACTTGCAAGTGGCGGCATCTCTTGGGAAGTCTGACATCTTTACAATCTTGTGCGCTAAGAATACGAATTATGGTCGGCATTGGACTGGCATAATAGAATGGCACTACATTAATGATAAATCGTTTCTGAAGGACACAATTCATCTTGATATCACATAATCAATTTGAAAAATTTTGGCATTTATATGCATTTAAAATTCTCTAACAGCTCAAGTCACAAAGTATAACTAAGGTTTTAATTTTAATTTTTTATTCATTTATCTTTTTCATCTTGATTATTTTTTCTGTACTTTTGACGTCTATATAATTTTAAGTTATTGTACTGGAGTATTCATTTATAAGCAGGGCTGGGGAGTAGCGCGCTACTTGTAGCGAAACTACAGTAGCCGCTACTTTTTTTGTAGTTTGTAGTGTAGCGCGCTACTTTTTTTAAAAAGTAGTGTAGCGTGTAGCGCGCTACAAAAAAACAGTAGTTTGTAGCGAATTTTGGAAGCTACTTTTGCCGTGTCATCATTTCCGGCGATTGATCCCGTGGTGCAATTTCTCTCTCTTCTGACTCCAAGCATAACTGAAACTGATGCTTGAAAGACACCCAATCACTCCCCCGCCCCCCCCCCTCCCAGGGGACACACGCACACGAGGGGGGGTGAGGGGGTTTGCTTTGCCTGAAGCGGAAGCCTGACATTGTGCATCTTTTTTCTTTTTATCGTTCTCAGTATTATTTGTAGAATCACCAATCTGCCATAAAGAGGAAAAAAAAGGAAGGTAAGAGAGGTCCAAAGTTGAACAGAGGTTATTTTGATGTTGCCTCGAGAGTCTCATTATCACACGGGCGTGTGGGCCCGTGAGCCCCTGAAAAATAAAGGCCTTGCAAATCTCTCCATTTATTGCATATTAAATTTATATATGCTGCAATAATAATTTTTATTAAGCTAAATTTCCTTTATCTATATCATAATTGTGTAACAATAAAAAGGCTTCGAGACTTATTTTCTGTTCTTCTTTCTAACACAATGATAATGGTTTCTAAGACTAGATCAATAAAATAGAAATTAAAGGCGTTATTGAAAATTTATGGCCATATGTACTTATCACAAAATATCCATTAGTTAGCATTTTTTTAAATATTATGATGAAGAAAAGAAAATTTTCTGGCAGGTGGAACTCAGCGCACACATACGCTAATAATACAAATGGATTAAAAAAATATTAAAATCAATTTTAAATGCACATTCTTGTTCTAAATGAGTATAAATACATGGGTAATTTTTAATTTAATTTTAGAATTATTTTGAAATGTTTTATTTTTATGCTGGGAAAATAGAAAACAATCACAAATAAGTTAAAAAGTCTGTAATAGTATAGGGGCCCAAAACAACCTTTTTTTTTGCCCGGGGCCCCTTCTATGTCTGATCAGGGTCTGCATATTTTTGACTGCTATTGCGTGTTTGCAACATAAATCAACATAAAAATGAGTATTTTTTGCTTTCGAAAAGGAATTTTACATATCTGTAAATTGTATGCTTTTGTAACATCATTAATTTTCTTTGATCTTTTTTTTTTATTGCACCCATAAATACAGTGTAGTGTCCACTTGCCAGGATGATTGCCAATCATTCAGTGTCCAGTATTCCGTGAACTTCCTTTTAGGCGATATCCTTTCAAATCTGACATGATATATAGTCAGTCCTCGCAATTAGCGATCCCCCCCCCCCCATCCTCTCACTCACCATCTACGGAAAACTACGAAGCGTGAGAAAAACTTACGGTTTTCTCACAGGAATTTTCTTGAAAGCATCGAGACCGCTTCTGGAAGAGTCACCGACATTTTTAATTTTCTCTTTGCCTCCTCCTTATGATCGATGCATTGAACAACAATTTTATTTATGCTTAATTTTACTAAGTTTATTTATATTAAGGTTTGGTCATTTTTCGACGTTACAGTGCACTTTTTTGAGTTTGGGCACTCTTTATTAACCTTGTGTCCTGGTGGTGTGTTCAACTTCCACAAGAGTAATGACAGTTCTGCAGTATTGTAGCTTTTCAAACATTAATTAATCACGTGATTATGTTCTACAACTCGGAATGTTTTTTGTCTCAAAGAAGTGTAAAAACTGATTAGTACATTTTTCGTGGAACCTGAAACTGAAAAAAAGAAAGTAAATATGTAGAAATTGTACACATTTTTTTTTTTTTTTTTTTTTTTTTTTTTTTTTTTACGAGTTGATAACCTTATCTTTTTTGAGTTTGTTGAAAAGGGACAAAAGGTATAAGCATATGCATCCAAGATATTATTTCAGGGGCTAAAAATATTGCTGACCTCGGTTACAGTGTTCTTCGTTTGTAGTGACAGTTTTCAGATTCGGTCCTAAGGTAGAGCGAACGGTGCGACCGCACCGGGCGCCATCTCTACCAAGGCTGTTCAGAATAATATAGCACTGTGGATGTCGGAAATGGTTTCATTTACCTGTTAATAATTGTTTAATAATAAATCTTTTAGTCAATGTACAGTAGTAATCAATCATGTTAAGTGAATTTTAGTGAACTTTCTGTGAAAAAATAAATTATTAACAGGTACTCGAGGACGACTTATCAAACCCTACATTGTTACGTGATTCATAACCGTCTTATTTACCTTTACCACTCTAACTTTTTGTCAATGAGTTTCAGAGCACCATGCATATTTGACAGTCCGTATATTATTGAAGCCTCATTTTAACCCCTGAAAGCTTTTATAGCTAAATGTGTGGCGTAGCTAGGTGCAAGAGCTGATCTAGGGTACGTGGAGCCTCCTTGCAAACGTAAAGAAGCCCCGTGTTATGCTCCAGATTAAGTTTTCCTTAGTTTTTAAGTTCGAATATGGCGCTCCGATGCCTTGCTTACCGTGTCGGGCCGTCCCTGGCTACGGGGGAGCAAGGAAGGTCAACTGTACCTGGGCGCAGCATCGGCCAAGGGGCGCTAAATGGTATATGAAAGCTACCTAGTTGCATTTTTAAAAAATAGGAGGGGGCGCAAAATCTTCAGTTGTCAGGTGGAAACGAGATTTAGTCATTTGCTGTGGGACAGAGAAACTGTTCTCTCAGCTTGTTTCCATCCCAGATTCAAACTATTCTGGATTGAGGAGGAGAGGAAGACCGAAGCCAAAAAAATGGATGGAGGAATACCTCCAGAATATGTTTCCGACAACTTCAGATATCAGTATCGAGGATCAGCCCATGGATGATGACTTTTCTGGTTTTTTTAATTTCTCTTTCGCATGCACTCGAAATAGTTACGAGGAAGAACTTAAAAGGTTCTTGTCAGAGCCAATTAAACCCCTATCTTCGCTTTCGGCGTACACGTATATGAAAGAAGCCTTCAAAAAAACTAACACTGGCGTGCCGTCCAGTGCATCTGTACAAAGATTGTTTTCGATTGCATTGGACGCATTTTCTCCTCGACGATCATGTTTGGCGGATAACAATTTTGAGATCCAGCTCTTGTTAAAATTTAATAAACATGTTTTTGAATAAATTTATGGTGTTTTTATTTTATACTAGAGGCATGGCAGTCTTCCATGAATATGTTGAAATTCTGCTTTCTTTCGTTAAAATTTTAAAGTGTCTATTATATTTAAATTATTAGGTTTTTTGTGTAATAATTTTCAGAATTTAATACGAAAATATGAGAATTTCTATTAATAATTAATAGTTTGTAAAATCCTTAGAGACTTATCTCTCTCTTAGCCTTAAAATAACAATATAATTCTATAAAATTCTTTTATACCTAACACAAAGAAAAAGTTGTGTTGATGATAATAACTTTTAAAATTTCTTTAACATATATAGAGGATTTTTTTAATGCAATGTTTTAAATAGATATATCATGAATTTAATTAGTAATTGTTTTCATTATTTTATAATATGCATGTCATATGTGATGTTTTCAATTAAAACAATTATACAATATTACATGGTTCACACGGGTTATTCGTCATAAATCACTAATTTGGTAAGTCATGAAAAAAGGCCTTTATACTCATTAATTTTGATTTGTGCTCAAGAAACTAGAATGTTTGTACAACATGAAAGGGGTCTCAAAACGGGCCTTTTTTTCCCGTTCAGACATCCATTTTATTATTATATTTTAAAAACTTTTTTAGTTCTCATGATTTTTCTCATGCTTTCAGAGCTCAATTTCCCAATTTATTTTTATCATAGAGGTATTAAAACTTAATTAGTTTCAGCAATACTTCAATAATTAGCAGTAGTTGCCAGTAGCGTATATATAGGCTTCCATTTCGGGGGGAGGGGGACGATTCGGTATTTTAAACTTTATTGTTCTAAAGTTAAAAGAAATGTTTCAAAATAGCTCCTTTTTAATAATTGCTTTACATTTTCGGAGGGGGCCCGCCTCCCCCTGCTCAAATACTCGCCTGGTAGTTGTTTATTAGAGCAATAGTTTTTTCTAATTAAAGGCGAAAAGGTGCCCGGGGTCTTTCCATGGGCGTCGGCAGAAAATTTTCCAGGGTGGGTCAAACTGTGGAAGTACTAGCAGTCAGTGGGCGGGGGAGGGGGAAGGAAGTGATAAAATCGATCTGAAACAAAATTTCGTGGTGGGCATATTAATTCGTCGTGAAAATTTGGATGGCCAATAACAGAAAAATTGGTAGAACTGCTTTTTTCCTCCCCGACAAAATGCGGCGTAGTTTCTAAAGTCCTTTCCCATAAGAAAACGGAATGTGAAGCAGCGCCTGCTTGGGATAGAGCTTGAGAGGTCCACAGCCTCTCTCGGCTGGACTGCTGTAAAATTGTGTACGCAAATGGGAACGTAAAATCTGTTTGTGACTCCAACGTCCTCCGTGTTCAAATAATACCTCTGAGCCGATCCAGGTGCTAGGTCTCTTATCTGGATTTTGTTACACTCGACCTAAATCGGTCCCCGATACCGTAGATTGGAGACCCCGAGCATTAGGACTCTCTGTCACTGGTAGGAATGCCTTGAGCAGAGGACATACTAATCGGTTCTAATGTATATTCACGTGGAGAAAACCGCTCAAAAGTCCTCACCGTTAGATCGACAGCCGTGCGGTAGGCCAGAATTCAGGGGCTCTACCACGATGTTATCGGAAAATAACAGTGACGGATAGTTCTCTCTCCCGGATAGTCCAATTCCACGGATAAATAGCTGCGACCCTCCATTTGGTGCTTGCACGATGAGTGTCGAATAAAAGAAGTGAGTATTTCTGTACCTGCTCGGTTAATCTCGACACTGGGACCGATCAACAAATCGAAACACACGTATTTTTCTCCTTTTTCTTAAACAAATGCATTGTCTTCAGAATTTTCGAGGGATAGGGAGAAATCGATCAGGGAAAGAGTGCGCTTTTTAACATTTAGGGAGAGTGAGCCTTACCAGGGAAATGGTTTCTTTTGTTGGAGTGCTTAACACTCCATAATACACACTATAAAGCACCTATCCATCTTCTACTCTTCGTTATCGGAATGCAAGTTTTCGCTTTCATCTGACCTGCCGGAAAAAATAGCATTATTTTCGATAGTGAATACGGCATCGGAACGTTTCCGACACCTTCGGAATCAGACACATCGGATATTTCTCGGATTGTGGCGTCATGAGTCGGGAAGGCTTAATTTAGCCGGTACGGAAAGCTTTCTGATACTACCGTGGTAGAGCCCCTGGACTTTCTACTAGGGCCATCTACCAGTGTCCGGTGTCGTATTCAATCGACTACTGGTAGCTCTTAACTTTACTTAAAAAACGCTTTACTTAAAAAATTTTTACAAAAAAAAGCAACAAAATTATACAATTATACTACATTTCTTGAAAACTTTTAATCCATTTTTTTTTAGTGAAAAGTAACAGGACAACACATTACCCCCCACCCCCCAAAAAAAAAGTGACATCGGTTAATCCACTAGCACTTCTATGAAGAAGTGGGAAGCAGAGCAGGACAAAAAGTAAGGTGAAGAAAAATCGGCACATTGTATGTTAGAGTGAGTAAATTACATAATGCACACTTAATTCAAACGAGCGAAATTCGATCAGTCGGAGTGAATATTCGATCCTCTCCGTACTTGAAAGTGCACTTCTCCTTTACGAGCGTTTTCCGATCACTGAGCAGAGCAAAATTTTCAGGGCGAACGTTATCAGTATTTTGGGAGACAGAAAGCGAGGTGTGGAGTATTTAAAGAGCATTTTTGCGTTACTACTGTGGGCTTCGATGTAAAAAGGTCGATACCGACAATTTTTTCTTTCACTCCCTCTTTGATCGTTATTTTCGCTCCTTTGAATTAAGCGTGTACTGCACTACTTTAAACATATTCCATAATCGGTACATTTACGAAAAAAAAAGTAATTTTAGTCTGTTTTTGCTTTATGCATGGGCCCCAGTATGGTCGAGCGGATATAGTCACTGAGCGTGGTAGATGGCTGAAGTGTGAAGTTCCCGGGTTTGGGCCAATCGCTCCGCCATAACTCTAACGGCTGCGTTTTAAGCGGTTTTCACCAGAAGTTGAATAAGCGTAAGAACCCCTTAAAAAGTCCTCCGCCCAAAGCACCGCTCCTTAGTCAAATAGCACTCGAGCACCGTTGCCTTAATAAACAGTACAATACAGTACTTGCATTGTGTATGCTCGTACAGCATACCTCTTTCGGAATTAGCACTCTTGGGGAATTTTCCGAATTTCAATTAAAAATAAAATAAACCTTCATTTATAGAGAAATAAGGTACAATGGGGATCAAAAGTAGCGTTCATAATACGCTGGTTGTTCAAATTAGAGGGTTTTCAGAATGCAAAGAGTTCATCTTATGCTAAGTCAACGGAGTTTCGCCGGAAACGTCGGAATGTGTTCATAATACCGGGGTGTTCACATCAGAGAGCGTTGTATACTAGTTTAATAACTAATTGAAACGTGAAATGATAAAATGATGTTTCAGGCGAAGAATTAAACTTTTATGTTAAAGTGAAAAATGTAGAAGTTAATTTTAAAGCAAATAAGATTACAATTGTACAAAAAAGGTTATCAAAAAAATATCGGTCAAATGATGTAAGGAGTTTTACATAATTTAAAGGCTGTAGTTTGAAAGTTTAATTTGCGTGATGCACAGTGAAAATATGCAGTTGTTAGGTAGATACGTTTGATGATTGCTTGCACGCCACCCTCTTTCTCAACCATCACAGAACATGCGTCCTAACCCTCACTGTAAAAAAAAAAAAATAAATAAATAAATAATAATAATAATAATAATAATAATAATTTCGTGAAAACGCTGCAAATGTACTGGCTACTGGGACGCCATTACTATTTACGGATTTTTATTCCTGTAAATTCCACTAGAAATTTTGTACCAGTAAGACGCTGGCCCTTGATATACAGAAATTATCCTGTATTCAAATATAAACGAAGAATTTCCGTAAAATTTTACAGAGAGTTTCCAGTAATTGTACGGTTATTTGTTAGAGTGTTCTATTAGTTTTTCCATGTTCGGTCGAATATGGGAACATTTTACTGTAACGGAATGAGCAAGCATTTTTCCATAAAATTCTTGTAGGACTGAGAAGCCTAGAAATTCTTTAATTATCAGCAGTGCTGATTTGCCAAAATATACACAAGGGAATAGTTGTTCTTTAGCAGCAATATTTCATCTGCTAGATTGGAGAATGTTGTATGCCGTAGAACTGTTAATGTCGTTAATACATTGATCAATGCTTTTGAAATAAAGCATAAATGCTATTTGCAGAATCGCGAGCATTTGAAAAACATGAAATGGCATGAAATTACGTCAGTTTTACGCCAAAATAAAAAGCATAAGAAAGAATTAAGTCAAAAGTGTTTCTTGAAGTTCATAAATTTTCAAATCCTACTAATATTATAAATGCGTATGTTTGTGTGTTTAGATATTTGTAACTCATGCAAAACGGCTAAATGGATTTGGATAAAATTTGGAATGAACATAGCTTATACCCTGGATTAACATATAGGCAAACTTTCATGCATACAGCATAAAAAGTTCTTTTACAGAGACATTCAAAATAATTCTAATACATTACGCTCTATGGACATCTTCGTAACTACTGAACCGATTCTAAAAATTTTTTCGCTGATAGAGAGCTACACTATTCCTGAGTATTATAGGCTACCTTTTATGCATATTTCGTAAATAGTTCTTTTACAGGGACTCTCATAAGAATTACATTACGCTCTTCGGGTATCTCTATAACTACTGAACCAATTCTAAAACTTTTTTCACTAATACAAAGCTGCACTATCCTGAGTATTATAGGATACCTTTCATGCATATAGCATAAATAGTTCTTTTACAAGAAAACTAAAAAAATTCTAATACATTACGATATATGGATATCTCTGTAAATACAGAAGCGAGTTTCAAGATTTTTTACGGTCATTTTTGGTCTATAGTGCTAGTGTCAACAAATTGTTTCTTTTTTGTTATTCACGCATGCTTCATTTCTCTCTGAACCTAATTCTAAAGCAGACGCGGACGAAGTCGTGGGTAGAATCTAGTTTGTTGATAATCAATCTTTAAATACGCTTGACAATCAAATTATGGAATGTAAAAATAAAACTATAGAACTATGTGGGTCAAATAAACTCATAAAAAACTCTAAATGATAAAAATACAATTCAGTCGAAGCATGTATCTTAAATATTAATGTTAGAACAAAGAAGATTACAAGATAAAATATGAAAATGTTCCGATTGTCTGTAAATATTCCACGCATGTGTTGAAATCTGCGAAGGATTAATGCAATTTTGTTTGTGTGTGTGTGTACGGGGAGGGGGGGGGCAGGGCGGAGGTTAGTTGCAAGATTCACAAACACAAACACATCCATTTCATGGAAGTAAAATAGGGTTTTTTATATTTTTTAACGAAAGGGCGGTCGCCCCTTACGCCCCTGCCCTTTAATTCGTCTTTGGTTGAAACATGCTAGCATGTTTCCTAATTGCTAGCAATTTTCCTAAAATTTTCGCTGTGAAATTTTAAAAGAAATTTTACAACGAGTTGTTAAAGTATGTTAAAATACATAAATTACTTTACTTCCGGAAAAGGGGCAGGTGCCATTTTTTGTATATGATGCCTAATTTTTTTTTAAAGTCACATTTTCCAGGGGGGGTCAAGTGACCCGTTTGACCCCCCTTGCCGACGCCCATGGGTCTTTCGTGCGTCCACCAAATCTGCGGCGCTCAACGCTACAAGGAAACCACCTTTTAATAAACGCGTTCTTTGGACGCGAGAGACACCCGCTGAGGTCATTAATCACGCTGGACGCGAGTAGAAAACCAAGGCTTTAGATATCGATAGTTTTCTCTAATTAGGATATAAATATCCTTAAATATGAATGTAATGCAAATTGAATCTGTTAGCAAAATTTGTCTCCTAAAAGTAGCGAAAAAGTAGCGAAGTAGCGACTACATTTCAAAAGTAGTGTAGCTAACTACATTTGTCAAAAAGTAGTTGTAGTTGTAGTTAACTACATTTTTCGAAAAGTAGCGGTAGTTGTAGCGCGCTACAAAAAAAAAGTAGTTTTTCCCACCACTGTTTATAAGATACATGCGAGATAATACATTTTAGATGCAATGAAATTAATACCAACCATCATCGGAAAAGTCTTCATATTAAGTAACTACAAATACAAAGGCATGTTTTTTTTTTCCCCAAATGCTTCTTATTTTTCAAACTGAAAACGTGTGCATGTTAGAAGAATCATGCGTTTTATAATATGTCATAACATTAAAAATATTTTATGTAAAGACAATTCTATCAAGCGTATTAATATGCATTTTTCATTTTAATTTAAAAAAAAAATAAAATTCTAAAATACTACTTAAAAGTACTGAAATTTTGTTTTATATGCGTTCGGATATTTACGTCAGTAAATGCGGAATATAAAAGTATGTTTCATTACTCCGCGTGTTTTAATACTATCACTGCCTTTTATTTTTCTGCCCTTCCAGTTATTTTAACGTTGATCGACATCTTGTATATTTTTGTATATTTCTTTTATGCACAGATGTGGTCGCCTGACTTATTTTATACCTTTCCCGTTGAGTATACTAAATGAATCGCCACTTGTGTCTAATGCCATTCTTGCCACTTACTTCCGAAGTCCATGTGGAGATAACTGCGACCAGAATAAAACAATAGGAATAGAAGACTTTGTTAAAAATATGGAGAAGCAGTTTGAATCTTCTAACGAAACTGAGAAGGTATATTTTTATATAATCCACGTTTTACAAAGAGTAGTCTTGCCTAAGTGCTTACTGTGTCAGATTTATACTGCAACATGCAAACTAATAGTTTAGAAGTTGAAATTTTTTCAAGCATTATTGTGCTTTTTATTAGCCTTGAATATAAAGATATGAAACATAAAATATAAGATTTTAATGTATTAGTTATATTTAAAAAGTTTTTAATAATAGATTTCATTAAAACTACGAGTAGCATTATTACTTGATGGAGTGTCTTAGTAATAAAAAATATTTTAAAATATTAATAATATTTTATTTATAAAACATAAAAAAATTGCTAATGATATTTTAGCGTGAGTCAAATAGAATAATGTCTAAACTAATATAGCTTTTTTTGTTGTATGATGAATTTTGTATTAAATCATGAAGTCAATTTCTTAGCATTCTAAAATCTCTATATTTTCGTGATTTATATAATATCTCGTATATTATATAAATCACGAAACTATTCGTATTTATATAATATCTCTATATAAATCGTGATATTTTAGATCTTAGAAAAGAAACGAAAGAAAACAAAATGCTTTGTTTCTAAACACTCCATTCATATGTAATTGATAATTGAAAAATATTATCGTATTTTTAAATTTTTGGATAATTTTAGAAGAATTACAAGATTAATTACGGCGATATTATTATAAAAATTAAGAAGCTTCTCGTAACAATTTGTTTAGTATTTCGGATTGCGTTTGAAGTTATTTATATTATAAATTATGTAAATCTAAATGTTTTTCTTTACTTCTTTCTCAGCCATAAATATTATTCTTGTCATAATTTAATTATTAAGGAATTTTACAGATTATCATAAATGCATATTGTAATATTTATTCCTATTTAACCAATTTTTAAATGTTTTTAGATTAATGCAACAGTAGTTACAGACGAAATATATACAGATAACAACCAAACGAGTAATGAAACATTGTCAGAGAATGATTTGCTGCATGTTATGGATCCCTTGAACGAAGAAATTGACGGATCGAACTCTACAGATAACCTAAACGTCACAGACTATGATTATCCATCTATCAACAATAAGACTTTAGTAAATGAAACAAGCAGCACTAACGTTGGAAAAGCTAAATCAATCTTCAATAGTATTTATAGACTATTCTTTAGTACTGGAACGAACGATAATGAGAATAACGATTTTCCTGATCATGAAACTTCTAGTAACAGGACTATTCACGAAACTACAACTAACAATAATACAGTTCATCAGTCACATAACAATAGCCACGCAAGGCATCAGTCACATAACAATAACACAATGCATCAATCACATATCAGTAACAACTTGCATCACCACATGGATAGTCATCATTCCCATCATAGTGATGATCAAACTGCAGAAAATAAACATAAAGGTAAAAAGACATCGGATCGTTGTTTAGAAGCCAATTACGAAGTGTGCAAAAGCTGGAGCAAGAAGCGTTTGTTGCATGCCCAAAAATGCTGCTCTGAAAGTCATTCTAACCCAGAACTTCAAGATCGGAGGTCTTGTGGTCATTTTGGTAAGAAACGTTGCAAGAAGATTCAGTCCATTTTGAAATGTTGCATCAAAACCGTCTACACCGAACCCACAGCAGTATCACCGCACAAAGACCACGCCGCGGTCACCAAAGACTCTGATTCTGCAGAATCAACAACGACAGAGGTGACAAAAACCGAACAGAAGAGCGACGTTGTTTGCTGCAAGACAACTGAAGACGGCAAACTTTGTAGGGTGTCCACTGAAGGTGTCTGTCAGGAAGGTGAACACGTGGACCGAAGCTCGAGTCAGTCCAAATGACAAAACCTTCCTTGACGAAATCAGAAATCTCCAGGGGTCGAGGAAGCAAGGCCGTGACAGAATCGTCCATGACAAAACGAACCCTTGGGGATCCAAAAACAAGCATCCGAAGTCGCTTGATGACAGTAGATTTTGGAATGTTTCAATCTGTCTGCTATGAAGTGTTAAAATTATTTATATTTATTTAATTTTAATTAAATATTTCAAAGAAATATATTTCCAAAGTAGGCGAAAACGCTATTGAACGATTAAAAAATCATAATTATTGGGTATTATTAAGTAAATATTTGTAGAAGTAAATCTTAAGAATAGCCATTTGTAAACATAAGGTACATTAAGCACTGCATTAAGCGTTAAAATTAACTTAGATCAAGAAATGCCAAATCTTTTATTAAATTTTCTTGAAATTATGCATTTTTGTGATAAATTGTACAATTAACCAACTTATTGAAACAACACAAAATTCCAGTACATTCGCTACAGTAAAACAGTTGTTTACTGCTCAATCAGTGCTCAAACTTGCTCAAGTATGTATTATTAAAATGTGCAAAAACACTTCATAGCACGCAAGGGCCGTGAGTTGTAGCAGATCGCATTTTATGAAGGCAGTGAGATAAATTCAGACGAACTTTCACTGCTAGATGGTGATGCGATTTAGGTACGCTTCACTGGAACTTGTTATTTCAAAGTATTTTTTTAATTGAAAGTTCTTGTATCGTACATCCATTTTATTTTTAATGACGTTTTGATACTGCATAGGCACTAGGAATTTTTTTCCTTGTACATAAAATTTCTGCAGTACGTTTCGTCGTAATATAACTTAATCATTTACTTTCGATACACTAATAATAAAAAAACGTGTACTAGCATATTTCATGTTAATCCATATAACGTTCGTAAAAACATGTGATAAATTGCCCGTCATGTAAAACTGGAACTGAAGCAAGAAATCAAATACAAAATTTACGTCCAGTTTTTAATTTTTGTGAAACACAAATTTTGTGCCAAAATATTTTTTGATAATCCTCAGAAACATTTTTAATTTAAGTTTTTTTTTATATTTAAGATACTTGAAACTTTAAGGATGAAATGTTTTCATAAAAATGTTTTTTATTCTTGTATGATGATACCAAAGAAAAGTTTAAACCCTTTGGTAGTTTGATGTTTTGAGAATATAAAATTCAATTGGAAACATTTTATCTCTAAAATATTGCATTTATTTTAAGAACTTTGATGTACAGCAAAAAAAGTATGATAATAAAAATATTACCTTGTCTTTAGTTTTTCTTAGTAACATATGAAACATTTTAATACATTTTGGTTCTTTCTACACACTAAATAACTTAGTACAACACTTGTTACTGATTCGGTTTTATAGTTAATATTGTGTCATTATACTGGTGTTTTAATTACTGTAAAATAAAATATAATCCAAGTTATTTTTTTATATTCCTCAGAAACTTATCTTTTAAAGGTAAACCTTTCCAACAAAAATGAACCAGCATCCAAAGTATCTTGCACGTTACCTTTAATTTGAGGCAATTATATGAAGTGAAATTTTTTTTACTTAGTGAATATGATAGATTTTTGTGTTAAATTTCAAGTAAGTCAGTCAATAATTCATATTATTATGAAATTAAATTATGTTTTTAAATAATACGTATTGCTTCTTTGACCGTTGTAGTGTACAAAAATTTGTAGTTACAATTCAGAGGTGATCCCAGTGAGACTGTCCTAGATGAACACTGCAACTCTTAAGCAATTAAAATTTGCCTATAAAATATAATAAACTAAACAATCTCAGTTTTCAAAGTAACAAATT
This sequence comes from Cheiracanthium punctorium, assembly GCA_038373885.1. Taxonomy (NCBI): domain Eukaryota; kingdom Metazoa; phylum Arthropoda; class Arachnida; order Araneae; family Cheiracanthiidae; genus Cheiracanthium; species Cheiracanthium punctorium. The sequence goes on along the minus strand of JAWZYV010015837.1, from coordinate 499,708 downwards.
TGGTTAGTTTTTGCATGTTAAATTATTTAAAATTGTTACTGAAAACATTTTATAAAACCTACATTGATTCTATCAAACAAATTTGTTAAACAAATCCTTAAAAATTAATTTTCTTGTGGGTGCTTCACAAATGCTTCTCGTCTTGGGTGTTAGTTGCAAAAATTTGTTTAATGACTTCTTAGAGCAGTAAACAGTTGAATATAAGCTCAGTCAAATGCTGTTCAGTTAAAAGTGATGGTTGTCAGTTGAATATTTTTGATTGGTTGTTAAATACAGAAACTCAACAATACAAAGTACCAAACGCGGTCACCTGTGCTTCTTGTATGATTTTTGCATAGTTTTTTTCCCCGAAACTAACTCAAAAATTTGTGAAGCCATTTTGGTTTACTTTTGAAGTACTCTTTTAAAGCTTTTGATTAATCTGCTTTTGACTTGGGCATTGTATTAACAAATAGTTAAGAATTAATATCATTTTTTTGAGGCCATATATCTTTCTTATATGATAATCTTCATAAAATACATAAGATAAGAAAGAATATATTGGTTTTCTCCTCATCGAAATTTTATTAAAATAAATTGAGTAACTCGGTTGAGTTGAGCAGCTCTAGAATATCTAGAATTCATAATTCGGGGATATTAGTAAGTTTGCCCCGCCCCACTTGTCGTTCATAGCATTTAAAACTCAATTCTTGAGTTCTGAGATTAGAAAAGAATTAGAACTAGAACTGAAAGTAGGAAAATTGTGTATTATATTCTGCTTTTGCAAATTTACAAGTACCTTTGTCTTGAGATGAATGTGAGCTGATACTTTTAAATCAAATAAACTATATTGTTTAATATAATCTCGGTCTTCTTTGACTTGTGGTAAACGTAAAACAGAGGACTGATAACAATACGTAATTTAAGTGCTTAACCTTTATGAAGAACAACAGAAACTTTGTTATTAGAATGCGCATTATTAATTCATTAGATCAGTGTTTCAGAATAAAAGATCACTTAAATAGAATGTGATTAAAACATATTAAGATTATAAATAAAAAAGATGGTGTTCTATGAATTAAAAAGAACCGATATGATATTAAAATGTGCCTATTATTTTAAATAAAAAAATCATTTTGTTAATTGCTATAAATTTATTAACATCATTCGAAACGAATTATCTGTTTACCGCCCAAAGACAACTTTCAATAATTTTCTTAAAAGTTTAACGTGAACTCAGTGTATTATTAAAGAAAATATATTTGTAAAGTATTCGCTTAGACTCACTTGAGTGACCAGGAATTTCACTCAACAACTTAATACGGCTTTTATACAAAGTTTTAAATGAAATAAAACTGCTATAAATATATAATCATTCCTTACAGCATAATATATTTGCATAATCTGATCAGAAATCCACAATTCATATTTAAATGCGATCGCGCCACTGTAAGAATAATTCTATCACCATCAAAGATACACATTATTTAAAATATTTGTGCATTCATATTTGCATTTATAAATTTCAAATTGGACCTTGAGTCAGAAAATCTTGAAGTGGAAAGATTGCAATGGGGGAAATATCTTATGTGTCTGAAAACTTTTAAAAGGTCTTTCATTGAAAATTCAAGACAATGGGATCATTCACTTGGTGGAATTAAAGCGGAGAGGCAAACAATTTTCTCGTGCCTCTCTTAGTGCACCGAGCGTGTGCTTTTCATTTCTCAATACACTTATTGGTGCCCAAAAGTATTTCCACAAAATAGAATAGCCTAGGCATGGGCGAAAAGGGATTTTCTAAAATTTTAATATTCATTCCCGGTTGAATGGGAAATACTTCTGCTTTTGAGAAGCCTCCTCGTGCAGAGAGAATGCTCATGAACAACTTTCAGATAATGCAATTTGAGGGGTGTTTGTACCGAAGGGAAGACTTTTCATCATGTATTAACACTTACTTTCGCGAGGAGCTCTGTACTCGGTGTCTCTGGCTTGAGAAATGCTCTTGCATAAAATTTCGCAATCAAAGGGATTTTTTAATAAGCTAAAGGAGCAAGGTTTTTCCAACACGATTATTTGGCATACGAAAGGAAACTTTAAGGCTAGGACATTCTTTGCTGAAAGAGAGTTAAATCTTAAACATTTTAGCCCGCTGTAAGCAAATATTTCAGTATTTAATTACTATAGCTATTTTAGTTAGGGAATAATCGAGACGGATGGAATATTTTTGTCAAATTTATTTCGTACATGTTGTTTCCTATTGGTACAACAGTGAAGACATTTTCTTGAAGCATTTTAACATACTTTAAATGTACTAACATTATAGTAATATTTAAAGCAACCAAGGACTTTGAAACGTTGTGGGTCAAAATTTAGGATGTTAGAGAAATCGCGGCCATGTTAATGGTATTTATATGGTATTTTGAAGCGTTTATATGGGTTTTCTATAGGAATTTCAAATGTTCCGCCTGCCAGATCAAAAGCCGTGGCGGACCACATACGGCCCACGGCCGGAGGTTGTCCAGATATGATTTAAAGTATTAGTTTAATAGGCACATTTCAATTTCAAGGAAACCGTCCAATCCCCTAATTGATATCAGGGAGGCAGGGGCGTAGCCTAGGGGGGTCATAGCCCCCCATGAGGAATTTTTTGCCATGCAAAATGTATATTCTTCACTCCCTTATCACACACATGTATGCATATATGTGAGTTTAAGTAGTAACCCCCCCCCCCATGAAAAATTTCTGGCTACGCCCCTGCAGGGAGGTATGGATATGGGGACATATTTTTGAAATTCAATGTATTTTGTATAGTGTTATGAGAATCCTACATGAGGAGCAAATTTCTACGGCGGGGTACCCTGGGCGGAGGACTTTTATAGCGGTTTTAACACATATTCATATTACATCTGGAGAAAACAGCCCAAATCTCCCGAGAATACAATATGTTAGGTTTAATAAGTATATTTATAATAAGCATTTTATATAACACTGCATTTTGAAATGTCCAAATCGAACGTAAAGTATGCCTGAACACGACATGTTCCCCACACCATCTTTAATGGGCACAATTCGATGTAATATCTTCTTCAAAGATGCTGGAAGATTTTCTTCATAAAAAATATCTATGTAAGTAAATGAGTACCATTTTTCAGTTTTCATTCATGAAGAGTATTTATCTCAATTTACTTGCTTTCAACTCTTGTGACATTATGTAACAAATGTCTTACTTAAAAAAATAACTAGGCGATGATACATTCGGTTTTAGATCAGTTATATTTCGTATATTTTTATATATAATTGTATCAATATCAGTACGTTGTTATTAGTAGTATTATTATTATTCATCGAAACGAAAGAAAAATGCTTCTGGTTTGATTATCGTTCAGTTGGCATAGCCAAATCATTTTATTTACACGAATCGAAGGACTACATTTCCAACTATAGAGTTAGTTCCATCTGGAAGTAACGAATAAAATTAGTTACTCTCAAAGTATTCGAACACTTTCTGAAAATTTATCTTATAACTTTATTTGTAGAGAAGTGAGTGTAGACAGCATAATTTTGTGTATCAAGAGATAAGACAAATCTCAGTTTAAGAGTGCTGGTGTGAACTTCGTATTCCAGTTCTTTCATGTAAAATCCACAACTTGGGGCATTGAAAAGTTTATCGAGAGAAGTCGTAGTAATCCGTCTCTCAATAAATTATGCTTAAGTAACTTACAATTATGATCAGCTGAAAAAAATAAGCCCTGTTTGCAAAAAAATTTGTGTGCTTTGTATCAATTTTACTTTTCCTATTATTTCTAATCTTTAAGTCAAAAACGTCCCAGAAATTCCTGCTAATAGCCATAGAAAATCAAAATATTGGGATCGCTCCCGAAACCGTTTCAAATGATCACCAGAGTTGTATATTTTTAAGAGTTCCTCCAATTTCGTAGAAAAAAATCCTCATAAATTGGTTTTCTTCTAGAGACACTACAAGAGATTTAATATAATCATTCGTAAATTTAATATATCAATGGCGATTTAATATAATCATTAATCAACATTTAATACTCGAAAAACCGATTTACATGTAACAAAATTCACATTTTGATTATATTTCACATCCAACTTCAATTTCATCCTCAAGTCCAGAGAGTAGAAAACTAAACATATACAGGTGTCCTAGATTATTGCGATAAACTTTAAGGGGTGGTAGGGCACCTAATAAGGATTTAGAACACAGCAATGTGGTGTCGGAAACGTCGTTTTCATGTAGCTGCTAATAATCACATTGCAACCACCTCTGAAATAACAGTGAACTTTCCAGACCTTTTTCATCAACAGGTAATGCGTCTTTAGCAGTAAACTCTCGACTAAAATTAATAATTTAAAAATTATATTTTATTTCGTGGATGAAATTTTTGGAGGAAAGCCCATTGTCTATCAAACTTGGTTAAGAAATTAGAAAAACTCTTCAGCCCTTTTCCCAAAGTGATAATTAACAGGTAAGGGAAATAAGGATTTTTAACCACACATTGCTAAATGATTCTGATTCCTGATTATGTGAACTAATTCCCCTTAATGTTCTTCCCTATAATCCTGGGACATTATGTACATTTTTATGCTTTTAATACGCAATAATTTTAATCTATAGGTACGTACTTCAGTAAAATCAAATTCAACATATTATATACGACGGTTGTTACTTTATACGATAAGAAAAGCAAAGTTGTCTGACTATGAAAAAAAGTTTAAAAAGCACCGTAGAGATTGGAAGAAATAATAGTATATTAATTAAAACTGTGGTAAAAGAAAAGAAGCAAAATACTATCAAAACTGAACATTATTATCATTATTAAAAAGAAAAAAACTTGAAGTACATTCCCCTTACAAAAGAATATTTTCTCCGAGTTTCAAAAAAATGTAATATTTCATGTCAGAATCTACTTTTCACTTTTTATTTCTTTTTTCAAAAGTGATTTCATATATTTCAAATTTTTTGCAGAATTGGCTCATTCTGTCTTCGCTCATAAAACTTTAGAATGTCTGTTTCGAACAACAAGACCGTCTGAACATTGAAAAAAATATACCTCGTACACCCATATCTTCAACAAAAAACTAATATACTTCTGAAAACTTCGGTAAAAAAGTTTTATTTCTTTTGCTAGTTATTCAGCTACGCACTGCTTTCTTTTTCTTTATTGTTATTATTATTGCTTTTCTTTCTACCTAGAAATTATAGAGGTTGGGTGGACGATACGTTTTTTTTTTCATCTTACAATTCAATTTTTGCCGAACAGGGAAAATATTGATTTTGGTTTCCAAAATGAGCGACTAGAATATTTGCATCAAAGATAAAATTTAAGTAATCTTTCGTTAAAGCATAGTCATATAACGGTTAGTACATTGTGCTGCCGTGCCACAGGTCCACAGTTCGATTCCCCTGTTGGAAAAGGTTGAGTCAGCCTTTGAACCCTTGATTGGGCCGATAAATTGAAGACTAAGATTGCTAGGGGATTAAATATTAGGGATTTGTGCCTGTCTGACCATCTGGCTGACTCATATGCTTACGTACGGTAGAGCTCATGGTCACGAAGGTGTGTGATGGTTGAATAATTTTGAAAAAATGCAAAAATATTTTTTTAAAGAAATGTTTAATGAGGCCATAGACGTGCCGTCAAATGATTGTCACTTAGTGATTTTGACTTAGTGACCGTTCGATGTGATGCTTCATAGTGAACTTTGTTATTTTTAATTAAAATGCAAACCGTTTTGATCGCTGGCGTGCTCAAAATATTGTGTCCTGTGCCATTAGTGGCACGCATGTCATTGGTTTGCAACCCCTGTTATAGGGTGTATTGTTTGACTGCGGTTCAAATAACATGATCAAATTGTTTTATATGGAGCTGTTCAGTAAAACAATACAGTAGAATCTCGCTACAACGATATCCTCTATAACGATAATTCTCTCTATTACGATATTTTTTCAAAGTCCTGGCTGAATTTCCTTTAGATTAATGTAAAACAGTTCTCTGTATTACGATATCCTTTAAAACGATAATTCTCTCTACAACGATGATAATAATTATCCCTTACATCACAGTAATTCTCTCTACTACGATATATTTTTTTTTTCTACGTTGCATCAGAAGCCCAACTCATGCACACACATTGAAAGCTACACAAAGAAAGTCGAGGTAAAATGTGGCTGGAACGGGTTGGACCACGCCTCTGCCAAAGAACGTCTTCTAAGTTTCGTTTTGCTGATGTAACACTATGGTAATGAGAATGAAAAAGTGCATTTCTCGTAAGGTGGAAGTGCAGTTGGCATTTCCTGGATGAAACATCTTTGATTCCTATCCCCCTCTTTAAAAAATGGTCAAGGATTCCTTTCACCGGAATTGATATAGAAAACGATACGTTCTTTTGTCTGAACTTGAGTAAGAATTTTAACCTTCGATTATTACACGAGGATATTTTAAATTATTTATGAGTTTTGTTTACTTTGAAGTTTGTTTAGTGAAAATCGAAAGCAAATGGCTAAAAGAAAACAAATATCTATCGAAGTGAAATTCAACATCATAAAAGATTTTGATAAAGGAATGAATTAAAATAAATAAGGATAAATTAATGGGTATGCATTTTCAATTAATATCTAAAAAACGCTTTTGCGGCATTCAGGTATTATTTATTTAGACATCATATATTTGTTATTCAAATATGCTATGAGCTATATCTCTGCTAGAATCCCTGGCAAGGCGGCAAGGGTATTTAACTAAAATTTGTGAGTGTTATGAAAATTACTGAAAACTATAAACATGTTTTTCTCCCTTTATTTATTATATATTACTTGCTAGGATGTGCTGAATGAAAACAGAACACTTTCTGGTGACACCGAGGGTATGGGATATATGAAGAACAAAAATCAAAAATCTTTTCGTTCCAATATCGATTCTCTCTATAACGATAATTCTCTTTACAACGATATATTATTTTGACCCCCAAAATATCGTTATAGAGGGATTTCACTGAACAATTATTAGTCACTAAAAATGGTTCTACAAACGCTTACTTAAAAATGTGGTTAACTATGATGATCCGACTTCAGCTAGATTGTCGGATTAAATTATAAGATTGAACGATGCCATTATTTGATATTTGAAGGAAAAAGTCTTGTACTAAATATCGTTTGATAAAAATATTAATTGATATATTTAATGGTACAATGATATATATATATATGTATATATATATATATTTGACGAATACTTAGTCGTTATTGATATGTTGTGGAAAACTTTTCAGAAATAAATTTTTCATTGAATAGACAAATGCAATTACAGTAATGCTGAATTACGAAGGAATCACTCCAGACTATTAGGTCGCCTCACCATGGCACAGTGGTTATGCCACTGAAAATGGTAGATGGCCTAACTGTGAAGGTCCATTGATCTAACGGTCTGGAGGATCTAACGGTCTGGAGTTTTGGTAGGTTTTCTCCAGATGTAACGTGAATACGCGTTAGAACCCCTTAGAAAGTCCTACTACCAAGGCAACCCCCTTAGCAGATCGCCCTAGTGTAGTGTTGCCATAATCACACACAACAGCAACAACAACAACCAGACTATTAGACCTTGTCCTGTTGTACCTTTTGACAAAAATGTGATGATCATATGACTCCTTGTCTCGTTCATATACCGACAACAGGCAAACACAGACAAATCACAATTAGCATTTTTTATAGACAACTAGCTGAAGTACCCGTTCTTCGCACGGGAATGAATGGACTTTTTGATATTAATATTTGTTGTGATTACTATTTATTGTAATAAAGAGATATAGCAAAATGGATATCGCGTTATATTGTGTTCAATAATCATGCATACTGAATTTCAAGGCAATCGTTTTTACGGTGCAGAAGGCGATGCGGCGTAGCACAATCTAGTGCGAGTTTTAGCAAAACGGATACGGCAAAAATATTCTTCGCATTCAGATATCGATGTATACGAATTTTCATGACGATCGGCTGAATAGTCTTGAAGTTCATGTGTTGACGCGACATCTAGTGTCAAGTTATAGGAAAATGGATCGTGCCAAACTCTTCTCCGTGTTCAAATATCTATGTATACCTATTTTCATAGCGATTTATTCGCACAGTCAAGAAGGGATACACTGCAGGGCCATCTAGTGGTTAATTAAAGTAATGATTTGCTACAGCGCCGTCATGTGGCGAGTTATAGCAAAATGGATAACGCCAAAATATTCTTATTGTTCAAATAGCTATGTATACTGATTTTCATAGCCCCGTTTGAATGGTCAAAAAATGTGTGTCTGCTGCAGCGTCATCTAGTGACGAGTTAAAATAATAATGCATTGCAGTGCCATCTAGTGGTGAGTAACATCAAAAGTAACGCAGTTAGAATATATTCTTCGTTCTCATCAAAATGTGTAAGTATAAAAAATTTTATGCCGATCAGTCGAACGGTATAGAAGTTGATGCGTTGCAGCGCTATTTAGCGGTAAGTTACAGCAAATGGATAGTGAAAAATATTCTCCCGTGTTCTAATATTCGCGTGTACCAAATTTCATCAAAATTTGTGGACGATATTCGCATAGCAAACGGCTAAAAGGAATAGAATTCGACGTTCTGCTGCGCCCACCTAGTGCAAAGTTAGAGGAAAAACGGATAGCATAAAAACCTTCTCATGATAAAAGACTTAGGTGAACCAAATTTCATGGTGATCGGTGAAACGGTGCTGGAGTTTTTCAACCTCCTACACACATACCAACATTCATTTTTATCTATAACCAGTCTTATTATATGTATATACCAGTCTCAAGTAAAATCCAGTTTCAAATCTAAGCCTCGCCAAAGTGCCAGCATACGCCATTTTGCAAGAGTTTTTTCAGGAATCATTCGAAGCATTGACTTAGCAGCAATCAAAATGGGAAATGGTTCCACCGCCAGGCATTTACTTGAAAAGTGGAATCCCTTAATACAGCCGCATTTTTTAAATTATCAACTATAACATGTTTTATTCATCGTTACCTCGATGTACTAAATGCGAAGATTTCAATTTTCTGAAATTTGGCGGATTTCCCCCAAGTTAAATCAATGTACTCATATTGGCGAGAATTCTGAAGCTACATCGCTTGAAATGCCTAATAACTGCATTATTTCTGCACGGATAGTTAAAATTTAATGCTGTATTCTAAGAAAACGTATACACTTGCTTTCAAAAATGCTATTTCCTTAAGCTCTCAGTAAATTGAGCCAAAAAGCCTAAAACTGTGCAAACCGCTAGAACTCACACTCTAAAAATCGGCCTATCAGCCATTTTATTTTTCGCCAAACTAAAAAAAAATTACATATTAGTCTCGGATATCTTCGATCCTCATTGTTTTGCATATAAAACATTTCATTCCTGCTCTCATTTCTTATGCGCACACGATATTATAATTAAAAAAAAATAAACTAAAAAAATCATTATTATTCTTTTATTTTTACTTTAAGAATTTAAAACATTTTATTCGGCAAAATCGCCACACATGGCAACCAAGATGCTTATTTCACACACTTTTTTCACTACAGGGGTTAATATTACGTAAAGCTTTCTGCGTGGAGAACATATCTCTTAAATTCCGGGAACGGAAATTAAAGGGAACCCTTCAGGAGGAAAACGTTTTTAAGTGGAGTTTCAAAGTTTTAAAGTGGACTATCATTTATTCTATATTATTTTACATATCTGTGTAAAATTTCAGGCTGACAGGTCCATTTTTGTGGAATTGTATACTACCCAAATCAACAAATTGACAAACAGAATTTCATTTTTATTTATAAGATAACCTACGCTTGTATTTAAAAATACCCTCTCATTAAATTGCGCCAAGCGCTAGAATCATAGAAAATCTGACACACTTTCAGATTTTTAAATACGCACTAAAGTGCTATATATAAAAAGAGTTATAATCCATGGGTCTTCCCTATTTTCGTTCCTTCTTTCATTAAGTTGGAAAGTGTATCATTATTCATGAGTGTGATTAAACAAAATTAAAATTGATATTTCTAACATCCTTTTTTCTGGATTTAATACATTAGATGCAGAAAAGCTGCTCTGAAAAATGCACAATTCCAACTGAATGAAAATTTCAAAAACTTATACGCAGGTGTATTCATAACCCAAATAGCAGACGATTAAATTACGATAAATAGCGCCCAGCGTTAGAATCCTCCTCAAAATCGCGAGAATGCTGAAGATAGATCGCTTGAAATCCCTTAATAACTGCATTATTTTCGCAGGGATCATTAAAATTTAACGCTGTATTCTAATAAAACCTTTGTACTTGTTTTCAAAAATCCGTTTCCTTAAGCTCTCAGTAAATTCGCCAAGCCGGAAACTGTGCAAACCGCTAGAACTCACTTTCACGGCATTTGAGCCATTTTATTTTTTCGCCAAACTAAAAAATTTTAACATAGTAGCCTCGGAAATCTTCAATTCTTATTGTTTTGCGTATAAAACATTTCATTCCTGCTCCGATTTCCCATGCACACGATATTATAATTAAAAAAAATATAACCTTACGAATATAAACTAACAAAAAAAAAATCATTATTATTCTTTTATTTTTACTTTGAGAATTTAAAACATCTTATTTGGCAAAATCGCCACACATGGCAACCACGATCCTTATTTCACACTTTTTTCACTACAGGGGTTACAATTACGGAAAGCTTTTTGCGTGGAGAACATAAAAAATCTCTTAAATTCCGGGAACGGGTGGACTTTCAAAGTTTTAAAGTGGACTATCATTTATTCTATATTATTTTACATATCTGTGCAAAATTTCAGGCTGATAGGTCCATTTTTGTGGATTTGTATACAACTCAAATCCACAAACAAACAAATAAACAAACAAACAAACAAACAAACAAACAAACAAACAGAATTTCATTTTTATTTATAAGATGTCTCTTCAGTAGCTGCAAAAGCTGTTCGTTGGAAAATGTTTACTAATTTTTCATAAAAGCATTTTTTCAACACCCTTGAGTTGGGTGAGCTAGAGAATGGTACATTTTTATCCAGTTGGACTCTGTTACATCCGGACTCTTGAGTTTAATTCGTTATTGAACAAGAAATTCTAAATACAACCCCATAATCTGAAAAGTATGCTTTTAACGTCACAATTTCATTTCAAGCGAAGTATAAGACACCCAAATTTGAAAGTTTCATCAATACATTCCGTAGTATGTGATCTAATTGCATATATTTAATAATGTAAAATAACTTAAATTTTTAAAATCTTTTGGATATATTTCCTTTAAAACTTGGCAAAAATGTAAAATAATCTATTGTGCTTCACAAAAAATTCCCTTCATGCCGCAGTTATTTCTAGGCAATGTTTAAGACATCAGATTTTGACAGCTTTATCAATATATTCCCAGGAATGAAAACATGGAAAGAAAGGACAAGAAATGACAAAGGATTTGAAATTCAACACCGGGACGAAAATATATTAAATCAAAAGCGAAAGGAGATATGTAACATATTTGTTCAGTTATATATAACCGAGGAAAGATATCACGTCTTGTAACCTTCCTTTTTATTGTAATTTAATATCATGTATTGTTTTTTCCTGGAATACTTTGAAATTCGAATTCTTGTAGTCTTTTATCGAAATGTATTCTCTGATGTATAGAAACAATGCTTAGGTTAAAATACTGTTTTCTTAATATGACTCGGTTCTTATTTTATAATACATTTATAGGAATTAAATACAAAAGGGATGTCGACATTTTTAGTATCATAAAAGCATTTATGTCCTATGATAAATAAAATCATAAAATATAATATCTGTATTATAATATTTTTGTACTATAGTATATCTAATATTTGCAAAAATAATTTATAATTTATTAGAAACGCATGTAGGACACACATACAGTTGAATGTTTTCTTTTTTTTTTTTTGTAGTTAAATGTGAGACAAGTGCCGACCGGATTGTATAGTGGGTAAAGCACCGTACTACGGTTTCGGGTTCAACTCCCGGAGGTCGAGGTTCGATCCCCTACTAGACGTCGTTGTCATTGTCCGTCCTTTCATAAGGGACGACACTGGTCCACCTATTAGGTGCCCCCATAATAAAGAGGCCAACAATTCCGGCCTGTTGTGGCCAAAGCCTTCAAGGCAGCGGCCGGCCATTGGAAAAAAAAATGTGAGATTAGTACAGCACAAGAAAGAACACTTCTAAATCTACCAATTTCACTTTTATGGATTTTTTTATGCAAAAGTCATTTTATTTATTCAGTGTAACAATAGTTTTTATTTTGCATAGTTTCATATTTCTTAGTAGTAAGAACATAAGTGTTTTATTTTTAATCAGAATAATACCTTGTGAAAAATCATGCTTCGATAAGTGTAGTGAATGTATATACACTCTCTTAAAGACTAATATGGAAAAAGAATAAAGCTGAAACTAACTTTTTTAACAAAGTAATCCGATACACCTTAGTATGAAAAGCAGTTATAACCTTAACAAAAGAAATCACGCACTGCAGAAGTTACAGCCATAAACGATACTTAAAGGCTCCCTGTAGACTACGCTTGAAAATCTAATAAAGGAAAAAAGCATAAGTACCTTTCTTTACTGGTGGGGAAGCCTGCTATACTAGTAAATCAACTTTTATGACATCGCTGAACCTCATTTTCACCTAATTTTTGTGAGCCACGCGACTAAGTAGAAAAGCAAGAAAGAAAGAGAAAAAAAAACAAACTTATGTCTTTTTTTAATTATACTTCGTCCTATTACTTTTGGACATTATAATAAAGAGTTTTGCCTGATTGCGAATAAGAGTAATAAAAAAATAATCCAACTTGATTGGATTCTAAGATTATGCCTGTCCTTCTTTGACAGCGTGTCACTAAAAGACTGACCTCGGCTTTTATTTATTAAACATGGACGACATTATAAACATGTATTACGGATTACAAAGTTACGTACAAAAAGCTCCAGAATTCATTGATATCGATTAAAATTTTCAGGGGATTAAATCTAAATATTTAAGGACCTCAATTTTTAACCTGTTCCTCACTACTGTCGCTCATTGGCAACGGCCATGAAACGTTCCCTAAGTACTTCTGCCGGCTATCGGCGGCATCCGAAAGCGTTCTCTATGTTCCACCGCCGCCCATTGGCAGCAACCATGAAACATTTTCTGGGTCCTTCCGTCGCCTGTTGGCGGCATCCAAGAAATGTTGTCTGAGTACTACCATCTCTCCACCTTACATCTGCATTTACCGAAAATTATGTGGGTATGATTACCAGAACTGGCGAAAATTGCTGAATATAATGATCCACTTTTTGTAAACAGTAATTTTTGAGTTAGAATATACCAGAAGTTAACAGAAATTGTTTTAGATTTTTTTATTGTTCGATGGATGCCGCAAAACACGTTTTCGTGCCTGAACTACAGTGCAAACGCTCTTGTGGAAAACTTCCTCGTACCACGACTATATAACCGCGGCCAGCTCCTTCGTAACAATAGGGTTTAATTGTCTCAGACACATACGAGTGCTCAATTGCAAATGGAAAGTTTTTTTCAGCTATTAAATTAATGGATTTTTATTTCTATTTTCATTTTTTCTGTATTTTCAGTAATAATTAACGATTATTAATATAAAAGCATCCTAAAAGCATTTTTCCTCATCATCCTATTACGTTATTTTTGAATGTGTTAAATAAAATATTCCTTACATGCAGCAGCTTCTCAATTTAGTATTTTTTTTCTAACATATCACGTTTACACGCTTCAGCACTTACCCTAAAACTTGAAAGTAGAGCACATTTGTGGGAAGAACTGCAATCAAAGTCAGCATTCTGCCCCATTTTGTAAATGTGTCTTCTTCCTTTCAAAGATCAGATGAAATCGGGCATTTCATTCCTTCTTGACCGATGATGCAAAACAAACGCGGAAAGTATTCATCACATCACAGTTCTTTTTGATTATGGATTAAATAATTTACCTTTACCTAGTCTGTAAAAGCATTGATAAATAATTTTATAACTTTACTTAGTACGAGAATAAAGCATGTTTTATTTCTCGACTCTTTTTGTCGAAAAATGACGTTTCTTACTGGCGTTTCCTCTACTGTAAGTTCAAAGTTAAAGTCTCCTTTTATAGTAACTTTAAATTTACTGTAAATACTTTAAGTTTGCTGTAAGAAGTTGAACGAAATACTGTCTTTTATTTCTTTGAAATGCGCCGTTAGCCGCATTGCGAAGTTAGCCGTTAAGTGTACATACGGATGACTGTTACTCAGTTTTTTTCCATGTAATTTATGAAATTAGTTATTTTTCTGCTTCACTTCTTTCAGAGTAACTCTAGAACATTCACAATGATGCTACAAGAAAAATTTTTAGTCACTATGAAAAAATCATACTGAATTCACTGTAAAATAATTTATATAATGTAAAGCAGAATAAATATTACTTGTCATATTCGAACAATCATCTTTACATTAACGTGATGAGACTGAAGACTGGTTTGATTCAAATGCCTACTATTAAGCTTTTATTTTTCTTCAAGTTCTTCAAATACCATTACATGTATTTCAGAAACCGAAATGTCATAACAAACACGGTGTTCAAGTGTTTTTTAAATCACAGAAAAACTTGGATGGTGATAAAATTATGAAAAATTGCGTAACTAATAATAAAAACTAAACAATAAATGTATATTTTCAAAAAGCATCGTTCCAAAAATTACAAAACAAATGTTTTAACAAGTTCAAACTACTTATGTACACACTAAAAAATGATGCTGCAAGATGGAATTCGCCAAAAAATGAAAATTTAGAGACACCCACGTGAACATATTATATATAATGGTCACAAATTATGTGAATGTTCCAGTTCCATTACTGCTCATGGATTTTACGATATGCCTAGTGTAGGAAATACAACCAAGATTGCGATTTGGAACCTGCAAATGATGATTATTTTCAATCATCGTTTTGTCTTTTAATAAACATGTTATGACTTCATTCAGCAGTTCAATGTATAGGTGACCTTAGCCGTATATTAACAGATTAACGCTACTTGCAATTAGAAACCTCACTTTAAACTTTATTTATAGATACAGTTCCTTGTTTCGTAATATACAAAAAACGTCTACGAAATTTTAATACCTTAATTTTTTTGAATTTCTTTAAATGTAAAATAAGTAACATTGCATCTTAACTGTAACCTGATAATTGCGTCTGAGTTGTACTAAAGGTGCAACTTTTATTATGGATGCGGTGTAAATATCATCTGGAAAAGCCACCACCGCCCCTTAATACAGAAAAAAAATGGTATAAGCATTGTAAAACATACAGTGAAATAAGAAATAAGATAAACATGACTAAATACAAAGAGAATAACATAAAAAAAGAAAACACGAATTGAGCAAAAATATTTTTCAAAATTTCGCTTTACACTTGTTCTCGTATTTTATGGAAAATAAAGCAAAAATACTTGTGTGTGACACGTGTTTTTGACATGAGTTTAAAAAATGTTGCATTTTCTCTTGCAATCTTATACATTTATAAAACCAAAAATATAAATGAACGAAACAGTTTATTTTGTTCCTGAAGTTTTGTACGAACTTCACCTACTTTGGACGCAACGTAAAGATAATGTCAGAATTCAAGTCATTAATTATACTTTCCATATGTTTTTGCAGTTAAAATAGTTGGATGAACTCCAAAATCTCACATTAATCAATTCCAACGAACTAAATAGTTCGTTATAAGTTTATAACGACGGGAAAAGGCCTTGTTTTAGGCTGCATGGTTTTGATGTTGGTAGGAAGATAGTGTTAAACGGATGCAGCAATACAATTAAGCTGCCATCAACTAGAAAATTAATTCTTGTGGAATTAAATATTTGGCAGTTTTATTTAAACTAAAAATCAAAACATTATGAAGCATTTGAAGCGAATACCGTTATAAATGACTCGGAATGAAAAATTTTCTCTTGTACGTTTCACATCAAGTTTTAATCATCTGTAGAACGTATAAAAATATTTATTATCTTCTTTTTTAAATTAGTCGTACGTTTAATTATATATTAGAAATAAAAAGTACAATTATTAAGCATTCGCTTTTGTAAAATTATCCAGCCTAACATTTTATCAAAAAATATGTAAATTCAATTAACCATATTTAATAGAGACGTTCACCATTTCTTTTTGTAGCACGATGCCTTTTCAAATGACTTGAAGATCGACGACTTTTTAAAAATAAGTTAAATATTTTCTTTCGACAGGGCATATTATTCACACATCGCAATTAAAAAAGAAATGCTAAAACCTAATTAAGAGGAAGCATATACTAACACGTATGAAGCTTTAATAAGAAACGGCGTATTTATTTTCATATAAATTAAAAATGCGAATTCAGATAGTTAAAGTATGTCTGCATATGAGCCTTAAAAATACTTTTTAAATTTATTTTCACTAAGATCAGATTAAATGTCTTGATTTAATCAAAATAATTTAATAACATAACGTTATAAAAACGTACGCACCAGGGACAAACGTACGAACGTTTTTATAACTCCGTACATGAATTTCCATGGACGTACCTACATAAGTTTTTGGTATTATTGCATAGACTTTTAACTTTTTTCTACCTGGTATTATTAAACAGTGTATAATTCTTAACTGGTATTCTAAGACACGATTATTTCACATGTCGATACTTTTAGCCTTCATTTTCAGTTGTTTAAAAGAATTAAACATAGTTGAATAGTCCACTATTAAGATCCATTTATAGATACATTGACCTGTTGCGCAGGGCCAGGCCAGCTAATCTCACATGTATTTGTATTTTATTTTCTCGTTATTTCTTGCTGATAGACTTCCGATTTCCAGTATAGTAATAAAAAATGCATAAACAAAATATCTTACATCAAAATATCTTTTACATTTTAAAGCATTATTACTATGCTTGTGTTTACGATCTGAATACAAGCTTATAATCCATGTAAGCTATTTTCAGAAAAATATTGATTTTCAAAAATAAAATTTCTAAATATTAACTAACACGATAAAAATTTGGCAGCCTCTATTTATAATTGCCTGAGTTTATTTTACATTATTTATTCCGTTTGGCTTACCACTTAAAAGTTTAATATTTTTATTTTTTTTTGTCATGCTTTTGTTATGAATAACAAAAGCCGCTAACAATAACAGCATAACATTCTACCGCTATTTATATTAGTAGTGACCGAAAAATAGCTTTGATCAACTGCAAAATGCGAGAGAAAAAATAGAAAAATAACATTAATTTCAATTTATGAAATTTTTATTCTGAATATGAATGTCCTTAGTACATAGTTTATTCAAATATAATTGCACCGTTTATTCATTATTCAACGTAACGCTATTAATTCGCTTTTTCATCAATATGATCGATACCGTTTATAATTCGAATAAATATGCGAAAATGTAATTCTTATATAACCTCATATTACTATTTATATTCTAAAGCACAGTTTCCAACTTCTCCAGAATATAACAAACCACTTTTTTTAAACAATAATTTTTGACTGAAGTTATAACAAAATTACTAGGTTGAACGTGTGGGCGGATGCCATCCCGAAAAAATATTTTTAAAAATTACTCTTTACAAAAAGTGGTTAATTATATTCCTGAGTAGTTGGCAACTATGTTTTGAAGTTATACGTGTCGTCTTTACTCATTTTCTTAACAATATAACGTTGTTAAGAAAATAATCAACATGTGGATATATATAGAGAGGCAAAATGTTTCCCAAAAAATAATTACAAAATATCAAAATTACAGAATAATCAAAATTTAGAAAATATTGAACACTCACAAATGCTTATAAAATATATGAGAAACATTCATTTTTAATTTTTTCCTTTTTTTTATTGCTTTTAACATTTTGCTTTTCTTCGTATCACAACTAATCGCTTTGAAATCCACAAAATTCGAAAGTAAAGCTTTTATTTTTTTATCTACATTTTATTTATTAATCCTTAAACTAATGTGGAAATTTAATTAATCACTGCATCAAGAATTTGGTTGGGATTTCAGAAATTCATAAATTCATAAATTTAGAACCATTGCTCGTCAGAAACTAATAGTTCTTTCACTGAAAGAATTTAACTAAAACTGATTATTAAGATGATTTTTTATTAAAACACAAACCATATATTAATTACAATGCTAACACTTGAAATGCTTAATAAAAGTCATTATTAACTGGTAAATGAGGATGACGTTTCCGACCCGTATTCCTATGTAATTTTGAACCTTCTTGATTTTTCTTCCACCCTTCCCTTTCCTGTAGAATATATCTGAGAAAAGCGTGCCAAAAATGGAATATTTTTTCTCTCTAAATATGTTAATTAACTTACGTCGGGCAGTCCAAAATTGGCGCATTTCGTTACCCGAACTGAGTTCGGGGTCACATTGATCATATCGAACTGAGTTCGGGGTTAAGTTCGTCTGAATATGTATAAATATGTATATACATGTATATTAACTCTAAAAGAGTTTTGGAAATGAGCAAATAATGTAAAGATGTTTTCACTGTAAAATTTTCATGCAGCTTTAAAATTATAGAAACAAAAAATAAATGTTGATAGGACGATTTGTAATTATTGAAAAATGAGCTCCTAAAATATTTACAATCTTTAATATTAAAACATATTTTATAATACACGAGTGATATAAATAATTAAAATTATAGATGCATTTCAATGACAACTGGAATAAAGTTGACAGGATTTTACGTCACAACTGCTTGGATAGTTCAAAATGTCCCACGAAAACATAATTCCGACTTACTTCAAAAAAATTCACCAAATCCCAACACAGGCAAGGGGCTAAATGGTTTTTCTACCACCCTTTAATGCGTCTGAATTACCCTGTACATAAATATCTATACATACATGCTAAAAAATGTCCCACGGAAACACAATTCGGACTTATTTTCAATAAAATGCACGAAATCCGAATTCCTCTCGGTGCCTCACATTTCCTTCCGCGATACCGAAGAGCATCCACCCCCCTTTCAATTCAAAGAATGCCGCCTTGTTGTCGCCTTGTCTCACCAGATGGCCCCGGCCCACCTACGGGAGGGCGCATGCGTCCCCCCAAGAGCGAGGGAAACATACCTCGTGTAGCGGGGCTTGAAATCTATTTCCCTTCAAAAGACCAGGGCAGGAACACATGCAACGCAGAAAATGCGTTGGTACCTTGATTATTGGTAATATTATGGATTTAAACGAGGACTTAGCGAGAGATGGCATTGATTTAGGGCCGTCTGCGGTTAAATGCGCGGCTTTTCCTTTTTACATAAATATTCACGGCTTGTGTTTTGGTGGCGGTGCAGAGATATGAATTAATTTTTTGGTTATTTTTTTGCGTAAAATGCGAATTTTTGACAGCTTAAAATAGGCGACATTTTGAAGGAAAGCGTTTATTTTGAGCTGCGGTTACTTGTGATGTTTACGGTGTCAGATTGATGAACATTAACACCAACAACAATAAAAAATGTACTGCTGTCATGAACTTCAATTTTTATTTATTTATATCCTTTTTAAAAATGAAAGTTAAAAAAGATGTTTGTGAACTTTTAAAACATAGACTATTTTTTGAAAGTATGTTCTTTCTACAGGAAAATCACCATAGGATGTGTTAGTTTTATAAGTAAATGAAAATGAATATTATGACTTTTCCCTTTTCATGCTTTATGGAAAATATAACTTTCTGCAAATTTTTAAAATATATCTATAACTAAATTTTAATTTACGTATTACAGACACCTACTGTCGAGCTAATTTCTGCGTAGTTTTTCTCATCAATAGAAATTTCTGCTAAATAATCTCATCATTAATTTCTAAACAGATTCAGTCAAGGTCCTAGCAATCGTTTAAAGTTTACTCCAACGCATTTAACTTATAAAACATTATTGTCATCAGCTAATGTATAAATTTGTACACTTTTATGAATGGACAAGTATATTACTGATATTTTTGTTACGGACTTGCTCAATGTGGATTGACGTTAATTTAGTTTAGTTCGTATATTATGGTGTTAAGAATTTTGAAGAACTGCATAAAATTTGACTTATTGAGTGTATAAGATGAAGGAGAGCGAAGTTATCTTATTTCATCGTCGGAAATGGGCATGCCTCAGTAACACTGGATTCTCAAAACTTTTGCTCCATTTGGCAATATTGTGGATCAAATTCTGCGTGGTTTTGGGTGGAAATGGTAAGAAATAGATTATCATATTCTTAAGTAAACAACGTATTTATTGAATCGGAATAAATGTGAATGATTGTTTTTTCATTTCCTTAAAAACATAAACCTGAACTCGTTGACATTGTTTTTCACTCTTTTATAAGTATTACAAGTTATGTATTTAAGGAGACAATGAATTTACAAGATTATAACATAAGTATGATTCATTAAAGCATGGGTATGAAATGCTAAAATAATTTTACTGACTTGGTATAAGGCGCTTTCGTTTTTCACTGTCCATAAAATTATTACATTCCAAATGAAAAATATATAATCCGCAATAACATATGCAGGAATATATGATATAAAAAATATCTATAAAATGTATTATTGAGCCAAAAATCTTCGGAAAATGCTTTTACAAATTATGTGTAAGATAGCTAAACTAAATGCACAAGTTTTAATTTTAATTGGGAAAAATAGTTGACTATGATGAGACGTGCTGGTAACATGTGCCTAAAGAACAAAAAAAAATGTAATAGCCCAGAAAGAGATAAGATGGAACTTCTGATTTTAAAAGGGGTGCAATTCATTAAATAGCATGATTACAAACTTTATATACGTTATTCAATAAACGAAAAATAATTTACAACTCTGTGTTCAAAATTATGTGATTGAGTCTATGAAACCAAAAAAAATTGTATTTACACAGAAAGTGAATGGTATCAAATGGAAATAAACCAAAAATAATCTTAAAAAATTAAAACCTGCCGTTTACATTTCGTTTAAATTTTATTTCAAATAGAAACAATTCAGTTTAACCAGTTTTCATTCATGCAAATCAGATGCAATATATTTACGTAAACATTTCTAAAGTGCTGTTAACTGTCCTTTAAAAAAAAAAAAAAATATTAGGTATACGGAAAAGTAACGTCGTTTTTTTCATTACATGAAATTTAAACAAGAAAAATTTAAACAAGTTTTCAATGACAAAGCAGTTTTGTCTGAACAATTTATTTTTATTACATTTTAGAATTAAATATTACAGCAATTTCATTGACGATTCTTTTTTTTTTCAAGAAGAATGTGTTAAAAAGGAAAATTTGCGACCCACCCTCCTTGGAGGCGTGGAGGAAGGCGAAGTTCAAAATTTTTAGCGTTTGTTACATATTACTACAAGAGTTTTATAAATATCAAGTTGTTTGGGATTGAGAGAAATATGGGCATCCCCACACCACCACATCATCAAGTACCCACGTTATAAACTTCACATATATGCCAAATTTCGCATTGTTAGTTTCAGTAGTTTTAGTTTGGTGAAGTACTGACGTACAGAAAAAAACGACATTATGACCCGTTAATAATACAAAGCAGTGTAACTTTTTACATTATGCACCATTTCAAATTTCAATAGTTTTGTTTTACAAACATTAAATATTGAATACTGATTACATCCCTATGCGTTCCCCAAAGCTATTGAATTTCATACTTTTTCTTAATCACTTTGTTCTATTTTGTATATACTTAAAAAAATGTATTTTTTCTTGAAATGAAGTATTTATTTCTTTATGTTATTCAACATATAGAATTCATTCGCCATAAAAACGGGTGACACAAACAAGAATAATACTTATAAAAAGAATTAGTGGCTGCAAAATTTTATCTAAATTCAAGTTTTGTATCGATTTGGTCTTTGTTTATTTATTCCGCATTATGTAAATTAAAATTTCTACAAATTATGTTTTATCGTTAAGTTTTTTATTTAAATTTAATTTATTGGAGTAGTTTTGAGAATTTTTTGTACTTCGGTTTTTATATGAAAAATTACTGCACTGTATTAAATAGAATATGCTGCATTTCTGAATTTAATTTAAACAAGTTCATTTTGTTTAAAAAATGTATTAAAATAACTTTATCCATTTGAATTATTAAACTACCAACATTTTTTGAGATATTCATTATAATTGTTCATTTTATTTTTTAATTATTTATTCGTTGCTTTTCAAAGGCTGAATTTAGTGTTAATTTAGTGTTTTACTTAATTTAAACAAGCCAAGTGATTAAATCTTGAGCTAAGTAACTATGATCCCTACGAAACATACAGTATTATTTACACCATTTTATTTTGCAAATGATGTAATTTTTGTGTTTACATTATCTCTAGTCTTTTTTTCCTTTTACACTAAGCATTTTACAGATCTTTTTAAAGAATTATGAATGAAAAGAATTAATGTCACTAAATATATATGAATATTGTTGTTTATCTTTCAAATTTCCATTCACATAGCCTTCCTAACGTAGCCTACCTAAACAATACACGTCAAAATAACAAAATTTCACATTAAATTTCTTACACGGTGATTTTATAGAAATAGTAATATTTAGATAATTGAATTACGGTAAATACAACACATTTTAATGTTTTACTTAAATGTTTTTAATCATACAGATTTTAAATTTCCAGATCGTGAAACAGTGTCTTTTTTGTGCTTCATTTATTATTTAGTCCTTATTTTATGTAAATGCTTCAAAATATTTGTTTTTCAGATTGTATTATAGGTAGACCGATTAGATGAAGTACATTAGAGAGTTACTTCCATATTTTACAAATTTAAAACTTTTTACATCAAAGCACTCCGTTTTGATAGAAAACTATGTATGACTGTTTTACCCGATAAACTGATAAAATCTATACTGATAAAAAAACTAAAATGATAAAAACTGTTATAAAGAACACTATTAAAAAGGTTATCAAATTTTGCTTTTTTAACCAAAACGAAAGAAGCCACCTATTATAAATTTTGGGTCGCTAAACACGAAAAGCACGTTTAAAATTCTCTCCTGGCTCAAAGGCGTGAGTAATTGGGCTCTTTATATTTCACATATAACCTTACGATACGTGGAAGGAAAATGCTAAAATAGGCATTTTCTTTTCTTAAAGAAGTTACTATCAACTTCTTGAAACAGCTACAAACTTGGTGCCGTTGTTCCAGATAAATCATGCGATCAAACATATAAAATAAGCTCCATCCACTCTCCTTAGCTTGTACGTGAGAGAACGGGAGAAATTTCATATTGCTCTGCATGTCGTACTGCACAGCGAATTAGTAGAAATGGCAAGCTCCTGTTTGAATTCGCCGTATAACTTTTGCATATATGTGCTTACGTTATTTGTGGTGCCAGGAAGCGGCCTTTGATTTTTCAGTGTAAAAGGCATATGCAATTTACTTCGAATGCCCTGTTGAGACGAAGATAAATCGTGGGGTCCTAATATTTAGTTGTACGGCTTGTTCTCATACACCTTAAATACTTGGACAGCCGGAAAAGAAGTTTCTATATGTTTTGTTGTTCCTGCCATTTGGAGGGAAACAAGAAACTAAGCCATCGATTGCTTTTTCAGCATGGTACAACGCTCGAAGAAAGGAATCAGTAGAAAATTCAAAAAAGGTTATCATAGCATCCCTTATTCGACCAGTGATCCGGGCAATCTGTTTGAACTTAATTCTGGTGAGCTGCATGGTATTGTTTGAAGAATGATAGTACACAATTTCTGGGCAACGTCCGTCAGAAAATTATAAAGTGGAAGAACTTGGGAAAATTAGGTGCAACACGTGACAAAAATGCACTCCCTGCATTCACATATTGGCAACTTCGCAATTAACTGTGGCTCTTTCAGTAATGAAAAACGAACAAAGCAGGACGTTTCTGCAAAGGAACAGCATTACAAAGGAAAGTGCTCAGTCGAAATGTCAGGAGATTTCTGCTGTATGAACGGTACGGACGTTCCTCTCATGGGTCAGGCAAAAACAAGGCATGAACCCCCCCCCCTAAAAAAAAGTCTGCAAGCTTTTGTTCATACTGTTTTCTGTACGTTATATAGAATGTAAGCAATGCAGCTTTCTCGGAATCCTGAGCCAGAAGGCAATTTTAAGCTTGATTTTCATCTTCAGGTACCATAAAACCAGAAAGGACGGACAGTTTAATTTGTGTAAAAATTTCACATTTGAACAGCGCATTTAATAATAGACGAGATATTTACTTATATGAATGTGATTAATGGGCATTTCTAATCCAAATAATATTCTTTATTTTAATCATTTATATTTTACTTCTGATTTCTTATTTTTGAATTAATTTTCTGTGCAATTTTTTTTTTTCGTGCAAGGGAAATCTACAAAAATTCTGTCCAACATTATCTACGTATTTTCCAATATACAGTTATTTTTTCTCTTACTTTACTTTATTAATTTTCGTTTTTTTTCTTTTATGATGCGATTCTTTGTATTGTCAAAAACATCCATTTTTACTTCAAGAAATAATTTATTAATTATATTTTACAGATTAAATATCTAAAGAAAGAGCTTGGTTTATACACTGTAACAGTAATTTTTATGTACATTTTCAGTTAGACTGCTCAATTTTTTTTTAAAATAAATCAACCAATTAACAGACTATTAGGTGTGCCGGCAAGTAATGCCCTTTTTAAACATAAATTCCAAGCAAATACATTTTCAACAATTTCTGAATTACAAACAAGCGGTGTCTAAACATAGGACTCCTATTTTTTAAATTTTAAAGTGAAAATTGTATAGATAATGTATTTTTTTTCTTTCCAGTAAAATGACAACCCTTCCCCTTTTCTCATGTCTACCCTCCTTGGATTATATTTGAAATTTTCTGAAATAAGTTTTTAGATATTATTGAGTGTTGTATTTTGCAGAAATAATTTTAAGATATCTGTCATCATCTTTGATGCCATATTTGGCCCCTATTTCCCATAAGTTACAGATATAGAAATTAATCTGCAATCTAACATCAGTCCCACCAATGGTTGAGAGGCTCTGCTTTCGAAACTGGAAGGCGGGAGGTGCCAAGTTCACACCCCGGTCGCGCCTGTCGACCTAGCCGTTCGGAGTTTTCTCTTTTTTTCTCAAAAACTTCGCGTAAATACGGGCTAGGATCCCTTGGAAAATCCTCCACGAAGGGCATTCCCCCTATAGCCCTAGGACCATAGTGCAGTCAATCGATCTTAATCCGCAAACAAACAATCTATCATGTATGCTAAAGAACTCACATATGTGCCAAATTTCTTATTATTAGCTTCAGTACTTTTAGGCAAAATATTGACGTACGAAAAAATGACATGACTTTCCGATACACTTAATACTTTCAGTAATTCCGCATTAGTGGAATAAATATATGGCAGTTATTCACCTTTTAGTAAATAAAATTAAGATAAACATGGCATTTTTGATTAATAAATTTAAAAATACTTTATTTAAACTATGAAATGGTTAAACGATTAATTCAAACTAAAAATTTAATTTTATGATAGTTTAGCATGCTGATCACTTACTTTTGTGAAGATTAAATACATTCGAAAATGCAATAAATAGCAATAAATAGCATGACTTCGAAGATCTCATGAATAACTTTAAATCTACTTAAATCATGATAGTAATAAATTTACAAATACACACATCGTCTTTCGTAGAACCTAACCACGCGCTCTCTTAAAAAAAAAAAAAAAAAAAAAAAAAAAAAACTTCTACAGATAAATTAATGCAGAAAAAACATATAAATAAAAGTACATTCTTTCAGTTCTCCTTTTTTTCTGATAAAAAAGCTATCGTTGAAAAAACTGAATAATAAAAAAAGCAGAAAAAGCACAGAAAAGTATACGTAACTTTCCCAAACAAATTTGAATAAATTGAATTTCTGTTACACAATAAACACATCTCCCAATCTGGAGATAACGGTCAAACAAAATAGAAATTCCTTCATATAAAATTCAAATTAAATTTGCAAGTTAATCACCTGCTTATCATTCACAGAGTCTTCATCGATCTGTAATGAGCTTTCAGGACCCGCGGCAGAATTTGAACGAAAACGCTGTGAAGCAAGCATCCTTTAGTTTTCATTAACTGTGACATTGTGTTCTAAATCTGTATTTACCTAAAATTGGTTATAGTTGCGTATTATAAAATATTTTAGATTATCAAATTCTTGTAACAGTAAATTGTTGGAATTAAAACGAATTTTGATATAAAGCTGAAAAGTTCCCCAACCTTTAAATTAAAATTCCTGTTTTCTTTTTTTTTTTCCTTTGCTTTTCTTTTTTAACAGTGAAAATGGTAAATAATTTTTAACTCTGATTTCAAGTAGTCTTAGCTAAAAAAAAAGAAAACTTCAGTATCGGAATACGTAGTTATTATTGATTACTAGGTGTAAAGCCTGTGGTTTCCCGAATTTATTAGGTTGTTACGGCATAATTTACATAAAATTATTGTCAACTAATGTCTATCACTAATGAATTGATCTGCTTTGTTTTTTTTATAAATTTAGATAATTTTTTGTTATAAGGCTATGTTTACCAAAGCATTTAAATTTAACGATTTACTAATGACTGAATCTCATTATATCAATTAATCTACAATTTTATCTTTATTTTCATTTACCCATGGCACACACAAAATTTAAAATCTCTGAAGATCACTGCAAAAGCTGGTATTGCTTTTTCGGGATAAAAATAGCCTATCTGATTTTTCACCTGTTTTATATTACTTAAAATGTTACTTCGAGGTTTAAAAATGTGCTTATTTTATTAGACAGTAATCTTCATTGTGTATGAATAACTGTGAGATCAAAATCTCAGAGAAAGATTGTGAACGAATGTTCAACAATCACAAGTATACTTTTATGCAGTACTATGTATATTTTAACTGTGTTTTGCTGCTCCTTTTTAATATTATATCTCTCTGAATTAAAGTAAAAGGTTTACTTCTGCTAAAGAAAAAAGATAAGTTATTAATAACATTTGTTTTCTGGATTATATATTGCCTTATTTCTGTATGATAAAAATTCAAATCCTTCAACTTAACAATAAAAAATATTTTTACTGAATATCTATTCAAAAGTTGCAAATATTCATTAGTATAATCTCCAAACTTCCTTCTAATTATTGTATTGAAAAGAAGAGCAATTTGAGTTTATGAAAATTGATAAAATAAGAAAATTTTTACTAAGGAAAATGACTTTGCTTAGCAACTTTAACGCACTCCAAACCGTTAAGTTCAGAAAGAAAATAAAACCTCTTTACAAGTTTCACTCAGGTTACACAGAAGTTTTTATAATTTAGGTGGTTCTAGCTTAGTCTAACGTTCATTGAAGCTCCTAGATTTAAATAAAAAATCCTGCGCTACAAGATTTCTAAATTTTACTAAATCAAATAAAAATGAACTGATTTTCGCTAGATCAGGGAGTGTCTTTTTTAGACACATTTTCTTAATATATCTTTTGTGGGTCTTATAATTAAAGAGATACAGAGGAAAATTGCAACCTCCTACAAGAGAACAACGTAAAGAAGAGCGTTATAATATAGGCCGCCTAACAATAAAACGATCTGAATGAAAGCATTTGCAGAATATAAGTGTTTTCACACTGAGCATACATGTCTCCCTCTACCGTTAGGTCGAGAGTTAAAGACTTCGGTTCATATTGCACGGCTGTCAGTTATCTATCCCCTCTGAAAAAGCACAGTTTCTGAGAGTGGGAAAAAAATTTTAAGGTACTTGTCTAGCAAATATTTATTCTAGTAAAATATTTGTAAAATTTGATGCGTGATTATGTTCATATTATGACAAAATTGTTATGAGCTTGCAATAAGTATTTGTGAATTTGGAGTGTTATACGTTTTCAAAGTACTATAAAAGGTTTATATGAAAAGAATGCAGTATATGTAACAGTATTTATGAGAAACAAGTAATTTATGATAAATTATTACTATAAAAAAAGCTTATTAATATCCGAGTGACTTACGAATTTTTATTAGTTAATTTTTTTAGATGCATCATTGTGTTAGAACAATCAATCAGTCAATCAAAATATATAACCTGGAGCTTCCATTTTATGCGCTTTGTCAAAAGTAGTAATTAGTGTTCCAAACATAGTGTCCCTATGTAGTGTTCCAAATTTTTGACCTCTGTATTATCCAAATCCAGAATAGCTATGTTTACTATGTATAATTAAAAGTACGTATAAAACCACATCGGAAAGAAGCGATTGATCTACCAATTTACTCTCTTGAATACGCTATCTGCCTAACATTTTAAAAACTATTCATCTGTCTCAGAATTGCCCTAACATATGTTTCATTTTCATTTTCATTTTAAATTCTAAATTTTATAGTAAGCAAAGAATTAAAACATTAAGGGATGATTACCGAACGTTGATTCTCTTATATCAAGGCCCTCGGATCATTTAACAACTAAAATTCTTTGTTTCTGGTTCAGGAAAATATTTCAGTAACAGCCAGCATATTCACTTTATCATGCACAGTAATAGTATGCACTAAAGCTCACTGCTAAAGAACTGATAACGATTTATTCTTTTGAATTCGTTAAAATTTCGCTAAACGCATTAAAATCATCCGTTTATCTCTGAATTGCGACAAAATATGACTAAATATCGGTAATACTCTCTGTTCAAACATCTGCGCTAATATGTGTGGTGCAGCTTTTTTTAAGTTGAAGAAAGGTAGATCTTTTATGTTCCATCCAAAACGATATTATTGTAGTGTACATTTATTTATGTGTGTTACTTTAAAAAGTTTTTAATTAATTTTGCACTCATCAAAAATTAATCGGTATTCCTGCAAGAAAGTACTATAAAACTAGAAACATACCCCAAGGGTTAGTTACATCTAATAACTATTTTTATGATTATGAAAAGATTACTATTCGCATTTAAATATGAAAAGATCATTTAAGTGTTTATCACAAAGTAAACGTTTGTATAAAAATGTATATTCAATGGAAAAATAGGATAAAAATAAACATTAGCAGTTTAGGAACATAAATATTTGAATTATGAAAATTTTGTTAATTTAACAAAATAATTCAATTAAATAGCATCAATAACATTTTAATTGAATTATTAAAATGTTGTTGAGTTCAATATTTTTTTTCTGGAAAGCTATTTAAACATCCACACTTTTAAAATTGCATGACGAATTGACATTTAATAAACAACAGAGCTTGAAGTAGTACTTTTTATGAATACCAAATTTTCTAAGGCACAAATAACATGCATTTATTTCCTTCAAAACTAAACTATGTATACACAGCTTGTTTCAAGAGAGTTCCGACAAACTTTAAGGGTTTGTAGAGCACATAATAAGGAACAAGAATCACACAGCAGAGACCAAAAATGATATTATCACTTTCTTGTTAATAATTCCTCATTTTAAAAAAAGTGCTGAAATTTTCGTTTAACTTCTTAATAGAATTTTATAAACAATATGCTTGCCTCCAAAATATTCATCATTGAATTGAAATAGAATTTTTAAACTATCAAATATACATTGATTTCGAACGGACAGTAGTTTTAAAGGTCACTATTTCGGCACCTTTTCCAAAGTAATTACTGATAGCTTCATGAAGACTACATTTATTACCACATACTGCTGCGTGATTCTGAATCATTATTATCTGCCTACCAGCTCTTAAAGTTTACCGGAAAGTTTTTATTAAATATCCTGTATATAACAAAAAAGCACTCAACTGAAATTGCTGTTTAAAAGATAAGATAATTAAAACTTTGTAAAATAACACACATGAAATGTGCTTATCAAAGTGGGCACGTGTTTCGATAGAAACAAAAAATCGGTCAATAGTGATAAATAATAATGAACATTCCGATTGTTCGTCAAAGAATGCGTTTTTTATTTTTATTTATTTATTGTCTGCTGTCGTTGTTGCAGTTCTTTTTCTCTGTTTTCTACTGATTTTACCGCTTTTTTATTTTGTGACATTTTCCTTCTTTTTATTTATTTATTTTATTTTTCATTTTTTTTTCACATTTTATTATTTTTTATGCTCTGTTTTACTTTTATCGACCCTCTCCCCCTTTTTCTCTTATTTGCTCGGTTTCTTGCTTTTATCTTCTCCCAATAGGCAACTCGCTCTTCCATTCTGTTTTCTGTTTACTGTTTCAGTCCCCAGTTCTAGTCTGTGTTTTAACTTCTACTGCTACTAAAGACAATAGAAAAAATTCCAGTCGAAGCTTGTATCGAGTTTGATAAGTACCATTATGTGTGTCATTTTACTAAGTTTATTTATCTTACTCTTAATATAAATACCCCAAAATGTTAATAAACATTCTCCATGACAAATTTTATGCACATTAAGATCTAGCATCAGCATTTTCTGGAAACATGATAAATCTGAAGAGCTATTATAAACGATCTTTCCCTTTTAATTTACAGACACCCTCATCTTTGAAGAAACTCATTCTCGGGGCATCAATTGCAGCAAAGGATATCCTTTTAATAATCAAAAATCCATTATTGGCATGAAAAGGGGGAGATTTATTATGGCCATATTCAAATTGATCTCATTCCCATTCCGTCGATAATGAACAGGCAGTAGATTTCGTTTATGTACTAGGGGTTTTCGGTAAGCATCACTTACTGTTTTATTTCTCTGCTTACTTCTGGAATTAAATTTTAACATTAAAAATACAGTATATTTTGGCTCAACTTTGAGAGAAATGGATAGTTTTTAAAGTGTTTAGAGGCAGTTTAACGTATTCTAAAGAGTAAATGGTTAAATCGAGCTGGCGGTGTTTTTTAGCACCATTTATTGCGCATGATAAACATGAATACGCTGGCTGTTACTAAAGTATTAATAGACCTTCAGCATTGATCAAGGATTTTGGTAATTAAATGATTTAGTTAAATGATTCGACAGCTTTAATAGACAAGGGTTAGTGTAGCATCACTTACTATTTCTATTGCTTTGATTACTTCTGGAATTAAAATTTAGCATTAAAAATACTAGTTTGTTTAGTCTTAAAGTTACAAGCATTTCATTAGTAAATCAATATTAATGAATATATTCTAAATATATAATAAATATAGCATTACTCAAATGAATTTATTAAAGTCGAATAATATGCATTAAATTTTATAATTCCAATTTATCATTCTCACACACAGCAATAAATATCCTAAAACAACATTAAAATATAACTTCAAAAGGTTATCTATAGAGAAGAATAGCGAATGCATTGAAAACAAAGGAAATGCGGCTTTACCGTTGAAATCAATTCGAAGAAAAATTTGAAGCAGAAAACCTATGTCATTATCACAGCTAAGCCTTAAAGTATATGATAAGCAACTTGTTTACACATCAGTACTTGCATTAAATCGTTCCTGCTTTAGAAACACTACCAAAGGACTTCGCAAAGCCTATGTGAACACCTTCAAACAGAATTGAATTTTTCGCTGATTTTTTTTTTTTCAGTGATGTTGTATTTTCTTTCCAGAAATATTTAAATGAATCAATACTCGAGTATTGAGGAAATGTTTTTAAGGGAACTGATATTCGTGGGGCTTCGAAGCTAACTTGCCTAGTCCAGATAAAACGCCACTGATTAGGGAGAGATTGTAGGTTATGCTGGTGCACACTCCGAGAATTTTTTCTGAGCGGAAAATCTACCGTTGGCGCTCAACTAAATAAATCATTGTTTAGACATACGTGGAGAATTTGCTGCCGTCTCTGGTATCAATGAAGTATAGATTTACTTTAATAAATAATTTACGTCAGTATAAACTGTGATATCGAAATTATTGATTGTTTTTTGCAGCTTGAAATGAGCCGAGCAACTGTACTATTCTCGTCTAGATCTTTAAAAATGACCACAGTTTTATACCTAACAGGTTTCTCTTGTATCAACGCAGGATAAATAACGTCTCAGTAACGTCACTCGGGTTCTATTGACACTACAAACAGCATGCATTCAAATATTATAAGCGATTGATACTCAAAATCCAATTCAAAACATTCAGTATCCAACACTCGATTGATCAAGTTCGAGTGTTTGAAAGCTCAAATCGCTAAGCAATAACTCTGAATGTCATAAAGAATGCTGTATGCATAAAAATGCGTCAGTCATATTGACCACTACTTGCAGGTTATGGAAAACTTCTGTCGCGTGTAGTGACACTAGAATGCTACCGGATGAAATGCTACCGTCTACGGCAGATTCACAGAAGAGTTTTCCCCCTCATTTGAGCTGTCTCTGATGCACTTAACTAGCTGCTGTTAGAAATGCAGTGGTGGTTAATTTTCTGCTTAGAATTATTTGTCTTTTTCTCAACCACCTTAATTTTAAAAAATCATTAACGTATTAATGCAATTTATTCATGTTGTGCGCATTCATGGTATCATAACATTATGTATTATATATGATTAAACATACATCCACATTCTAATAAATGCGTGTAAAATTCTCTCTCTTTGTTTATATATATATATATGTGTCTGTTTGTGTGCTTATTTTATAAAAAATATAAGCTCGCGAGCTTTAATTACATATTTTGTTTTATAAACTTGTTTTATTCTACTCTCCGTTAAAACATCCAAGTTAACTCTACATTGCTTAGTTCCGGTAACCATGTTCAGTAAAACACATACTAAATTACGCAATTCATGGGAGTTTTTTGCAATTCACACAATTATTTTTCTCGCTTAAGTATCATAATACTTAAGGAAAAGATGCTGCCTAATAGAAACTCTCTGGTGAGATGGAAAATCTTCGCCAAAAATGCATCTCACAAATTACTAAACGCTTCTTTTTGAATAAAATTATTTTTCATGAGGGTTAATTCTTGCAGCATTAATGCTAATCAAGCGTCCAATTACAAGTTTATTCAGCCGCAAGGGGGAAATAAGTATCTGAGAAAAGCACCATGATAAAACCGTAAAAGCACTCCTTAATAATTTGGAGATCAGGAGAGCGTGTGGTGTATGGCAGTGAAACCATATTTAAGTAAGCGTATTTTCGAAATAACGAAGAACACTTTTCTGAAGTAATTTTGTTTTGATATCCCTGATGAATGGTACAGTTAGTTCAGTACGTTGCTTAATTTTTAGTTTAAGGTTTTGAACGAGTGCAGTAAACTTTCTTTTAAACATACTTTGAAAAAGTGCCATACTGTTTTACTATATAAAAGTGCGTTAAAAAGAAAGGAAATCTAATCCCCAGCTCTTTCTCTCTC
Source organism: Cheiracanthium punctorium (assembly GCA_038373885.1). Classification (NCBI taxonomy): domain Eukaryota; kingdom Metazoa; phylum Arthropoda; class Arachnida; order Araneae; family Cheiracanthiidae; genus Cheiracanthium; species Cheiracanthium punctorium. The sequence goes on along the minus strand of JAWZYV010015837.1, from coordinate 466,428 downwards.
TCACATAACAGTTGGGATCCGCAAATATTACTTGTCTTGTTATTGTACAATTTAGTATATTAGCATTTTACTTGTACTTTTAAGCTCATACGCAGATGAAAACTTGAACAATTTAGTGCATTTTTCTTCAAGAAACCACCGAGCATAAGGTTAAAACTATTATCCAAATTTCTTTCCCAATTATTCTTGGTATAAGTACAGTTGAGCATGTTACGGGATATGCTTTAGCAATAACCAAACGAGAGATCCTTTACGATTATTTTACCAAAGTTTAAATGGCTTTATTTTAGCTAAATATACGTATATAAAATTTACGTGTTTGCAAGTTTAAAAATCTGCAAATCTATTTCTTGATCTATAACTCTGAACTACATATATACAAGGTGTCCGAAAAGTCCTTTACACATTTAAAGAATTCAAAAAAAAAAGCAACAAACTATAGTATGAATATGCGGTTTGCATAATAATACTCCACAGGCTCAGACTTTTCTTGACATCGTAAAAACAAATTACTTCCAGATTGTGTTGATAGGTGGCGCTGTATCGTCACAGTAAGAAAAACAAACGTAATGTAAGGGGTTTAGCCATTTTATTTAAAGAAAGCAATACCTTTCATTACCAGGGTTCATTGTGTCCACCTTTTGCTGCTCGAATCACATCTAAACGGTACTCAAGTTCATCCCATGTTCTAGCTAGTATGGATTGCAGTTGTCCTTAAACATGGGGAAAATTTCTCTGAACTGTAGCTATGGACTTTGATTCGAAATACTAACCTACGCAATGCGCTTTCGCAATTGCAGTCGATATAGCTACCATGAATATTCCCGCGCCATCAGTGCTGTTTGAAACTCACGAATTGGCTCTTCAGGCTGAAAACTAGAGATGCAGCACCATATATGAACACATTTTGGAAGTAATTTTTTTTAAGATGGAAAAAATAAATTCTTGATTCTGTGAAGCATTATTTTAAGAACCACATACTCACACAACAATTTCTTGCTTTTCTGTGAATTTTTGAAATGTTCCAAGGACTTTTCGCACACCCTGTATATTAGAACTAGACATTCTTAATAGATTGTGATAAAGGTACATGTATATGAAGATGCATAAAACTTCTACATTCCTCACTAACGTTCCCTTTAATCAAGAACTGTGTAGGTGCGAAAAGAAAATTTTTATCTTAAAAATTCTATTTAATTAAATGTTACATCAAAAAGATGTAAAAATGTATTGAACTTTTTAAAAATGTTTCTGTCAATCTGACATAGATACGAAAATATTTTGAAATAAGTTTGAATAAATTTTTATTAAAGTCTATTAAATCACTTTGAGATTAATGAGCACATGGCGTTTAACGTGCGTTATTTCGAGATGCGGATTATACGCCACTTTGGATTTTATGTCGGAAATTACGGAAAATAATATCTGCAGGTTGAGGAAAATGTTAGTCGTGAAAGATTCAAGTAGAAGAAGAGGGTTCACATCGAAGGTCAGGGCTCACACATACGGTCTTCCGTCTCCAAATTAGGAAAAGCTTACCTTGTGCTACTTCTTGAGTAATCAGGTTGAATTTTATATCTGCCACTGTGAATAAAATTATGTATCACTTTTACAAGAGCAGTCATGAAGAACAGTCACAAGAACAGTCATCACAAACAGTCAACATCTCATTAACAGTTGTATTCACCAAATGCTGTGACCTCTCGAAGCTGGCACAGCAGGTTTAACTCGCAAATTCAATGTGGAGCTTATATTGGTAAGATGCTTTGATTGCCCTAGTATTTGGGCTTGCGAATACCGCTTTCTCAACTAACCTTTGAAGCATCTTGTTCTGCTGCGTTAACTTATGTTAATATACATATGGGCAATCTCCAGTCTGCAGGCCGTATGTGGGCCCGTAAAGGCTTTTGATCCGGCTTGTGGAACATATCAAAACCCCATATAAATCCCAATTATTCTGCCCCCGAGTCCGCTAACATCCTAAAGATTGGCCTGCGACTTTCCAAAGTTGTCCATACCTGGTTTAATATACGTTAACTAGTCCATTAGACTTATATTTCCTCTAGATAAAGAATTTCTCAGCCTTCGACTATTTTATTATGTCTCAAAAAGAAAATATTTTCATCGCAGTAATTTTCAACCATCATCGGACCTTACATCAATTATTTTAACACACTGGGATCACTAAATTCTCAATTCTCATTTCCATGAAAATACTTATTAGGAACAATATTGAAAATTAAAGCTTGTATGCAAGCAACAATAAAAAGCATAAAAATCTCGCAAATATAAAAGCAACTGATAAATGTGGTGATGGCGTGCACTTTACGATACAGAAAAATATATCTTGAGAAGCAGACATATTAAACAAAAAAAAAAAATCCTTCATTTTTGTTCCATCAAAATGCACACCACTGTACTAGAGTAATAATATCTCTTTTCAAGAAATCTCGAACAAACTGCAGCATAAAATATGCTGCTAGATTTTTATAACACGGTATCATTTCACCTTTTTCTCCTTAATGCTAATTATAGAGGTCAACCCGGTAGTTAACATAATGTATAGGTTTCTTTCTTTAAAATTGCAGTACATACGTATGCAAATGACAGTGTAATTACCATTTTATAACCCAGGATAACAGATGGTTACTTGAAACTTCTTTCACTTTAATAGTAGTTCATCGGAATAAAATTTTTGCACGCTAGAACATTGTTTAGCTGCCTCACAATAGATAGAAAACGCACTTTCTCTTGTGCTACTTTATGCAGACAAAATTTAGTGCTATTGTTAATCTCTACATATTTACATTCTTCAAATTTAATTGGTGATGCGTGTAATTATTTGCAAACTAAGAAGTCATTTCCTTTTATAATGTGAGTATATAATAACGACGTACTATGGTATGTTTTAAGTCTTTTCCGTTATGTCAAAATACAATTTTTGTAACAGGCAAATAAATTGGTTAAGCATAGTCGTTAGCCTTTTTATGAAGTCTATTTTAACGAATAAATAAATAAATACAAAAAAATTAAGTAAAATAATTTATGAAAAAACAGGAAACAGAAAATTAAATATACTTTTATTAATTATGGTACTTTTAATTTATAATGTACGCCACTGTAATTCTCAAACTAAATCTTACATTCACTTCCATTTTTAAGCGTTCGTAGCACGACGTACATGATGCTAATGTATTCACTTACAGACCAGATGATCGAGCGTTCAAACCAGGCAGGTTCAGATACCGCCTGAATGTGATTTCGGACACTTGTGACAGATGGCAGCACTGCATTTTTTTTTTCTCTCGAGGTCCCATTTTGACTTACATGCAAGGTCTAATTGTGACTATAAAACGTGGTTACATTACAGTTGCAGTGTGATCGGGACTACACTGTGACTGCACACTATAGTCATGTAGGTGACCGCAAAAGCAAACAAATTTCAGCATCGTTGTAAGTTTTAATATGATACCTTTTGAAAACTACTGTGCGAAATATCCAAATTAACTCCCCTCAACCAAACAGGGTATCTTATACGGCAGCTAAACAGTGACGTCATAAATTAAAAAAATGCGTGAAATTCGTAAATTCTGCAACTTTAACGTTCTGTCACAATTAAAGCGATTTTAAATAGCTCCTCGAGATTACACAGTTTGATGTTTTTCAGGAGACAGAACCATAGAGGCTTCATAAGATATCGCTATATTGGATACTGGATACATGCATATTTAAAATGGCACCGCTTGGATATTTTCCAGCACGGTGAGATGAAAGGTTTTGCGGTGTTAATACGCCAGTCTTCAAAAACTATGCATAAATTAATTATATATGGAGAGCTTCCTTAATGCCAATCGCCAGAGAATAAAAAGGTACCATTGGCGCCAAATAATCTAATCTGTTTCTTTTAATCGAACCTTGAAGAGGAAAAAGTGAAGATAGATAGTATTAATATACCTAATAGGTAGTATTAGTAGATTTGTAAGGATAATATAAATAAATCACGATATACCACGTAAATAAATATTTCATGAAATTAAATATGTTTATCCTTTTTCAATGGTTGTCTCACAACCAACTTAACGATAAGTAATTTTAATTTGCGTTAATATATCCCGAAGTAATGTCAACAGAGGAGATTACTTGAACTTTTTTCAAAATGAAATTCGGTATTGTCACATGCAGATATGATTTTAGTAAAATATTCGCTTTTTCCCGTATGAAGAGCGGGTGCACGGTTATTTTAAAATAAACGGTTGTCCATTTCATGTAGTGTCTGAGGTATTTAATGCTACAACTTGAACCTAAAAGCAGTATGATGTAGAAATAAGATATTTTGAAAGGCAAGCGTTCTCTGCAAACCGTTAACCTTTTCACTCTTTTGATCGCGAATGACACTGACGTAGTTTTTTGAGTCATTTTATCGCAATGATGCCAGGTTGGTACGCTTGAAGCAAACTTTACGTCAAGAGTCAAATAATTTTAGATTCCGCATTACTGGAATTAATTCGTATTACACAAGTAAGAAAAATTTTCGTTTCCTACCGTGCGTAAAACGGGCACACAACTGTGTCCTGAATAAAACAAGCCTCATAATTGCCTTTGTTGGAAGCTATTTACCGTATCTTCAGTGGCAAAGCTCATGAATTGCATCAAGTATTTTAACAACAGATTTTCAGGAAGCAATGGCTATTCTTGCAAAGAGGGCATCTCACAAAAAAAAAGCATGTGAGAAAATCTAGTACGCAAGTGTTTCCACAGAAGTAAATAATATCTTATGAAGTACACTGCATTTTTCAAACCAAAGATATGAATGAGTATAACTACATTGTGTCTCAGACGGCAGTTCCTGTTTTTAAAATTTAATAAAAATTAAAAAGTTATTAAAAATCTTTCTGCAAACAAATGTTTGATGTGTCTAGATCTTCTTCTTCTTTTTTTGTTGTTGACAATTTAATATGTTTGATACAAAGTCTTGCCGACAGATTACGTTGTGGCTACTGCATTCATCAGCAAGTAGAATTTGGTAATTACATGACAATATTCTCAAAATGCCCTCTCTTTATCAAATTTCGGATCGAGAATTCAGAATGAAATTAACACACCCTTTCGCAACGTCTCTACCGGTATGGCTGCCCATTCCTGAGAGATCAATGGGTTCAGTTCCGCTAACGAGATAAATTTTGGCAGTAAACAACATTTTTCAAATGTTCCCAAATAAAAAATCACAGGGATTCAAATTTTGTGAGTAAAATGGCCAATTCATACCCTAGCTGATCTCTAAGGTTTGAGTAATGGAAGGTAATAATCCAAGAACCAAATGGTTCTGCAGCGCTATTTTTCTGTAACATTCCGTACTACTATAATGATTTTTTAAAAAATTCCTTACATCACACATTCGTTTCCTAAAATAATATTTTTAATAACTCAATTCGTTTGTTTATCTTTGAATTTCAAAAACAGGTATTTCTTTTTGGGATACACTGTTTTCACTTCGATGTTGATTAGCTGTAACTTAAGACAACACAAGTCTTAAGTTACAGCTAAAATTTCCATTCATATTGAACAAATATAATACTTGCCCTCGAAAAATGATGCAAAAATTGCAGCATAATAATAACAATAAACAATAAAATTGCTTATCTTAAACATTTTACATTCGTTTCTATTCAACATTTGTTTTTATGAATGAAGCATGGAATCTAATCTTGATGAAACCCTGGGAATCCATTTATGATAAATCAGTTGTAGGCCTCCTAGGATTATTTTCTATTTCTTTCCCAAAGTGTAGCAGTTGACAAAAATGATGGATAAGGGCTCAGACATTTATCATTGTAATACATTCTGTTGCCGCTTTATATGACAAATATTCTCCTAAGATAGAAAATGTGATATATACTTATAAAGGAAGCAATTTAGGTTCTCGTGAGCAAGAACAGTTCTCGCAAAAAAGTTTTGCAAAAAATTTCGTGTTAATGTTGTTTGTGAAAACTTTTATATTATAGACATTGTGCATGCGAGAAAAAAAAAGATGCCCTGCAAGATAATATGTAAAAATTATTTAGGAAGAAAATTCGTGTATTTAAATTTATGTAAGTATAATTTTTTTTTAGTTCTTAAAGACTAAAAAAAATATGCTGTGGTAGATAGGATTAATAATTAAAATCTTGTTGAAAATATTACACTTAGCCTTTTTTGTGAAGTGATTCATGAGAATTTAATGATTCTGCATATATTCTATTTGGTTTTGGCATATTCCTGTTTTTCGCAGTGTTGCTCTTATAAACACACAAAAGTATAAATAAAAAATAAATGTGATACAAATATAAACCTTCTGAATGTAACTAATTTTAAACAGAATTTTTCTACATATTTTATGGAAAACATATGTATTACCGACTGCAATTACGTATTATCCAGGCAGTTCGCTGAGACAAGCGTTTTTTTTTTTTTTTTTTTTTTTTTTTTTTTTTTTTTGCCAAGAGAAATGCTGGGCATATGAAATTATTGATTGTTTTGAATACGATTGACAACATTTTGGCAACTCATTTGATGGAAAAATAATTTGCGGGAATGACCGCCGGGATAATACTTAAGTACCTTACCTACTTATAATTTAGATGAAACTATAAAAGTGTGTAAAGTGTGTTTAAGTGTGTAAAGGAATCTTGCGCTCTAAGAAGAACAAAGTCAATTCTACTATACATCAGTTCAAGCTAATTTAGTTTAATTTAATTTAAATATGCATGTATCAGTAATTTTTACTCTAGTGTTAGGAATTAAGAGAATCTGCAGACTTACTCGATTATCGCAAGAACTACTGGACCTATTTAAATGAAATTTGATATATACATACATTGATACAATACGAAACAAATAACCATTCAATGATTGTAATATATATCTATAATCGTACATAACACACGTTGGAGTCGGAAGGTATGACACAGCGGTTGAAGAATAAAAGAAAAATAGGTTAATAGGGGGTATGGTCCCCTCTTACAGATATACAGGTCTCGCAGCGCGATTTTATACTTGAAATAAGGCAGTTTATCATTTCCTGTGGCAGCTGGTCAGCAACGCTGTTTTCATTCCCTGGATGATTCTCGGAGGGGGATTGCGAGTTGCAAACCCTCCCCAGAGCACCGACGGAATGCTCTGGGGTTAAGGGCTGGAGATCTAGCTGACCAATCCATTAGGCAAATATCCTCACTCTCTCGAAATTCGCTGACCAGAACAGCTCTATGTGGACTCGCGTTATCGTCCACTAAAATGGATTTAGGGAAAACTGCACACCTGAAAAAACACAGGGCTCCAAGACCTCATCCCTATATCTCACACCACTCACAGTGCCTCTTTGAAAGACATGGAGAGGTGCGCGGTTATCCAATATAATGCCTGCCTAGACCATTAAACTGTCTCTGCCATAATTGCCGATTTCGCGGACATTGGAGGGTAGGTAGCGGGTCCCTGGTTCTCTCCATTTGAACGTACGGCGAGAATCGGTGTTTAGGCTGAACTGGGACTCATCAGTGATGAGAACGGTCGCCGATTGATCCTTACTCCAATCCCTATGCTCTCTGCACCATGCTAAACGGATTCTGCTGTTCGCAGAAGGGATCGGGACGCAAACAGCAGGTCTTTTTGCAAACAACCCTCTCTCATGAAATCTTTTGGAAACAGTCACCTTTGATACACGGGTTCCTGTGGCTGCATACAAGTCACGAGAGAGCTGAGAAGCTGTAGCGCTCCTGCTATGCCTCGCTCTAATGGACAAATGGCGATCTTCTCTGGCCGTCTTGACTCTTGGAGGACCTTGTTCAGGCTTTCTCTCGATGGATCTGGTATCTCGGAACTGTTTCCATAAGTTACACACGACACTGGGCTTCAAATTGAGCTCTACAAATCTGGACTCGAGATTGGCCTGCTTCTAGCCTCCCCACAATTCGCCACCTTATTCCGTCATCCAAATATTGGCGGTTACTCATTTTTACTGTTACAATTTAAAATTAACAAAATGCTGCAAAATAAAACCGAAAAATTCGTCTAGGTGTGCTAGCGAACGAAATGCGTCTTAATTTACGCGCGCTTATAAAGCCAGTTTCTCTACTGGCACCGCCTATACACACGTGTAGGCTTACGTATTTGACTTAAAAGATTTGTATTTTTGTCAAGAAGCAATGGTTCTACATTCAGTTCAGTTCTTTTCAAGAAAATCGATAAAATATGTAAATTCTCTTAATTTATTTTACAGTGTATTTAGGAAAAGACGACCTAAAATGATAGTTTTAAAGGAAAAACTTGCAGGAAATAACATAAATGTATAACTAAAACTCTGGGCTATTTATATAATATTTTACACTATATTTTGCATCATTAACATATTTTAATAATATTTTAAAAGCACATTGAGTAATGAAAAATATAGAGCTTTGAGAAAGTATGCGAAGGCTCATTTTACAATCAACCAAAGGGCAAATTGATCCTTCATCTGAAAATAATTGTAAATTGCTTTTTATCAGTAAAATAAAAATGTAAAAGTAATTATGACTATACATAATGAAATAAGTTTTATAATCATACAATATGAAAAATTTATTTTATGAAAAATTTAAAATAAAAATGTGTCAAACAATAAGATGGAATATTTCAAAATTATGGTTCCGAAATTCTGACCTACAACAAACCCAAAAATAAATTAAATAATTTAATGATATGTCACGCCTTTGGATGTTGAATGGCTGCCATGATGTCTGCGACCCGGTACCGAAGTTTCTTCAGTTGATGGATCATTTCACCCGGCAATATGGCTGGGCGCTTTAGGTCATATTTTTGTATGACGCCGAGAAACATAACAAACTTAGCTAGTGTAATTCCCATCTAAATGCATGCTCCATTCAGTAAATCAAGTGACATTTATGTGCATGAAAGACTGTATGTCTAATTAAATAGGAAAGTTAGTCCTTGCTTTATAACAAACGTTATAAAACACAATTTTTCGAGAAATTGTTTTTAGACGTGTAATGCTGTGACCGCTTTAATACTACCATTGCTACTTCTTAACTTGGTACAAAGAGTATATGTGCTATCCGGTAGATAGCGCTACCTGTATGCAAGAAAACATATGTAGATTGATTTACCCGCTGGGATCATTTTGGACCACCTTTCCCTACTTAACTTACAATCTGCAGGAGAAATAAATGTTTTAAAAGTGACACAATATTATCACTAAGCACAGCACTAAAATTTGTAAACAGCAATGAAATTCAGTGGCATGAAAGTGATAAACTTCATTAAATGAGAAATTACCACAATATATTTCATCTCTTATGAATTTGCTTACCTCTTACTAACTTTAATTTAGCTTAATATTACATTTTTCTGGCTTTTATTCTGCAACATTTTACGATTTTTCGGCAGATATAACGACCAGGCCTCGCACATTATGTGATTTATAACAACGGAAAAATAAATGAAAGAATAAGGCTGTAAATATGGAACTATAATAAACCATAACGATAAAGTAGAGTATGACTGTAATAAAAGCAATGGAAGTTATACTGGGTGGTCATAAAAAAGTGAAGTTTCAAATTAATGATTTTATATGTTTGAGTGCCGATGTTTAAAATTTGAAATTATACTTTTATGTACTTTTTATTTTTTGCAGTTGCTCGCATGATTAGATTTGAATTTATATAACAAAATTAGCAATATTTTGACATTAAATGGAAGTTTTAAGGGAATTAATAGATGTCGTTTATATTAAATGAAGCATTTATAAGCATTCCACTTATATGATTTTGCCAATAGTTGAACTGTGGAAGTTTTAATGCCCTTCTCCATTGAATCCACCATGCACTTGCATTTTTTTTCAGTTCTGGGGATTATATATAGTGTTTTAATCGATTGTACTTGGTTTTTTTAACTGTAGAAAGTTTCTTTTTCATCTTCATGTTGTCACAAATTGCTAATAGTGTATATTAGCTCTGTATAAGCAATCTAAATTAATCAGCTGTAATACAGATTCCGTGAAAGCTAACTAAATCTAATTTTTTAAAGTTTCCCATAAAATTTGAGGCATAAACATACTTCGAAAGTTTAAAAAGCTGGTGTCCAAGCTTATAATTTAAGGAAAATTCGTCACCATGTTTTGCTCAGCCGCTCATGGGATGCCGTGTTAAGTACTACACAGGTACCTGTAAATAAAGTATCTTATGATATTAAATTTTGCTATTAGAATTAGGACTTTCTGTTTTACGTCATTAAGAATGTTTAATAAATGGTAACAGTTTCACCTCTATTCTACTTTTAAATGTTTCTGACTTCTGTCAAACTTTCTCTTAAAAAAGGAAAAGCATGTGAAGATAAATTTCTTTAATGTGACATTATAGGATTTTGTAATAAAACGGGAGAAACATGTTTTATCATCCAGTGGTAGACTGTTTAATTGAAATGCGTGACATATATTTTATTCTTTTGCCTTAGCATTTATTTATATCAAAAATAGATTTTGTGTAATGTAACAGAAAACTAACTCGACAAGTCTAAATTATTGATTTTTTCCACGATAACCAGGTGATTCAAACCATTTCATTAAAGATCACACTGCTATGAGAGAAAAATTTTACTCCCTACTTTAATTAGGTTAAGACGGGGTAAGTAAGATAATTTTTTTGCCTTATTTGAATTTAACGAATACTGCACCTGTTATAAGAGGCAGAAAGACCTTTTTACCCCCCTTTTTATGCAATACGTAGTTCACAAGAGTACAATATTTTTATACTCTACACAAGAGTTGGCTTTTTGAGCATGAAGACATTTGCCAACAGTCAGAAGTTTTAGTTTGCTAGATAAAAATTATAAGAAGTTCAGTCCAAGTACACGAAGTTTACTCCTTTTGTGGGGTAAGCGGAACACCGGTTAATATTTCTCAATCAGTTAATGGTAGAATTTAGCGTGTGCAAGTGGATAAATGTAGATTTTTTGAATCCAAGGAAAGGAAAATCATTTTTACTTCTGAAATGGTTCTAATGAATACATCTCAATTATATTTACAATATAGTACATAACTAACACATCTACCTCTGCAATTTATCTTCAATACTTAGCTCATTTTAAAGACAATCTGAAGATTAAATACGAAAAAAAAATCATTTATTAATGACTGTTGCGAAAAATGTTTCCTAACAGAATTTTAAAAGAATTTGACATCCAATTACTTTTTTCAGTTTATTTACAATACAATTTAAGGTTTTTTTTTTTTTTTTTTAAACACAATTCATTTGTACCGAGGAAGAACATTTTATATTTAATTATATTATGTCAAAAGCAAATGTTACGTGCTTTAATTAATAGACAGAGAATGACAAAATAATGTAATTGCTGATTATTAAACAAAACTGAACTCACTTTTAAAAAGATAAAAAAAGAACGAAACGTAAATAACTCACTTTTACGGATAATTCAAAATTTAGTTTTAGATGTGCCAGTCTATAGAAAAGAGATCTTTCTAAAGCAAATGCATCTGAATATTTAGAAACAATCAAATATTCAACGCAAAAAGAAAAATATATCCTGTAGGAAAGGGGAAAAACACATTGCTTCCTTAGCAAACAAAACCAGTTCCTGCTTTTTTTGAATCTCGAACATTTGTTGTGGAAAGAAATGGTATCTTTCTCGGAAAGAAATATGGATTTTCTTTTCCAGATATTTAAAAATAGTGTTAAAAGTAAAGAAATGCTCAAAAGTATCTCTAAAAAAGTGAAAGAATTTTCTGTTTGGATAACTCGAACGATAAATTACGAAAAACTCTGAAGATAGTACAGAATGCTAGATCACTGTTGATGAAATTTTCAATATCGGAGCAGGTACTTAACAGAAAGTTCAGTAGCACAATAAGAAAGTTATGTTCGGTTATCCACTAAATTCTTAAGAAATACGAAACATTGAAAATCTTCCTGGTTAAAAAGTGTTTTAGTAATGTGAAATGTGAAATGTATATAATTGTGATGAAACTGCTAAATGTACTAACATAGTGTCTCAACAAGCATTGTTAGAGATATTAAAGTGAAATAAATATTTTATTTTGGAAATGAATTTTAAAAGTAGCATATCTTTTACTAAAGGGTTATCAAACAGAATTAGCAAGATCCACTGTTAAATCCAGTAATTAGTAAATTTTAGCGTTCTTTTAACCCTTCCGTAACTATTGCATCCCACAGCGGCAGTAGTAGAAGTGGCGGCTTTCACGAAACGTTCTCTGGGTACTATCGCCGCCCAATGACGGTGTCCAAGAAGCGTTCTCTGGGTACTACCGCCATCCAATGGTGGTATCTATGAAACGTTCTCTAAGTACAAACTCTCCTCCACCTAAAATTTATGTGGGCATGATTACCATACCTACTAACAATTCCGGAATATAATCAACCACTTTTTCTAAACAGTAATTTTGTGTTAGAATATACCGAAATTTTTAAATTTTCGGTGGATGATTCAAAACGCGTTTTCGCGGCTCACGCTTCCTTACAGTGAAACCACTCGTGGGAAAACTCCCTTGTTCCACAAATATATAACCGCGGTCAAGTCCTCCGTACTGAAAGGCTTTAGTTAGTTTTTAAGCAGTAAAAAGTAAATACTACTTGTTAATCCCTTTTTTTAAACCATTAGCAAGATCGTATTTCTTTAATTGAATAATAATAAATTGAGATTTTTCTTTAATTGAATAATAATAAATAAAACTGAAATATCCGTGAAATACACGGGGAAAATGTAACGCACTCGAGACAAAAATAATTTGGAAGAAAAATGCTTTTCATGAGTATTTATCCACTTAATAAAAGCATTTATGTTATCTTTAATAGTTTATTTTATTTGCTTATTAGGAAGAACAAATACATAAATAAACGGTAAAAATACTTTTAATAATTTTCTTTCATATTTGTTTTATTGAGAAATTGTGCTGACAATTGAGAAATACCTATAAGAGTTGCAGATCTTTATATCTCCAAAGATGTTGTTAAGTCACTGTGAAATAGCTTTTCATTTTTTTCTTTTTTAATCAATATATTGAGCTTAGGGGATGGAATTTAATTGGAAGTAGCATAAAAAGACAGTGGAAACACTGGGACGGTTTCTATAAAACAATTTTCGTCTCTCTCTTTTTTTTTTTTTTTAAGTAAGAAACATCTTCACCTAGAAACGATATGTTGTTATTCACAGTTTTTCTTTACTATTTCTTTACATTAAATAGGTTTTGTTTACTATAACCTGATACAAACGGTAGCAAATTAACATTTTTTTAAAGAACGTAAAAGTACTGAAAGGTATTTTGGACAATCTACGAATTTAAATACTATACGCTCGTCATAAAGTTATACTGCTATAGATATTTCTAAAATGATGTGGTGTGGGGCTACTGATAAGTTTGAATAAAAGAATACTTTTCTATATTTTTACTTCTGTTAAAGAAATATATACCAAAAAGGAAAATAAAATGAACTTATTTAAATAAAAATGTGAATAAATAAACCAGTGCATTCCATGTCCCATGAGAAAAGACATATTGCATAAAATGATAAATGCTTCTATCCCATTAATTTAAAAATTTCAACAACAAAAAATAATAATATAACCTCTAACCAAAAAATAACATCTGACTGAGTAAATGCGAATTTTAGATTTAAGTGTAGACCCTTATTCCGGTTTTGAATTCCAAAAAAAGAAAAAACAAAACAAATAGCTGAGCCTACGAAGCTAGAAACTTGCTTAAATAAACAGGTGCAATCAAAAAGAAAAATACCGAAATCACTGAGCGAAATGTAACGCTTCCATCATTTCAACTTCTGAATTTCGGGAATAAACGTATTATGCCTGAGAGAAACCTCTGACCCAGTAAATGTCTGTGCCATATTACAAAATGTGTCTTCATTCCGCAGACCAAATTCCATGGCTTTTGTTTCATTTTTCTTAAGTTTCAGAGGCTCAAGCAAGTAGTATTCAACGACAAAGAATAGCAAAAATGGAGCGTTACCATGGAAACAAAAGAACAGATTTATTGCGCTTTCAATCTTTTTTTTTTTCAGCTGTTTTTGCTTTGATTGTTTCGTTATTCGTTTTCCCGTCTTTGTCATTGCTTCTCTCGTGAAACGGATATATACGTATCAAAGAGCTAAAAGAAACGGTAAGTAGGATGGATTGGATTAAAACGAAAAGTGATCGTTATCTGGCGCACTCAAGCAAACATAGAAAATTCGAAGAGGGGGATGAGTCGAAGAAGAAGAAGAAGAAGAAAAAAGTGTTTTTTTCGGGGGTTTTTTTTCGAGGGAAAATAAGTTATAATCTCTGTTTTTATCTTGGCTGTAGATGCAGTTATATGATAGATGAAAAATTGTGAGGAAAGATGTTATTTTTATGTGATTAAAGTAAGAAAAGAAGAGGAGAAAGAAGAGATCGCGAAAGAACAGGACTAATACGCAACCGAATAGATCGTATGAGGTCTTTGTAAACTTTCAACTGTAGTACAGTAATGAAATCATTCTTTCTGAAAAAAAAGAGGAAACTCTGTATAGCTAATTTATATAAGATATTTGGGTTTCTATTTTTTTTAAAGAAATGAAAGATGTTTCAACAACTTTTAAAATATATATTTTGTTTAAAAAATAATTACTTTCAAAATTTAAAGGTATCGAAAAAAATGGAACAGGTGACGTGAAAGCAAGTAGTTAAAATTCTTTTGAAAGACGTGTGTGTGCGAAAGCTAGTGTCGAGACTAGCGATTTGAGCAGCTTCGATAGATGCAGGCTTTATCCAAGCGGACAAAAAGTACCAGCTTGTTCGGCCTTCAAATGCTTAAATGAAGTCTGTCATGTCGGCGATCTCGCGTCCGTCACACTACTCCCCTTAGTGAGTCAGCCGGAAGCTGATTCACAATTTCCATGGCGTTGTGGTCTTACATCTGACTGCCACCTGTCGCGGCATTTGCTGCCGCGCGTTGTGGACTTTGAATGACAGAGAAAATTGGGGTCGCTTGTTATAAGACATAAAAATTCCTCATTACTTTAGTAAACGGAAACGGCAATGAATAGAGATTTAAAACTGTAAAATTTCAGTCTTGACACCTATGTTAAAAACGGGCCAGAGATAGTTAAGTTTCACCTATCTTAATTGTGATTAATTGTTGTCATTTTCTAGAATAAGAATAGGAAAGCTTTTACTCTGATGATAATCGGATCATGATAAAAGACAAATGTTTAAATATTGTACTAAAGCTTTTTTATGATATAAACGATTGTGAGCTTAGATCTTTAAAGCATTGAGTAGAAATTAGGTCAGGAGTAGATCAAATTCTGGATTTTACATGCTTCCCAATACCATGTGTTTGTGGATTACATGGTATCCCTCAATACATATGAAAGTAGAGTTTGGGAGAAGAGAAGTACGCTGTAAACTTTGTAAGATGAGAACAGTCAGAAAACTGTAAAAAATGTGCTGTTGAACCTTATCAAACTCTGTTATCATGAGTATCGAATTATTAATCTTCGCCTGAAATGTTTGCTGTACCATCCACAGAGGCAGCGCACCGAGTTTTATTTCGGGTGGGGATGAATATTTACGGAACGGATTTATTTTGTACTTTTTATATGACGACTTTTAAAATCTATAGCAATAAATGTAATTTAAAAAAAATAGATTTCCAACAAGCTTTTATTTACAAGCAAGCTGTGTGTAAACATAGAATTCTTATGTGTTCACATTTAAAGAAATAATCTTAGAGATAATACATTTTTCTGCTTTCAAGAAATATGGACACCCCCCCCTCCCCTTTCACGTCTATTCCCCTTTGAGCTGATAATCAAAATGTTCTGAAACTAGTTTTTGAGTATTCGTGAGGAAGAATTTAAGGAATTTTTTTTATTCATTGAAATCATGCGGGATATGTTAAAAGAACATCTTGACCCGATTTTCCCATTGTTTAAGAGTTTTGGATAATGTTGTCTAATCGATAACCTATGTTAAAGGCTCACATACATGCCAATTTCGTATGAAGTAGTTTTGCCTTGGAGAAATATTCACTAACAAGAAAACGACATTGCTCGACAGTGCTAAAGAAAATATTTAATGTGAGCAAAATAAATATTAGTATAGTGCTAAAGTAAATATTTAATAATGAGCCGCATTGATCAAACAGTTCGAAAGATCCGGTATCCAGGAATGAGAAATTAAAACATTCAGAATTAATGAACTTGTTATCAAAACGGTGCTGTTAAAGATATTTTTGGAAAACATAGAATTTGTTCGAAAGGAAACTTTAGCTAAAATAGAGAACATAAGGAAATGCACTAAACTTGCAAAAGTTGGAATATAATAATTACAAAAAATTTGTATAATAATGATAATTTATCATATATTAGATCATTTATTAACCCAAATATAAAGAAAACTTACTGGTGATTTTGGAAGCCATTCAATTTTTGAAAGCTAAAATTAGTTACTTGTATTAACTAAAAAGAGAAAATATTTAGATTAAATAAATGATATCATATTCAGATTTTCAATTTTTCTAAAAAATAAAAATCAATTCTGTTTGCATATTTATTTGTAAAGTTCTTGTATTTCTTAGAAATTAATGCGAAAATTCCTAATATGACAAGACATGTTTTGAACGCATTCCAAAAATTTGAAACAAATTTAGCATGAAAATAAAATATGAAGTTCCAAAACTCATCATCGTCAGAAGTCATTTATCATCAAGCAATTTTTCTTCCTAATAGGAAAGTAGGTACTTTGGAAAAATAACGGAGATAAACTTAAATGAGGCGTTAAAAAAATCGAGCTATATCTTTTTCTTTTTGTTTTTAGCACACTATTCGCACGCTCTTTAAAAATTTCTTTGGTGTATGTCATTACCTATGGTTATTATAAAAGTGGGATGAATAAAAAAATTGAGACTTTAAAATAAAAAGCATTTCTTTAAATACTAATGAAAAATTCGTAAAAATATGTAATTTTTAAAGATGTTTATTCAGAGTTGAAAGTAGTGCTATAATATTCAGAATATGAACGTCTGTTGTAAAAATGCATAAACACTGTCAAAATTTAAATACTTGTAGCTTTCGGAAAATTTCAAGTCACGATTTTTTTTCTTTGTTTCTCTTCTATATTTAGCCAGTAGTGACAGTGTTAAGAACACCCTGCTACATTTTTCTAATATTGTAACGAATGTCCTCTTGCATAGATGACATCTCATATTCTTATAAGGATTAGCTCTGTAAGTTGCCGAAGTTAATGAGTAGAAATAACGCCCTCTGGTTAGTAAAAATGTTAGTTGTTGATTGCCTATATTAAATGGTGAATTTCCATAGCTTTGAACATCTCTTAATATCTTGTCCTTTAAATATTTATTATTTTGGGATATGCTATAAAATAATGTTTAAAATCAATGAAATTATTCCAGCCTTCTGTTAGGGCGCTTGTCTTTCAGCAAATAGTCATTATAACCAGGAACGTTCTAACTGTATACCGACAATAACGGTAGTAGAATTCTGGAAATAGACATTGACGATTGCTCGCAGAGGACCAATAAAAGCCTAAATTTATGCTTGCAAATTAGATACCACCGACTTAAATACCACCACTCTCTTCACTGAGTTCGATGACAACTTCTGGATTCATTAAAAAACCAAGAGACCACCAGTAAAGACAGGCTTGGGTTTCATGTTGATCAAGCAATGTTCACCCTTCCCTGCGTGTTATTCTCAACGTGTTTCCTACTTTGGGGAAAGATGTAAATTTTAATTTAGTTTAAGAATGACAAAGCGTTAATAATAACAAACATTTTGTTAAATAAACGCCATTTTCAGTTAAAAAGCTGTGTAAACAGGAATTGCGAAGTTGAAATTTGCCGTCTTTCAAAGCAGCAAAGTAAAATGTATTCTTGTTCTTAAAAATAACAGTTGCTCTTAAAAATAACAGTTGTTCTTAAAAACAACAGTTGCTCTTAAAAATAACAGTTGTTCTTAAAAATAACAGTTCAATTGCAGCATGTTAGATGGATGATTTACAACTAACGAACCATGGAATTATCCCCAAGGAATTCTGAACTGTGACACTACATAAAATTTTAAGCGCTTATCACATGTGCAGTCATCATAATCATCATCGTATTCTTCTTCTTCATCATCTAATTCAGGGAGTAAGCAGGATGCTTGGCTCTGCTTCATCGGCCCAACTGCCTTCTCTGGATATTATATTGTCTCTTTTGCTCTTTAGGGTGTAGAAAAGGATTAAGTCTTGCGTCTGGCATTCGTTGTACATAATCTTTTCAATTGGTACAGTATTCTTGTATTCTGCCACATACATTCTATCTCATAAACTTGTGAAAATGAACACAAGTGTACAGTATGAATGTTAAATAGACCCCCTTAAACCACCTTTCTTTTGATTAAAAGAAAAAATAAAAGATCCGTTATTGGACAACGATTGCTAAAAAGTTTCAGGATCTCATTTGTACGGAGTAACAATGTAATTTTCAACTCAAGTGTACAGTATGGATGTTAAATAGACCCCCCCCCCCAAAAAAAACCCTCTTTCTTTTGTTTAGACAAAAATGTCTTATTTGGCAAAGATTGCTAAAACGTTTTAGGATCTCTTTTGTACGGCGTAAAAATGTAATTTTCAATAGACAAAACTTAAATTGTACTTCAGTTCGTTGCTATGCAATTCTTCCACAAATTCATAATGCAAGTCAACACACAGCTATTTATTTGGTACCACAGAAGAAATAAAATAGAATTTTTAAGTTTTAATGCATTTTTGTATATCACTTTAACTTCTTTTTTACGTTTTTGTAATTGTACATAAAATAGTCTTCTTTACAATAAGCCTAGAAATTTTAAAATGTTTGTACGAGAGTCCAAGTTTTCCACATTGAATATAAATGCATTTGAAACATGTTCAAAATCGTCGTTTAACTCTTCTCATTTTCATTTTTAAAAGAAATTGACAGTCGTAAATTTGCATTTTAAGTGAAAAAAATTCGTGCATAATAACTTCCTGATTACAAGTGTTGATAAAACTGAAATTTTCTTACTTTAAAGTTATTCTCGCACTTTTGTAGATAATGCGATCCCGTATACATAGTTTTGAGAGCTGCACTAGATTCAATGGCAGATATGACAGATCGATGTTTATTACATACTCATCTATCTGAGAAGTTTTGACTGTACTCCAAGTTTTTGATATTCAGTGGATATCATCAGGGAAAAAAAGAGTGTGGAGTCGCATCATGGGGGAGATCATTTTTCACCAATCTGTCTTCAGAAAGAAAATAAAGACTAGAGCCCATCCTATGAGATTCAAGGAAAGTATTTCAACATAATTTAGAAAAATTATTTAATGAAGATTTGAATAATAATGCTAAACACTGTTTCTCAGATATTTTTTACAGAAAAAAACCTTATTTTAAATATTTATTTAAATGTTCAAAAAATGGAAAATGATTTATTGTGCTGCATTTATTTACTCCAAGATTTAATGATGAAAACGAGCTCATGACTTAGTTGCATAAATGTTATTGTAGTGAATAATGTATGGTGGGTTTCATTATTTTATTCAAATATTTCCCATTGATGTGTTGAATGAAAGAAATTAATTGGAAGTGGGAAAGCAAGGGCAAGGGAAGAGGGAAAGCATATTATTCTTTCATTTCAAAATATTTTCAAGCATTACGCGATAAAGTAATATGTCTTTACAAATGTAAATGTGTTCAAACTCATAACGACCTTATTAAATTTTATAATTTTGGGAAAAAGAAAAGTTAATAATTTTTAAAGATGTTTTATTAAGGGGACGTGGCACCTTTTAAATGTCGAAAGTCGATAAAAACATCGTTTTTTCAATTTTTAGCTTAAATTATAGTTTTGGTATATCTACTAACCTGAGCAAAATTTTGAAAAAATATTATCATTATAAATATAGTAGAAAAGCCTTTAAACATTTTAACTGCATTAGTGACCTTTTAAATCTCAGTTCAATTTTTTAAACAAAATCGCAGTAAAGTGTAAATACTTCAAGATATATTTAAAAATGGAGTTGATATTTTTTTTCGTGTGCGATTAGCGTAATAGAATTAGAAATGTATTTTATCATATCTTGAAAAGATAAAATGTCAATTATAAAAGAAAAAATGTAACTGTCATCGTGTGCTTTGTCTACGTTTTCCCATGAATGTAAACTAATTTTTACTCTTTCTCAAACAAATTCATCAGTAGCAAAACACATCCCTAAAGTTTTAAAGCGTACTATTATATAGTTGGTAAAGAATTGATAAATAAAGGAGAAAAAAGAATTCTAAAAGTCTTTTTTAAATAAAATTTTAATTTTAAAACTTTCTATTAAATCAATGTTTCTTTTTTAAGTGAAAACTTTCTAAATTTAATTATAATCTTTGATTAAATGCACATGAGATGCGTAAAAATCCTTAAAAAAATCGTCAAAAGGTGCCGTGTCCCCTTAGAAGGTCACTGCTGTCTGTGTTTTAGAAAAAATCTTGAGAATAAAACCTATTCGGAGCTCACTCACGAAATACAACGAATTTAATTCAGTCATAAATACATACTAAAAGAAACAATGTGTGAAAATTAGTAGCGATCTCTTATATTAACGCTAAAAATAATTAATTCAGTATGAGTGGGCAGACGAAATACTTTATCGATATTTGACGTTTCGTAATTTCTTTTATAAATACTTTTAATAAGAGGCTTGTATTCAGGATTCTCCATGTGAGTGTCTCAAGTTATTTACAACTAAAGAAGGGTAGACCTTTTTTATCCCCTTTAGATACTATAAACGAAGAGAAACCACCAAATATTAAAAGCCTTTATCAGCAAAAAACAATCCAAACTACAATTAAATTAGATGTTTGCGTTAGAGCACAGAGCACAGTTTTTGTATTTTAACAGCTTAATGGTTTGATATCAAGCAATATCTATCTCAAATAGAATTAGTCAAAATTTGTACGTGGATAGCTGAAAGTGCCTTAACAAAACCATCTAAATATTCACTGCTAAAAGAAATAAATAAATAAAACGAATTCTTAAGATAATTTCTCCGGTATAATTATTTAAGTTATTTTTTAATTGCTCAATCAATGAATTGATATTAAACTGGATGCGGCACATGCTCTAAACTTAAATTCATGTAAAATAAGCACTTTTAAACAAAAGATTTTTTTAAAGTTTAAATATGCATCAGAAACAACCCAAATGCATTAACAAAGGCTCATTCATTTTTAGGACTGGCGGATCAATATTTATTACCCTTCATCCATCTGCGCTAGGAGTTCTTTAGCGGCGAAGATGTTGAGTTTGTCTGCCATTTTGCCATAGCATTTAACCCATTATTCTGACACTGTCATAACTCGAAAGTTTATATTTTATTAAGACTGAAAAAGAATATAATCTTTTCTTCATTGTTTGTTTTTTTTCAAAATTGTACTTTTTGAATATTTTGAAAAAATATGTTGTCATGTAAAAGCACTTTTTTTCTGGATTTTCTTTTGTGTGTCAGTGCAAGCTTGAGATGTGACTTCTAAATCTAGTTTTACACAGTGTAAGCAGAATATGCAATGGAGCAATGCGATTTAACATCTGTAATTAATAATGCCGATATCCTAGGTGTTAGTTTCTATATATCTTCCTGAAAGACTCATACAAGCAATATATTATAGGCTCTTTAAAAACAAAAGTCAGAAAACAAAATATAAGATTTAATCGGGGCTCATTTTATATAATTTTTAATTGTTATTATGCATATGCATTTTGAAGTTAATTAAAAAAGCATTCGTGAGTTACCTTGTTTATAAAAAATGATATTAAATCTCTTTAAATTTTTCTAGGTCCAGTAGTAGGGGACACCGGGGCGGAATGGGGTACTTAAGGTTTGAAGCCAGGTTTTATGTCTAAGATACTAAAAAAAATTATCCTATATTAAGAAACAGTTTTTCTATACATTTAAAATAAACTTTAGTATACAAAGTTGTGAAAAAAGTTAAGATGTATTTTTTAAAAATTAAAAATAAAAGTAACTCAATCAACCCCATTCTGCCCCATGCATGGGGCAGAATGGGATTTTATAGCTTTTGCAGTGTTATAGTTTTTTTGGGGGGGAATTTAAAGTGTTTCGAAGTTCACATATCAGTACTGAATGTAGTAAAAGAAAATCTTTAGCTAGTAACTTTAATCAATTCAGAATGATATGAGACTCAGGTAGAAGTGGGAAGGATGTTCTCTTTTGGTTTTAATGTTAAGACCAGTTTGGTACAAAAAAAAAAATCTCATTATTTTGAAAAATAAAATTGTATTTATTCTCCAGCAATTTGGTTATAGACTGCTTATGGATTGTAAAATTCACAAATGAATATTGAGTCATCATCGTCTTCGTCAATACCTGCACTAGAAAAAAACGTTTCTATTATAAAATAAAATGCTTTGTATAATAATAAAATACTTTATATAATAATAAAATAGTACATCGGTATCTAAGTACTTTGTATTCATATTAATATTATATTTTAAATAAGAAATTTGGCTGAAAATATGGATATCTTTTAAAATGTCATTTTTATATTAAATTATTTAAAAAAAATTCCATTTTTTCCCTGATTATGCATAATAACAATCTAATTAATATATTTGAATTTCAAAACGTTTTAATGCAATAAAAAGAATTTCTTTATGTTTAAGCTAGAAGCTCCTGGACACCGGGGTGGAACGGGGTCCCACCCCGTTCCACCCCACCCCGTTTCGCCCCACCCCGTTCTGCCCCGCGTGTTAACATTTGAAAAAATCTCGTGATTAACATTAAACATTTCTGTTTCGATCATTGCATCATGGAATAATATATTTGAAAACATGACTTATTCAATGAAATTAAAGTTAACTGGGGACAAAATGCGGACAGAAGACTTACCTTGCTTTGAAAATTTCTAAATATTACAGTAAGATACACAATTTATAGCTAGGAGTTGCCAAAGTTGGTTAATGAATTCCGGCAATCAGATAGACCCTACTTGGCAACGTCCGGCATGCAACTGAGGCTCGTGAAGCTTTGCCGTGATAATCTAGCTCCTCTGGCGGGAAGTAAATGCCGTATACCGTTCTATCCCGGTACTCTATTCAACCCCGGTGTCCCCTAATATAGCAATTTCTTGGAGAGCAATATTGAAGAAATTAGATAGTTTTTATTCCAAGTTTATTCTCCTCTTGTTTTGAAAGTACTGTTACGAACTTGTTGATTGATCTGCTTATCTAAACTTTGTTTTAAGCTAAAACTGCTGTTATAAGCGGTAAATTGTCAAATTTTAATTTTTCTTTGTGTCAGTCTGCCGATTGGAAATTGAGCTTTTCTTAAACTTCATTTCCCGATTGATTGATAATGGCTTTCAGTATTTCGCCAAATCCACTCGATACCCTTCTAAAATGTAGAAACTCGTAGCCAAATGTTTCAATTTATTGCTAAAAGCTTCCAAGCTTGGCAACAATATGGCGTGATTTCGCAAATAGCTTCTGTGTTTATTGCTTTCCCTATAGAGTCATCGATGGATATTTTCCAGAATTATCTAGCAATGGAATTTCAGAGTATAGGAAAACAGCCAAGAAAGTATTTAAACAAAACTCTTCAATCTGTGCAGTAAACATATAGAATTGAATGCTATTAAATTCGGATTCTCATATCATATATTTCTTTCACATTTAATATTTAATATTTTTCAATAAAAATTTTACAACAGTTCACTTGTGCAGCATTGTACTACTATTAATCTTTGATACATTCAGATTTCACATCAATAAATCTTTATGATAACTCAGAGCCTAATGCATCAGATTTATTTGCTTACTTGACGAAAAACAATGTCTTATACTTCATATATGTTTGTATGCACTCGGTATAATCCCATTTACGGCATTAACAGCAAAATAAACAGTTACTCTGACCACAAGTGAATATCTTATTAGGATTGCTTTCAACGTGATCATTTACTGAAAACAGCCCTAGAGGCTCACCATCAGAGACAATTGAATGCCTCCCTTGTGGTAGCTTGAATCTTGTATCTACTGGATACTTCGGTCTGTCAGCCCATTTAGCAATGGGTAAATAGGAATTAAAAGATTGATTAAAAGCATACAAATATTAAAGATGTTAGTCTTCGCATTAAACACATCTGCACGGAGCAACATGTTTTCTTGAATTAAAAATATTTGGTTGGTGGTATTTCAAAAGAATAATTTTTTTGGTTTAAAGATGCATAAAGTAAATTTAAAACTTGTAATTGGAAAGTATTTCTTTTAAATAGTCGATAAATATTAAAATTTTAGGTACAAAGTCGGACAAAATTTCTTATTTTGTAGAATCAGATTAACAATAATAATCATCAACTTACCAATAACGACAAAATGATGACTTCACATCAATAAACCAATAATGACGAAACCTAACCAATGATAATGCTAACCAATATTGACGAAAATTTAAGTAAACTGTATCTGATTCATAGGTATTCCTTTAAATGTTTTATTCATATATCATGAAAAAGAATTTTATTGGTACAAAATATGATATTTAATTTTTTATTTCGTTCCAGATTTTTACGCTAGTGGCAGTGTGTATAAAAATGTTAGCTTTTTTATCGAAATTATTAATTTATTTTTACGCCAATATGTGCCAATGCTGGTAATTCATATGTTGAGATGCACGGAAAATGCAGATACTTACTCACGTACGTCACTCAACATTCATCACGTAGGTTACACAGATTATATGTGTGTATATTTGTTTGTTTTAGCGTTAAAGCGAAGCTACACGTCTGGTACCTGCCTAGGTGGGATGAGGGAGAAATATGTGTATAATCATGCATAAACAACTATATTAAGGCCAGTGTAATAGTTGTATGATTTTTTTTGCAGTAATGAAGTTTTACAGTACAGTGCAATGAGAACAAGATTGGCGATATAAGTAAGCTGCAAAAGAAATTAAAATTAATAAAGAACTTTGGCATTAACATACACAATTTTATATCTGTGTGTTATTTATCATTATTTAAAAAATACTTATCTAATCTCTGTGAGATAAAGAGTTTTTTATTATTTTTATTGTAAGGCTGTCTTTGCTATTTCTGTAAAATAACTAAAACATTCTTGGAGATCTAAAACGATCATGATTTTGTTTAAATTATATCAGACGATATTATTTTGTATGGCAACATTATTTTCTATGCCAGTGCATTCTGATACCATGTAGAATTAATTTTATAATTTTAACAGAATTTACCCAATTTATAAATACAAAACTGAAAGTTTTAATAGTAAGCAGAAACACGACAAAGCTTCTGTTTCACGGCTTTCTTCATAAAAAAATATATATAAAAATCCGAATGCGTATTCAAATGTCAATAAAAGATTTTTTTCAATTCCTAAGTAAATTCTATAACATGCAAAATTGTTTATTGTTAAAAATTGTACATAGCTCAACAGCTTTCAATACGTAAATGGTAAAAGTGGATAACAAAATTTTTATAATTAGTATAAACCTACATTACGTATATGTATTTTAAAAACATATAGATTTTTTTTACATAATTTTATTAAGGTATTTAAAAAGCAGTTTCATGCTCAAAATCTTGACTTTCTCGTTCCTTATGTGCATACGCATACAAGTCTCTTATCCGAGAAAATGCAGTGCTTCAAAATTTGCGTCATTGATACAATGCCAGTTATTCCCTCCTGCTAGCTCATGGCTAATTCAATTTGAAGTATGCAGTTGGTTGTTGTATCCTCCCGAAATGGATGTAACAGACATGATAATGATTCCTGTATCAAGGGATAAAAGGGAAGTGATTGTTGGCTAAGCGGAAATCTGAAACTGATGCTGTTATGAATTGGGCGATAATTTATTTGACAGCACACAAAATTCTTGAAATCGTGCCTTATCCGCCATTACATATGTCAACTTGATATTTGAATCGGTAATGATTAAAGAAAATATTTTTTCGACAATAAATTAAGCAATATATCTAACGATAAAAGGTTATTTTTTTTAAATTTTTAAAACTGAATACTCAGCGAATGAAAGCCAAAGAGTGCAAAGCCAATAACTCACAGCTTTTAATTCAGCTTGATTTATGTCTCTGCTATCCTTTTGAGGAATAGTTAAAACGTTATGATGAATTAGGGAATGGTAATGATTGGAAGGTGGGCAAGTGTATTTTTAAATGAAACTCGATTGTTCTTATTAAAACAATGATATATCTCGATATTTGTAGATTTTATATTTGTAAGTATACAAAAGCAAATACATGTAGTTCTTGGAATATTTAGATAATACGGATAGACATTTAGCAAAACAATATTTTCCTATCCAAAGATCCACAATCTGAATACTGTCGAATTAGCTTAAAATGTTTTAGAACCGCCATCCATCATGATTTAACAGCAAATTACTTCTTTTACAAGCATTTACACTAATATACATTTAAAAATCACAGTCTCTCTCTAGTTGTGCATTTTTATATTATACATTTAAAATCATGTAACACCAGGATTTTAAACCCAGAGTTTAATCAAAACTGTTTATTACATACAACTCGAAACATTTACAAAAACAGATTAGGCACAATTAAAAAGATTTTTTTGTCGACAGAACTCTTAAAAAAATAATGTACCTCTGGAAGAATGGGTTATACTTTTTGAACACGGAAAAAAAAAAAAAAAAACATAATGTCATCTTTTGATACAATATGTGTTTCGCGCACTGAATACATAATCTTGGCAGATCAAAAGTCACAGGAAAACACACACAACAATCCCAAAATAGGAAAATAGTAATGTACTTTTTTAATACCAAACACCTATATTTCCTTAGTTAGTTTTCAATATGTTGTAATTTATAAAATACTAGAAATATTTATATTTTATTTTCATGTATTTTTACACTTCACAATCAATAATCTCAATTTCATTAAATTCTTGATAAAACTTATTGAGTAATTTCTATTTTTCGTGAGTTTTTAATTTTTGCAAACCAGCCTCATAGGACGAATAGAAACTAACCAATGTGTAAAATTAAATTTTGGCAGGATTGATCTCAGAAAAAATTAATTGTTTTATTAGTACTTCATTAGGTATTAAATAATTAAAAGAAAAATTTACTTAAAAAAACACCAAATTTTATTCAAATTTAAAGGAAATAAATTTGCATAATATACTGCAACATGCATTGTAAGAAAAATTAGAATTACTGAAAGAAGCTCTTGCAAATTTAACCAAATATAATACGGAAATATATACTATGCACATATGTTGCACATATTGAGATGCAGCATTAGACATGTAGTTCAATTTTTAAAAATAACGATTAATTTGTGATCAGAGTCTACGTATCTTGACATTTAGGTGTTTTAAATATATTTTCACTTGACGGATAGTGTAGTCTGCATGAAAATGTCTTTCATTGACAGCTACTTAACAACTTTCTTTCACTAATAACTACTTAAAAAAAGCAACCCACCTTTCAGGCTTAGATTTTTCTATGCTCTGGAAGCTACATTTCACTTCGACATTTCAACTCAATCCTCTTTCTTAATTTCCTTCTTTAATAAATGAGTCAAAATAATTTATAATTAACTATATATATATTAAAAATGTAAATTTTGATTTGCAATAAATGTGTATTCGACTGTTTACTCTGGATGTAAAAATACTAGTAATGGAGTATGAGAATTTTGATGTGACCCACCACATCGGATTGACCGTACGCTGGATCAATTTTTGAAAAATACTATTATACTTATGAAAATCAGTTTAGATTCTTAATATAAATTTCGAAAATTTTCTTTACTGAAATAGAGAGTACTCGAAGAAGAAAACACGGTTAATGATAAATGTATATTCTGCAAAATGAGTTTTAAAATTATTAAAGAGTTGAAGGTGATAAAATGCTGAAAGAGCAAAGGTAAATTTGTTGTCATATATTAATCTGAGTCGCTCTGTCACTACCATCTGTCACTACAATTTAATTTTAATAAATATTGCACAAAATGTTGATAAGAATAATTTTACATTTTCTTATACTAATTACTACTCTTTCAATAAATAAATGAGTTAAGATCTCGCTGCGTTTAGTTCTTCTATAAATTATATAAGACAAGATTTAAAAGTAAATTATTCCTATTTTGTTTTGACTTGAAAATACGAAAATCAAGAACATTCATTTTAAAAGTCTTCTAAAACTGTGGCAATTTTCAAACATTAAAAATGCATTTCGGGCTCAGGAAGTTGTAGACAGTGATGACGGCTACCGCGTATCTCCTGGCGTCTTTCCGGAGTCCATCGGTCAAATGTCAGGAACGGACTTCGATTTTCCAGTTTTCTCCGGAATTCCGACGCCGCTGAGTCTCTCCTTTATTCTTTTGGGTTAAGGGACGTGTTCCATTTCCCATGCTTCGCATTTGTCATTCTATAATGGAAGGGAAAGGAGGCTGATAGAAAAAGGCCTACGCATTATATTCGCCTTATAATACTTTGCTGTGGCTTAAAAAAATCCATGTACAGGCATTATTTGCTGCTAGACATGTGATATTTTTCATTTAAAATAAAAGACATATATATATGTACATTTTTATAAAGATTATTAACTCATACATTTAAAAATTAGTGTTTGAGTATTGTTTTTTAAAACCAAAGCTAGGAAAAGTATTTTTCTATTTATTATTAACTTCTTACTGAATCAATTTCTGTTTAGATGTTTTGTGATATTCTTTTCGCATTATTTTTAAGAAATTGCTTAAAAATATCATTAATATAGTTCGAAATTAAAATATATTAGCTGAAAGAGACAGTTCGTGTGGAATGATTACAAAGCATTAAAAAATAAAGGTAAATTGCATTTAAGTAAATCTGATTGCTATTGTGAAAATTTTATATAAATGATTTTACACTTATGCAACAAAATTTTATTAAATTCTAAATTAACAAAAAAAAAAAAAAACTGAAAGTAAATATAAACTTATGTTCTTTAATTCTTTTAGGAATGATGCCTATAACGCAAAACTCTAATCTGAAAAGTGAACGATTTCAATAGTTTTGCGTTTGTTAAAAATATTTCTAATTTACTAAATTTCATCTATTATTATTATTTTTTTTAAATTTCCGTTCTTAGTTATTGAAGCGGTTTGTCTGGGTATTTCCGATATGGAACGAGACATTATCCTATTATATAGACATCCTGGTCCACTCGGTCGGGAGTTCCGCTTGTCAGAAACAAGCGGCGTTTAGCCGTACGAGACGTAGCAATAGGCTGGATAAAATAATGATTAAAGTGGGTACAAAACATAAATTACTAAATAAGTAAATTTCTCTTTAAAATACACCTTAAGATTTTGTAAAAAGACTGAAACGTTAAATTTATATTAGTCATCTAAAAGTAATGGCGGCATGTTTTTGTAGATACTGATAACCATTAACACTAAAAATATGAAAAAGAATAGGCATACACCAACAGAAATTTGATTATTTTAAAAATGTTCATTTCTTCGTGAAAATAGATGTAAATATTTTTATTCACATTTAATGCGAACAAAAGAGCTATAAGTTCAAATTTTCACAAGTATTTGACTGAGATATTTATAATTGAGTTGTACAGAAGTGCAAGCAAGAGAAATTTGCGAATTAAAGAAACAATCAGCCCAAGTAACACCCATAGCGTTTCCGTAGACAGAAAGAATTTCATTTTAAACATTTACTGGGCGGTCACCTTTTGCCTGGAGAAAACATATGGCGACAAACAGTCACATTTGGCGGGATTCTAAATTCACCTAGACATTATAAGGTTGTGTTGCTCACAGAAAACTCAGTGTAAAAATAACGAATTACTCAGAAGGAAAGCAAAATGTTCAAGGTTACACTCCGTTTTGCCAACGGGATTACAGCCAATTTTCCTTTGAGGTTATGTGAAGCTACTTTCCGAAATTCCCTCATATATGTATTAGCTTTCAAAGAATTAACCTTAATACAAAAAATACTATTATTTGACTACCTCACATGGTCTAATTATAGTTTCGAAAAACTAATGATGAAGTATTTTAGTACCTAAAACCAGCAGTAAGAAAGTGACTCTTTAAAACAGCAAAAAACTAATGACGAGCTGTAAATGGGTATTTGCGCTCAGACCATTAATTTTACCTTGGGATTTATATTGTTTTCTTTCGCATATTAAACCTATCGCGAGATAAAGTTTCAAAATAAAAATGGAAAAAATAAAAGTAGAAGTAAAAGTTTTACATTTTTTGCCCCCCACTGCTTCAGAGTGGGTCGAAACTTCCATCCCCCTTCCTTGAATTTTAATGTTAGTTTCGATTTTATCCCTCTTCCTTACCCTTGTATTTTATTATTATTATTCATCTTTTAGGAGTTCTGTGATCCATCGCGTAGGCAAATCCATACTTGGTATAAATCATCCCCCCCGCGTGATAATATGCGCATAAGACGTCTGTAGGAAGAAGATTTCAACTAGGAGGAGATGCATCAACAACAAACTCTTAAGAAGTGAGAGGGAAAGAAAATGAAATAAAGAAATAAAGAAAAAAAACTCTGGGTGAATATAAAATCCTTAACTTCGTAAAAGAGCTTTGAAAAATGAAGAACTTTTTTGTCAGGCAAGAGAAAAAAAAATGGTGGACTCGCATTTTTCACGCAACCTTGCGTTCACTGCCGACGTATGATAAAAAGGGTGAAATATATGGAAAAAAATAAGTGAAAAGAAAGAAAGAAAGATGGTGAAGTTCTCTTTAAATTAACTGCTTCGGGTGCTTTTGTTCGTTTCTGTGTGATGCACAAAAGTTGTCGTCATTATTCTGTTTCACTCTAGCGCAAGACGTTTAGAACGATTTTGCTGGAACAAATGTTATAAATAATGTAAGGGGACTTTTTTTTTCTACATTGTACTGTGAGAGGGTAACAAAAGAATCACAGAGTTAAATTTTCATGTAACGTCGCTTAATCACATGTCAGTTTCAAATTATTTTGACATTCTGATTCCTGCAATAAATTGTGTAATCTTGCAGAAACGCACTTTTGACACATATAATGTAATGCCATAGTTACTTGTCTGTGCATGGAAATGATTTTCCAGAATTGCATCCTCTTGCAACACTTGGTGTGTTGAATATAAGCTGAATAAAATTGAATAATCATAGATGTAAAAAAAAGCATTAAAAGAGAAATATTGAAGTAAAAGTGTTCCATCTTATAACATACTTAAAAGATTGTTTGTTACACGAGTTTGAACGATTTCTGAAACAATATCCGAAACTATTTATTTTCGTGCGAAGCTACTAAAACAAAAATCTAAATGCGCGTAAATTTTACCGAGATGTTTTTTATGTATTCCAGAAATGCACCTCCCAAATCGCATAATTAAACAGAAGCACAATTAAAAATATATGATAAGCGATAATTTTCTTTTTCACATTAGACTACAATATCTAAAAATTTTAAAGATTAAATTTTGCTATGAGATCATATTTTACGAAACTTAAAGTTATAATAGCAACATATTTCCTCCAGTAATTTTGTTCGACTAACAGCATTCATGACTTTATGCATATCTTACAGGAATTACAATAAAACACAAGAAAGCTAAAATATTCAAATTTTGTCATTGCAAGAAATTGTGCCGAACATCAAAAGGAATCACGGCTTAAAGTACGCAAATGAAAATTCATGCTATGCAATTCTCTCTCTTAATGAGTTCAGTTTATTGTATATTATCTGAGAATTTCAAATTAAAAAATAATTTTATAACTTTAAAATATTCATGAATAATTAATTAATAGGAAGCTAAAACATTTACTATGCTTAAATTATAAATAAATTATTACTGCATAAATTTACCATATAATAAAGTCCTCCAGCATGTGAAAGATATTTCTTGAACATTCATTAAAATGTGTCAATAAATAATTTGTTTCCTCAATAAATATTAACTGTCATTATTAGCTGGGTGTAATCCAGCTGATTCTCAAGGGAAATGTAATTTTTAAGTTATGTGAATAGCTTATTCTTTAGGAAAATACACACAAAACAATTTTTATTCATTCACATGTATTACGCATGTATAAACAAATATTAAAAACTGTATTATATATATGAGAAGTGGTGTACCCTCTTGTCCAGCTAGGCTAGCTGAAACGCTCATAGAATATAAATTACCATAAATGCATTAGCCTAACTTTCTGGAATTGACACATTGCAATCACTGAAATAAGAGAAATTTCTCTGTAGAGAAATAAACAAAAAATTTACTTTCCTTTTCTTACTGGATTTAAACTGTCGAAATTTGAATTCTACCATTCGTTATTGCATTAGAGTAAACAAACATAATCTACACCATATAGGGGAACTTGGGATCCAGCGAAACACGGGGTACAATGAAACATGCTATCTAACATCAATGTGATTAGTCACAGAAAGTTGAAACTCAGATACATATTATATAAATATATTTTCCATATACTGATGTGATTTGGAGACAATCGCATTTTTACAGCAAGACATATAGAAAATTATTGGATTTTTACCATTGAAAGTAAATTTCGTTACTAAAAGTAATTTTGTTTTACCGCCATATTCTTATATGCATGATTAATTATTTTTCAACTATCGTGATCACTGTGTTGTGGTCTTCATGCTTTCAAAGCAAGAATTGAAAAATAAATATTAGGAATTAGTAAAAATATATTTAGTTTGTAGCCTCAATTTGGGGTGCAAGAAAACACTCGTGGGTGAGGTACAATTAAACATGTTTCATCAAACCCCGGGTGAATGAATTTACTTAAAATAAAGATTTTACTAGTAAATATTTAAATTTAGATCTCCATAGAGCACATAAAGTTAAAAAGAAGTGTTTTTAAATCCTACTCAATCTTCAGACTATGGAGATGGTGACAATCCTGATTGTCACCATCAACTAACATTCCAAACAGTACATATTATGAACTATTCTCATATAACATGTGTGACACAAGCAGTATCGTTCGAAATGATTATATTTTAATGAAGGAAGGTGAACTTAAATGTAAAGAACTATAATCTGTAGGAACATAATAAATTGAAATTAAACGGAATGCGAAGTTCTGTACGCAAAACGGCAAAGTCCAAGCTTCAAATTTCCGCGTTCTTCGGGTATATATATGTTTGGAAAAACTCAAATTGTAGTCAAAACTACCAAGTTCCGTTCATCCAGATAGCACAGAAAGGGAAGCAGAAATGTTAATTGTTGAGTTTGATTTAAATAAATTTAATATAAAATGAAAAACTATGGGCTTATTTAAAGTATTATGTTTCATCTCAAGCTCTAACAGCTTAAGTAAATTGTCCAATTGAATTTCATATTTATTTCTACTAATCTTTACTAGAAATGTACATAAAACATGTATGCTGAAATTTAATTTTTGTCTCATATTATTTCAGTGTTTATGAAACAATGTCGACCTTCACCTTTTGAAGTTTTTCAAATATGAAGATACTATTTACAAACTCATAAAAATGCGTTTAGATGGGGAATAGAGTAGGTTAAAAGCGTTCAGTAAAGCGTTCATTTTAATTTTGTACATGCAAATTTGTGAACAGGAAAATAAGTAGTAAATTTTGTTTCATTGTACCCCAAACTTCCAATCTAACCATTACCATTCAATCCATACCAGGTTCCATACCATAAAAGAACCAATACCATCCACAAAAAGTATGATTGCAGCATTTTTGACATCGAACTCGAATTCTAAACATCTTTAAGCTTCTTACTTACATCATCTTCAGCGTTTGCAACATTAAGCATAAAAACGCATGTTATAACGAACTGCCCGATCGCTAATTTTTTTCTACAACAGAATTTTCCACAATACAATACTTAGGAATCAATTGCGAAATGAAAATCATCCCGCACTCCATGAGAATCACGATCTTTATAGAACATCTGTACCCCCGTAAATTGCTTGCATTCCTGGCAACAATAATGCGCTTCTCAGATCTATTGGGAACTCACCCGTTTGTTCACTAGACTGGGTTAATTATTCAGTTGTGGTAGAGTGAATCTGTCAGCTACAGAGGAGACCACATTAGTAAAAAGCGCCTATTTATAACGGTAACTTGTGAGTTGCTGAATAAATATTTTTGTGCCGTTTGCGGAAACTGTGAGGATATCGTTGGAAAGTTCGTTGGAAAACTGCTACCCATGTTAGAGTGTTTAAGTCAAAAACATTTGTTTTTAATCCTTCATGCGTGCAAATATTACTGAATCATTATCTTTGCATTTAGGAAAAGGAAATTAAATAATAAATGCTAGTAAAATTAGTTTTCGCAAAATTTACGGACTGTGCAGGGTCTTTTTGTAACTGTTCAGGAGATGAGATTATTAAATTTATTCAATCATATTTAAATGACATTCAATTTTTTTCAATTTTCCAATTAGAACACTTTTATTTAAGACATTAATCAGGGTTTGAACTATCAAATTGTTGACTATCATTTTATCATAAAAATGATATATATACACGGAATATAATTAGACTAATTTCATATATAATTCAATATGACGCCTATTTCAAATAATCTACCAAGTAACTATGCACTACCGTGCAGTACCGATATATAATTCTCGTGTATTAAAACATTTTATAGATTTTCTTTGAATATAGCAGTATTTGATATTGTTTGCAGTAATTTCTCTAATTTTTCTATAGCAAATACCGTGTTCTGTATGGGGTTTTCATAGTTGAAATCACCAGTAATACATAAAATTCATAGCTGTCTATAGCTAGGTGAAAGTAGGGTGACCAAATTCCGCCATTTTGTAGCAGCTAGTTAATTTTTAAGAGCCAAATAAAAACAGAACTACTGCTATATAGTATCCTATTTAAATTTTATTTTCGTGAAGAAATAATTCATGTTTTTATTGTAACGACATTTAACAGGCATGGTGCCCTTAGTATCTAAATATTTGATTTTCAGTATTCAAAGCGTCCTCAAAAATTGAGGACATCATCATCAAAGAGTATATAGAATATTCATTCAATTTTAAATAATATTATTTCCTGTTTATGAATTTATATCCGACCCAACTAAAAAATGGCAACAAACACATTAGAATAATGAATAAGGCTTAAGCAAATTTAGCTTTGGTTATTTTAAGGCAGATTCAATTAAAAAGTCTAAATTTTGTAAACCCTTATGAGTGTTATCGGAAATACATGCATTAATTAATTTTTTCATCTCATTTTTTACATTCTAGCATCATAACATAACAAAATGAAATTAAAAAAAAATTTAATATGGTCTGTTGGAAATACTGAAATCACTTTCTTTGAAAATGATCTCACATTAATTTTATTTATTTTTTATGAAACGATTGAGTATCTTAACTGGAAATCTGTCATGCATTATTCATGTTGTAGTTCTGCAAACCCGTAAACTTGTACGCAAATTTATTACGTATGTTACCGATGCCAAACAGGACGTACAAATAACTCGTTGCAGGGAGATGTGTATGGGTAATATATAATAAGGCAGAAAGTGTAGAATTAAAAATGTTCATTTCGGAATGAGCTATTTTCTAATTAAATATACTTTTGATTTTTATTTTCAACTAAAATGGCAGCGTTTAAATTATCCACTGCCATGTAAATTCCGCATGTACTTCATGATAAAGGTACCTCGTCCTAAGCAAAATGTATCAAAAGCACGTTAAATATTCGACTAAAACTAAATATTAAAAGCTGTGATTTATGAATTAGCTACTAGAATGCTTAAACGCTTCTAACACATCAATTAAAATATGAAAGTAAAATAGTTATGGAATGAAAATAACTAAGTATGTGTCACACACAATAAAAGCACACAGTAATTCATAACCCAAATTTTTCAACAAAAAACGCAAAAAAATCTCTCACCTAACTTAGAATTTGCAAATTGTTTCTTTCTTACTTATATGTAGATTTACTTTCTCATGCGAACACTAAATTTAACAGTGGTTTTGGGAAAATAGAATCTGATTTATTGCAGACGCTGTTGCATCTGACGGCTGTTGTGTTTTCTGCTTTCGAAATCAGATCGAAATTTTTAACAAAACATGTTATCATTCACCAAGAGAACGACTGATGCACCAATTTTTACTTAAAAAGCGAACGTGAACGAATTAAAGAAGGATTCTATTTTCTTTTAAAACTGTGCATTTTAGAAGCATGGCATAAACAGCCTGATTTCCCCTGACGTTGATGAATGATTTTTATTTGAAATGTCTACAGGTTTCAGGTGTATTTGAAAAGTGTCAAAACTATACTGATTGTTTTATTCACATATTTTGTATTTTTTTTTTTTTTTTCATTTTATCCCACGGAACTATTTTTGTATTACAATGAATAAAAACTTTAAATTTTCATCTATGCACATGTTTATGTGCTGAATTATGTACAACTGTAATAACAATAATAATAAAAATCATTGACGGATCTAATGACACAGTTTCGATAAAACTATCAGTATTGCTCAAATTAAAAGTGGAAAGTTTGAATTAAAAAAATATTGCAAATCAAAAGACATCGCCCTGGGCATTGTACTACATGCCCTATCTTTTCGTCAACACCTTTGCAGGCCTTGGCTGTAGAACGATCAGAGTTGATTTCTGAAGAAGTCCTGTACAGTTTCCTTCATTTCTTCGCCCCGGTGGAAAAATCCCCCCTGATGGCTCCTTATGTTGTTCAAAAATATATAAGTCAAAGAGAGACAAATCCGGACTGTACAGCGGCTGCTCCAACTCTTTCCAGTGGAATTTGTTTCAGGTCGTTTGGGTTTTGCGGGAGACGAGTGGTCGAGTATTATCATGCAGAAGGATCATTTGTTGTCTGAGAAGTTCTGCTATAGCTGCAGTCATTCTGACGCAGTCACACGTGTCAACTTCTGATTTCGCCTATCCTTATACTTTCTATATAATAATATTTTATATGAAAGCAAGAAAAATAAAATGACAAATCCAACGATAAAAAAATAGCTTTCTAACTTGTTATTCTTTTAGTGGTATTTTTTTATACAATGGGATAGTGAACAATCAGAATCAAAACAATGTCAACTAAATATTTTTTCTCTTTGTTGCATAATGCACGAGAATAATTGTTTAATCTTTAATGTACGAAAGTTATAAGTGCTACTTCCATAGATTTCATAGACAGATTTTGATATGTATTTAAACAATAAGTATTAATTTTTGCTTCGCTAGAAATGAATTACCCAGTTGAATACTCATTTAAAATTATAACTGCAAGCAGATCATTAATATTTTAAATTGTTTCCTGTTTATTTAATTCTGTTTTAAAAAATATGCTTGTCACATAATCTATTATCAAAACCGTCCCTATTAAAGAACACATCCGGAACAAGTTAAAATTTGGTAGATGCACATATACTGTAATTAAAACAGATAAAGTGACACAATGCATTAAAACTGTCATTGGTTGTCCACAAGTTGCATTTAAAATGCTTTAAAGTACACACAAAAATGAATATCAGTAGACCAGCAATATAGATTAATAAATAAAACATTTACAAAAATTATTTTGTAATAAAAAATGTGTCAATAAAAGCATTTTATCTTCATAAACTAAATTTTTGAACGAAACATACATAGAAAAAGCTTTTACAGCGTTTAAATTTTTCAAACACTTTCTGTCTCACTTTTATGTAGATTTATTCTCATATGCGGGCACTAAATTTAATAGCGGTATGGGGAAAATAGCGTCTGATTTATTGCGAAAGATGTTACTTCTGACGGCTGTTGTGTTTTCTGCCTTCGAAATCTTCCCGAATTTCTTCTTAACGAATTCTCATTCGCCAAGAAAACGAATGATTCACCAATTTTTACGCAAAAAGGGGATCATGCACATATTGCAGAATGAATCACGCTTCAATGTTGTATGACTGTATATTTTGGGAGCATGTAGCATAGACTGATTTTTACTGACGTTGATGAATGAATTGTGCTTGGAATGCATGAATGTTTTCGTGATCAATTTAAGAAAAATGCCACACTTGGATAGTAGAATCTGAAATATCAATAGTTTTAATCATAAAACGAGGTATTTTTTGTAATAGGTTAGAATAAACACTGATCGAAATTTATATTTAGCACACGAAAATAAGAAAGTTTTGCATTTAAAAAATATAGCTGCTATTCAATCAATCAATTTGAAGAATCAACAATTGTTTTTAAAATTATTTTACCGGTTGATTGAAATATTTCGTTGTGTCAACAAAATATTTCGTAATTTATCGTTGAAGCAAAATCATTCGATTAAAATATTACCAAACAAATTTTTGTTGGGTCAACAAAATTTCATTAAATTAAACAAGACATTTATTTCGCGACAACATTATTAATTTTCTACTAACGATACCAGAAAAAAAAATTGCCTGTTTTTAAAGATATTCTCGCATTAAAATGCAAGTTATTGGTCATTGAAATCTTAAAAGAAATAATCAAGAAATTAAACATATGGTGCCTTAGAAAAGGAATCTGAAACTGTCGTCCCTTTCTTACCTTTTATTAGATTTTTTTCAGCTAGAAAAAGAAAAGGCAGTGATCGGAGATTTGTGACCATATCTTAAACTGACTATTTAAAACAGGGAACTGATAAGATTAAAGCTGCCGTTCTACAAATTGTATTATTATCTGTACAAAAATATTTAAATCATAGAAAATGGCAAAATTACTATACACATAGTACTTTGGAAAACGTGCCCAATTAAAAAAAATTAATAAAATTAATTTCCGTTTAAAAAAAATCATTTTCTGTTGTTGTTTTTTTTTCTTTTTTGGACGTGAATATGTCTTTAAATTTGTTACTACAGTGGAAGGCAATCCGGAAAGTTGATAATAACAAAATCGGGGGATAAACACTTTTGATGTTGCTGCTACATATCGATCATCTACATTCAAAATTTAATTACACCACTTAATAGCTAAAGCATCAAAGATCTTAGGTTACTGAGAACTGTGACGCATCGCTTGAGACGGAAGGGGAAGCGCCGCCATTTTGAGGTCGTTTCGCTGACTGGGAGGAGATAAAATGTTTGTTTGCGTTTCATAATTGTCGGCTCTCGTCAACATCTACTGATTGTGTGTATAAAACATTAGTTTGAATGAGTTTGGAAAGGGCTTCTCAAGAGCAATCCAGTAATACTCGTAAAATACCATGTGACAGAGTGAAGCAGTGCCGGAAACGTAAAAGAATGAAGGCGTCCCAGCGGATAAACGACGGACGACGCCAGTACATCTGCAACAAGGGCACCCAAGCCGATGCAAGTGGGTGATGTAATCGCTTTTAAATCAATGCCAGATTTTACAGACATCGAACGCGTACGATTGCCGATTATGAAGCCATATTGGATAGCAACTAGAGCACATTTCAATACTATTTCACCAATCCATTCGAACAGTTTAATTTGTCTTACATCGAACTATCTCCAACAATGCTTGGTAATACCTGTATTGATTTAACGTTTACCAAAATTGTCGATGTATCCTGCATGCCATTTGTTTTGTACTTTTCATACTGCAGATCTATCATTAAATTATATCATAGTAATTATTTGTTTACTTGACTTCTTTCCAGAACATGAGGAAATTCAAAAATATTACTCGTAACGTATGCGTATTCAAGTTTACGCGTTAAGTAAGCGTATTCACTGTTTACCATCACTCCAGTACCATTTAGCAATTATTTTGTTTGACATGAATTTGAAAGCATTGTTTAGAATAGAATTTGGAATTATATTCATCATAATAAAAGGCGTTTTAAATAATCTGTATGTTCTATAAATGAATGTAGTCCGTCTAATCTGCATAATTCACCCCGTTTGTGTTTTAGTTGATTATTCTGTTTCTTTCAGAGGGTAAATAGTGGTCATTTATTTAAAGCTTTATAAAAATCATGCATTAAAAGTATTTGCTAGCTCTACAAGTTGCTTCAACGGATATATTCAACTATACATCCAAGCACGAAGTAAGCTTTAACATACATACTTTTTTCTAGTTTCAAATGGTGATAATCGTATAGAATTAAAAGACAATAAAAAATGCGCTAAATGTTGCAATATATCATCAATAACGAGGAAAAACTTTTTTTAAATTGCTCTAGTAAGATATGTGCTCTAGTAAGATATTTTGATGCATTTTAACGGCTACTGCGAGATCTACAGAAGCACAACTGTTACTTAGAAATTTATTTTTAAATTGATGTTACGATAGTTCGTGGGTAATAAACTCAGGTCTCATTTTTTATTAAATGTTTTCAGAATAAATAAAAGCTGTCGGAAATCCACGATTTTGCGTACGGTCCCCATAAATTCTCTTCCAGTATCCCCCCCCTCTACCTGATATTTTATTTATGTGGGCTTTTGGGTCCCCAGCTTAGCATTGGTGGATTTACACATTCCCGTCCTTCAAATGTATTCCGACTCACCGGCTGCCAATTTCTTCAGTTAAGATTCGGGAAATTCCTCCGGTTACGGAGATTGACGTTGAATATATGCCAATGTGCTTGGGTCGCCACTGGTCGAATATTGAAAACAGCGCATGAGTAGGCGCAGTGTGAACAGGCACTTTCTATGCTGAATACATGACGGAACGGAAGGAAGTGGATGGAAATCTTGAAAGCGTAAAAATAACGCAAAAAAAAAACATATGAAATGCATGAGTATTTTATTTAAAGAAATGATGTGAAAATTTCTCGAGGTAAAAGAAAGAACCTAAAAATTAATATATCTAACAAATGAACTATCTGTGGCGTAACTTAGAATGTAACATTAGGGGGTAAAATATTTCCTATTGTAGAAAATAATATTTTCAAATAGGAGATGTCTGAATTTTCTTGATTTTTTCTACTGGACGGGGGGCAATTTCCCTCTCTTGCTTTTAGTAAGTTACGCCTATGTGGGCTAGTTTAAAATTAATAACGCATACAGCGAAACACTAGCTTAACGTCATTCAAGGAACCGAAAAGAAATAACGCTATATATGGGGAAACTCCAAATTGGAGTTGGAGAAAACAAAGTTCTTCCAAGAATTAAAGTGTATTTTAGGTTACATATTTTTTATTTATTCCCCTACAATAATTTATTCATTTAGTTTCAAGTATTCTTTAAAGAAATTGGTTATTTTACTTTACAATTTATTTTTACTATTTCCATCACAAGTTTCATCTTCAACACCGATTAGTTTTTGTAAATTTTTCTCTTGAACTTCAGAAGAACGCTTTGATTGATTAAATCTCTAATGGCCGTATTCACCAAATACGGCTCGTGTTAACCCACCCAAACGAGGGTCAGATGTCGAATGGATGTATATTTGATGTCTATTTAACGGCGGAAGGGGTTAACACGGGTATCAAGTACTTGGTGAATACGGCTGTAAGGAAATTATATAACCTTTCTCATTACGATATTAGTCCTCATACTATCTCTCTGATTTCGAAAAGAAAGTTAAATGGGGGAAATTTATGTTATTAACGAGATTTTTAACATAATACGCATAGGAAAATGTTTGAGACTAATTTACGGTGACCATATTCCGGGATAAAACATGCAGGGCACCGTTGCATTTCAGTCAAGAGGGAAGGGGATAACCAACTTTGCTTTACCTGATAACAAGAAATAATGAATATCACTTAAGCGATACTATTCTGAACATATGTGTGTCACGAGTGTAACTAGAGATACATTTTTATACAGATGACCATTCAACATTTTACAAAGAACATTGCATGCAACAAATGATCGATGTCCTGATAAAAATCAAAAGTCCATGAGTCAATCATCGATGTAAAGACATCGAATTTATTTGTCTTAAAATATCTCCTTATGAATAGCCAAAAATGAATTGCGTTCACTTTCCCTAATGGGCGATGAGTAGGGATGGACGCGAGACGTGCGAGATGAGAATCGGGGCTGTCTCGTCTCGTCTCGCAGTGGTAAACCTCTGTCTCGTCTCGCGTCTCGTCTCGTCTCGCAAGCACTGTGCCTCGTCTCGCGTCTCGCAAAGAAATTGCTGTCTCGTCTCGCGCGAGACGCAAGACGTCTCGCGAGTCTCGCAAAATTAAGGACTGCGATTTCGTTACCATTTTATACTAACTTATTATTGGGATTTTATTGAAAATTAATATTAATAATAACAATTACTTACATATAGCCACATTAGTAGATATATTAATAACTATATCAGCATATATCGGCATTTGAAGTAAAAGAAATTGAGATTTAATCCGTATATATAATGTCACACCGAAAATATAATATTTATTTTTATTTAATAGCTGCGTGCCCGTTCTTCGCACTGTAGTAAACGAAAATTTTCCTAACATGAGTAATTTCAATTAATTCCAGTGATGTGGAATCTAAAATAAACGCAAAATTATTTGACTCTTGATGTAAGGTTTGCGTCATGAGTATTAACCTGGCATCATTGCAATTTAATGACTCAAAAAACTACGTCAGTGTCATTCGCGATCAGAAAAGTGAAAAGCTTAGCGGTTTGCAGAGAACTCCCGACTTTCAAAATGTGTTATTTCTACATCATACTGTAGTTCTACATCATACTGTTCAAGTTGTAGCATTAAATACCTCAGACACTACATGAAATGGACAACCGTTTGTTTTAAAATAGCTGCGCACCCGCTCTTCATACGAGAAGTAGCGAATATTTTACTAAAATCATATCTGCATGAGTCAAAACAGATTTTTTTTTTTTAAGTTCAAGTAATCTCCTCTGTTTAAATTACTGCGGGATATATTAACGCAAATTAGAATTACTTATTGTTCAGTTGGTTGTAAGATAACCTTTGAAAAATTATAAACAGAACACTTTTAGTCTTTATTAAATCTCTACTATTTACTTTAACGTCAACTCAAGTCTCTAAAATATGTGTAATTTTTATATTAATTAAAACAAGATTATAGTAACGATAATTATAATTATTTGCCTAATATTTCCAATAACATTACCGTGTGTGCATTTTTAGATTTCATTATAGTATCTCAGTTGGTTAATAGACGTCTTATTTTTTGTTTATATTTTAAATTACTGAACAGTTAATTTGTTGACGACTATCCGTTTGTACTTTTCCACAATAATTTTTAGCGATAGTACTACAGTCGTTATGGTCGCCCTGTTTACAGAAAAATTAAACCATAATCCCCCTAATGTATATCCAGTGTAGATTTTTTTAAAAAAATTAAAAGACATCTAACAGGCGAAGATAATTTTAGAATAGGAACCCAACTGCAAGATAAAATGATGGGGAGGAAAAAAATTCATAAAAGTTTTGAAAGCCGAAGGAAGGGAAAACATGATAATATAAACGAAAATAGTTAAAAAAAAATTGCTTGCATTTCTTTCCGTCCGATATTAATATATAAGAATAAAAAATGTCATTTTAATCTCTTTAAAATAGGCCAACGATAGGGATTTAACCACCCCTAGAAAGTTGTCACCAGGGTGGGCGCTCCCCCCCTACGCACGCCGCAACGTGCGAGAAAGTTTCAGGATAATATCGGTACAAGGATATTTCAACCAAGGATATTCAACCATATTTCAACCTACTTAGACTAAGCATCAATGTGAATGCAAGTTGCTCTACTTCTAATCTCTCTCCGATATACCCGAAACCCGATTATCACAGGGGCAAGGGGGGGGCGGTAGTCCGGGGCTCCTGAAGGAAAAGGGGGCCCATATATATCCCGATTGTCTAAATTATAAATTCATATGTACTGAAATAGTAATTGTGGGGAAAAACTGAATTTCCTCTATAATATAGGTATTACCTAATTGTCTCTCACTAGATCAAGTTAGAGATATTTTTTTGGGGTGATAAATACAATTTGATTAAAGTACAAAAACTACAGTTAACTGAAATGCAATTTTCGAGTACAACAGCGGTCAAAACTGGGTTAAAATGCTTAAAAAGAGGGGATAGTAAGGGGGGCCCCAAACTGAATGCCCCGGGCCCCGTCTAAAAGTGGTCAGATTTGAACATACCGTACCGCCTTTCCTATTTACTTATTATTTTTCTTTCAACTCTTCTCTGTTTTC
Organism: Cheiracanthium punctorium; assembly: GCA_038373885.1. Taxonomy (NCBI): domain Eukaryota; kingdom Metazoa; phylum Arthropoda; class Arachnida; order Araneae; family Cheiracanthiidae; genus Cheiracanthium; species Cheiracanthium punctorium. The sequence continues at coordinate 422,253 of JAWZYV010015837.1, read as the reverse complement.
TTTTTTTTTCCGCCTCTTTCTTTATCCTCTCCTTTGTGTGTTTCGTATACCTCTCGTCTGTTCTAATTTTAAATGTTACGTGTTTGTGCGTATTGTAGAGTGCTGATAGTATACCAGGACCGAAAACGAAGGAGACGCAAGTTAAACGGTAGAGGCTTCAGGCAAATTGTCGCTTTTCAGATCGTATTTATGCGAGACGGAAAAAAATGCGAGAATTCTCGCGAGAAATCTCGCGCGAGACAAGACTCTCTCTCGTCTCGCGTCTCGTCCCGCAAAATATTTTCTTTCTCGTCTCGCGTCTCGTCTCGCAAAAAAATGCCTGTCTCGTCTCGCGTCTCGTCTCGCGAGACAATGCGAGAACTCGAGACAATGCGAGAATTCTCGCGTCTCGCGCCCATCCCTAGCGATGAGTGACACAGAATGCGGGACATTTTGCAAAGGCCAAAATAAGAACATTCTTAAGTTTTTTGGTATGTAATGCAGCTTGCAGGAGAAGACATAAAAAAAAGCACTCTCCCGCGAAATGCAGAACGTCTGGTCACCCTAGACCATTTGAAAGTGAGGTTATGGGCGGATAAACGATTAATGCAGGACCGGATTCTTCGCTATCAACTAACCACGGTGCGACCTGCACACATGTATGCAACATGACACTCCAAAGACGATTGAGAGAGCGGGATTTACGTTCGCGTATACCGTTACCCCGGTTACCTCTCACCCTTGTACACCGCCAACTCCGATTACTGTGGTGCCGGGCTCGATCAACGTGGAACTGCGCTGACTGGTAACGTATGGTCTTTAGTGAAGAGTCCCGTTTCCAACTGTGTCCTGACGACAACCTCAGACGTGTCTGTAGATAGGGATGGACGCGAGACGCGAGAATTCTCGCATTGTCTCGCGAGACGAGACGCGAGAAGAGACAGGCATTTTTTTGCGAGACGAGAAAGAAAATATTTTGCGGGACGAGACGCGAGACGAGAGAGAGTCTAGTCTCGCGCGAGATTTCTCGCGAGAATTCTCGCATTTTTTTCCGTCTCGCATGAATACGATCTGAAAAGCGACAATTTGCCTGAAGCGTCTACCGTTTAACTTGCGTCTCCTTCGTTTTCGGTCCTGGTATACTATCAGCACTCTACAATACGCACAAACACGTAACATTTAAAATTAGAACAGACGAGAGGTATACAAGACACACAAAGGAGAGGATAAAGAAACAGGCGGAAAAAAAAGAAAACAGAGAAGAGTTGAAAGAAAAATAATAAGTAAATATGAAAGGCGGTACGGTAGGTTCAAATCTGACCACTTTTAGACGGGGCCCGGGGCATTAAGTTTGGGGCCCCCCTTACTATCCCCTTTTTTACGCATTAAGCCCCTTTACTGAGCTGAGCTGGGTTAAATGCTTTTTTAAGCATTTTAACCCAGTTTTGACCGCTGTTGTACTCGAAAATTGCATTTCAGTTAACTGTAGTTTTTGTACTTTAATCAAATCGTATTTATCACCCCAAAAAAATATCTCTAACTTGATCTAGTGATAGACAATTAGGTAATACCTATATTATAGAGGAAATTCAGTTTTTCCCCACAATTACTATTTCAGAACATATGAATTTATAATTTAGATAATCGGAATATATATGGGCCCCCTTTTTCTTCAGGGGCCCCGTACTACCGCCCCCCCCTTGCCCCTGTGATAATCGGGTTTCGGGTATATCGGAGAGAGATTAGAAGTAGAGCAACTTGCATTCACATTGATGCTTAGTCTGAGTAGGTTGAAATATGGTTGAATATTCTTGGTTGAAATATCCTTGTACGGATATTATCCTCAAACTTTCTCGCACGTTGCGCCCACCCTGGTGACAACTTTCTAGGGGCGGTTAAATCCCTATCGTTGGCCTATTTTAAAGAGATTAAAATGACACTTTTTATTCTTATATATTAATATCGGACGGAAAGAAATGCAAGCAATTTTTTAAAACTATTTCTCTTTTCGTTTATATTATCATGTTTTCCCTTCCTTCGGCTTGCAAAACTTTTATGAATTTTTTTCCTCCCCATCATTTTATCTTGCAGTTGGGTTCCTATTCTAAAATTATCTTCGCCTGTTAGATTAACTGTTCAGTAATTTAAAATATAAACAAAAAATAAGACGTCTATTAACCAACTGAGATACTATAATGAAATCTAAAAATGCACACACGGTAATGTTATTGGAAATATTAGGCAAATAATTATAATTATCGTTAGTATAATCTTGTTTTAATTAATATAAAAATTACACATATTTTAGAGACTTGAAATTGACGTTAAAGTAAATAGTAGAGATTTAATAAAGACTAAAAGTGTTCTGTTTATAATTTTTCAAAGGTTATCTTACAACCAACTGAACGATAAGTAATTCTAATTTGCGTTAATATATCCCACAGTAATTTCAACAGAGGAGATTACTTGAACTTAAAAAAAAAAATCTGTTTTGACTCATGCAGATATGATTTTAGTAAAATATTCGCTACTTCTCGTATGAAGAGCGGGTGCGCAGCTATTTTAAAACAAACGGTTGTCCATTTCATGTAGTGTCTGAGGTATTTAATGCTACAACTTGAACAGTATGATGTAGAACTACAGTATGATGTAGAAATAACACATTTTGAAAGTCGGGAGTTCTCTGCAAACCGCTAAGCTTTTCACTTTTCTGATCGCGAATGACACTGACGTAGTTTTTTGAGTCATTAAATTGCAATGATGCCAGGTTAATACTCATGACGCAAACCTTACATCAAGAGTCAAATAATTTTGCGTTTATTTCAGATTCCACATCACTGGAATTAATTGAAATTACTCATGTTAGGAAAATTTTCGTTTACTACAGTGCGAAGAACGGGCACGCAGCTATTAAATAAAAATAAATATTATATTTTCGGTGTGACATTATATATACGGATTAAATCTCAATTTCTTTCACTTCAAATGCCGATATATGCTGATATAGTTATTAATATATCTAGTAATGTGGCTATATGTAAGTAATTGTTATTATTAATATTAATTTTCAATAAAATCCCAATAATAAGTTATTATAAAATGGTAACGAAATCGCAGTCCTTTATTTTGCGAGACGAGACAGCAATTTCTTTGCGAGACGCGAGACGAGGCACAGTGCTTGCGAGACGAGACAGAGGTTTACCACTGCGAGACGAGACGAGACAGCCCCGATTCTCGTCTCGCACGTCTCTTGTCCATCCCTACTGTAGACGTCCAGGGCAGAGGGATGATCCTGTCCTGACACTTCACACAGGCCCACAACAAGGTGTTATGGTCTGGGGTGCCATCTCTTTTGACAGCCGGAACTATTTGACCGGTTTTGTTGCCGTTCCTTTTGTGACACCCTGTACTCACTTTTCAACAAGATAATGCCCTTCCGCACGTGGTGCTTGTTGCTATGAATCGTCTTCAAGCGTTTGCTGTACCTCCATGGCCAACTAGGTCGCCTGATCTCTTTCTCCCATAGAGCACATTTGGGGCGTTATGGGAAGGCGGTTGCAACCATCGCAAAATGTTACCGATTTAGACCAGGCGGTTGCAACCATCGCAAAATGTTACCGATTTAGACCAACAGTTGGAGACATTTTGGCAAGAAATTCCACCGGACACCATCCGGGAACTTTATGAGTCTGTGCCACGCTGAGTGACATCTTGCATCGAGGCCAAAGATGGACCAAAGCCTTATTGACTTCCTCCCTTTGTAATGGCCAAACTCTACAATAAATCATTCAATTGTTCAGAAATTTTAATTGTTGGTTTTTTATGTATGTTCTTTACATCCACCAATTATTATCTCCATGGGAGAATTTTTTTGTGCGTTGTTTTTCTTGTTATGGGGTGTATTTTTAAATGGATGCCACAGTTCAGTGGCTCAGTGACCAGGTCTTTGATTTTTTCAACGCCAGTTTTGAAAGGTTAGTATAAAGATGGTGCAAATGCTTTAGTGCTCATGGAGGTTATGTTGAAAAACATATATGTACCAAATGCCTTGTTACGCTTGTGTACTTATATTTAGTTTTTAAACTTTTTGGTTAAAGGATTTGTTACTTTAGTTTTTGAACCACCTCCATAAATTTACTAATTCCTGAAAAGAGAAAAATATTTGATATTGTTTTAAAAAAGATGTGTGACGTAGTTAACTTTGTCATAGATAAGATATTTATACTTTATAGGCTTGTAAATGTATCATATAATAGTAGTTGCGTACTATTTATTCATTAAGCTACTTTAGAAACTCATTTTCCTGAATGATACCAAATGCATCGATTCATAAATAATTGCTTTACTAGCTTTAGTGATAACTATTTTTATTTCAAATTACCTGGCTCTATCTTTAAAGCAAATAAACAGGTATATAAAAGGATGTATATAAATTATTTTCAATTAGGGGAGTACATGAATTGATTATTGAAAAACAAGTGATAACGCTTAAACTACACTCATTTAAAAAACAGATTTCATATTTATAAGCTTTCACTGTAAATTACATATGTAAAATTTGCACTCAGCATTGCAGATTTTGTAAGATTTTACCCCCCACCTTTACTGTTTTATTTATATTTTACTGTCGCTTAAGTTTTCTTTCAGCGTACTTTCTCTATCTGATATTTTATTTATATGGGCATTTCATGTGTGGGAGCTTTAATGCCGTAAAGTTTACTTATTCCCAGACTTCAAATCCGTTTTGATATAAATGGTGGAACCAGATTTCTGCAGAGAAGGTTCGGTAATCGGTCTGATTTTCACGTTTGATGTTGAAACTTGCTATTCAGTTAGTGGCCCTCGAATCCATATTTCAGAATACGTGACAAGAGAACGTTTCAGAGAAATATTATAGGAAGTTCAAAAGACAAAAAAAGAAAGTGTGACATTTTTTTAACTGAAAAAGGTAGGTAAATATCTAGAATTTGAAAGTTTTGGAATACTTTGAATTGAACTATCAAAATAGAGTTCGTTAGTAATAGCATTGTTAGCAATCAATTATATTTATTTGAAACGGTGTTTATCTTGAGAAAAAAAATCGCGGCTTTTCTTTATTTATATAACATTTTTAAGCAATACTTACTAGGATTATTATTTTTAATGCTTATTTTCTCTTTAAAATCTTAATTAAAAAGTACAGCAACATTATTTGAATGCTTACATTCAAATATATTTTTTAAAAACTCAAATGTTATTTGAGTTTCTAATCCATAATTATATTTGTGCACTACATGCGCGATAAATTTCTTTCAGATTAAAATCAAGAAATTTTTATAAGATATATTTCAGCACAGCGTAATGCCTCTAAGAAACGAGTAACATTTCATTAAATAGGGGGAAATAAACAACTTTATATGTGGTTTAAAAACATCTTTTTTGGATTAATAAAACAAATTACGGCTTCACGTGAAAAAGGATTGACAGGACCTCGTTTCAAGGAAAAGGATAGCAGATATCAGTTTAGAAAAAAATAATAATAAAAGATGGGTTGTTTGTGCTGAAAAATATCTGTAAGAAATATGAGTTGCAATCAATTATTCAGTTAAAGAAAATAATTGCAAATAACAATTATCTTTGATCGTTCCTTCGTAAGAAAATTATACGGCACATCATTCTGCAGTGACAAGTAATTTCATGATGTTGTGTAAGTGAATATATAACAATATGTGCGGGTAAAAATAACATTTTTTCTGTGTAGCTAAAAATAATTAGAGATAAATGATTGTTTATTGGGAAATGAGACTATTTTTTGACAGCGCATCACTTTCAATGAATTTCAGATGCATATTTACGGTAATGAGAGAATATATGAACAAAAATGAACTAAAATCACACACACACATTCATTGATATATTTGAATTTTGTCAGAAAGTGTTTAAAATACGGTGTTGAAAGATAATTCATTTTATAGAAACAAATATGCTCATAAAAAATTCCCGGTGTATCGGTTATTTAATTTGTGTATCTCAAATAAATATTGACACTGAAGTGCTTTTATTATAAATCGAAAATGCAGTCAATGGATTTATATGTAATTTCATTATAAATATTGTTTATCGTTTTCTATACTTTGGATTCTCTCATTTGTCGTAAGACAAATTCATTGATGACTCCATAAAATATCCTTATAACAGATGCATTAGCCAGAAGAAAAACTTGAAATGTTTCACTAATGGAGTTATAAGTTTTGAGTATCACAATATGTAAACTTCGGAATTCTTATAATCACATCTGACTAGATTAAATAAACTTCAATATGCATTTAAATAAAGTGGTTCCAAATCATATCCCATCGTCCCAAAGGAAACAATATAAGATGAAACATCAGTAGTACATTGAGGATTTTTTTTTCCTCCTAGTACCATCTACGATAGAGAGCGAACCAGCTTGAGGCATTCTTCCATTACTCTTTCTCCAAATGTAATATGGGCCTTTATTTGAAAAATAAAAAGTCGTTTCTCCTTCTTGCATTTGATCACACAGTTTCAATGTAATTATTGGGTAAAAAGGGAACTCACTTCTTATCCGCCCTTGAGGCATGCTTCTTTTCATGGACTTTCGCAACCAGTGAATATTTGAACATGCGCAAAAATCATGGCAGCGTTGGAGGCGGTGGTTGGAGGGGAGGTATTGCCGAGATTGTTTCGCTCGGTAATTGTTCCCTCTATCTAATTATCGGAAGAGTTGCAATGACTTTGAGTGAAATATGAAAAAATAGGGGGAAGGGAAATGAATATTGAGTCTGAAAAGAAGTTCCTCGGAATCGATACTTGTAATTGAAATGTGGAATAATTTTCGTGAGATGAGTTTTGTGATTTAGTAATGTTTGTTTCTTCTGCAAAATATATTTATTTTAAACTTTCAAAGCGCAGCTATCACGCATTATCTGTAGAGAAAACATGATTTTAAATACGGTTTAAAGTATCTTTTTTTTCTTTTTCTAAAAAACTCTCTTTGGCTGATACAAACACACCAAGTATTTGAATAGAATAAACAGATTCGGAACAATATAACGGCAACACATTACAAATTGAAAATTATTTATCAAGAAATATTTATTAGCATGAAGCTTACTTTATTCATTTTTGGGAGGCAAGAAAAATATAATTTCAAGTCTTTTTTTTGTTGTTGTTTGTTTGTTTCCTTCAATAATTGCTTCCAATTTCCCCACTATTCCCTTTAATACCCTTATACACCGAATTTTCAGCTTGGAACATATTCAGTTTTGTAGTACTTCATGAATGACGTCTAAACGAGTGATGTTGTGATACTTGGTGCAAGTATTACAGTATCATATCGTACCTCAGAACGTTTGCTTTTCTGTCACCAAGATTGCAAATAAACAATCGTTTATCTCCAAAATTCTCAAATTTCTGGCATTGCAGTTTCTCTCACAGAAAGATGAATGGTATCAGTTCTGCAACTTCCGATGCACTTATTCCTTTGGAATTATGCTTTGCCAGGTGGTGTGCTTGCCATGTAGCATGCGAAATGCTGAAAAGTTTTCACAATTATATTTATTGTTTAGTCAGCCATTTTATTTAGAAGCTCGCAGATGGTGAAGTCATGAAATATTGTGAGATGACATCTGCAGTGCTCAGAAGTGGGTGAAAGTCCAAGCTGAAAAATTGGAATAGAAGGCTGTTAAGACTGTTGATGGTGAAGAGATACATTTTTCCTGAAATAACATTCGACCTGAAGTGATATCAGAAAGATACCTTTCCAAGACATATTATCTATGCAGAACTATGTGAAAGGGACTTTATATGGAGAAATTGTAAAATTGAAAGTTAAATTTTCTTAACTTTTCAGGTGTTCCTATTATTTTGTCATTTTGTCCTAGAGAAGTAAATCACATTTTCAAAGCTTCATTTTGCCTCTTTGAATTCTTAGCATCTATAACTTTATTCATATTTATATGCACAATACTTATATTTTAAAGAGCCATACGATATTATTGAATTTTGTTATCTCTACTCAACTTACGATGTATATCGCATTTATTCCTTGCCAGCGTTTTGTTGGTTCTTTCAACCAGTACTGCGCTGTTTTATCTCTGTCCCTTGGATTATATTGGTTGACGTATAGGTCCCGCCGTATTAAAACTGTCAACTATTTCAGTTTTTATAGCACCAGCTGGTAATTAACAAGTCATCACACACACACGCTGATCGAAAAGAAAATTGTGTTGCTAAAAACATTAATGATCCAAGAGGAGCACTTCATTTTGTCAAATTTAATTGTAAACAGTTTAGTTTTAAATGCGTTTTAAAGGCTATAGGTCAAATTCCTTTCGTTGTGATCATTTACTTTAAAAACCACCACAGCACAGTTCTGCTGCTGCAAAAATATTTGAAGAAATATAGCAAGCATTGTAAGCAATCTGCAAAACAGTGCTTTATTGCATTTCATTTTAATAAAAAATACAAGGTATAGTTCGTTTCAAATCCGAAATAATCATATGTTTTCTAAAAAAGGTGTGTTTTTATTTTAATTCTTTTTATTTACTATTATGAAAAATGGTGCCTTGGAAACCATCATGTTTCAACGTTTCGTCGTTTTAACACAGACGTAAAACATTTTTGGGGAGTGCACTGAGCAAAATACATTTTTGTTCTTTTTTAGTTATGGAATTGTTAGAGACTGATATATTTGCTCTGGTGTTAAAGCTAAACGTTTGGTAATATTTCACATGCAATACGTCAAACGAAATAGCATTGTTATAAAAATGAAATGTGGCGTTTTTATGTTAAACATAAATTTTTAGTAAACAGATGTTTATAATACCTTTATTATACCATTTAAGGCTAATATGCAATAGTCGTAATATTGTGACATAAACACATTAGCTTAATGTCAAAGATAACTATCGCCAGTCTGAAAATAAAAACGATTACTTTACTTAACAAAGGCTATTTTATAAGTTTTAGACAATCCTTATAAAATTTTATAGCACAAAAATTATTTTAATAATTTATTGCTATGGAAAAATCGATGCGAAAATTAAATGTTAACTCAGACATTTTAATTAAAAATGTAAAGTGTAGAGAAACAAAATAATACAATAGTCTTCATGGGGTATTCCTTTGAAATGAGAACCTGAAAAGAAAATAAAAATTTATAATACCTTATAACAATACATTTAATGTATTTGAAACGTAGGACATTTCAAATGATCATTTAAATCCATGATGATGCATAGCGAATACACACTGAAAATCCATTACGCTTTAATCATATGTTTGTGCAAGATTTTCAAATACTACTAAAGTGCTTCCAAAAAGAGTGTTAATGCTGCTGAATAGACTTTTAAAAATAATCTTCTTACTGTAAAAGGTGACGTGTTCTTCTGGGATTTAGTATAACGTAATCAAAAACAAAGGTGAACATAATCAATTGTCTCTGTCATTTATTAAAGCAGATTGAAGTGATGGCGTATAGGAAATCAATCAAAGAATTCCACCATAGTAAACGTGATAGATTATGCGTGGTAGATTATAGTATCAATTTATGCAACTCTGCTATATTATAAGCCATAGAAAATAATAGATTTTTGTTTCAATTTTAAAAATCGATGCATTTTATAAATGATAGAAATAATGTAATATTTGTATTTTTAAGTAATAATTTCTTGTTGTTAAAATGTATTTCACATATTAATGTAAAGTGTAATTTTGTATCAACTGAAGCATAGTTGCATAAATTGAGTGTATTTTCTCCAGTAACAGACGCTAAAATTTTGAAATCGAAGTCAATTGTGAAAGAAAACATTTATTTTTCATAGTTCATTGTTCTATACTCGACATGTTTTTCTATGTATTACACAAGTATGAATATAATAACTCCAGAAATTCTAAAAACTGCATCATAAATTTTAAATTACTATTATTGTTATTTGAAAAGCACCTGTATTTTCTCTTTCGCCCATATGCACTACGTCATCGTAACCTGAAAAATACTTTTTTTTTTAAGATTTAGGTAAAAAAAAATAATGATTCCCCTGAGAAAATAATGGTTTGCTTCTTGTTGGCTAAGTGTCAAAAGTTGAAAAAAAAAAACAATTTTGTAGATAAGACTGTTTAATGGTGCTTGAAAAGTATTTTTACCTTTTCCAATAGTTCCGTATTGGAGAAGAAATTTAAATTGCAATTCACCCTCTAAAGGACAATATGTAATTTGTCTTTTAAAATCAATATTCGCCAGAACCTGCATAGGATTGATGAAATTTTTGAGCATTCTGAATTTATTATATTTTGATATATGGAGATTTCTTTCTTAGAGAAATATAGGTGATATTTTTTATTATATAGACTTTTTAAATACATTTTACTTTTAACTCGCCCCTCTATTTTATAATTTTAAAAATGTTACTAAAAAAACTTATTTTTTCGAACTTATTCATAGCAGTTGTTATTAAGAAAAAATTAAAAATATATACTACTGGCTCTTTCATTAGAATAAAATGTGTCTTTTGCAAACTATAACAGTTTGTTTGATTAAAAAAAAATCAGTACCCCCAAACTATCAAAAATTGTATATAAAATTTAAACAAAGTGTATGATATTAGATGTCGAAATTATTGATTTGCAAGCAATTATGATTAAAAAGAAGTCAGCTGCGTCAAAAAGGGGTCTCTTGATCTGTGGCACGCGATGAACGTTTCGATCGCCCGCCATCTTGCTGGTAGTTAAGTCGAGTGATGGTAACGGCTGTCCCTTTTTGAGCATTGGGCAATCTCTCCAGCTGTTCTCGCATTCTTCCATTTTTCAGCAGATGTCAGTGCTGTTAAAAATAATCGTGACATTTTTTTTACGGGAAATGACGTGCTAAAAAGTAAAGGATTCTCGTGGAGCTGTGTCACCCGCAACTATTTTTTTAGAAATCAAATCTATTCTTCGTGACTGGCAACAGTCAAAACGTCAGAGTTTGGTGTTCCCAGAGCGGGAACACTGCGCGGTAAAGGGTTAAAGGAAGCCATTGTGCCGTAACTACAATTTCGAATATTTAGAAGAATATTACGAGTCGCATAATGTTTCCTGTGTTCTTCTTTTGATCTTCGTGTCTGAGATTTTTTTTATATTTTAAAATCAGGGTGTTATTTGCTGAACGCCCTGTATATGTAATGTAAGGTATTATTTTTATGTCAAGTTCATTACATTAAAAGCGTAAACTTTATTGTATAATTTTCTAGTGTAAGATAAATTAGATAAAAATATTTTTAGTATAGTCTTCAAATAAATGATTTCAAACTCTGCCAAAGGAAAAAAAAATCGTGTTTTTTTTCTATACTTTTCCATGACAGCATTTACGTACAGCCGAATTCTTCTTTCAAATACTTCCCAATGTCTTAATTTGTTTTTACTCTAAGAACATATTTTTCAAACCTTCCTAAAAAAAAGGGAAAAAAGAAAAAAGCATTTCATTAAAGTAAGTGCTCATTAACACGTCTGAAGCTTGAAAGTGAGCTAGATTAAAAATATCAAGTGGATATTAAGTGAAAGAAAAACAGACAGAAAGAAAACCAACCCTAATATTAAAAGACCTTTTTAAAAAAAAATACACAAGAAAGATATATATCGTCCATAAAAACCTTTTTGCATATTAAAATTTTCAAGTTGAAGAACAAAGGTACCTTTTGTAAAAGCCGGAACCGGGTGTCGCTCAGAAATGTCTCTTGCATCCGGTGCCATTTTCCGGTGTGACACATTGCGCTGTCACTGCGCGAGAAGATGACAATGCACTGTCACCATTTTGCTTTCATTTTCGGGGCCGTTACGAATTCGCCTGGTGCATTTTGATGATATATCGAAAAAAAAAGACCGAAGAAAAGGCGAAACTTTTATATTTCTTCGGAAATGGAAAATGGCCGAGTTGTATATTCCTGCTTTGTCTCAACGGGAAATCACACGGGAGTAATGTTTATTAATAATAAAAAGAAGCTGGTGTTAAAAGATGAGATAAATTACGATTTGTGAAATAACACACATATAAAGGTACTTATCAGTCTACCTAAAGGTACTTATCAAACTACTCTTTTACGTGTGTTATTTCACAAAGTTTCTTTTTTCTTATCTCAAAATTTATTAATATTTCGGTAATCAGTGATGTGCCTGTTAAATATGCGAATCTGCAAATAACGCGGGTAACAGGAATAGCGGCAATATTTGTAATTCAAATATGGGAAAAGTGTTCTTAACTAAATTATCATATGTCTTTAATTTATGTAAGATATAAATACAATGTATATAATGTTATAAGAAAATATTAAAAACTAAAATAACCTTTTTTCTGACTATCTAATAGTCATATAACATTAGGTTTCACTCTTTTTTAATAAAATCTTCACTTTCGCATATTTTACGACGAATTCTCCTTAGATGAGTAAAGAAAACATTGAAATATATAAGGCAAGAAAGCCTGCATGCTCTTGCTTCATTCGGAACTTTAAATGTATAAGACAATTTTGATATGCATTAAATACATAAATTGAAGCCTAAGCCTTTTAAAGACATTCCACGAGTTCGTATTAAATTAAAAGTTGAAACAAGTATAGCATCATACAACAATAATTTCTAAGAATATGTATAGTGAAAGAAAATTAAAATATCTGAAGTAGAAACTAAACGGTTTTCTCTGACTATTTGCTATATACAAAGTTCAGAAGCACTTCAAATAACTTTAACTGTAACTGAGATACCGTACTTCAATAATATTAAATTTTATCGATTTTTCACCAATTATAAGATAAATCGCCAAACTTTGGAAAATTGTTTATGGCGCCAAATTTGTTCATTTTCGGCCAAAATGTACTAACATTGGTGACAGTTTCAAAGAGATTTTAAGGAAAGCCCAAACTATGACTGCTCATTGCCTTTAATGTACAGAATATGTCTATAAAATTTGGTGTTTTGAAAGATTTTCGGTGCCCCTGTAAATTAAGTAACCAGCAGATTGCGATCAAAAGCTACAACAAAATGATGCAAAAGTCCTAAATACAAAATGGCAAGATTCTAGGAAAAATTGTTTCTCAGTTTTGGGAGTTAAATGCGTGCAAACTCGCGTATGTCCATAGAGGTGTCATCACAAAACTAGTGTAACTGGATTCACTACTCCTCAAATTGTTGCTAACATGCATACATACGCACATTAGGTACATACGGATGTTGGGACGTCCCGTAGAATCTTATAAAAGCAAACTAATTAACTGCCAAAATTCATTTTTCTAATAAAATCTAAGTACCGAAATTTTTCGCGATCACAGCCTGTCGAAACATGTTAAAATTTATTTATTGTTATTGATTTATTTACTTTTGCAAGTTTCTTTTTTATGTTAGTATAGCAAAGTATACTATTTTGTATTATATATTAATCTAGACATTAACATTTCTGACATTTGTCGAGTATAAGACATTATCTTGTGAGACAAAGAGACATTTCTTATCCAGTGAGACGTTGTTCGAGTTCACTGTATGAGACATTTTTTCGAGTCTACACTAACTAAATTTAAGGGTTACCTCTAAAATTTCCCTACACAATGTTCAAGAAAGTAACAGCATGCATTAGACCCAATTAGTAACATAAAGTAAAACACTTTATTTTTCGTCTAAATTGTTTCAAAAATGCATTTTATCTCTGTCAATCCGCGAAAAATGCAGAGTAAAACCATTCGACAGTCCATAAGCAGCCGAAAAATTTCCCGATGTTCCAAGAATTAAACAGCTATTACTTGTCAAGAAGGATTAGGATGCAAAGCTGGCATTATTTGTTGAGATACGAAGAAAATCCTTTCTGGTTAACCTCTTCAGTATTTCTCATAAGCACTGCGAATCTATTCTTTTATCTAATTTCTTTATCTACTTCATTTCTGGTGAAAACGGTGAAGGAATGAAAAACTGCCGAACTGATTGTTTTTAGATTGGATCACCAGTTGATTTCTCCTTAACACGTCTGTTTAATTAATGAATATTTTGGTATTCCGTTGTTAGACAATTTACCAAACTGATAATCTTACTTTTGTAAATGAACATTAATTTTATTTATTCATTTATTGGAACTCTTTCAGATTTAAATTATTCTTTAATACTATTCATTCTAAGGTAGTTCGTTTCCAAAAATACAACACATTAAACGCTTTTCTAGAAATAATTTTTGTTGTTATTGTAAGCTAATTTTTACATTAATAATTATGTTTTTTTCTTTTATATTTTTTATAATATTTTTTATGTTGTTTTATGCATGTTTTCCTTATTCAGAAGTTTATGAATTAACTGTTATTGACACCGCAGGAAACGTTGTGCCATTTATGTGATTATTAATTTGTATTATAAAGAATTTATTAATTATGCATCTTAAGCTCACAATGATTTGACATTCAATTACTTGTTGGACTTCATTTTGAAAATTTTTTGATATTTTTATATTTATAAAAAGATAATACTTTGAAATACTCTTCCTGGATTTGTATTTAGAAATAATCAATATAATCAATATAGTTTTAATAAGGGCGTTCAGACTGACTGACTCATCAACGCCTAGACAAATTTACTAAAGATATAGAGGTGAAATTCCATGTACTTATTTCCTTTGTACCCTACACATCGTTTAAAAAGCGATTTTTAAAAATTCGCACCAAAACTGGGTTAGAGGTCCGAAACGTTCTTTTCGAATGTCTCTTCAAATCTCAAAGTGAAATAGAGATAGTCGCAAAATTCTTGCTTTCCAGTATAAGAAGCTCAGATGAACAAATTTCAATTTCAGTTTTTCCCCCCTACCGATGTGGGGGGGGGGGTAATTGACAAAACAGTGTTTTACACAAATCTTTTTTATCTCTACGGAAAACCGTTATCGATGATATATTCTGCCTTTTAAATATAACATAAACAGGAAAATATCCTTTATGCTTCACGTGATCAAAATGTATTTCCGTTTTGTCTCCGAAACGAACATTGTCGATTGGGTTGCAATTAATGCAACTAAGTTTGGTTTGGAGTTCATGCTGGTGATCCCATCCTATGGAGGTAATAATGCGTTGTATCTGACAAGTGTTGAAGACTAAGTTAAAAAGAACCACTGATTAGGTAATTTTGAAGAGTGTCACTACAAATTATTTAGGATTTTAGTGAGGATTTTAAGCGCTATTTTGAGGAACTCTTTTTTTAATCATTAATGATACAAATTTTCGATGTCGAACTATTTTGTCGCTAAAGAAGGCTAGTTTAAAGTATAAATATTGTATAAACTGACTTTTAATATGGTTGTACTGATTTTTAATATAGTTAATTACTTGACTTTAGTCTGTTCATAACAGAGAAGACCATAGTACCGTTCCATAGAAATATTAAGAAATCATTTTCAAGTTTGATTAAAAGTAAACATTAAAATTGCGAATATTGTAGGTTTCGAAATATATTTGTTCTTACTAGTTAAATTCATGTTACTCTTTCAAGTTTGAAAGAAAAATGGAACTCATAGATACAGAGATACATATTTATTAAATATCGCTGATTTCTCCGATCCTACTAATTCCGACTTTTGATGCTATTTATAAAAACATGCAGGAAATAATCCATCCTATCTTCAATTAAAATTCATTCTGGCAGATGCCACACATAATTAAATTATGTTCCATCGATTTAGCAGAAACACCAATGAAAACTTTTGACGTTTCAGAAATAAATCGATTCAAATACTCTTTCCGTTTGCTTGAATTATCTTGAATGTTTCTTCAGTGTCGTTTCTGCAATTAACGAAATGATTTGTCGTAAAATTTCTTGCACAATTGTACGTATTAATTAAATTAGTAATTATCTAAAGTATGTTGGACAGATTCTTGCATTTTTGATTTATTTTGAATTCTAAATTGGGTTCGATAACGCTCCATTGTTTAAGGAACTGAAATTCTTTGATAATTTAAAATGAAATATTGCGCAGACCATTAAAAAGGTCTTACGTTATTTAAATAGGAATTGTTTCTCAGCTGGAAATGTGTATGTTATTTTAAATTTTGAGATAAAATGATTCAGTTAAGTACAGTTTCATGATGGATACGGTATATTTCCATTATACAGAGTGGGATAAATAAAAGTCCCGGAGAACAGAGTTCCAGGTTACAAAGATATGCAACAAAGGAAAGGAAATGCTACATTTATCACTAATCTGAAAGCCAGTGTTACATTGTTCACTGACCTGCCTATAGCTGATGTAGAAAAAGAACACCGTTCATCTCTTGGCACTTTTGGCCTTGGAAACAACTAGGCAGAGGTCAGAGTTAGCAGAGTCTATCTAGTCGGCCGAGCTGACCACTCAGGTCACCTGATCTGCCTGTGTGGACTAATTTTTGTGGGGAACCACCTAGTCTAAGGTGTATCTCGACAACCTTCATAGTTTTCAAGAACGGTAGCAAAACATTTCTGATGAGATTGCAGTAATTCCAGCAGTTCAGCTTCTATCTGAATTGAGCAATTTGCTGATAGGCCAAAAAGTTCCAAGAGATGAATGGTGCTAATATTTAATATCTGTTATAGGCAAGTAGGTGAACTATGTACATAGTATTTCCTTACCTTTGCTGTGTGTCTTTGTAACCTAGAACTTCATGTGCCGAACTATGGTATTAAGTTGAAAGTGCCAAAGTGACGCTGAATGTATATCCTCATCACCATTTTCGAATCTTTACACTACTTCGACGAGTAGCGGTATAAGTTACTGGCAGAACAAACGCCGAGTTACTCGACCAATGAAATTCTTTTTACTCAAGCAATATCAAAGCAGTAAATTTAATACTAGTACAAAGATCGCCGTTTATTTTGTTCAGTGGTTTATCCAGTAAGTCGCTTATTCCGGTGAAAATCTGTATGAACCGAATGAAGTAGCCAAATTGCACTGGTTTTATAACGTTTACCTCTGTAGGGAGCACCAGTTTATTCGGTGTGGAAATATTTGCAGATTTGGTAAAATTTCGGCATAATCAGTTTATGGGGCGAAGTGAAAACCTAGTCAAAGATGACTCATATTTGTGTGGTGGTGTTACGATAACTCAGTCAAAACAATTGTAAATAAACGTAACAGAATTATAATAAAAAAACTTATCAATCCGACTCCCGGAACCACTGAGACACCTGATGAAGATGGCGTGGATGTGCAGCGGAACTGGGCAGGTGTCACAAGAGTAGATCTGTTGCACACTATAGGTACTTTACACTATTAGATTGACCGTTTGAGGAAATTCAAGATAAGCTATCACCTGCTTTCAACATTAACTAAAATTTAGTTTGCGCTATATGACAGTATGTCCCTAAAAGAGACTTTAATTTCCGATTTTTTCATCCAAAAAGTTTGTAATTGGATTTTTTGTAAATGCATATATGTATTTTATCACTTGTTTACTTCTTTATTCTTACATAAATATGGGCATACGTTAAACTATTGACTAATACAATTCATATATTTTGATTTAATTTGCTATTATTTTTCCTGAAATTTTCTTATTTTCACTTTGGTCCAGCCGTTTATTCGAGATTTTGGTTATTCTGGTCAATCTCAATCTGTCTCGATGTGACAATAAGTGTAAGTTTATTTCAAAGTTTGAATAAACAACTTAAAGCTTACTCACTATGAAAAAAATCAGAAAATAGCGTCTTCCTTGAAGTTGATAGTAGCTGTTGTACTAACACGTGTGTGTATGATCAGTAGTGTGACGCTACTTCTGGTAGTTCTATCCCTAGCGTCCTCTCGCGGGCTTATTTAAAAAGTAAAGCTATTTGTAAAACGTGCCCCTGAAGAAAATATACCCCGGTAACCTGCATTCCCGTATTAGAAGAGCTTTATTTTCGCTCAAACGTGGTTTATGAAAAAGGTTGTAAAGTTCCACAAGATAAGAATTCCATGTAAATTACTAAAACAAAATTCTGCTATTTTAGTTAGGATTCATAGAAGACCAATATTGATAAGTTAGTTATGCCTTTAGATAGTTAAGTTACGCAAAATGTATGTAGCAGAAATATAGCTTTATCAGCTATATTGATTTCACAAACATTTCCAGGTCTGAGCAGTTCGACCACATATCTCCCTCTAGACTTCGGATTTTCCGTACTTTTCTTGATTTTTTCAAACAAATACTTGGAATATATATGTAATATTTTAAGGGACTTCCTTTCTAGAACTTCGCATTTCAAATTTCTGTTCTCAAATCGTTACTTTAAGTTGATATTCCTACAATACAAGAAGTTTTCCGAGCCTTTACTTGGCTCCGCCCAAGCCTCATCTTCAGTACAAAAGTTGGAGTCTAAATTTATTTTTTTCTTTGTAATCAGCGAATGGAAACTCCGTGATTCTTTTCAGGTGAACACGTGGTTCTGACGCAAGCTGTCAGTCAGCGAGCATGGTTCTCTCTTGCCAAAAGGACTCGGGGATTCTTAGTTCTGCAAGCTTACGAACCAGACACGTTAATTAGACCCGGGTAGTGCCCATTACAATTGTATTTACGCCTGCCTTGTATTTTTTCTTATGTTTGCCATTTTGAACAGTAAATGAAATGAGTTTAAATCAAATGGCAGCCTCATCTATTTTCAAATTTAGTGAAAACGTTACTTATATATTTTGAATTTTCAAAAAATTAAAGAGAAATTATTGAAATAAATACGCTTTAAAGTAAAAAAAAAATATTACAGATAAGAAAACATTATTCTTAACATACGCTTTTACAGATTTAATTACTGAAAACTTATCCAAATGTTGCAAGAATACCTGCAAAAAAAGATTTTACTTCTAAGTAAGCATTATTTAGTAAAATTTGCTTTGGCTACCGAACTATAGGTATCGAGTGCTAAAAAAATAACTCTAGATCTTTTCATATACTAATTCTGTTTAGGCCTGCCATCTATAAATATTTTTCTTTCAATTAAAATATGCTAACATTTTAACCACTAAGTTTTATGTTCGTGTGCGAGGACTGATATATGATCACGAAGGAGCTGTAAATGTTTAAATTAACTTTATTGACAGTAAAACTCAGAAAATTCTCAAAGAGGAAATAAGCTTATTATGTCTATGTAAGCATGTTATTTTTATGACGATGTCAGAACATTTCTTTTGTCGACTTCATTCTCAATATTTGCACAACATAATTTATATTTCATTGAAAAAGTGCTTTAAAAAATCCCCCATTCCATATTATTGTAATGGAGTTAATATTCATAACTTTGATAAATGAGACTTAATCTTTTATATGAAAATCCTTTTGGGGTATGAATATAAACATCGAAATTTCTTTTAAGTTCAATAATTAATAAATCGAAATTTTAAAAAAGTTGTTTCAAACATTTTAATATCAATTTTTATATTTCTAAGAAATATTTTATAACAGTAAAACGCTGCTACAATATAAAGCTTTGTTTTTGAAAAGCATTACTGTTCAAAACCATTTCTGTTGAAGATCATTACTGTTTGGTTTTAATCTAAATTTATTCAAAAATCATTTAATTCAGTACACGAACACAGCAGATTTTAAATCATTGACTTACATAAAATTATTTTAGTCAAATTAATTTACGAATATCGCAAACAACGCTTCTGTGTTAATATTTAAAAAATCCATTTGAATAGAAATATTTATTCCGAAAATATCACTTTCATTGTTCATGTGAACATACTTTCTAAGACTTTTCTTTCCAGAATCAAACATCGTTGGAACCTTTTCTATTTCAGACTAATAACACGTATGGGAAACAGCGCTATTAAGCGTCCTCTCTGAAGAATAATTAGCTTCGATCGACAAGCTCAGTGCAAACACCTATGTCATGCTTCAGTGCTTTAAAAAATCGATGACAATTCTATCCCATTTGCTGTTTTAACGTTTCACAGATAAACTACAATCCTGAAATATTTTTCTGCAACACAGTCTATCCCTCCAGTGATTTATAATGGGACATTCACAATACTTTAAATGGTAGTTTCGTGTTACTTTCATTAACAGGATAGCATTTCATCGAGTTAAATGAAAAGTTAATCATCCACAGTGTATAATTTTTGAAATTAATAGTATTTCATATATTTATGCATATCCAAATTCTAGTCATGTACTCAAAAAAAGACACTCATAGAGTTTGCGGAAATTATACCTTGTTTCTTATAAGAACTTACCAATTTTGATAGTAGAATAGCATGAATACTGGATTAATTGAAAGCACATTTAAAAAAAAGAAATCAATATTATTTTCTGTTTTACGCCACTTAATATACTGTTATTTTTTTTAAAGGCTGCTTGCAATATTTATTAACATTACACTTGATATTTCTGAATGTACTAGTGATAATAAAGGGTACAATTTTAACTGTTTCTACGCCGTAAAGTAGGTGCATTAGAAACATGGTTTAACAAAAATTTTCACTTTGCTGTTTTCGCAGAACATTTTCTATTAAAAAAGGCATGAAGCAATCAGCAATATACTGAGTTTAAATTAAAACTCATTCCTCAACGGAGAATGTTCAAAAAGCCTAAACGCATTTCATTTCTGTCTAATTCGTCTGAACAAGAGTCAAATATGACCATATGTGAATGAAAAAAAAAAAAAAAAAACGAGTAAGAGTTTAATTTCCAACATTGGTCTCGAATATTAAAAATAATTTATTATGGAATATGAATTATGTTATGTATAATTATAGCTTTTCATATTTCTGTCTATTTGCATGTATTTCAAAAAGTCATTAATTATCCGCAAAGCTAAAATAGGAAACTTTGCTTGTACTCAAATACATTTTTGAGGGGCTGTACCACTCACATCTTTCTATGAACATATGCTGAAGGTTACTCTGTATCGACAAGCACGAGATAACATTTGCGAGTACAAGTTAGTTTATTCTAATATGGTTGTGATATCTGAAATGAGTATTATTCCAGTCGTAATCTTGTCAAACTGTAACAACTAATGTCGTTATAGAAATATTCGCATAGTTGGACGCTTACAATAAACTGTTTTAAGCATGAAAGTTTTTGAATCTACAGTACATTGATAGTAAAAGAGTACTACGATACTCGTATCGTTGAACAAATGTTCACTTTTACAAAATAGATTAATGTTACAGAAACAATCTGGTAATTCAACAATTCAACATCAAACGCCATGTAAATTTACACTTTGTCTATGAAATAATGAAATGCCACCAAAAGAAGGAGCACGGGGATGTTAGGTAAATTCAATCTGTTCAAGGTCTCAAATTTCTCCTTAGTTAAGGTGTATCTAGGAAATGAACATGTCCTGCATATTTAACCCTTTAACACGCAGTGTTCCCGCTCTGGGAACACCAAACTCTGACGTTTTGACTGTTGCAGTCACGAAGAATAGATTTGATTTATAAAAAAATAGTTGCGGGTGACATAGCTCCACGAGAATCCTTTGCTTTTGAGCACGTCATTTCCCGTAAAAAAAAAAATGGTCACGATTATTTTTAACAGCACTGCTCTTTAACAGACATCTGCTGAAAAATGGAAGAATGCGAGAACAGCTGAATAGATTGCCCAATGCTGATAAAAGGGCAGCCGTTGCCATCACTCGACTTAACTACCAGCAAGATGGCGGACGATCGAAACGTTCATCGCGTGCCACAGATCTAGAGACCCTTTTTTGACGACAGCTGCCTGTGCGGCACAGCCAGCTGCGACGAAAAAGGGTCTCTAGATCTGTGGCACGTGATGAACGTTTCGATCGTCCGCCATTTGCTGGTACTTAAGTCGAGCGATGGCAACGGCTGCCCTTTTTTCAGCATTGGGAAACGGTTGTGCCTCAAAGGGTTAACGTAAAAGGAGAGTAAAAAGTTATACTTCGTTCTGCAGCATGTTTACTTTTCTTTCACTGTTAGGCGTGATCTCACTCTCTATAAAAGAAGTTTTAATCAGAATTTCATGAAAATTTTTGCAGGAGGCTTAGCTTTACCTTAATTAAGAGAAAGTTAACCCACTAGAAAATATAAGTTATGAGGGATTTATCCTGCGCGGTCTACAGCTTTTATGCAAAGGTGAATTTATAAAGAGATATTTCCCAAGCATACTGCATTAAATTAATTTCATTTAACACCAAGGCACCAGGATTTTCGACGCTACAACAATAAATCAATAGAGTTTTCTGTGAGGAACACGCGCTGATTTTTATAAGGGCACTTGTATGGGGATGCTCCCGGCTATAAATAGAGCAGTTCTGAGAGTCTCTCATTTTTACGATCCATTAGAGCTTATTCCACTGCTGAGGGTGGGAAATGGATTATTTTTTGTCCAAAATACAGTTAAACAATGTGCCTTGGTGCTACTTCCACATGGGGTGAATTTAGAGAAAAAGATCACTGTGTTAGAGCAAAGGTGGTTCGTCGAAACCAGTCAAATTTGAATTTATACACTTCTTTGTGTTTTGCGAAAATAAAAATTAATTAATTGTAATTTTAAAGAAAAATTATTTAATAAAAATTTTAAATTTCAGTTTTAAGGTCTTCAAATAAATCTAAGTGTGAAAATGTGATTTTTTCTGAAATTCATTTTCTCTTTTCCGTTTTAGTGTTGCGATATTTAAGATCAATTTAAAAACATCAGTGAATAATGTCCGTATAAATAAATACTTCTTATATCATACAATAAACGTCGTATACTGTTTTAAAAGTTTCAACTGAAAACACAAATTCACTGTTTACGATTTTAAAAAGTTATGTTTTATTGAATAATGTGTTAATTGCAGTTAAATCAAATATGAATTTTTAAAATAAATGATAAACCGTGAAATCTATAATTAATAAATCTAAGTATTAAAATTTACAGGCGGAAATAATCTGGAGAAACGATATAACTGTGAATTTAAGAAGTGTATGTCTGCAAAAGATACAATAGGCATTCGAATGTTGGATTATAATTATTACATAATCCCCCCACCCAACAAAAAAGAACATTTTTATGACAACATTAAATTAATTGTCAGAATAAAGAAAAGCATTACATTAAAAATTTTTGCTTACTACGAAAATATTATACATGTTCAATAAGAATTGAAATAAAGTTAAAAAATATAGTAAAAAAATAAAATTAGTTTCATCGTAGATTTGTATTAAGAAATTCTTCTTAAACACCGAAATTATGTTACAGCGTCAAATGTGTGCGTTATCTAAAGAAATTTTACTTTCTATTTCATTTATAAATATATCTATCTAATCTATGCAACATGCATTTTAGTGAAGTAATACCTTGCAAACCTGCGGTGTACATTTTTAAAACTATGAGTGCTGTTATCTTTTTAAAAAAAAAGAATAGTCACTGATTTGAGTTACAGTGCGAGATAGGTATTATTTTGACAACCACGCAGAATATTATTGCACTGCCTATTTTTTGTAACAATTGTACTTTGACTACGTTTCATGCACATACTTTGAAGTTTTGTTTCAAACTACGCAAAAAAAAGTCACTACTAGTAGTCAAGTAAAATGAGCAAAAAAAAAAAAAAATTACTTGATTTCAACATTGATGACAGAAAACGTTTTCTGTCAAATATAATGTGTGTTGCTCAGAAGTTTTGTTAGAATGTTTTCATATTTCGATAGCATAAACCATATTAAACAGGGGTATTTCTCTCTCTCTCAGTATTGTTATGTTAAAGTACACCGCTCTCTGATTTGAGATAAGACATATAATTCTTCAAACTAATAATTTAATTCAGGGTAAGATTCTAGCTAGAGTATGAAGCAAGTTTGCTGCTATTTTTTTATGTGTCAACAAATAGCAATACTGGCACTCTAGTGTGAGGAATTTAGCCCAGTGTGCACGCGCATTGTGAATTTATCTTAATTAATTGCATTTAATCGCCGTTATTATAAAATTCGTGAGCCTTTTACCTAGTGAGTGCAAGGCCCTTTAATATTCTGCTCATTATATTTAAATTTAATAAACAGATGCTTTATTTTAAATAAAATATAAACAATGTGATTTCCTTACTCAGTTACATCAGCGAGGCAAGCAGAAGCGGCCATAATCATGCAGCAATACGAAAATAAGCGTGTGTGGGATCTACACCCTATAATTTGGGGAAGATGCATCATAATCTATATACAAATTAAATGAACTTTAAAATTTATTTTTTCATTTTGTATATTGTATGTTATAGCATAAAATATCTAAGGAAAATGATTATAACTATAATATTATAATAATTATAATTTTATATTGTTTCAATTAACAAAATGCATAATATTTCAATGTAACATTTGACATTGTCTAGTACATTTGTCTTATAGTTTTACATATAATCTTTTTTTAAAAATAATATTAAGAATTTTAAGCAAATATTCTTCACATTTTATTATCATACGAACTATACCACGAAATTGCAAAAGGAAATTGAGCTTCTAGGTCACAATCAAATTTAATTTCAACGTACTAATTAAATTATTGGTCAGAATTAAATTTATCATCTTTGTAAAGAATATTTTTATGTTAAAAGGGGGTCTCTAGTGTGACTGGATTTAGAACATCGAATGCAAGAAATGGTTGTACGAAGATTGAAATTGTGAAAAGTTGAATTGAATGAAATATGATACAAGCTGACATTCAAACGTATATTCTTATTATTTTTAATTAAATAATTCAGAAAAAGTTCAATTCAATTAACATATTTGCTTGTTTCTCCATATTTATTGTTATAACTATGTCATAAGAATGATTTGTTTCGCCATAGTCATGGGTAGTTTTCAAATTTTTGAGTAATTTTTCTTACTCGATAACTGTTGGCATTTTCCCCGTTTATCATGAAGCATGCTACAATTCATATGAATTTATTTAACACTTAGATTTTCAATCATATACATACTGGTAATCCCATGATGTATGTGATGTATTTTTCTAATTATCTTATAATTTCAAATTTATATCTGCTCAGCAAAAAAATCCTTATAGGTAGCCATTTTCTGTGAATTATCTTATACATACAACTTCTAACAAAAATATCCAAAGCAATTATTAAAATAAATTACTCCCAAAAAAACGATTAACTATTAATTACTTTATCCAACCGTTTCAACCTTCCTCGGCCTGTGATTGATACTTCATCAGCTAAGAGCACATTTTAAACTAATGAAGTCTTTAGCCCCACACTCTAAATATTTACAATACGCTATCTGCTACGCTGTCACTGCAGTAATCCTCGGCGTCTATATTTCTAGAGCCAACAATTGATGAATTCTTAATAAAATTAACTGCTTCGAAGTGTCTGATAAATTTCAGCGGGCATGGAGATGAGCCAAAAATATATCTCCTTAGCCAGTAACTTTGCGTGCAGTCTTCTATGGATGATTGATGAACATTCATCCTAAACAAGGAAAACATTTGTAACATAATAGACTTTCAATCAATAACTAACATCGAGTGATTTATGGGAGCTATATTTTTCTACACGGTTCAGCTCGTAAAACACGAATTTCTTGATTCTAGAATGGAGAGGTTTGTTGGATTTTTAACTGTTAAACGCTTGCACGCTACCAAACAACAAAGTCTTTCTTTTATTTTGAATGCAGAACTCGTTCGCGTATATTTATTTATTCGGTGTTAGAATTTTTCTAAAACTGTTCTCATGATAAATATATTTCTTGCTATGCGTCATTTTTTATTCTTGGAGATGAATTAAAATGAATGTTTATTCTAAATCAGACGTGTTATTTTCATTGATTTAATTGCACTTGTTACATTAACATTTGTTTTAAAATTTTTTAATTAATGTTTAATTTCCATTCAAAAGGAAAATATAATTAATGAGGTTAATTCTTTTTCTATATTATAAAAAGCCATTTTAATTATTAATCTATAAATATGGACTTTCTCAATATTAGTAATGTACACATTGTTCATAGAAAAAATTAAACATACGGGGAGGTGGCCCAAAATGATCCTAGTGGGCAAAACGATCCACATATGTCTTCTTCCAGACAGGCAGCTCTATACACCAGGTAACACATGAACTAGTTGCGCGAAGTTAAGAAGAAGCAATGGCGGTATTTAAGAGATCGGTGTATTACGTGCCTGAGTAGAAGTCTACATTAAACTGGGTTCTGTCATATATTCTATAAGGTGAGGACTAATTTTCCTATTTATTTAAAAATAGTCTTTATTGTGCAGAAATATCACTTGGTTTACTGCTTAGAGTATGTTTTTAGATGTGAATTACACTTCCTAAATTTGTTATGTTTCTCGGCGTGTTTTAGTAATATGACCTAAATTGGGAAACCTTACTGCTTGGTAAAATGATCCCTCGAATGAAGAAACTCCATTACTGGGCCCTAGGCATCATGGAAGCCCTTCAACCGTTCTGAAAATGTGCGACTCCCAATTACATTATATAATTAATATCTTTGTTTATTGTAGACAATTTTTGTTTTTCATTATAATTTTGGAATTTTCTATTTTATTGTTTGTGACACTTTTTTATTTAGAAATGTTCATAAAACAAATCATGCATACTATATTATTGTAAAATTTATTTCATTTCGTTATGTATATTCACAATTACTTTTCTATCTTTTATTTTGCCAATAAAAAACAATTTAAAATTATTTTCTAATGAAGGATCATTTTGCCCTTGGGTTGAGGGTAAAATGATCCTTTTGACACTTTCTTACAATTCTATTTTTTCATTACCCATTGTGCTTTCAAAATATTATTAAAATATGATCATAATGCAAATTACAGTGTAAAATATGATAGAAAAGGATCAAGTTTTATTTAAACAATGTTTATTTATACAAGTTGAACCTTGATCATTTTGAGCTATAATCCCTACCCTTAAAATAGTAATAAACTAACGTCAGCATTTCTGTCGAGAGCTGTTACTTTACGGTTTGGAGCTTAATCTGATCAATATAACAAAATCATACAGTAACATGAACAGCTCTAAGTAATTTACGATCATTTTGTAGTAAAAAGTTGAACCACTCTCCTGAACAGCATAATGAGTATTAATGGAGATATTAAAGCTCAAAACATAAATTATTCTTTAAAATTTCTATTATTTTTTTTCGTTAATAAATCCCAGTAAGAGAGGGCGTTTTCTGAAATATGAAGTTTATAAATATTATTCAGAAATAGCATTTAATAAGCAAAATTATATATCTTGAATTACAACAATTTTAAATTATTTCAGGATTTTTTACAAGCTGTTTTCTTGCAATCTTTATGCATTTTAAAGACAATTTAATAAATTTTCGAATTTTCTTGCATTATTAAACGAAAACAATTTCAATAGAATGATATTTTTAAAAGGTATGGTAATGTTAAAATTAACTTTTTGAGATTATTTATGAAAAAAATATTAATTTCCTGAATATTTGAAGGAAATATATTTTCTTATTCAGCTTTGTGCGTACTGCTTATTACTAAATTTGCTTCAAACTGTTTTCGTTGATAGAAAAATAAACCTATACGTAGTGTAAACTTTCAAGCCGGAAGTAATCTATTTAGAATATCAGAAATTTGAAATATACATTGAAATATAAGTAAATGTATGCTGCAGTCTTATGTCGTACTATTGTATCAGAAATATATAAAACCCCAGACAGCACAGATTTTCTGAACGTCCAATAAGGTTCAGAGAACGTTTTCTCGTGTTTTCCTGAACGTTATTGAACAGTTATGTTTCAAAACTTACTGTAATATTTCTTTTTTTATCGTTTTTTTTATTTGATAAATTTAATATATTTATTGAGGCTTTTTTACTGTTATTATTATTATTATTTTATTTATTTATTTATTTTTGCTTTATGGGTTACGTATACATTTATAAACGGATACACCCGTTTGTTAGGAAGTTATAAAGTTAAAACCCATACCTTTTATTTCGCTTTCAATACATTCTACATAATGAATGTTTAGCTACTGTATTCAATTTACTATTATGTACCTATTGTAATACATCATCATATATACCATAAAAATCTGACGTTTGTTCCCATTCGTTCTCAAATACGCCAAATAAAACTGAAATTTCAACGCTATTTTAAGGAATTAATCAACTAAGGAATTATGCAACTAAGTATTGCAGAATAATTGCTCTATCTGAGTTGACAATAAATAAATATGCTAGACATTTTTTCGATTGAATTTTCATTAATTAAAAAAAATATTTGTTCGATCGTTTTACGTAAGAATGATCGCAAGAAGATACCTACCTGTTATTACTTAAAGATTTCTGGCGATGAGTTTTTTACATTCCTTAATGTCCCGATTTTACATTTCATAAGCCTATTGCATATGCTATGTACGGTTGAGTGATTTTGCAAGCAAATTTTACAACTCAATACGCTGTATCATAACAACTTGGAAAGTAAACGAACTGCAAATATACTATAAATAACAGCATAAGAATCTTTTAAATAACAGCAATTGATCAAGAAAAAACTCCAATACTCTAAATTTACATCCCTAAACAGATTTCTTTTTCCATTACTTTAAAAAACGAACAAAAAATGTAAAAAAAAACAAAACTTCTCATTATTAGAGCCACAACAAGCTTTCAAATTAAAATTATTTTTAAATCATCGCAAATCACCATTTTATGATGAAGAAGAGTACAACATGAACCAATCTATTTACTCAAACTCTTGTTAAAATTATACACCAATTAAAAGCAAGACCGTAAAATCCATACGTTGTAAAAAAAACATACCTTTTTTATGTAAGTTTTATTTCGTTCATTTTTTTTCTTTCACTTCAATAGCTGTTTCCGCTTAAAGAGAGATGATTGGCTATGTTCAATTCATTGGATACACCATCGCCCCATTACGTGCATTAAAATCACCACTTTCTCCTTTACACTCTTCACTGCACATGTTTGTTAACTAGATTTTTTTTTATGCATACACCTGGAATTTGCGTTTTTCCTGATTCGGCGAACTCATTACCCCATCTTTTTCTTAGATTTCGAATGAAAATGGCTTAAAGTTCTCTTCCTTTTTTTGAATATGTTTCATTTAATTATTGTGATTAGCATATCTATTTGATTAGAATATCTTAAGCTGAAAGTGTAAGAGGTTCTTAGTGGAAATAGGAAAAAGAGCAAAGCAGATTTTTAAAATACATATTTTTGCTTGTAATAATTAATATGAAGTTCTCACAGAACAATTTAAATTACAAAATATAAACATTTATATTAGATATGTAGACATAATATAATAATACATATTGTGGTAAAAGAGATTCGTGGAAAGTTTATGTATTATGGCAGCAACTCTTTCCGTTCATAATGGTGACTACTACAATGAGCAATGAGGTTTCTTTTTTTCTTACGACTGAACCTGAATTTAGTAAGTATATTGCAAAAGAGTTTTTCTCATAGTGCGCTTATGCCATAAAATCTGATTTTATAGTTCAAAACAATCACGATTTTGTACGCTGCCTATAGTAGAAGAACACCAATATAAATCGAAACTATGTTCAAATATTGTTTTGTTCTAACGTTTATCACTGTCGGGTGTATCATAAATACAGAGCCAGTAAAGTATAGAAAAATTTCTTATGAAAATAATTTATTGTTAGATGCATATGAATAACGTACATAGGCCAAGAAAAACCATATCTAAATTCAAAGCTCTTAAAATACTGACAGCTCATTTACTGAAGCTTTCTATAAGGACAATTAATTTAGTCACAGATAGTCTTATTGATTATGGAACCTATATAGCTAAGTCTACTGCTGCAATTCTTTAATTATGAGGAAAGTAAGTGATTGCAGAGATCTGATTTCTTTTAATAGCTAAAGGTACTTACGTATTCTCCCGGCGATCATTCCCGCCAAGCTATTTTTTCGTCAAATGTGCTGGCAAGCTGTTACCAATCGTATTACGAACAGTCAATAATTTCATGTGTCCGTCTTTATCTTAGCGAAAAATTGCTCCTTTTGACGGACCGTCGGTATAATACGTAAGTACCTAGCTAAATAAATAATCAGAGGTTATAAAATAAAGATCCAATTAAATTTTAATGTCTGTTAATACAGTCACATATTAAATTAGAATAGGCGAATGACGAATTATTTTTATAATGAAAAATTTCGGCTCTCAGATCGTAACGAAAATATCTAACTTGGCCGCATTTTAATCCATTTTAACACGTTTTCCTGCGTGATACCTGTAGAATATGTAGAATCAGTTTCGATCATTCCTGAATTTTATTTGACAAGTTGCGGTTTCTTATCTGGACATAGGTAATGAGTGCATTTATCAAGCACAGCTTCCAAACAATTTGCCTTGCAGCTTTGAGATGTTTCATTCAGAAATAATGTAATATTTTAGGGACTAGCCTTTAGGATTACAGTCCGCTGGGTAGTTTATTTAATGGATTACCAAACAGCATTTCCAGCAATACCTACAGACAATATTTTTTTTAAATGCATTTCGAAGTCATTCAGTTATTACAAAGAAAGCAAAAATTACTATATATTAGTGAAGTTCATAAAATGATACCGACAATAGTGCATGTAGCATTTATAAATCTTTTACAAAAAAAATGTTCAGTAGATTAATGGCTAAATGAAGTTCATCAAATATTTGGACATTTTAATAGAAGTTCAAGGAAGTCATCTGGTTTCCAATGGGCATCAGATTTTCTGTATCACTAGGAGATAGAAAATATTTTATGATGTATTAGGTTGTAACGAAAGTTCCCCGCCATCGTAAACATCGTCAGTACACAGTTCGCGTTGGCGTATTTGCTCATATTTTGTCAAACGATTTTTGGCATTTGAAAGAAAGAGACTTACTTCATAACACCATGTTATGAAATCTGTAAAAAAATATAGTTATCATTAAGTACAAGGTGTGTCAAATGGAACTATCACTCTAGAGGATTAGAACCATCATGTACTTCCAGTTGTGTTGCAAAAAGTCAGCCACAGAATATCAACGAATAATGAGTACAGCTTTAAATACTATTGTTGTATCACGAGACACTGTGCAGGTTTGGTACCGAAAGTTCAAAAACAGTTATCTAAGGAGTTAGAAGTTAGTTTTTCAAGCAGATTTGGCGGAAAACTTTCGTTACAACCTGACACACACAGTACCCTTGTTAAGTGAAATATAAAAGTTTCATTAAATTTGAAATTCGTAAAGAAAAATAAACGTAGCATAACTTAGCGATAACACTGAAATGTATCAGGTAAGAACAATTACTTTAATTAAAATATTTATTGATTATGATATATTTCACGTATATTTTCTAATACATAGCTCAGAAATTATTCAATTATTCAATCGAAAGATTGATGCATCCAAAAAGCATGAAACAAATACAACATTATTAATAATAAAGAAAAAGAAACGAACCATTATCTAAATGTTCATTAAGACCTGTCCAAAAATTATCTATTCTTCGAGCATCTGGCGTTTTAATATTTTACAGGCTACACCAGTTTTATGGTTCAGAGCAGCTTTTTTTGCACTTGCCACGTTATTTATTATTTATAGGACTAATTCATTATTATTCTGTTCCTTTCTCCGTGAATTTCGGGAACAACTCCTGAATCGCACATTAACTTATATGCTCGAACCAGTGCCGCGCCCACCAGGCACGCGCGAATTAATCACTCCAATCACAGTTTCTTGACAGCATCAAGATAAACTCAGCAAATAAGAATTAAAACATTCTTTTTTAGATTCCAGACTGTCGCATTACCATGCCGGGAAGCTGAATGGATAAGTCTTCCTGAGCGAAATGGCGTGATGTGTCGACTACTGTTATACTTCTTGTTAATAAGTTGCTGTAAAACAGCAAGTTGCCAGTTTAACGTTACTGCTCAAT
This sequence comes from Cheiracanthium punctorium, assembly GCA_038373885.1. NCBI lineage: Eukaryota > Metazoa > Arthropoda > Arachnida > Araneae > Cheiracanthiidae > Cheiracanthium > Cheiracanthium punctorium. The sequence continues at coordinate 390,430 of JAWZYV010015837.1, read as the reverse complement.
TGTCCTGACAGAAAAATAACTGTAGCTCTGTAGCTCTTTTTTTATTAATACTGGGAAGCGATGGAATTCAAACGAAAAATAGCAACGCTTTCTTTCGTAACTCCAAAAGCAAAATATGATCCAAAGAAAACTGTATATTTTGCAATCTGATTTTAATCTCAATAGAATACAAGGGGAAGAGGGAGGAGGACTCCAAGTTTTTCCAAGAAGTTTAGTATTTGAACTGCAATCATTTTAATTGAATCGTAGTAAATTTGAAAGTATTCCTTCAGTTTTGATGGTTATTTCATAGTCCTCCATTATATTTTATGGGAACAATAGAAACGAACATTATATGATGATATATTTTCGAAAATATCCATTTTATTTTTATTATCAGTATGCATACGAAATAAATCATAATAGTACAAGTAAATCAAGCATGCATTTTTTTATAGTTCATCCGTTTAAATCCATCAAGGACATACGATGATAAGAAAAAAATTATTTACTGTATTATTATTTGAAATTGGGGTCTATTCATTGGGAGGGGAGGGTAAAAACTTGCAGATTTTTAAGATTTCGTTTTTTTTTTTAAATATAATCTTATAGCTTTGCAAAAATAAATAAATAAATAAACTTAAATAGTCACTAATGACCACGCTTTGCATATTGATTTGGAAGTAGAGTGATGAATTTATTTATAGAGTACTTTGCATATTTTCAAGATATGATAGTTATTTTCTTCTGAGATGAGTTGTGCTATACTATAAACTCCAAACCCTTCCATGTTTCCATAAAGTGAAAATTTTATTTAAAATATTTACTAAAAATATGCATGAAAGTATGCGCAAAATGAAGATGTACGAATTTTATTGCGTTATAGCATTACAAGAAAAAGAATCTTTACAATAAATTACAATGTTTCCTACCACAGACAAAAGGCTTTAGTGCATTAGAAACAAATTCCGACAATGAAGGCGCTATATAAGTAAAAAAGTTCAAAATTAAATTGTTAAATAAAAGAAACTGTGAGTATGTTTTGATTTGAAACTTCCTTGAATAAAACACTATTTCAATGTCAGCAGAACATTCATACTGGTGAATATTGATTACTGAACATTAAACTGGATAAAGCTAACTCAGAAACTTTCAACGTGCCATAAAATTAAATACTGCCAGTCTGCTATTGCTGCTTAAATAGTAAAATTCAGTTAATGACTAGATTCTGGCATTCAATGTTCTGATGTTATTGGTTAAAACGTTTTTGAACCACGTCCGCCATTATCTTCCGAGACATTAAGCGTCTTTCCGTCCAGCACAACAGGGAGATGTTTCCAAAACGGGAAATAACCTCAGAGAGCGAACGTCAAGTAGGGAGATGCTCCATAGCCATGTTCATGGTGTTGCAGGGTGAGCAGAATAGTGAATCAGCAAGTCTAATTCTAAATAGATGAGCTTGCAAGTATTCAAGTTCTATAATAATTCTAAAGCAAGCCAACCTGTCGACTCTAGGGAGGAGGCAAAGTTGAGAACGCCTTCATTCATCGAGTTGACAAGCCTGAGAATTAAGATTAACCATGTGTCTCTAAGAGTAGAAATTATTCTGCCTCTGTGTATTTGCTTGACAGTTTGAAGAATATTCTGTAGACAAGATGGATGTAGTACCGAAGTATCAGCCAACATATCAGCTTGTTCATTGCCAGAAATTCTTCAATAAGAGCATAACATTTAATTTTTTTTTAGATGTTACTACAAAATGTTTTCTAATTGATAATCTCACTGAGAGGATGCATACTTCAAACACAGCCTGTAATATAATCGAACGTTTAGTGCTGTGAAATAATGCTTGAATCTAATCCACAAATAGCTTTAAATTTGGCGAATCCAAAAAAAGGTATCACATTTAAAAGAAAAAAAATTAGATCTTCTTTTTCAAGCTAAAACTAATCTGCCGAATGAACTTCACCTCAGTCGACGAAACGAGCAGCGAATCCTCCTCTCGGATAGCAATCTGCATGGATGACACTTCGTGACGCTACTCCGTTCTGGATGGAAACTACCTCTGCTGTGTAGTATCGGAGTTCGATATTTACGGAACCATTACGGAAGGAAGGAAGAAGAAATGACATTTGAACAAAAATTACTTATCGACGATTTCAACGCGGCATAAGCGAGGTGAACTTAATCAGAGAGATTTTTGGTCGATTCTCCAGCATTATCGGAAAGCGAGAAAATTAGAAGCGCAAAGGGGGACGAGACGAGAGAAAAAAAAAAAGAATAAGTGTGGAAAAGTGGCGCCATGATAGTCTCCGTACCACTTTTCTTCGATGCAATCGTATATATTGCGATCAAATTTTCACAATTACAGTTTTTTTCTTCGATACTGATTTCGATCATTTTTTTTTCTTATCATAAAAATTACGATATAGTTGAACTGTTATTAAAATATCGGTATTTTCACATGATTACATGAAATTATCGATAGCTTCATATTTCCTATAAAGTATCGAAGTTTTGGAATTCCTCCTCGATCAAAGAAAATGTGTACTTTCTCCAAAATGTGCTGTTTAGAAGACTATCTTTATTTCATTAAAAGCAATCGACATTAATCCATGTTTTCAAATTGCGATTTTGTATAAATTATAGCTTCGAAAATCTCTAAAATTTTGTAATTTCAGAGTTGAAAAGTTATAAAATAATGTGGCATTAGGTGTTTTGTGAAATTCGTATATTTTTAAATTCTTAATTACTGTATTATTTTAGATTTTTGTATGGTTATTGAATCCACTTCAATAATATATTTAACTTTATGTATTTTAAAAACTGGACATAGTTTAGTACAAATATATCAAAAATATTTTGATGAATATTTAAATACGTTATTTGAAATCATATATTCTTTTTGTGCAACTTACCATCGATATTGGAAAAATTGCTTTTCTTTCATTCGGAATTATTTTTAGATGTTTCTTAACTGTTCTATTGTTACTTTCATTAAAACTAGCCAAAATTAGCAAAAATGAAAGATTGGGTATACCTCTGTTAAATATATGTTTTGTAATTTAACATTAATAGCTTAATATTTGCAATTCTAAGTGTTTTCTCATTCTTTCTATGCCAATCAGAAAAAAATGTGACTATTCAAGCTAAAAATAATTTGATCAGAAATAAATAATTTTAGGCAATGTATTGATAAAAAGTGAAAGTTTTTAAACAATTTAAATATTCAGTGCTCTCGAAAGCTATAGATTAATGATTTCTTAATTTACTTTCTATAAATGAGTAAGAATTCAACATTTTTTTTTACAGTTTTGCTTTTTTCTTTTCTGAAAAGTTATAAATTGCGTTAGTTTGTGTACGGCTAGTTTTTTTTTTTAGTCATTATCAGAGATTATAAAATGAAATTTCATCTTAAATGTCTTTACACACCTGTGCACTTTATGCGCCAAAAGATGTGCATGTAAAATTAACACAACTTAGAGCTACAATGTCAGTATGGGCTATAAATGTAGCACGTGATTGGTACACGCACGTTGCCATGTAGAATGTAAGTATAAACAGATGCATGTTAACAAATGTCGTGCTACATTTCAATTACCTACGGCGTAAAATGTTTTGAAATATACCCTGCAGAGAATATATTTTGTGAAATGAGAATATATTTTGTTATCATATTACACTGCACAAATCGTTGAATACAAATCAATTATATTAAAATGAAATTAATCGCTTAAATTCTTACATGTAAGGTATAATATACGCAATACTTACATAATTCTTGTTCACATCTTCTATAATTCAATTGACATTCTTAATATGGATATAAAATATTTTGCGAGATTATTCTTTCACGCATTAATACGCATACATCATTAAAGTGGCCGTAAATATTTTCCAGATTACACTACAACGCTTTGCATTATAATATATGAGACATTAGGATATAATTTCTCAGTTTTCTGCGTTATTATATTTCAAAAATGTACAGTTGTCAATGTAATATCCTACGTTTAAAATAAATTCGTGTTATGAATGCTGCACTCTTCCGTATTTATGATGTTGATACACGTAATCTCTTGGTATTTTGATCCTTTCTGGGGAATTACTTTGCGAAACAACTTCTTGGATTGTGTGGAATGACAGAAATGCAATAATGACATAGCTTCTGCTTATTCAATACATCATGACAAAAGGGATCCCGGCAAACGTGATACGATCGCGATCTAAGCGTTTAAATAAGATTAAATGTGCGTTCCCGCGTTAGGACATGAAAATGTGAAGGGATTAACCGAAAGTTCATGTTCAGTACATTATTATTAAATATTTTATTTTCTAAAAATTCTTACACAATTTTCCTGAATTCAGCAAAATATCGTTGGCATTTTTGTAACCTAATAATTTTTTGAATCAACAAATGTTTTGTTAATTTTGGAATATGCTTTGTTAACTAAACAAAATTTTGATTCAATCAATGGAATATTTTGTGGATCCAAATAAATTATTTTGTTAAAGTAATACCAACCCATTTTTTTTCAATCAACTTTTTTTTTAATTCAACATATTTTTTTTGCTGCTGCGTTTAATAAAAAACATTATGATACTTGTAATCAAAAATTAAAGAGAAGGTAAAATTTACTACGAACGGAGTGAATGAATCTGTTTCAAATTTTACCCTATCTGCATTTGTGAGGACTTGTTGATTCGTTTCTGATGAAGAGAAGATAGTTTATTCAATATTATCTGAAACGAACGTGCCAGATCAGTGTCTAGGAGAGTTTTTAAACTTCGAGTAATAACAAGTTGGAGAACTTCTCTCAGGGTTTCTTTTTCTCATAACTATGTTAATAGACATAAAAAAATTTAAAGGCGTCTGATCGTCCAGTTTTTTTGCAAATATTCTCAAGAACACGGTTATCTTAAAAATTAGCATGCGAAAATATAGTAAAAAATAATTTATCAGACTAGAATGAATAACAAATTTAATTTTATGTACATATGTTTATAGAAAGTTAGTTTGAATCATACTAATACATTTTAAGGAATTAAAATATAAGTTGGTTAACAAAACCTATATTTCAATTACTACTTGATTTCAAAGTATGTATTTTACAGACTTTAAATGTTCGTTTATATTTTCACTGATATGAACAGTGTTTATTTGTTCTCGTTAAACCACCTCTTAAGTTATCATATATGCTTTTTAAAATTACTTTATCATAAATAATACTTGGAATAAATAATAAACAATTCCTAAAGCAAATAGGGAGACTAAAAAAAATCTGCGCTTTAAATATATAAATTAATAACGAACGTTGTTAATATCTCGCATATATTAAGAAAAAAAAAAAGCTTTTTTTAAAACTTGTGTACGTTATTTACAAAAATCTTAATTATGTTTATTCCGTAGAACTGTTAATTCATCAGTCGATAATTTAGGTCCATTGTATGTGATGGTTAACTTTAAGGAAAATTAGTAACATATAAAAAATTCAAAACTATAAATACAGGAAAATGAATGTTAGGTAATGCTTACTTCACATCAAATTGAAAATGTCGAAATTAATGTAACTGCTTCTTAAAATATGTACTCATTCTCAAAATAACTCACATTTATTTCTCTGTGAAGTGCCTCGTAAATCATAAATAAATGATTAAGCAAACCCACAATTCCGAGACAAATTTGTATTACACATCTTCTCTAGATATTTTACTCGTTTCTTTATTGAGCAATTGCGTTGTGCCTTTGTGTTTGCATAAATATGCCATTGTTAGAAAACGAACGAATGGTTTGTTTGTCTTTTCTATGTTGCATCTTCAATAACACGAACGCCGTTTACTTTTATTTGGAATTAATCGTCCAACATCTGCTTGCATTTTGTTGATTAGTTTCAAGAGCGCTCGCAGCAAGGTATATGCAAATGGAATACTTTCCTGATTCTGAATTCATGTTCCGTGGTCTTGTTACCGTGTAAGCGATGATAGTTCATCGAGAGGGTGGGACATTGTTACCGGATAATGTTTCCATTTAACTCTGAGTATCTCATGGGTAATAATATGAGGAAGGATAGTGGGAAAAGAGGGTGAATGTGCGCGTTATTTGCCTGGAAATCTTCAGAAACGATTTTATGGAAATGAGGCATAACTGTAAGATTAATGCAAGATTCTGAGTGGTATATGAAGTGCGTATTACAATCGAGCGTCCTTTGAAGTGGAGAGAGGAAAATAAGAATATTTTGCATGCGTTGCACTTGCTGTGAGTGCTTGCTCATTAAACACTTCTGCTCTTAAACATTATAAATTAAGAGTTCCGTGTACCGTATTGGCAGCAAGATTTCTCTGGAATCGATTCATATAAAAAAGAGGACAGTTTTTAATTTTAAGCCAGTTGGGATTGTTTTATAAGAACTCTTTCTAAATCTTTATATACTACTAGTATTGGTAATACAATCATTAAATTAAAGAGAAGGTTAACATTAATTGTTTGTTTATTGATTGTTAGATTAATTAAACTTATAGACTCACTACTCAGCTAGAACTCCTTTTAAACCATCGTAATGATCCTTTCGCAATTCAGGTCCTCATCAGAGGACACAAAAATGTCTAAATGTTTGCATTCACTGTGACAAATTTAAAGACTACTCTCAATAGATTATGCTATAATAAATTTAAAGAGCACGTTTACCATTTAAATACGGTGACTATTAAGTGTTTAGGACATAGGAAGGGCACAAAAATGTCTAGATGTTTGCATTCACTATGACACATTTAAAGACTGCTACCAAGAGATTCCGGTGACTTTTGAATAATCTTAAATGAAAACTAAGTCTTCTAATCTAGAATGTGAGTCCCTGAGTACAGTTGGAGCACGGAGAAATATCACGCTTGTATATTTTACTACTTTTTATCACTTATCCATTTATAAAATGTTAATCAAGTTTAGTAAAATTACCTTTTTGAACATCTTAATAAAATGTACGTAAAATTAATCGCTATTTTTAAATCAAATCATTAATTTTACAGGATACCATCAAAATTTATTTTCCAAACAGAGGCTGTTTTCTGGGAAATATTCATTCTTAAGATTGTCTAACCAATCGGGAATTAAAAAACAGTGATCATTGTATAAAGTCATTAAAACATGTTTTTTATTCTCATTTGGTAAAATTATTTTCTTGAAAACGACCTAATGGCATAAATATTTCTCTTTAGAGCGAATTTTACTGATAAAGCTCCTTCAAACTATCACTTCAGAAACATTTTTGAAGCAGTTACATAGCTGCCAACTATTCCGACTTTATCGGAAGATTTTCTACCACTAATTTTTTAGGCACTTTAAGCGTAAAAATAAGTCCACTCAAATTTTAAATGTAAAATAGAACTGTTTAAAAATTGTGGTGGGAAGTCTTCCGATAAAATCGGAAGTGTTAGGAGCTATGCAGTAATAAAATGTTCAAAATACTTTATTAATGCGAAGGTTTTAAGCTTTAAAGTAATATGGTACTCAGAGACCTCTGTAGCTTGAACTATCAGCCGCAAAGCCACCAAATTTTGTACTGGGACATGACGACATGGGCAAAAGGAATCCGCGAAAAAAAAAATGGCTCTAAAAGTTACCGATAGGGGAAAATATGGCGCTATGCACTTTAAGATAGCTAAAATTTTGCATAAAACGAATGAAAATAATTTGCAAAATGAACATCCAGATTACGCAGTTGACACAAGCGCCAATATTTTGAGTTATAAAAAAGCTGCTTCTTAAATATATACATATATATATATATATATAAATAAATAAATAAATATATATATATATATATATATATATATATATATATATATATATATATATATATATATATATATATATATATATATATATATAAAGCAGTAAGCAGATAGTGTGTACGATTACCTACAGTTACTTTTCTCTATATTTAATGGATATTTTATAAAAAAAAATTGAATTATCTATTTGTATCTTATAAATGTGAATCCAACATAAGGTACCCTCACAATAAATTTATTTTTAAAAGTGCTATTCGCGAACTTTTGAACATGTTACAAGCTTTCGGAATTTGAGAAAAAAAATGTATACTTCACTTTAATATATACCATTACATGAATATCATTTCTTCTGCTGGCCTGGCAAAGCTTTCTCATTTAATGCAGTTCCTACTTGAAAATCTATTCGTTTGTGAAATCTGAAATAATCTAAATCTCACGATGTCAGAACAATATGTTTCTTTTCAGAAAAATCTCATGGTGATAAAAATAATCAATAGCGCTTTCAAAAAAGTTAGTGTATTGTTTTGAAGGGAAATACACTTTTGTCACGCCATAAACAGGAAGAAGAAAGTTAAAAATAACTACAGAGTACACGGCGTTTTTATGAAACGGAAAAGTAATGATCCATTTAAAAAGAGAAATACTATCGACATAAGCCAGAAAAAATTTTGAACAGTAAATATAATTCCTCTGCTCCGATAATAGTCAGATTTAATTTGAGAGGTCAAAGCTTTAAAATAAAACTACGAATAAATCGTTCAAAAGAAATAAGGCTGTCCAGCAAAGTATTACTGAATATCGTACAGTATCTTTTTCCTAAGATGTGGTAGTTTTTGTGAAGCATTGGTCTCTCTGCTCACATAATTTGTCATTCTCTGAATTTCGTTTTAAAATCTTGTTCTGCAGTACAGTTACACATTGAAATCTATGACATACAGATAAAAAATGAAATCGAAAAGCCCAAGCTTCTTTTCTTTTTAAAAGATGAAAAAATCATAGATATTATGATATGCAGTAATATAAATATCAGAAGAACATTTTAGAGATTCATGCAAATTCAAAAACACAGAATGCCCATAATTTAATTTCAGATTTGGAAAAAGTCTCTATGAAATACTATGCAACATAATTTCATGAAAGTTGCGTTATGGCATAATAAAATACTAGACATCTTATCTACCGATAACAAGTTCCAAAACCCAGCAGTAGATAGAGTATTTTAAGTTTATAGAAAACCTACAAAGAATTTCCAAATTTAACGATTTCTGTTTCAAAAACGTGCTGGATGTAATGTCCACCATTGTCTGCTACCATATGGTAGCATAAAATTACATGTCACTGTGTAGAGTTCTTTGCTGACCCAATTTTACTAGTAAAGTACGTTTCAACATCTCTTTCTTGACTTAGAAACAGGTATGACTGAGATTCGACTATTGCAGTTTTATACGATGCGTCCTGCTGCGCCAAAACAGGATTACTATGCTTACGACAGTTACATATGCCAAAAGTACTATCGAAAGGGAGACATGCAGTAGTGGTTTTCGAAACTTATTAGTCTAGATAAAATGCCCATCATTTATTTCACCAAATCATTCTATAATTTTCATGAAATTCTGTTTCATATTGCTTGATAGAGACTTTCCGCAAATGTGAACTTTAATTATGAAGACACCATATATGTAGGTTTTTATTTGAGTATTATATATTTATTATTGATATTATTAAAAGTTAATGTCTCATACTATTTATAATTCAAACATCAGAAATATAAAGGTAAAATTAACTTTAAAATACTGTAGTAATTTGTGGCATTCTTATTGGACGAATTACGGAAATTTTCAATTTTTTACTTACACACTTGACTAAAGACACTCCTAGAATGCGAAATTTGATGCTTTGAAACTTTCACTGTAGTAAATTTCTCATACGGATCTGCCTTTCATTATTTATTGCATTTAAAATCCCTCTGTTGGATTTTCCTAGAAAAAAGGATAAATGAATCCGTGCGTAGATTCCGAATAAGTCACTAGATCAAAATCAAACTAAGGTACCCCTTAAATGCAGAATTTTATACTCTTAAACTGAAGTTCTCGCTAGAAACCGCTGTTTCAAAGTCACTTGTCAAAATTTGAAATAAAGTTCAATTGAACTTGAAAACCGCCACTTCTTCATTTTTTGTAAACTTGCATCCACACCGATGAAATGGCCGTTAAATTATGTATATAAACATGAATTTTGAATGCAATTAACTTCTCTGTTTTAGGGCTTTTACTGCAAAATGAAATATTACTGAGTTAATGTATGTAATGTGGAAAGAAACATTTCTTTTAAAAAGAAATTTTCCCCTTTTTCAGGAGATTCATACCTTTTATACTATAGATAGTATAAAAAAAAGAAGTACCAAATTTGTTGGAAATTTTGTCATTTACAAGTAGTCAATTGACGTTTTGCTCAAAATATATCAGGAAGAGGTTATAGGTAAAAACTAAAAAAAGTCTGAAAATTTTGAGGATTTGCAAACCATAAACTTATCTCTACTCGTACGAGATCGAAAACTTGGTTTTACAATATTTACAGCATATCAAACAAGACTAAGAACGAAAAAATCTTTTATACTGTTTTTTCAAGGTGAAACCTTCTGACTCTGGGCATATAGTGGACTATCCCAGCAAACACACTACTGCCCACAAAATGACGGCGAGGTACCCGCCGTGCTGGCAAAGTGCCGTATGCCGGGAGTACAGTACATTGCCGTCAGTTTAAAGTCACTGGAATACCAATGTCTGAAAAATGCATATGCGCCAGTACATTGCCAGTAATAGCGAAATGCCTGTCGCGCCCATGTGTCTAAAACATGCACAGCATAGTTAACGGCGTGGTACTGTTTAAATTGTACCGGGCCAGCACTTTTTAGAGGTAACGGGCCAGTAAATATTTCGTAGTGTTAGCATAAAATTTCGTTATTTCATTTAAATAAATGGGACCTATGTCAGATGTCGGCGCGAGGCCGCACGTTGGCTTAATCAAACTCTGATAGGCGTTCATATTATTATTATTATTATTGGATGTGGGGGGTGGTGAATTAGTCCATATTGGACTTTCATATTTTAGTACTAAAACTAAAATAATACAAACAAGTTCAATATGGTATAAAAATATTCACTACACCTACAGTGAACCCCCTACCCCCACCCGCTGTATTAGGCGCGTATGTACAGAATTATAAATTTTATTCGTAAAATCTCTATACTTTATATTAATTTTTTTATAGTGTTGAATCTTTCCTGAAAACAAAATTGATGACTTTTTCCTACGCAGGGACGTAGCCAGGGTGGGTGTCCTGGGGGCTTGACACGCCCCCCCCCCCCGAAATTTTGAATTTTTAGCTTTCGGGCACCCCTGCGATGAAGATCACATATTTAGTAATAATTTTCATTTGTGTTTACTTTCTTAAATTTAATACATTTTAAATCAAGCATTTTAACTTTAAATTCTCTTCCCATTTTTAACTACTCTGTCTTTCAAAATTTTGTATTACGCCTTTTTCCACATATTTAATTTAAATTAACTGCTTATCTATCTATGCTTAAATTATTCTATCGTCCTTTGTTCCATGTCAATAATTTTTGTTCCATGTCTTTCTTTACACGTACACACTTTATTTCCTTTCATTACCATGTATGGACATGGCCTCACATCAGTTAAAAATACAGCTGAAATAATTTTCTATCACACGGGTTTACTGTAATTTTGGCTGAGTTTATCCTCAATAATTTGGAGCGCTTTGTTATGTCTTCCCATTCTCTCTGTTGACTAGGAATATTCTGCGGTTTTTCGGCGTCTTTAATAATGAATATATTATTGGCTCTCGTTTGGGCGTTCTTTAAATATGCCAAGTTTATCTTTCTCGCCAACCTCCTGATCATTTTCCCATTGAATTTGACTTCCGTTTAATGATGCAAATAATACTCGCTGGCATCCATCATTCCTGCTGAACTTATACTGACCGCCCTTCTACATAAGTTCTGGACATTTTAGTGCTATGTATTGGCGGAACTCTTCACTACTGCCTTTTTTAAAAATTGACTGCTGATTGTTTTCGCTGTTTCTATCCCGTTAACGAAAGACATCGATGCGCTTCTTTTGCTGTGATTTATTTCTGCGAGGTGCCAATCCTCTGAACCTGCTGATACTTCAACCGTCGTGTGTGTTATTACAGCCGGTTATTTATTTTTCTGTGGCGGACAGCTTTAGACGACTAGTCAAAAGACCTAGTCAAAAACTAGTCAGACCTAGTCAAAATAGTTTCAGACGACAAGCAGGACGTCATTATTTGGAACAGTTATTTATATAAAACAACACTGTTTCAATGATGATATCTTGTTGGTTCATAATACATTTCGAAGCCCTTGGATTTTAAGTTAAAGAGTTGGGAAAATAACAGGCAAATTTTAAGTTTCACTTTTTTTAATATATATACTCTAATAGTATGTTTTAGTGTATAAAAGTGTTTTCCTCCGTAAAATTTAAGTCATGTAGTATACAGCAAATAGATATAGGAATTTCTTTTCAGAATAGCTAACAAAAAATCTTTTGATCTAAAGAAAATTTATAATAAACAAAATGTTACCCTAATGTTATGTGTAACAATAGTGCAACTTATTATTATACTTCCTGTAAGATTTTGATTTATATATGTATATATATAAACTCGGCTATTCGAGCCTTGTCAGGGGGGACCCCTGAACCCCCTAATTTTTTTATTTCATTATTGCCATATTAAAACGATATTAATCGAGTATGTCATTTATCTTTCGTGTATTTCGCCTGGTCACCCTATGTTGAAATTTTTATGATTGTAACCAGGGACGTACCCAGAAAAAAATTTCGGGGAGGGTCCAAACGGTGAAAAAGGTATTATCTTCCACGAAAAGACTTATTCATTATTACATTGTTTGAAATGTAATTTCGGGAAGAGTCCGGACCACCCCCCTGGGTAATGCCTTAAATGTAACCTATTTATAGATAAATACATGGGATGCCTATTCACAGCTTACGGAATATTGTAACAATAGATTAAAGCTTTTGTGAAGTAATAGTATTTAAATATATGTAAATTTATGTCGCTATTCAGGTGGGGGGCACATTTTCGGACAATTTTCAATAAAGGGGGGGGTGAGATATAAAATGACATAGTCATTAATATATATATATATATACTAACCGTAAAGTACTAATTTATAAAATCTCATTTATAAAATCTCTGACTCTTGAAATATTGAAATTAAACTGTTTATAAATGATTTTATGTTGGTTCTGAAATGTGTTACCGCCTCTCTTATAAAAAAATCTTAAGCGACTGCAAATTTGTAAGAAAATTGCAGTTTATAAAAACTGCACACAATTATGATCACTAATGATAGGCGCACATAATTTGCAAGCGATTGACCAACGGATTTTGCTGTTTTTATCTTTCATTTATGTTTTATCTTTTAAAATGTTACCCTTAAGGAATGTTTTTCTTTTGCGGGGTGGGGGTGGGGGTTGATGAATAAGCCCCCTACCCCAAATCCGCCACTGGCTCCTATTTTAATTATGACAGCATTACTGTAAATAGGCACTAATCCGGTACCGTGCCATTATATTGCAGTCACTATTAAGATACCAGGCCAGTGCCTTTATTTTTAATAATAGCCGGCACCCGGCCGTTTCATTTTGGGCATTATAAACTTAATGGGCCAGTGTCTTTATTGTGAGTAACGGCCGGCACATGCAGTATGCCAGTAGAGTGCCGTTGCCTTCCCAGGCTTCTGGCAAGGTACTTCTCGGGCGACTACTTTTGGTACGATTCAGTTACTTTTTGCAGTGCCGGGCCGGTGCTGGACGTAAAGGCAGAAAGGCACTGGCAAGGTACTCCGCCAGCAGGTGTGTGTTTGCTGGGATGAGTCTTTCATAAATCATTAAAGACTTTAAATTCTGGTATCTTTAAGTTTTACGCATTCATTAATGGTTTACCAATATCTATCTGTGGAGAAAATTTGATATTTTACTTACTATGTATTATTTGTACCTACCGAAATTTTTGTTTACTTGTTTTCAAAACAAATAATTTTTCATCTGTTAAAATTGTGTTACTTTTTTATTCAAAGAAGCGAATTATGACATTTAAATGATATTACATGTTTTCCACAAAAAAGTAGCACATTACAATAAAAACGCTCTGTTTCAAACATAAACTTAGCAGAGATGACTTATTATTCTTTAAATAGATTACTAATAAAAAATTTATCTTAAATACTAACGAAGAAAAATATCCAATAGATGTAAGATTTTTTTAAAATAAAATCATAGTTCTTTTTTATTTAAATAAATCATTTAATAATTCAAAAATCTAATTCAAAAACACGAAACAAACTAATATATTGCTATCCTTCAAAATTTTCTTTTGTTATTGGTCTTGAATATTTTAATGCATTACACAGAGTAACCAAACTTTTTCCAACAAGTTTGCAGAGTTAAACCATTCATATCCTACCTACTAAAGGCAACTTCTCAGTATCAAGCCATTTATTTATTGTTTCCAAAACACATTTCGATTATTTTAAATAAATTGAATAAAAGAAACGATTTTTCAACATCAGTTGCTTCTCACAGAATATATTTAAACTTAACCTTTCAATTTGTCACTTGGTATTAAGAAAGTACTTTCAGCTTACAGCAAGGACTTATCTATGAAGCTTATGAAAAATGCATTTTTCCAACAGGACAGAGTGATTGAATCAAATACTTGATAAAAACTCCCTAGTCATTTATTCCTATCCTGGAGATTTCAAAAGGGCTCAGAGAAGGATAAACGAATTTTCAAATGCCAGAAACAGCAGCTGATAGCATTTAGGTTCTCTTTTTCTTTATTTTTTCTTTCGTGTTGTATATATTCCTAGTCTGTTTTTGAAAATCCTCTTCGATTTATTTTGGCATGCAATGCATTTGAATTTAGCAAATAGTATTGGTAAATCCTATAATGAAAGATTTCCTGTCTTGTTCTTAAAAAAAGTTTTAAAAAATTAAATAAAAATTGAAAAATCAGAATGCTTTAACGTATATTCGTATATTTCCAAATTGAGTTTTTTTCCCTGGGGCAAAAGCCAATATTTCAATTTTTGAAGTTTTTGACAACACAAAAATGAACAAAAAATGAATTTATTAAATAATGCATATGCATGTAAAACTAGTGTTATTTTAATAAATATTAGGGTACCGGAAAGGAATATCGTTTTTGAGTACACCAATAATTCACCGAACAGAAAATATTGAAACTAATAATTGAAAATTGACATGTACAGGAGGTCTGTAACGCAGATGCTGCGATTTATTGAAACTTCTAACGTATGAGGAGAAGGGGGGGGTTGAAACGTTCTTTTCGCATATCTCTCCCTATCTCAAAGAAAAAAAAAGATATCTGTAAAATTCTTGATGTAAAATGAAACACAAATATATATAATCCAATTTCAGGATTTTTTTTTTTAAATCCGACTTCCAAGCAGTGGCGTACACTACTGGAGGGGAAAGACAGAAATTTTTAACTGACACCTTGACAGAAGTTTTTAACATATTTTCAATACATTTTTCATTTTTGACATGAAGATCACACCATTTTACCATAAAGATTAAGTCTATAACCCTTCTTCCCATGAAGAATGTTTCAGTAGACTACTGCTTCCAATTAATGTGGCACAGTAACTATAATAATTTTGAACCACTACTAGTGATTTCAGTGGTTCGAAGTTGAATTATTCTTTCGTAATAACGAAACTGCTCCTCCAGTAATCCTATTAATCAATAAATACTTCATAGGAGTTTCATCTTTTCCAAAATAATGAATTGTGTATCAGATATTACATATAAAACTGAACCCTGTAATATAGGTAAAAAACAAGCTTTATACACATTGAAAAAAAAATCTGACATCAATTTTTTAGCAATGCTTTATATATATAGGCATATTCATCTAACAATATTATTCGACTCAATGTAAGTCTTTGCATCAGTGAGCAGTTCTATGATAAATACACTATTCGCATTTAGAAACACGTGTAAATGACTATCGTTTGATGCTACTGTCAAATTATTCAAAGCCTTCTGCGTGGACTTAGGCTGAGTCGATGAAATTTAATGATTTATCCATGCTATAGTTTATAAGGTATCAAAGATATCGAGACAGGGACGATTGGCAAGTTGGCAGGGACGATTGGCAAAATGTTTAATACATATTACATAATATACATGTAAGAAACGTAGCATCTTATTGCTCACAAAGTATTTTCTTGAACTATGAAAGCATTCATATTGAAAACGCATGTTTAAAAAAGGAGGTGTTTTAATCTGATGCGTTTTGTTATTGGGCTTATTTTAAATCTTATGTATGTTACTTTTTCGTATTACCGAACAATTAATCTGCCTAAAAACTTGATTTCAATACCTTTTACTTCTGTAATCTAATCTTGAAACTGGTTTAGTTCTGTTTAAAAATTATCTAAAGCGTGATTACAGTACTTCCTAATCTTTTTCGATTTTTGTGCAGTTTACTGTGTTCTGAACAGGTGCATTAAATTCAATCATCGACAAAACAGATTTCTTTAAACATACATCTTCACAAAATACATACAACTTAGTAAGATATTGTGTAGTATATTCAGCGTATCTGAAGTCATGTCTCTTACCAAATCTTTTCAGAAAAAGAAGCATATTTATGAAATCCCGAATTGTGATAACGATTTAGTTCCTCAGTAATAACGTATCCAGAAAGTTTTATTTTTCATTCTAGTATATATTTGTAGAAAATTAAACTTATTTCATCTGGGTATGCGTTAAACAACCAAAATCTGTTTGTAAAAAATTATTTACTTAGAAATTTGTGACATCATATTAAGGATCTCTCTTTCGTATGCATTAGAATCTTATTAAAAGATTTTTGTGAGTGTGTGTGTGTGTGTGATAACAATATTAGCTAAAATCAATGCAATAAATAACTAAATAAAAATATTTAAAATGATTTTAAATTTTCCCCGTAATGATAACTACCTATACCAAACCAAGACACATGTTTCAGAAAATTAACAAGGAATTTTGCCTGCGCCTTATGAACTAGATAAAATCTCTTAACTCGCCACACAATAAAACCCTGAACATTACTCATTAAAATTATCTCAGTTGTCATAAACTGTGCTGTAAACAGGAATGATGATGTTTCGTGGTCCTGATATGCTGAGTTAAGTTAATTAAAAGAGTGAATTCCAGCGTTCAAATCATGAAAACTATGTATTTAAGGGAAGACACATTTGTCTGTAAGGAAACGAAAATTTTACTACTTTGTTATACTGTCCTAAAAAGATATTTAATTTAAAGTTAGAAGCAAATAACTTTATATAGCTTGAGCATGTATCTTCAACTAATCTCATCTTTAGTTATTTCTATTGCATTTTATATGATAATATGTATAAAATAAATTCACAAATCTTTGAAATGTCCTAATAATAATATACGGCAATAAATTTCTTTTTACCTCTTGGGCTAGAAAATTCTAAAGTGTAACATACTGTTAAAAACTTTTATAGATGACTTTTGTAATATTTATAACGATGTTTCAAATCGTAAAATACAGGAAATCCAAATATGCACAATTCGTCACTGGCATAACTTTCAAATTTTGTTGTAGTTATATATATATATATATATATATATATTGGTAGATTTTGTGAATCTGCTTTAGTTATTAGAAAATAAAAATATAAATGTCTGATATTTAAGCATAAATGAATTTAAACGCCTGTGTTTTAAAACAATTTGTAGAAAACAGAAAACAACGACCTTGCACATTTAATGTATCTGCTTAAGTACCCTAAAGTATCCGTTTTTTCAGACAATTTTCGAACTACGGATTCGATTTCTATGAAATGGATTGTTTACAAAAATTTGCGCTGAATTCCTTTCAATTTAGTAGTCAAAATGCCTCCTTTAATTTTACACCATCGATTGTGAATGTCCGAGGACTCTTGGAACATTTTCTTGTGAAATTCTCTATCAGATTTTCGCATTATAATCTCCTTGATATATTTACTCTGTCCTAATCTCTCTTCTGTACCTCTTGGTCCATTATATTTCTCCAGAGATCCACTGTGTTAAGTTTAAACGGGTTGACTATCATCATTTCTGTGGAACATAATCACTTACATCATAAAGATATCCCTGAACAAGGGCTGGGCCGTGTAACATTACTTCATTAATTTGCATATCACGTTTTTCGAAGGCACCCTGCCCCTTTTCGACTAAATGTAGCTGATTCGCCGGGGTTTCTATCGCCCATAAAGCTGTTTGCGATACAGTATTAAAGTGAAACATCTTAGAAAATACTAAATTAATAATCGAATTTGTCAGAACTAAATACTCTCTGTTGCATAGATAAACAACGAAGTGGATTCAGATATCTGCTGAAGTCCACTTTGTTATTTAATAAGGTTGGATGTTGCAATTTATTAGACCTATGCCATAGGATTTGTGTAACATATACTGATTTTAATCATTAAATACGTACTGAGTGCGTGTAACATAATGAATTTCTATAATGCTACAAGCGTTAGAGAGAACACTGTTTGTAGTGCACTAATTATAGTCATGCCGCCGTTCGTGATAATTCGGTACTGCAATTATTAGAGTAATTTTCATAGTATACTGCAATTGAGAAAAATAAATGAGGATTTCTGAACATCCATATGCTCATAATTTAAAGTAGCAATAAAAAATGTAATTGGCATTTACTATAATAAAACATTGATCTAAAGCTTTTGTATTTTAAAATCGTATGTACTTAGATTTTCAAAATCTTTATTACAACTAATTAATTTTTTCCTATCATATTACATGTTTATTTTCATGTTAATTTAACAATTTTAGTCTTAATTTAAGCTTAAAAGAATCTCAAATTCATAACAATGTGCTTCAGCTTAAACATAAAGATTTCGATGCCCAAGACTCTAAGGTAAATGTAGCTCATGCGGTTAGCTTAAATTTTTTGATGTAATAAAATTTTTATTGATTCCTAATGCACTACCGTAACGCACTTCCACACGCATTAATGCTTGTATTTCAAATACCAGTACGTACATGTGTACGCCTTAAAATAAGTCAGTGTGCAATCTTCTAAGCCAGAGATTGTATGGTGGTTAGCTCACTACTCTCTACAATCATGGGCAATGGTTTGGTTCCCTGCTAGGATTTAGTCGTTCAATGATCCGTCCCTTGATAAGGGATAACGTTGGCCTACCAATAAGTAGCACCAATGACAACCTGACCAACGCTTCCGGCCTGAGAAGTGATTTGTTGGTCTGTGCCTGAATTGCAAAAAAGCCCACCATTAAAAAAATCTGATGATGTGGTTTTTGACTTTGCTAATTGCTACCGTGATCTCGTTTCAGATCTCACAAGCGTTGAGTACGCTAAATATGATATTTTTAAGAGGTTAGAAATCTGATATTTCTAGAAAATATTTTTAATGTATGAACAAGATTAATTAGTGAGTTTTGCGATCTCAAAATTTAATATGATGCATACTAGTGCCATATTTTCTGTGGTCCTGATATGCTGAGTTAAATTAATTAAAAGAATGGACTCCAGCGTTCAGATCATGGAAACTATGCCTTGCTTGCCAACTTAAAGCAAGGCACATTGAAGTCACCAAAGAAGAAAAAATATTAATGCTTCATTATACTATCCTAAAAAGACATTTAATTTGAAGCAAATACTTTTATGTATCTTGAGCGTGTATCTTCGACTAATCTCATCTTTAGTAATTGCTATAGCATTTTATATCATATGTATAAAATAAATTCAAAAAACTTTGAAGTGTCTGAATGTTATACGGAAATGTTTTTTTCAACTTTTAGACTAGAAAATTCTAGAGTAAAACATACTATTAAAAACTTTTAGATAATTTTTGTAATATTTATAAAATATTTTCAAATCGTAAAATACAGAAGATCCAATTGAATAATTAGTCACTACCATAATTTTCAAATTTTGTTGCAGTTATCCATATATATTTCGGTGATTATATAAATCTGCTTTTGTTCTTAGAAAAGAAAAATAAAGGCCTGTTATTTAAATATAAGCTAATTTAAACGCTGGTGTTTGAAAACAATATGGAGAAAACTAGACATTCGGATTTTTCTGAGTAAAAAAAGAAAGAAAGAAAGAAACATGCAATATATTAAGCATTTCTTCTGCTCTGCGTGGATAGTTTCTTTAAAATTAATTACTTCATGGTTAATAACATAATTCTAACTATCCATTACTCGTTCAAATACCAACAATAAAATGAAAATTTGTTGAAATAGTTACTAATAACACTAATGCGCAGTACGCTTACTTTTAAAATTTAAAACTGTGTACAACTGCACCTTCTCATCAGAAATATGAAAGTTTCATGAATGATTTAACAAGCAAATGTGGAAATCATAGTGAAATAGTTACAGATACTAGCTGGAACCCGTCGAATTCGACGGTCACTTTATTGACTGTAATATTCGAAAATAAATGGGAACGATCAAGAATGTCACCAAGGTCTTGAATAAAACTAACAGGAAAAATCAAAGAGCGACGCGGACGGAACATGACTTGTGACAGAAAGTAAACAAAAGGTTTCACTCCAGTTCTTAGCAACTGTACAGTGACGATGAAATGATTGAAATCTTTAAAATTTGTTTTTAACTATCTTTATTAAGTAAAAAAAAGAAGAGTAGATATTAAATGACGAATGAGCAAATACAGATACAAATTCTAATTGAGCAGTTAGTTGAAGACGATATTTTGGCAAAGTCATCGAGCACGAAACGCCCAGGTGAATTCTTTTAAATGATCTTGACTGCCACAGCATTCTTTGATCTAACCATTGAAAGAGTGACATACAACATTCCATGAGAAAATACGGGCGCAGAAAGGTAAACGCTAAAAGTATGAAGCGAAAATAGTGAAAAATTTCGGAATTCTGCAAGAGACAAAAAAATCTAATCCGCCAAATGCCGATCGCGCTCCCTGCTTTATTTGCCTTTTCTCAAGCTACCCTCGATGGTAAAGATCCAGTATCAGACAGAAAACTGAAAAATTAAAGAAATAAAAGATAAATCGCTAACGAAAGAAGGAGTTTATAACTGCCGTCAATGTCGTTAACAAACCACAATGTATTTATATGGAGAAAAGTTTTAAAAGAATGTGAAACACTTTCATATTTTAAATACTCACTAAAGTGCTGTATATTAAAAGCGTATCATAATCCATGCGCCGTCCATATTTTTCTTCCTTGTTTCATTAAATTGTAAAGTGTATCATTATTCATGGCCGTGCCGTATTTTTCTTCCTTGCATGTAATCTAAGAAATATTGCATTTTTCCTTTATTTTTTTCCTTTAGTTTAAAAAGTTTAATATTTAGTTTTTGGATTTAAAGTTATAGTTTAAAACAAATTCAATATTTTTTTACTAACCAACCTATGCTCTTCTTATTATTTTTTATTCCATAAATTTAAGGTGAATATCATTTGTTTTTGTACTAAGTCGGTATTAACAATGACTTCTTTTTGGTTGTCTAATTATTTTATTCCGAATTAACTACGGTCTTTGTCGTTTTATAATACATTTTAAATGAAATAATTTACATACATTTTACGCATTGTCTCCATAACATTAAAAGTTAAGCAGCTTCTCATTTATAAGAGAAGTCCTTATGTTTACTTTCAACACTGTGAGCTTAAACTAATATTAAATGGGCATGACAGTCATAGACATTACGGGAAAAAAAGTATTTATTTTCATAAAACCGTATTTTTATATGTTATGATTAAAACTATATCTTTTTAATTAACGAATTTCAATTAAATCAATCCATTTAAAAATAATATATAAGATAACAGTTGAGATCAAAGTATTGTAAGAAGAATCTAAAAACATTTTCGTAAGTTTTAATGATATATTTAATAATCTATTGAATAATTAATAACGACCGACGTTAACAACAAAACATTTGTTTGTACAGCTCTACTCTTGATTCAATATCGAATATCGGTTGCAAAAACTAATTATCTTTCATCCTAGCATGAATCCTTTGATTACAACAATGGAACAGCCGACATCAAACAACTCCTTATGTCTCGGCAATGAAAGCTGAAGTCCATCTGACAAACAATCAATGATTTTGCACTGGCATCAGACTTGTGATCAAGCCCATCTGTTCCCAAGGGTAACAGCCGCACACTGTTCTAAGTCAAATGAATAGAACATTAACCGATATTCATCAGTGCTCTCAGAATTGAATTAAGGGTGTGATAAAGAGGGTGAATAATTGTATTGGGTTTTCGCAATCAACAAATATATGTAATCGGACGTAGAAGCAGACGAGTAAGAGTTTGGAAAGATCAAAGCTGTATTTTTTGTTCTATAGCCGTGTATTCGAGAAAAGTCAAAATGAGTAGTAAAATGTTAGTGGAATATTTTACTGGATTAAAAAGTATGAGAAGATCAGTGTTTAAAATATATTTCCAAACAATCTTTTCACTTAAAGTGAATACTTTTATGTGGTTGAATTTAGTCATATACATTACGAAATTACAATTAGTTGCTGAATTAGACTACAAAAATTTCTACGAGTCACTGTCGTATCAGCAATACATGTTTCAAAAACTGTAAAGCTATTACAAATTTCATAGATTCTACTAAAAACGTTTAAACCTGAAACATAGCTATTTAAGTAAAATCAAATATATTCATGAAAAGGACCATTCAAAAAGAATTATTTTTAGTAAAGATTAGTGTAAAAACTATCCACCAACAGGCCAGGATATATTCTGAAGAAGCGGTTGATGTGTTATGATATAAATCAGATTTCAGTTCAATTTTGTGGTCGAAAAAAAGGAGAAAATTTTATGAAGTATGATTTTATTGGCTAATACCACGCATAACGGCCACTACTGGCTTGTCAGGTTCGAGGCGCTGTGACATGGTACAGGGATTGACGATCGAAATAAATGTTGGAAAATCCAAATAACGTCAGTTAATAGTTTATATATAAAATTTAGATGTATCGTAATGTGAAGTAAGAAACTAAATAAACAATGGAGTGTTCTAGACACTACAATCTACAAATGTTAACGAAAGAACATAATTTGATGTCGCTATTAATCCAGATTATTGCGACCAATGGGAAAAAAGTCACAAAATTGGAGCGTATTAATTAAATATTTAAACTGTGGGACATGAGACCTTAAGATACAGAGTGATTGCAATGTGATACTTATTACAATAAATTTTCATTTTAATGGTTGTAATAAAAAGTTCCAAAAGTAATAAAAACATAACAACATATTCAAAACGTGGTAATAGGAGAAGATATTTTGACCACGCCATACAAGTTTTTTGATCACCAAACGAAAAATATTTTTACAGAATAAAAAAAGTTATAAATATAATAGATGTTTGACGGAAAAAAACTTTTCAAACAATTTTATAATTTTCAAACAATTATATTTTATAATTAATTATCCAAAAATAATGGTAACTCAATTTTAAAATGTTACTTCGGGTTTTCCAGTTTATTTAACAGTATCCCATTTAATTATTTAGCACTTTACATTTACTGTTTTTTTTTATTGATTACCGTAAAACACAAGAGAAACTGCCAATTTGTACAACCAATTAACTGTAGTTAACCAAACAATTTTGAAAAATTGTACATCTATCTATATGTATGGATATATGTTACATGGGTAGATGTATAACCATATTCATTTATAGATGTATAGACTTCACAATGTTTTTCTTTCATGAAATGATTTTACTAGATCAATAAGGCATATCAAGTAATCTAGAATGATATTTTTGGAGATGAATCAGCGTTAGAACTTCATGTTATATTGCTGTAAAATTTGTGCAGAAGAATAGTTTTCGTTAAAAATTAATGAATTAACAATAAACAATTTTTTCCATTTAATAAACGAAAGATTTCACATAGCATAATGTGATATAAGTTGTTTGTTTTCCTTATTAACAAAAGGGTATTTAAAAATCTTAAAATGAGTTTCGTATTAGAATACAAAATAAATATGCTTCTTTGAAAAGATGATAAGTAAAGAATTAAAACTATGACATCGAAAGTTATATCGGTTTTACTCAAAATCATATAATGGGTCAAATTTAATTAGAGCTTTTTGAAAATATTCCTAACAAAGAAAGATTTTTGGAAATATCTTCATAAGCTTATAATCTGTAGTTTCATATTAGATACACAATGTGGAATAAGAATAAATTAAAACATCTTACATATTTTTATATTACATTTCAAAAGGAATTGTTTAAACTTGATAATAAACGAAAAAAAAAGTCTTCTTATGCTTTCCTTAATGTACATACCTCATAAATATATCATTAGACAAAGAAAACTATTTAATTTTGTTTAATTAGAGTCGTCTTTACCAAGAATGCCATAATGAAAATGCACACGCATCTATTTACCTTTTATTCTCAAGTTTCTACAATTTCCACATTGTACTTAAACGCACGACAGACCAAAAATAGCGCTGTTAAGGCTGGCATTGTTTTTTTTCCAAAATTTAAGAGTTTCATTTATTTATTTACGTAGCACTGGCTAAGTTCTTAATGTTTGAAAACATACATTTAAGGGTAAACGACAAAATGTTTATGTGTAGCTTTTGTTATTCTTTAATGTTCAGGCTAATACTTTACCACAAAATGTATTTCAAGTTTTTCATAAAGAATTAAAATCATTCAGTACCAAACAAGTATCATTCAGTACATTACAAGTCAAGAGACACGTATAAGTAAAAACTATCCAATACCGTTAAAAGGTTTTTGATTTTTTTTTTTAGTTACGTTACACAATTTTCGAGAAATCATGCTTTAAATGATAACAGCATATCTCCAATTTCCTACCCAATTTCTATTTTCTTAAACTTTGAGCGATTAGATTGAATATATATTTAAAGAAATATAATGGAAACTTCTAATACTTTTATTTTATTTTCTGTCTATTATTCCCTCACTGTACTAAAATGAGACTTCGTAAGACATATTCCTGCAAGTAAGTTGTCCTATTGCGATTAGTATGTAGAGTACCCAACTAGATCTCATTATAAAGTTTAAATGTTTGATTCTAGAAATAATGCCTTTTTTGTCATTTTATTTTTAAAGTTTTAAGAATTTTCAAAAAAAATTTAAATGTATAAAATATAATAAATTGTCTTCTCTTAGTTGTTAAAATGGTTTTCACGTGAACGATCCACACGTTTTCATGGATACAGATAGCGCTATCTACCATGTAACGGATAAACTTGGAGCAAGTAAAGAACAAACAATGACACTATTCAAGTGGTCACAATATTAAACGTTGAAATAGAATTCTTCAAAAACTTGGGTTATAAAATTGGGACTTGTGTTATAAGGAAAGCACTACTTTTCCAATTTACAATATTTCATATACAGAAATATTGATTGGTTTACTGAATGGAGTATGTTTCTAGATGAAATTACGCTAACTTTGTTATGTTTCTCGGCGTCTTAAAGTAATGTGAAGTAAAGTGGGCAGTCATTTTTTCAGGTAAAATGCTCCATCGACAGAAAAAACTGCATTATCGGCTTCTAATCATCAGCCCTAACCATGGCAGCCCTTCAACAGTTCTCAAAATGTGTTACTTCTATTACATTATTTATTTCTGCGTTTATTGCAAGCCATGATTTTTTGATTTATAATTTTTAAATATCCCCTTTTATTGCTTGTGACACTTTTTTATTTTAAAATTTTCGTAAAAATTAATTATGCATACTGTATGATTGTAAAACTTATTTTTTTCAGTATATATGTTACAGTGAAAACCCGATAGCAGTCAAAACCCGAATTAACTCGGAAAAAGCGTTCTAGCTGACAATGCTAGGCAAAACCCGATTTATTCGGGTTTTGACTGATTTGTTAAGAATCAGTTTAAGTAGAGAGTATACCAAGAGAATAATTTTTACATCTATCAAAAATTATTGCATTATTTCAACAATATGTTATACCACAAGCTGTTTTTGGGGGTCTCGCAAAGGGCCAGCGGTAGCATATTTTTGAGGGGGCCCCCCTACAGCGGTGGACGACCTAGTGATGTTTTTTGGGGTGTCACAAAGGGCCACCGTTAGCATATATTCGAGGGGAGAGCAAGATAAAGATTCCGGTTCAACTCGCCCATCGAGTTGATTGATAGCTGTTGGCGAGGATGCAACTGACCCTCGTCCGTATTCATCACTTGTTATAACAATAAAGTTATTTTGTTTCTTATCTATCAACTGTAATTTTTCATGAAATGTATTTTCCCAGTTTTTAGCGCAAAAAGCATTAACATTCCGGAATTCACTTGGGAAAACGGGTTTTCCCGCGAGCTGTCAGTCAGAACGCGTTTTACCTGATTATTTCGGGTTTTGCCTAACGATCTCAGTTAAAATGCGTTTTCCCTACTTAATTCGGGTTTTGACTGATTTCGGGTTTTAACTGTAGCATATACAGTCATAATTACATTTACATCTCTTATTTTGCCGATAAAAAGCAATTTACAATTATTTTCAAATGAAGTATCATTTTGCCGCTTGGTTGAGGGGACAATAATCCTTGGGACACGTTCTCAAAATTGTATTTTTTCCATTGTTCAATGTGCTTTTAAAATATTATTAAACTAAACTAACAAAATATAGTGTAAAATAGGATAGCAATGAACCAAAGTTTCATTCAAACATTTATGTTATTTTATACAAGTTTTCCACTTAAGTGACCCCCTTTCCCTACTAGAGTAAATTAACTTCAGTATTAAAGCTAACTACACATAATTTTGCTTTATGATTTGTAAATTACTAAAAATCAAACACACATCTCCATGCAGTGTGTCCCTATCAGACTTCAAAATGCAAAGTAATGTGACAATGCCAGATCTACCGGCTATTCATACTCGCACATCCATCTTATAATACGCTGATGCCGAGTTATCCTTATGAAATGCCTCGTAATTATCTCACAGAAACCCGTGTGTGGGACTGACCGTCTGTCTATCGATCAGTGAAATTTGCACGAACAGGAGACAGTAGTCAGGCGCATCTGCTCTACCATGAGCAGAGACCCACGAGGGGTGGTGCAAAATCAATGAAGCATTAGTCTTACATTCGACTCTTCTCCGAAAATTAATTGACCGTTTGATGACAACTACACATAATTGCACCCATTCAGATGGCTATCGAGCATCAGAATCTCCCCTTCCCCTGCAAAAGAAAAGTAGCAGTCTGCTGAAAATTCCCACTAATTTATGAGTTTCACGTGTTCATAACCATGCAGAGATTGGAAGAGGGAAAATAAATATTGGAAACAAGATCTATAAATTAAGTACAACTCTTTGACCCCAAAAACTTTAAAACATGACCATATTTGTGCCTACATTAATGCATTGTCGGCGTATCGGCGTAAATTAGCTTGTAACATAGGGGAGCAAAATGTTTCCTATTGTAGAAAATATCTTCCAGTAAGCGACATCTAAATGTTCTTGTTTTTTGAGGGGGAGGGGGCTCTTGCCCCATTTTACCCCAAGTAAGTTACTACTATTCATCAATCCTCGTCGAATGATTAACGTAACATGATGCTAAAAGTTGTTTTATTCGCCCATGTAGAAGAATCATGAAAGCTAAATTATTTTCGAAAGAGATAATTCTTTTAAACTCCTCAAAAATACACGTTAGTGTTGTTTCATTCCGAGCTTTTGGACATCTCTCCGATACTATTTGAAGAATTATGGCTTCACGGGCGCCGACTTGTAAAAATTATTGGGGGGGCTCGTATCCTTACGGAGGTGGACGGGGGGACACAAAATGCTTCTCTCCGTCAGTATAATAAAGGGGTTCAGAAATTTTAGAATTGAGATTTCAAAATGTGCTTTTTTAACATAACACTTTCATGAAAATAAAAGGAATTCCATTTAATAAATTTTTCAAAAATTTTTTTGAACTCATTTTTTAAATTAAGTATTTGAACTCAAGATCTCGAATCAGTCTTCAGTACACATATGGAGAAAGCAAATCTCCCTTCTGAAAGAACAACTGAATTTTAATTAAGTTAATAAGAGCAAAACAAGTAAAATCTTTTTCGAAATGTATTTAATGATAATTTCATAGGAAAGTAAATGCATGCAGTCAAATGTGGAAAACTGTTCTGCAAAACATTACTCCAGCTAATATTTCAAAATACCCTAGAAGTACAAACGAGACGAAATACTAAAATCTGGATTATTTTATTTACTTGCAAACATTCATCAGAGATAATTTTTACTAATATAAAATAGTATTTTTTATTTTACTACATGATGAAATACCCATAAATTGAATCGACTTTAATTAAATGTCGCACTACTTTAAGACAGAAAAACTGATCACATTTAAATTACATTTTTTGACAACTTTTTACAGATTACATTTAAAATTATTTAAAAAAACATAAACAAAGAAGTAATAAATACCTCCTTTCCATGTATTAAAACAAATCAAACAAATATACAAACCATCATACAAAGTTACAAGTCCTCTCTTCTACACATACATTTTAAACGGATTTCCGTGATTTGAATTGTAAAAACAAATAAATAAATAAAATATACTTTTAAATTCATTCTCATAGTATTTTCACAGCAGGAAAAAAAATAATTTTTCAATAATATCATCCTTGTTAACATTTAAAAATGATTTAACAAAGAAATCCAAATGCGAGAATATATCAAAATTCAGAGTCTACACTATTTTAGGTCTTCATAAATATTTTAATACTGAAAACTTTCATTTTACATTAAACTAAGAATACTCATATAATCTTTCAATAACATTAAAAATGAAAAGAAATGTTGAAATGTGGTGTTATGGCCAACTATCTGCGCGAGGGATCTAGGCCGGGGGGGGGGCTTCGTGTGGAACTTGGCATAGAAAACTCGACATATAAAATCTGCATTGCACTTTAAATCGCACTTCTTTTTGGAAAACCGTTCCAGATTACCTTAACAATTATGAAAACAAATTAAACCAGCACATAAGCAATTGGCAAATCAGAGACGCTCCTGGCAAAATGGACACATAGTAATCATTTTATAAACTAAAACCATAATGAATTATGCTATTTGAAACATATTTTGATGATATTTGTGCAACAATATATGAAAATTTATTTTTATTCAGTACGGAAAAAAGTTGTATAAAATATAATCGTGCTTTACATTTAAAAGTGGAATAACACAGAAACAGATATACAATGCCAAAATTATCACTCTGAATTATTGTAGATATTTACAGACAATTTTTAAGAATACTCAATAATATGAAAAATGGAAACAAAATGAATGAAATCTAATTCGAAATCATAGTCTACGCCATATTATTTTAAAAACATATATAAAAACTCCACTGCACTCTAAATCACCCTTCTATTTGGAAAATTGTTCCAGATTACCTTAACAATTATCAAAACAAATTAAACTAGCACACTAGCAATTGGTAAGTCAGAGACGCTTTGGCTAAATGGATACATAGTATTCATTTTATAAACTAAAACCATAACGCATTATGTTATTTGAAATTTATTCTGATGATATTTGTGCAACAATATACGAAAATTAATTTTTATTCAGAACGGAGAAAAGTTGTATAAAATATGATTGTGATGACTGGGGTACGAAGGGTATTTTGTTTATAAGCCTTCTTATGATTACCATAGCCCGTTCGTGTAAACATAGTGCTAAAAGTTCTCCTTATTGAATTTGCAAAATATACATCCATCTAATGCAAGGTATCACTGAAATGTGCACATAAAAATTCAAGCTAAATAGTCAGCTTCAAACTTTCTAGCACATATTCATTCAAATTTCAATTAAGAAGTGTACAATGCCAAAAAGTGTTTCTTGTGTACGAAGTCAATAATGAATCAGAATTATTTTCTCAGAGTTACATATACATATACTGTATAAATATTAACACTAAAATAGCTTTAATAATGTTTGATTATATTTTTTTCCTTCTAAATTTTAACGCAGGCCTCTAAAATGGTAGGAGCCCACAGGTGAAAGCCTACTCAGCCTAATGGGTAATCCGGCCCTGTTTAGGTATAGTCCCTCTTTCCCCCATGACAGCCCCCTCCTTCCTCCTCTATAATTTTTATGGTTTTGTAGCAGTTACGCTAGCTTGATATTCCATAAATAATAATTTACAAACATAGGTGCTTCATAGAGTGCTTTTACAGAAGAGGGAGGCTATTTGCAAGTGTGGGGTGGAGGTGGGGGTCGAATACGAGTATATGTATCACACGCCCAATTCACACATTTTTCTAAAACCATTTTTTGATTTTGATCGTTTTCTTTCATTGTGGGTTCGAGGCAACTACCCCATTCACCCTTACGTTAATCATGCTCGCTGTGACTCCCCTTTCCTTTGCCCTCTATGTATGGATGAATATGGATGAATGCACATATTTACAAAACGGCTGCATATTTTTCTGCCAAGGAACAACGACTGAGCACATAGTCAGAATATTGTGTGCATACTTTAGTGTTGTTATAAAATAAAGTAAATTAGTCAGAGACTAATGGTTTTCTAAAGAGGAATTCTCTTTCAGCAACACAATATGATATGTATGCACATGATCAAGGCCTCTCTGAATTTTGAGCCTTGTCCAAGCTCGGCTTGGGCCCTCGTTTTTTTTCTTCCTTCTTTCTTGGCGAGATGGTTAATCTAGGCCCATGACCACTGTGACCCCCTCTGGAACCGCCACTGGCACCATATGCAGCCAAGAGTAGCAAAATAATGAACCGAAATTCGCCTAAAACAACGAGTCTTCTTAAAGATTTCATGGTTTTCAAATGTTCGTTTCTAAATTTTCGTATTTATGTGTAAACTAACAAAAATTTTTGAAAATCGTAGGGGGGCTGGGAGACAGCTAAGTAGTGCTCAGCCCGCGTAGCTCTCCCCCCCCCCACCTCTGATTACGCCCTTGATGGGGGATAGAGTTTTATATGTAAAGAGAGAAGATAAGAGCAAGCAATTATAAAATATAATCCAGAAGTTGTGCTGCTCGAAGATTTTTATGAAATCATTTTTTATTTAGCTCTTAACTGTAGCTAAATCAGAAACGTTAAGCGTTCGATATTAGTAAAGTTTTGATAAAGCGTATAAAGAAATGAATACTATCTATATCCGAAACTGTATTAAACATCAATTTTTCATCTATCTCACAAGGTTCTTCATGATTTAAAATCTTCAAACTTAAATTTGACTATCAATTTTCTGCCTTGAATTGTTTTTAAGTCACATTTAAACGGTTTATTTTCAGCATCGAAACTTAATACTGCTGGGAAATGGGAATGTCACAATCGTTTGCAGTTTTGCACAATCGGAAAATCTCCCTTATGGTCAGACGTCTACAGAAGAGTCTGTATCTCACAATAGAACAAAAGTGAAAGCTTTTGCTGTACTGATTTAAAAAAGAAAGATTACATTACATGAGAACGACCCTCCTAAAAAAAACGCAGTCCTCTCCCTACTAGAAAGCAATTCCATAATCAATTGTGTCACGGTGTAAAATCTGAAGGGTTCTTGTGGGGGAAAACACCCGTTTCTTTTTGCCTAACTATCTGATGGTCATTTGTTTGTGCTTGCGCTCTTGATAAAGAAGGTTGACATCCGTGCCTTACGGCATTACAGGCGCCCAACGTAATTCTTGAATCCCTGTAAAAGAAAAAGCGGAGTGGGAGACAGAAGAAGCTAGCGATACATTCTCTATTTTTAGGATTCTTAAGTTTAACCGATTTGGAGGAAGAAATATGATTTGACACAAAAAAGTTGAAGTGAAGTTTTTGAAGGGGCTCAGCCCCTGAATAAAAATATTGGGGGGGCTGAAGCCCCTTCAAGCCCCATGGAGTCGGCGCCTATGTATGGCTTTGAAGATTCGTCAAGAACATAGCATGGGAATACATTATTTGGAAATTTGGAAATTTTTTTTAATGTTTCACACTTAAACAATTTTTAAGAATTTCTGATTAGTATTTATTAGATTAAAGTAACCCTCTCTTAAATGACTTTATAAAGTCATACTTTATTTGCATTAATATTAATACATTTTATCAAACGGATGGAAATATTTTAAACATCAAACCACTAAACGGATGAAATGGAGAAACCATCGCAAGTGAATGAAATGAGAACATCGGAAAAATTGCTAAGTTAATGTATACAGAGAGGCTCTTCAAGTTTGAGGGTCATTCAAATTTTAGCTGTGTAAGGGATTTTTCGATTTGCAGTATCATCGAAAACTACGTGAGATAAAGACAAGCTCTTAGCATCTGAGGAAGTGAACGATTGCTGTTCAAATATTAAAAGGGGGGCTACGGGGAGTAATATTTAGGGCATATAATATAATACACATACATAATATACATAATAAAATACAATGAAATGTATTAAAAATAAATTAATAGCTGAAAATATGCTTTTACGCATAATCCGATGACTTTTTAAGTGACATACTAAATTAGATTTAAAATAGATTGGAATAAATTCGTATACGTTCTCTAGTTTGTTAGTTTCAAATGTTTTTTTTTACTTTTTCTCTCTTTTAATGTAATTATCTCTTTCTCCACTTGGTTTTTAGAAACACGGTCCTATCATATAATAGTGGATAAACTGAAAATGGTAGATGCCTAAATTGCCAAGGTATTGGGTTGAGGCCTATCTTACGACCATCGATCTAATGGTCTGGAGCTTTGGGCGATATTCTCCAGATCTAACTGGAATACACGTTACAACTCCTTAAAACGTCGTTTGCCCAATCCCCCCCCCCCTAGTAGGTAGATAGCCCTCGAGTAGCATTACCTTAATACTCAATGCAATACACTAATTTTTAGAAACATGCTGATTTTAAAAAACGCCAGATTAGGCTTAGGAAAGTAACAGTTATTTACACGAATAATGCATAATAGTTCATTAGGACGTCCTCCACTTCTAAGATTGTCGCAGTTTGTTTATCTTTTTGTGAGTTATGAGGTGTCTCGATTCAATCAAGTCTGAATTTACAAATAGAAAAATATTCCGTCTCTTCTGAAATTAGCACCAAGTACAGTTTAGCTGAGCATTATTTTCAATCTAGCAAACAAAGTAGCATCTTAAACTTTCTCAGAAGTAAACTAAACGAACTACTTTTGACGATGTTTTTTTTTCTCCTTAAATTATGGTAAGAAACTAACATGTACAATTCACTAAAGTTTTTCAATTCATTATTCAACACGTTTACAATATAATATATCATGGCGTTTAAATATTTACATGTATATTAAATATTGATGATGCGCCAATACTTCTTCAATATTGAAGATTAATTTGAAATATTTCTGATGTAGAACACTAAATAAGATATTTTATAATACTTCATACTGGATACATTTTGAAGAAACGTTTCGGCTCATAATGTTTTAATAATATATGAGTTTACATTGAAAATCTTTGAGTAAAAATTTTAATGATAGATAGGTTTCTAGTAAATAATTTCAAAAACTTCGAAACACACTGTAGTTATCATTATTCAAATAAAATTTTCGAAAATGTAAACACAAAGAAAGCATGATACTGTTTTATCAGAAAAACTTTTCCTTCGTTTTTTTTTTTTGTTGTTGTTGTTGTTTTGTTTACTTGAACAAAAACAGCTGAAATAGTTGAAAAGTTTAAGTTTAAAGTTTTAGAATGATATTGATGTAATATTGCATGCTTTCTTGATAGAATAGTTTTGAAATTGTACTGAATAAATTCTCATGTCGTTATATATTTTTTAAAAATCATAAATAGTTATTTTTAAACTCAGTATGTGTTTTAATCACCTCTCCTTTACAACTTTCTTACAGCGTTTAATGCTTTGAGTTTTGATTACTATAAATCCCAGTAGCACAACTAGTACAGAAGATGTTCAGTCTGTGTTCTCATAACGCTCACTGAACTAGTTGTGCTACTAGAGAAACATCAGAGAGAGTACATCAAATCATTTCATTTTACTTAAAATTGTATTATAGAGTTCACTGCTACAATGCCAAATAATCAGAACAAAAAACAGTCTTTTGTAGGGTTTTATTATATTTTAATCTTCTCTAAAATGTATACATGGATATATAGATGTATGTTGACTTTCGAACTACAAATGTATGCAAATAATTATATAAGTAACTATAAATTATTTCATTTATGTAGCTACCGTATCGTATAGAAAGAAACGTCTTTATAATTTGCAGCAGAGCCTTATGCAACTTAAAATAGATATTCGAGAACTTTAAAATTGTATACCACATATTCGCCGAGTTTTGAAATCCAAGACAGTAACAATAATTCCTACAGACAAAACTCGTCTCAAATTAAATCCTTCTCTTAAAAATGTAATTCTTCGTATTAAAACCGATAAGTCCATTGTTACCTAACTTCGACGGTAATTCCTTCGTTAAAGCTGCGCCTTCTACTCGTTCAGACTTTTCCGAGATGACAAAGTCTTTTTGACGGAGCGGCCAGCTTCCTTCCTGTGACAGAGTTTTAATTCCGTGGCGTAACCATGGATACACTGTGATCTTAATTAACCTCGCAGAATGAGTCGTGTTCCCGACGCAAGGTCTAATATAATCCAGCTAAATCCCACTCTAATAAAGCTAAAGGAAATTTCTACTCCCAGTGGTCTTTCTTTGCTCGTCAAAAGTATTCAAATGAGACTCCGAAACACTGAACAACATAGTTATTTGGGAAATAAGATTTACGGTCACAAAACGGAGAAGGGGGAAGTATCCGGTTGATGAACAAAATTCAACACGGCCCTGAAGATTGTTTGAAGTATATGTTTGATCTTCAAAGCTGTTTAAAGGAATTCGATTAGATAAAATTAAGCGAAGCAGTTTATTTTTGCTTTGGTCCACGTTACCTGCATAAAGTCCAATGAGCTTAAGTCCAGCATTCCGAATTAGTCCCGTTGTGCTGAATCTTTTTATCTACAAATACAAATGTATTGATAAAAAGTCTTCTTATTATAAAAGATCTGTTTAAGAAAATTGATGTCGTAAAAATGTTATTTCTCTGTATTACTTTAGCTTCTCTTGGCATTAGAAATCGTGAGGTATCTTAAAACGCACAGACAAAAATGAAGCAACATCGAAGTTTTTAAGGAGCAATGTCTTACACGTATTTATTGGAAATTGTTGTATTACTTTAACTTGCAAGCTATTTTTCAGTGTTTATCAATGCACTTTTTCCTATTTATCTATTCGTGGTTACAAAAAAATGTTTTATATATTCTGGCGTAATCTTAACCTTTATGTGAAAGGAATCCCAGCGCATGCGCTTAGTAATTATTAAAAGAATATAATGCATGTTTCCATAACATACATGAAATTGTTTTGCAGCACCTTTATGACATGTAAAATTTATATACTTATGATATGTAAAATATCTACCTAATGATTTTGCCTTTGTTTTCCTCCAGACTTTTCCTAAATTTCAAAAATGTCTATGGACAGGTGTCCGCTTAATCAAATCACTGAAATACTATTTCTAGCCTTTATATGGATCGCGTTTGTTAGTTATCGCCAGCATGAATTAATTCATTTCTG
This sequence comes from Cheiracanthium punctorium, assembly GCA_038373885.1. Classification (NCBI taxonomy): domain Eukaryota; kingdom Metazoa; phylum Arthropoda; class Arachnida; order Araneae; family Cheiracanthiidae; genus Cheiracanthium; species Cheiracanthium punctorium. Next base: position 354,934 of record JAWZYV010015837.1, on the reverse strand, counting down.
TGCCCCAGGCAAAGACAAAAACACTAAAAATCATCAATAAATTTAGTTATTCTAACATATAATGAGATTCTATAAAATGAACTTTTCTTTCGCAATTTAATTTGACATGCTAGTTTGCGAATGGAAAATTAATGCTTGAGGTTTAAATGACAATATACTATCGAAAAGCAGATTTTAATTAGTTATTTCGATACGAATACTATAATCTAATTTCCTATTAGCAAGTAGCTTGATTTTTAGTTCAACTTTCTTTAAAGAGTGCAACACTTAATTTTCTCCAACTTCATTCGCAACATAACTGATTTTAAATGAACATTAATTAGTATACTATTTTTTCATGTCACACCTTCAGTGTAAGAACTGACTACGTCAATAAAAACTATCACCGACACTAAAATTGGAAGATATTTTTATATGTGAATATATAGCCTGCACTGGACTTCACGAAAAAAATTTAAAAGATCAAAATTTGAAGCTGAAAATGTATCAAAAAATCTTTATCCCAATAATTTAGTTTTATCACCAAATAATTCTTTATTTATAATATTTTTTCCAAAGAGAGCAAGCACTATTTGAAATCACCCACATAAACTGTAAAAAAAAAAAATTGAAAAAATTTAAAGTATACAGATAACTTTGTGAGATATTTCTAAAGTTCTGATACATTGCTCATTTTAAAAAGAAAATAAGACAATCCTTTTGAAAGTTCTTGAAAGAAAATTGATTCTCTTACTGTTCATTTCTGAAAATCTGCCAGCGGAAAACAATTTTCTTCAGCCTCGAACCTTTTTTGAAACTTCTGTCGAAAAAATTCGGGAAGATGTTTCTTGTACCTGACAGTTATGTTCGTGGCAAAGTGTCAACGTAACTTCTTTAAAGTTACGTTTAAAGTTTTGGGAAATTTTTATAAGTCCAAATTATAAAGTTTCTTTCATTCGTTTAAAATGTGATAAACAGTAAAGTTTCTAGAGTTTACTTATAATAAATAATGCTCTCAATAAAATGGTTACCGACACAAAAAATAATAAATATTCAAATATATGTTTCGTTTAGTCACTAAATTTTATCCCGTATTTTCTAAATAACAAAATCCGTTCAGAAATAGAGACTCGTTTTATTTATATAAAACAATAGTATTAAAATCCCATCGGCACTTCTTATTCGATTTCGAAGTGATTGATAAAGCATATAATTAAAATATTTTTTGGTTATAATAATGTATTCTAGAAACTAACCTTCTGTAGGACGGCAAAAACCTCTCTTGGTTTCAGATAAAGATACGTATGGATATTTAAAATTCGTGTTTTAAATAATTTCATTTACTTTGAAGTACAGACAGGTACTGGATACGTGTCTGGAAAAAAAACCTTTTTCTAAAAATCTACTATGAGTGAAAGTAAGTCTTCATGTAAATAAATTCCTTTTGATATCATCTTTTCACATAATATTATAAATAAAAGAAGAAAATAAGTTATATTGCATATAAACTTTAACATCGTTACAGTTATTTCGCTTTTAAGTGAGAATTCCTCATAACATGAAATTATTCTGTCTGGTTAAATCGTCTAAGTATTATGATGTTACTACAATTTGCTTATAAGAGTACATTTGAAGATGCAGCCCTCCTTTCAAACGTCAATACTTTCTCACTTATAAGAGTTTTAAGAAGGTATGAATTCAAGTAATTGTTTCAAGGTTCAACTTCGCTGCTCCTAGAAGTGTAATTTTTTCTCCAGTGTGTTAAAATTACTTCAAAACTTCATTTAATCTTTTTCCACAATATGTGATTGAATCACTGTTTCATAAGTGTTTCAGTCCGTGGATAACGTTTTATACAAGTTTAAATACACAATGATTTTTATTAATACTAGCCGATAAGGAGGCCAACTTCGCCACCCCATACCTGGACTCATTTCATTAAATTTATTTAGGTTAGTGTTGCTACACATTTTGTTTGTCTTAATAAAAGCCGATGTCGGAAAAGCAAATGGCTAAAATGTTCCTTAGACTAATGCATGGTGACATTCTCAGTTGTGCAATTAATGCTCCAAGCATTGTAAATTCGATATTTTAAAGCTCTGAAAAGTCCGAAAAAAACTTGCATTTTTGTGTATTCATTATTGTTATTTTGTAATTTATATACTGCGTGACATATGTTTGCTCCATTTGACATCATTGAACTGTTAATTTGTATTTTTGAACATGCGTTATTGTTACTCTACTGATGTTTGCATCTAGCTTTTGCCGTTTGCAGCTTAGAAAAATCGTCGATATTGGTACCGCATACGTTAACGTATCATATAAGTAGATTAATAATATTTTAACTAATCCAACAAGCTTTTCTTTGAAGGCTACTTTGTTTATCCATCATTTCATTTAGACAGTATTTTGTTCATCTAATGCCATTACTCGATCAACCAGACTTTCCTGAATCAGCAAAACATTTTGCTCCTTTTAAAATAATTCAAACTTTGCGAAATAACACACATAAAAGTATTTATCAAACTGTACACGCATTTCGATCGAAAAAAATCGGACCTTCTACTACTGCTAAAGATCGATTTTTTTTCGATCAAAACACAAATATAATTTGATAAGTACCTTTTACGAGAGTTATTTTACAAGTTTGAATTATGTTATCTTTTAAATTCCAATATTTTTTAGTGTTTTTTGTTAGTTTGTTCACCCATTTAATCGTCACTAAACATTTAAATAGAGGGGGAGTCAGAAAAAATGGCCTAAACTTTATGGGATATTAGAACGCATCTACAGGAGCAAATTTCGTCATAGAAAGTATGGTCATAGCGCATACGGCGAGCCCATAGGTGGTGCTGTCAATTAGCGTAAAAGGTTGGTCTGAACACCAAAGAGGAGATACTTCAGGAAACACAGTATTAACAGTAATGTAATTTATGTGCATGCTCAAAAGTATTGTTCAAAAGAGAGCTGTAATGCAGGCTTCACACCTACATATAGAGACTGACGCACATTTGCAAAGATACAAGGATTCCAGGATAATGCTAGAAACAACGGCGATCCACGAAAGAAAATGCCTTTGGATGCGAGGACCGACTCTTTTATACCATTTATAAATAGGGCTTCGAGCCGTAATTTTATTCGTTTCGGATGAACTAAAAGAAATCGAACTAAAAGTATATCGGTTCAATTTCGGTTTTTGTTTTTCGTTTCATTTCCGAATGAATAATTTTATTTTATGCATATTCTTATTTGCACTAAAAATATAATTTTATCATCAACTGAATTAAATATGAATTCTACAAGTAGTTTCACGCGAGACTGGAACATAAAAGTAGTAGTGAACATAAAAACAGAAAATCGAGAAGAAATGTATCGTCCGTTTTGCTATAGCAGAGCGACTGCAAGCAAGACGATTCTACACGGAAAAGGGGTAATAGGTTGAGATGGGTATTTTTTGCAGCTTTATTTTGGCTCGCTGTATTTTCATGATGCTTTCCATTTTCTTTTTATTTCAGTTCGGAATTTCAGAAACAATTCTAATTATTGCTAGTTCAAGTGTAAACAGAGTTTTGAACATAAAAGAGCGTTGCTAAACTCGCCACTATTTTGATGTAATCGTTCCAGACCTGACGCATGCGTAAATGGGAGAAAGGCTCTGAGAAACGAAAACAGACTGTACATGTCATGGGGATAGCTATACGGTTGACGTTAAATTAGAAAATAATGATAAGTTGTGTACAGCAACTAAAGGATTGAAGGTATACCGAACCGAAATAAAGATATTTTTGTTCCTTTTCAGTTCCGTCTTTCGTTCCGACCAAACTAAACGGTTTTTACGGATTTCAGTTTTCAGTTCAGTTCCGGTTGGAGTCCCTGTTAATAAAGCCACTTTTCAACGTTCAAGTTTCCATTTTCAAAGCCACCTAGCGGCCTTCCATTTGCACTTCCGTCCATTTTTTCTATCACGAAATTTGCTTGTGTATATGAGTTCTAGTATCACCCCATAAAGTTTTGGCCACTTTCTCGGACTCACCTTGTATTTATTTAAAAACCGTAAATAAATTGATAACTACTTAAATACGCAAATTTTCAAATGCACAAATACTGTTTAATGGATGTCCATATTTTCGTTTCAGAACCGAATATCGTGGTTGGTCCCAGCAACACTACAGCGATGCTCGGAGACATCGTCGTGTTCACGTGTGATACCACAGGAGATCCTGTCCCTCAGGTGACATGGCAGAGGAATGGACGAAACCTGCATACGAATGGACATTCCAGCTACAAAATCCTCGACAGTGGATCTCTTCAGTTGGAGAACGTAGGTCCTGCAGATTACGGATCCTATCGCTGCACTGCAAAAAATGAGAAGGGAACTGTGAGTTCAGATACTGCTCATTTACAAGTAGAAGGTAAGAATGAAGATAAAATTTCGAAAATATCTAGTACTGTGAAAGTGAAATGGTTTAATGCAGTGATGCTCAACCATATAGGTCGATATCCCATATAGTGTCGCAAAAAATAGCTCTAAATTACCATAAATTTTGATTTATTTGACCGTTGCAAGAAAAAGATCTTCTAAAGAAAAACTCTTGTTAAAATCTGGTGACAAAAGGTACTTAGAAACGCTTAAATAACTCTAAAGTGAAACTCTTTTAGTCTGGCTAGAGAAAAAAAAAACTATTTCCTCTGTATTTTTAAAAATGTTCAAACTGGATGATAACTTCCGAAACCTTCACTGTATCTGTAAATAATTATTGTACTTTTTTTTCATAATTTGAAAGATTAAATGATTTACTTTTTGTAACTTAACTGTAAATGTATATTTTTTTAGGTTTTTGTTTAAGTTTGTGTGGTTGTTGATGGTGTGTTGTGATGTGGTTTATTTTTTTTTTAATATTTATTTTTTTTTTTTTATAATTATTATTTATTGGTTGTTTAGTTGATTGATTTTTTTTTTTTATGTTTGTGGTTATTATTGTTTTTTGGAGGTGTGTGTGTTTAGTTTTGGAGATTGTGTGGGTTTATTATATTGTTGGTGTGGAGTGTGGTATGCGAAAATTCCATCTGAGTTAACCTCGTCTAGTAAAAGATCCATAAGAGCCTGAAAAGTTGAGGCAGCGGATTTCAAACCGAAAACCATTCTTTTATATTTAAATGAGCCAAACTGAGAAGTGAAAGTTAATTTATCTTGTAAATCTTTTGGTAAATCTATTTGATGATAAGCCTGTTGTAAATCTAAACTGGTGAAAAATTTATATGTTGATAGATTAGCAATAATTGTCTGAATTTTAGGTAAAGGATATGATGAACCTTGTATGACAGAATTTAACATACGCAAATCAAGGGCTAACCTATACTTCTGTTTGCCAGAAGAGTCAGGCTTTTTCTTTACTAAAATTACAGGACATGCCCATTCAGAACAGTTACGTTCAATTATACCTGCATTCAGTAATTGGTCTATTTGCTCTTTAGCTTCACTTTGAAGAGCCTGAGGAATTGGAAATGGCAATGTTTTTATTGGAAAATCATTAGTAAAGTTCAACACAGGAATAACTCTGTCAGTGTGTCCTAAAGTAGACATATCTTTTGAAAAAGCAGCAAAATTGCTTAGTAATAAACTACTTAATTCACTTTGTTCATTACATTCCAAATGTGCTAAGTCAAAATCAGATGAAGTTAATTGCTGTTTTCTTTTATTCAGCACTTCTGATGAAGGCTGTATTAAATTACACATTTGAAAATTCTCAGAATCATCGGTTAGGTCTCTTTCTTTAACTTCATCAATATCATAAATATTACCAATCTTGGTATTCTTATTTAAATGAATTTTCTGTTCAGATACATTATGAATAAATATAGAAAATTTTTGAGAGCACTTGTTACCATTTTTGTATTGATTAAAGTGTTCATTTAAATAACAAGCCTCATAAGAAATGTAATTTTCAGCATCATTTGGTGAAAAAAGAAAATATTCAGTGCTAGACTTATTATCACAACAAACCTGAGCATAAATATGCTCATCCGGCTCTAAAATGACCTCTTGACATAGACAAACAGAATTGTCATTTACTTTAATTGAATTAGGACCTTTTTCATTATTATCAGTTGCACACACATGCATATTGCTAGAGTCTTTATTATTTAGAAAATATACCTTGACATCATTAACCATAAGACAAGAATTTTTCATATCAATTGAAATATTGTTTTCTCTTAAAAAAGGAAAACCCATAATACCATCAAAATGTTCATTAACTGGGATGTCAACAATATAGAAGCAGTGGTGAAAAAACATTGATTTAATTTTAAAGGTTAATTTAATACAAGCAGAGAATTTTATTTTTGAATTAATTGTAGATATAGTGACTGAAGAAGCCAGGTGTTTGTAATTGATTTTAGATTTAATTTCATTAAAAACATCCCTTGTAAGCAAAGAAATAGAACTACCAGTATCAATCAAGAATTTAAGTTTTTGTTTATTCACCATCACTTCAATTATTGGTAATAAATTACAATCATTGTTCACATTTGCAATAAAATATTCATTTCGTTTTTCATCTTCAAAAATATTATCAGTCTGTACATATTTAGATTCAGCAATGGTAACAGGTACAATAGTCTGAGTCGAACAAGAACGAACTCTACGCTCATTAGACACTTTTGGTAAATTTTTAGACAAAATTGGGAAATTGTCTGGTGTATGTATGAAAGAACGAGATGTGTTCCCACCAGTCAAATCACACCTCGAAATTAGTTTAAATTACAGTCATTAGAAAAATTTCTTCCTGAATTTCGGAAGTTGGGTCGACGACCAAAATTATTATTTTGTGGAGTATTGTGCAAAACTTTAAATTTTCTACACTGGCGTGCAGAATGATGTCTGCCGGAGCACAATTGGCAGATAATACTACTTTGACCTCTATTTCTGTCATAATTTTGAAAAACTGTATTTCTGTTTTTAAACTGTGTATTATGAGGTCTACGTTGTCTGAAAAAATTCCGTTGCTCAGAAGCAGAAGCAGAAGCATTACGATTGGTGTCAGCAGAACCAGAAGTAGAATTTTTAAAAGTCAAATCATTAATTTTTGAAGCTAATTCTTCAATTTTTTCAGAAATAGCAAACACTGGGGCTTTTTGTTGATTAGCCAAAACAAGTGATTCAGATTGTGTAATATTTTGTAATTGCTGGGCACGCACAACAGCTTTAGAATAGTCAGTTATGTTATCCTCCAAAATTTTAACTCTAATGTTAGATGGCAAAGCCGACATCAATTTAACATATTTAATATCATCAAGAGCTTGAGAATCTTTAATTTTATATACCTTAGAAACCAAAACATTTAATCGATGAACAAAAGCAGTTACAGAGTTAAAATCTTCAAATTTCAAATTATTAAGCTCGGTTACTGGAGCTAGAATTTCATTATTACAAAAATATTTTTCAAATTCTAATTTAATTACATCAAAATCTCTCACTTTATTTACAACCTCATTTTCAATAAAAAACTGTAATGCTGGACCAATTAGTTTAGTCTTGAAATACAAAATAGTTTTTTCTTCTGACCATTTGTTTAAAGATGCTAAGTCTTCCAATATACCAAAGAAATGTTTTAATTCTACGGCATTACCATCAAATGATGGAATATTAACAGAAAAATCAGAAATTTTAGACATTCTACAATAATAAAAATAAATGACTTACCTACAAAAATGACATAAAACACACAAAACGCAAAAATTATCCTCTTATGAATGAAAATCAAAACATTTATCCTTGTGACACACATAAAAGTTCCGAATCCATTATAAAAACACACATAATTCTGAACACCACATACGTCTTTCGGTTTCCGCTAGAGTTGACTCAGAAGTATCGGCGAAATACAGGAAACATAGGAACAACAAACCCTGGTAGCGGAAAAACACAGGGCGGCGAAACCAGAAGCGCGAGGCGAAACCAGAAGAGCATCGTAACACCGGAATGGTCACTACGGAAAATGTAGATACGAAGAACACAGGTATCAGCAAATTCTTTTCGGTCGCACAACGCTGGGTAATCAAAAATCCTCTCATCCCTCTGAAAAATCCGAGAAAGTTCACAGCACAAGGAGCAGTTACTGAATCACCGCAGGGAGACATCAAAATTCCGATGACATGGAGACGGGAGAGTCCGCAGAAAATTTGTTTTGCTTAAGTAAGAACAGTTTTTTTTTTTGCACATTCATACTTGGGCAAAAGGAAACTCCGACAGCCGGTGATGTGCCGGAATTTGGCGGATGCCAATACGAAAGGCTACAACCCTGTGAGAAAACACCGACGGAGACCGGGAGGCGCTAAGAACTAACACAGTATATGCTAAAGCGAAATTAATTTAGAAGGGAAACCCCGAAAAATCCCAGACATAGCTTCGCGCAAAAGGAAAGAATATTTTATCGAGCCGAAAAAACAAAGTGGAGAGAGATTAATACGGAATACGTAATTTTGATTTAGAAAGACGAAACATAGGAACATTATTTTAAGACGCGAAAAATATGTGAACTTCGTCACAGTATACCATTTTTTATATCAGATTTTCTGTATCTTTTTTATACTCTTTCAATAATAATAAAACAACTAAAACAAAACTATTTAATACTAATTCATCAAAAATTTATCAGAATATTTTCTTCAAATAGAAAAAATCGTTTACGAAGTCGCATTTAGTTTTTACTACCAAATAATTTTCAAAGAAAACCGAACAAACTGAAAAAGAGTTGTCAAAATTATTTTGATATTAGAGCAGTTAGAGACTACCATATTAAATAATTTCTTTATTTTTCGTTGTTTTAAATTCTCACAATAACAATTTTTAAACGGAACAAAATGTGTCGATTTATAATAAATATATAAGACTTAGAATAAGTTACAAGAATGATTAAATGTTAGAAATTGCACTGAGGAATTTTAAATATCAGCAAAACTTATCAGTTATGCGAAAGTAAAGGGGTGTTATTCATAGTTACTGTAAATTGTCGTGACCTGTATGCATTTTGATGTTATCCGATAACCCGCCACAACCTTTTGGGTATTTATGTGAGTCGTTCTCTTCGCATGCAATATAAATACATACCAATACCCCCTAGAAAATTAATCCACTAATGTATAGGTGTACTTCCTTTCAGCCAAATGGTTTAACATAGATTGCTCCACTCAAATATATCAATCGTGTAGTAAACACTAATGTTTCCATTTTTGGTATGCCAAATTTTACATTTTGTAATTACATTTCTAATTTATCAAGACAAGCAGTATGCACTATGCGCTCAATAAAAATGATCCAACAAGCTAAAATTCTGTACTTTCGTAAACAATAGGAAAAGTAGATAGTTCTTAAACATATTTTATTGATTTCGAATCATTTTGATTTAAAACCAGTCATAGAGCAGAATCGTCGTTATTTCCTTCAATTCAACCAAATAGGGATTTCAAAGAGGAAAAAAAAAATATCTGAATAATTCAGAACCTTTCCTGAAGAAAGTTTGAATTTTAAAGAAGCACGATGCAGCAAAGACACTTTATATTCGGAATTCGAATAATTTTATTCAGATTACCGGGGTTCTGTGAATAATCCATTCTCTAACATCACTTCAAATGACTTCTCAAGGCCAAAAGTTGCAACATTTTGCCTGAATTCTTAAACTGAACTACATATTCTATCAACTAAATGGATCGGATTGAATATAGTTATAGGATTTGCATGGGTTAGGTAAACTTTAACGTTTGGCTTTAGTATGAAATGTAAAGTTTTGTTTCAAACTAGAAGAAGCAAGAAAAATAATATTCTTGCCGTTCCAGTTCAGGTATTACACTTTACGATTTTTTTTTCTTAAGATACGCTTACTTTTACTTTCAAAGCCGCAATTCTTTCAGTTTAACTTTCTCTCTCTATTGCTCTCAACATAAATTATTTTCACTGAACATAAAGGCTTACAGATGTTTAACCGTTACACTATTTTAATGCTATTCATATTCTCATATTTGTCTACATTTAAATCGACTATTTATAATTTCATGTAAATTATAGTCAAACAACTTTGCTCCAAATATTAGCGAAAGACAGTAAAATTAAATTGAACAAATTTGACTTAATCCTCGATATTTTTTCCAGATAGAATTTTCAATGTAATATTAGCTGTGTGAGAAACTTAACCTAGCACATTTGACACTGCTATTATTTAGGCTTGTTTGTGTCCACTGAAAGAAGAGTTTGGCGAAAGTTGGCATCGAATCTGGCAGCGTTTGCACGTTCGCCATACTACTCCCTCCCTGAGACAGTTATGAGAATGCTGTTGATTCACGTTCTGTTCATAGCGGAATTTATTGGCATGCGTTGTTGATTTTGAATCTAGTGCCACATTTTGAAGGATTTGCTGCCTCGCGTTACGGAATTTTAGTGTTTGTTGAGGCACGTTGCGAACCCTCACTTAGCCAAAGAGAATGAAGTGTTGGTGTCTTCATTGAAGACGAGAAAGATGAGTGTCTATTTAGAACGATGAGTGTCCTAGGCGAAAGTGTGGCGGAAGCTGGGATCGAATCTAGTGTGATAGCTTCAAGCGTTATTCGACGGAACAAAAGGAAGCCCTTGCCTCGGCATTGAGAAAGCGAGGTTTAAATTCTCGTGGCAGCGATCGTTTGTTCGCAAAATCACTACTAATGGAGAAAGGAAACGTGGATATTTTTGTTTATTTAACATTACTTGTAAATTTTATAATGAACGAAACAGTAATACAACATTCCCAAACAATCTAGTCGAGCCTGTCTAATGTGATCACCTTCGGGAAGAACAGAACTGGTCACCTTTTGAAGATGGTCATCATACAAAGGTGACAAAGTGTGATGGTTGTGAAGTGAAATTGCACAAAAATACTGTCACTCTAGGCAGATGATCTTTTTACCAAGGTGGTCATTTAGCAGACTCCACAGTATTTTAGAAAAAAAGAAATTCTATCTTATGTTTTTTTTTTCTTAAATACAGTCGAATCTGCTAAAGTTCGGAGTCACGATTTCAGGAAGAAGCTTTTTTTGTTGTTTATTAATTGATTTATTTATTTTCGTTGCTAGTATATTACGGGTGTTGGACAATGTTTCGATACGCAGAGAGTCCACTTCTAGTCACCGAGTCGAAAATATATAAAATAAATATCATAATAGTACAAGAAAACGATAACACTGACTAACACTGTTTAAAAGAGTAAGCTGTGACTCAGTCGGTTGAAGGTCTGTTCCCTTCAGAGCATTGAAAGTCAACACCGATCTTAGTTAGCGCTTCGCAGAGTCAAAAATTGCTGCTGGATCGTGCCAGCAGCAATACTGCTTTAAAATATATTATGGTGAAATGTTAACTACTTACATTGATATAATAAGTGAATTTTAAAATTATTTAAATAACTTAATACGGCATGCTATTTAAAAGAAATAATATCCATGGTCCTGATATTTTTAACTTATAAATTGTAGACATTTTAGCAGTCTTTTAAAATGCTGCAGTATCGTGCATAATGCAATCTGTGCTCATGAAAGTTTTGATGGCCTCATTTCTGAAACGATACAGCTGAGATTTGCAATCCAAATGCACGTGGTATTGTTTCAAAATTAGGAGACCTAGTACACGGAGACGCATGCCTCTCTATTGGTGCCCGGGATGTTGAAAATTAATTAGCATTGCTATTAATTTTATTGTTTTTCCTTAAGATGGCAACGCTAACTATAAAAATCGTTTGCAGTGGCCTCGTTTTGCACATGGGAATGAACAGTAGTATTCAAAATCCCAGCGACCTGCTTTTGTTAAGATTTCCGTTGGAAAAAAGTTTTGAATTAAACGTCGTTTTGAGTTTTCTGATGCTTCTTATTATGTAAATGTAACATAAATTTACACCAGAGATAATTTTGCAAGGTTTGTAAACTAAATAAATAAACAATTAAGAAGTATTAAAATAATCCATTCATTACTTGCACAGTACACGTTAAAATTTTCATAATTTATGCATTCATCAAAGTTTTTTTTTCCGTGGAAGAACAATGATGTTATTAATGAACAATTAATTTAAGACTCCACTGTTGTAACATAACTGCAGATTTCTAGAAGTGAAAAGTCTTTTAAACCATTGCCATTTACATTTTATAAATGAAGGGTAAACTATTGATAAAGAAAAGCTTTTTATGGGGTCACTTTGGAAGACCATACATAAAAATATTGGCAGAGTAAAATACCGCAAGCCTTTTTTTGGTTCCGAAAAAGGCCATTACAAAGCCATTATTCCCTTGCGTGTGGAACGATTACAAATGCGTTTTGATGTTTTTCTATTCGAAGATATATAGCCATGTGGCACAAAAAGCATGCATTTGAGTCGTTTATCACTCTCTGTAATGGAAATTAATGCTGCGAGGCAGCACTTTACGAGTCCAAATTTCTTTCGGTAAGCAATGCTCTTAAATAGAGTTTAAGTTTAATCACATGTGAAATGGGAATTTATTCATGCATTAACATATGCTCTTTTGAATACCGCATTGCTTACGGTCAGTAATGATATAAAACTTTTAAAAGACTGTTAAAATGTCTACAATTTACAGTTTAAAAATATTAGGACCATGGACGTTATTTCTTTGAAATAGCATGCCGTATCAAGTTATTTAAATAATTTTAAAATTCATTTACTCTATTAATGCAAGTAGTTAACATTTTAACAGTGCTTAATTTTGTGCAACCTTTCTATGAAGAAACGCTGAACCATGATTTGGTGCTTAAACTGGTCAATGGAACCAAATCATGGTGAAGCGTTTACCCATAGTAAGGTTGCAACTGATTTAGCTCCATTGTATGATGAATTGTTCAACTACTTCTGTTAGCGGTGTTTATTCACACAGCCAATAAAAGTGGTAGGAAAACTGGATTTCTCACAGAATAATTTGTGTTATAGATTTAAAGCTAAAAATTAGTAGTGAATGAATATAGAGGTTTTGTCGTTTTAAGTTCCATTACAGACTTCTTCGTCTCCAAGAAAAGCATTTTCGTGAAATTTGACAAACATCATAAGTGATCATAGCATTACTTTCTTAACATGAGTATGTAAAACATGTAAATGCATTACAGTTCATCTGGCAGTACGCAGTTACTGATTTACAGGGTTTCTTTTTATTTTTTATCAGTTTCAATCAATATTTTCAATTTTGAAACCACGAACTGTTTCCTCTTAAATGTATATTGTGGGCTTTTCTTTATTGGCATTTTAACGATTAAGACGTAATTATGTGAGACAATAAACACTTGACCCGATGCATTCGTGATCATAATATTACTTTTTTCACAATGCAAGTATTTAAAAGTAATTTAATTTTTTCAATCTTAATTCTTTATAATTCTCTAAAGGAAAAAAAATTACCTCGGTATTGCCATCTATTGTACTTAGGCCAAAAGACTCTTTTCTCTACCTCGGTCATTGTTTCTTACCCGAACAATACGTTGCTCATTTTCTTTCTTTTTAAATATCCAAATTAAAAAAAAAAAACTATTCCTCCATATTTAAGGGAATTTCATGCATGGCTTGGAGAAAAAAAAATCTGATTTTTTATGGCTTTGTTCTAATTCGGTCACACTTTTTTTTCAGTCTTTTGTTTCTGATTGTACTCTCCCCCCCCCAAAAAAAAAAGAGAAAAGAATTGGCTCTTGTATATATGTGCGACGGAATGAAAGAGAAAAGAAAAAAAGTTTGTATTGGCAAAAAAAAAAGAGGTGGAAGCACTTTCGCGATCAATCTATGCGGTGCTCCAATTGGTGAGAAAGTGGGAAATTCCCACAAGCTCATCGATATCCATACTCGAATGCATTGATCCACTCTTGTCCACCATTCACCTCAGCTTTACTTCTGGGGCTTTATATTCTGAAACTTTAAAAGAGGTGTTTTAGTCCTTGATTTTCTTCAGAACTTTTACTTACTAAGGAAATATTTTTTTTTTGGAATTTTGCTCTCCTAATAAATTGCATGTATAGTTTTTATTACTTCTCATTTTACAATCATATTGACAGCGACGTTGTGGCAACGTTACATTAGGACACGTACGTCACATCACAGATGTGATGTAAATGCACGCCTTCTGCAACGTCCTTGGTGTCAAACATGCGAAGTTGCAAAGTGACGTCGCAGTGTAACTAATAACTATTCACAATATGACGTCAAAGTGTGAAAAACATGTACCATTTCAGAGACCTACATGTTGGTCACTGTGACGCCCGTAATGGTTACTAGGTGACATCTCCAAAATTGTTCCACGGGGCCCTATGTTGGGCGTGACATCTTGTCTGTGAACAGTATGCATACAGATATAACGACGTCACAGTCCTATATGGATTATGTGCGATGCAATTTAGAAACAAAAATAGTAGCAGTTTTAGGAATACTAATAATGTATTGTCGAGTTTGCCAAATTTTTACTTCGGAGTATAAGGAAGTAATGTGATCCCGAAAAATTTTGGGGACCAAATTTCAACGAAAACAGTCTCTAAATTCAATTTTAAGAATATTTTCGATGCATCTCAATGTACGCTAGCATGCACGATCATATAAATGCGTCTTCAACCGGTTTTGACCAGTTTATTTTGACCAGTCTTCCCATACCGTCTGTACGGATGTACTTATGTATGCAACTCGCAAATCTCAAAAACTATTGGCCGTAGAATATTGAAATTTTATATTTAGGATTGTTGTAGCGTGTAGTTGTGCACCTCCTCTTTTGGTCCTGATCGACTGGATAGTTTATTTACAGGACTGTCGAAAAGATTCGAAATACATTACGCTCTATGGGCCGAAATTCATCCAACTCGCATATCTCAAAAACTATTAGACGTATTATTATGAAATTTTACATTTAGAATTGTTGTAACATTTAGTAGTGCACCTTCCCTTTCGAGCGTATTCGACTCAATAGTTTATCTACAGGGCCACCCAAAAGATTCGAAATACATTACGCTCTATGGGTCGGAATTCATCAAACTCGCATATATCAAAAACTATTAGAATGTCAAAACTTGACATTTAGGGTGGATGTAACATCTAGGATGGGTGTGCGCCTCCCCTTTCGGTCCCATTCGACTGGATATTTTATCTGCAGGGACGCCCAAAAGATTTTATATACATTACGCTCTCTCTCTCTCTCTCTCTCTCTCTATGGTCAGAAATTCATTAAACTCGTCTATCTCAAAAACTATTAAACTCAAGAATGTTGAAACTTTATATTTAGGAGTGTTGTAACATATTGTTGTGCACCTCCCCTTTCGGTTCCATTCTACAGGATAGTTTATCTACAGGGCCGCCCAAAAGCGTCTAAATACATTACGCTTTATGGGCAGAAATTCATTAAAACGTATTTTAGAGCTATTAGGCTACTTCAAAGGACTCAGAAGTGATTTATGCTAAAAAGGATTACAAGATGAATTTCTCCATCTAAAAAAATGTCTTTATCATTTATAGTTCTGCTACAGAAACACTCAAAGGATTTACCGGTCTATGGCAATTTTAGGGGCATTCATCCATTTCAAGCACAATACCGTCCTATCATATACTTAGGTAACGATCCGATCACGGTAACGTGCCTCCCTCAAGAGTTACGCCAAAAGTCGCAAGCTTGGCGACTTTAGTCGATCATTAGTCGTAGAATGTGGAAATTTCTTTTTTAAGATTGCTGTAACATCTAGTTGTGCATGTCGATTTTTTATTCCAATCTACTGGAGAGTTTATTTACAGGACCACGCAAAAGAATTTCAATACATTTTAACACTTATAGACATCTTCAATTTATTACATCTGCAATCAGTCATTGTTTGGCCCATGGCCAAAATCTCGCCATTTGTCTTCGACCTTGGCAAGTTTTGCCGAAATATTGTCACATTTGGCGGTAGTCATTTGGTCTATGACACAAATATCGCCATTTGTCATCGTCCTTGGTGAATTTTGGCGAAAAATCGCCAAATTTGGAGCCGAAAATTATAGCGCATTTCGCATAGCTCTAAAACTTTTAACCGTCGAATTTTGAAATTTTGTATTTAGAACTATTGTAAGATCTAACCGTGCAACTCTGTTTTTATTACATTCGACTGGGTAATTTATTTACAGGGTCAGCCAAATGACTTCAAATATCTTAAGATGTATGGATGCATTCAATTCATTGAAAATCTGAGGTCAAACTACCTTGGCTATCCCCAAAATCTCGCAAACTGTCTCACGCTTGTCGGCTTTTGGTGAAAAATCGCCAAATTAAGTGTCAGAAGCACATTCAAATTGAACATAGATTGGCGATATAGAAAATATTTGGCTAGAAATCGCTAAACCTTATTATTACTGCAGTATTTTATCTCTTTCAAACAAAATAAGTTTAGATGGAGTGCCTCGAAAATACTTTTGATTTAATATAAGTGCAAGGAAGTCATGCGTTGTCCACATCAGATTTTTTTTGTTTTATTCAGAAATCTACGGTGTTCAAAATTTTCAACACTTGATGTAGATACGCTAAGTATCAGATATTGTTCAAGTATTGTGCAAGGTTGATTAGTTTCAGTGGGCATATTGATTTTCATCATCGTGTACTTCAACTGTTCTTTCAGAATTTTGAGCAACTTCCAATGAAAGATGTCCATCCATTACCAAACTTTACAAACAACTTTTGACAAATTCAAGTAGTGACAATACTTATGAGCATGAGCATGTGAGGCTCCGGAATTTAGCTTACGGAAGCCTCTCTTAACTTAATCATAAGGTTTTTCTACTTTTAACTGACAGGGATTCTACTTTCATTAAAAGACGAAGAAACAGTAACTAATAACTTTTATTGAAACTTAACAAACAAAACAACGGCACAAGGATTATCATGTTTTAAATCATAAAGTTCCAGATGAAAGAGCCGCCAAGTTGTGGAAGTGCATTATGCACTAAGGTATACGACAGCAATCAGCAATGATTGAGCTGAGAAAAATTTGCTGAGTGCTGCACGTGCATTCTTTTCGTGCTCTTCGCAGTATTTGCACACTGCCTGAACCACAGTTTGAGTGGGCTGGCGCTCGGCTCAACTACTGATGTACCCTGGACACGGTAATGCATGGCGAAAGATAGTCGGACGCCACAAGCACATTCTAATAAAGGCTTTGGCAGCACGTTACTTTTATGTAAAATCCATTTAATGTTTGTGTGAAGTACTTCCTGCAGTAAAAATATGAGTAGCTAATAATTTACCGCATGTTAATACTGAAGGTGATACTTATCGTCAGAATTTCGCTGTGTTTATCGATGAAGCACAATGTAAAAGGAGATACCAATATATGCTAATGAAAGTTTTTTAATTTTTACGTGCAACCAGAGGAAAAACTACGAATGCTATTCCAAAATCAATTCATGTTTTCTGAATTAGTGTCGGTAAGATTGTACTAAATTTGGAGATTGTAAGGTTATTAATATTACTATTTAAAGATGAATGAGCATACGCATATACATATTGAGGTTCTGTTGTTTTCAGAGCCATATTTTTCCTATACACGAAGATAAAATCTGACAATATATTTTGAAGATCAATGTAAAATTAAATCGCCTACTTTATGTAATGCAATTTTTTTTATAAAATGCGATCGTCCAAATTGCGTATACGCAAGCGAAAGTTATTCGACCCTGATAAACTGTGATATTGAGATAAAAAGTATCTTGAAAATTTCTGTCATTTTTTATTTATCATCCATTTATATTTACCATCAATTTAGAATACGTGAAATAATTGAATTATTTCGATGCGCAACAAAAATTTGATAAAATATTTTGCTATAAAAAAATTACAATTCTGAAGCTCAGATGCTTTGAATTTATTGGCATTAAAAAAAACCCGACAGAATTCGTATTTAAATCATCAAACCCTTTTACAAAGATGCTGAAAGAATTCGTCCGCTTTCTTTCGGTTATAACACTGTAACTCAAAGGCCTCAGTAAAATGCCAATTTCATCTTTCTTTAAAGAAGTTGTTGAAAATTTCGATCAATACTTCAGTGTAAAGAAAACTTTGTAAAATTCCTGTAACAAACAGTGGTATCCCCCAGAGGTATGTTGCTATTCAAAACATCAAGAATCTTTTTCATGCTGATGCTCTCTCCCCTCGAAAAAGAAGGGTGTTTTTTTTTCCTTCCCTTATCTTTTATAACACAAATTTTCGAACAGCTTTCAAAAGAAAAATCTTGTCCACAAAATCAATAGATAAAACCGAATATTTGCTGTCTGCCTTTGTTCTTCATGTAATGACGGAGTACTGCTCAGGTTTTTGTTTGCGACTTCCCCAAGGAAAACCAGAGCCCGTAAACAATAAAATAGCTTATATTATATGGGTATTCAGCAATCAGAGAGCGCCTTGTAGATTAGATCAGGAATTATTAGGTGATATTTTAATACTAAACGTGTTAGATTATTCATTTAACCCGAAATGATAAAAATGAAATGTTCTTGTGGTATGAACATATAAATTTTACAGAATATGTTTTCTCTTGTTCGATTTGATAGATTGCCAAAATTTTTTATTAAGCGTTTTCTGTTAAATACTAAAATATATGATTTTAAAATATTCTTACATTGTTGTAGAGAGAATGGTATCGGGAAAATAAATTTGGTTGCTTAAAAATTCTTTAAATCGCTTTAATATTAACTAAACAGACAGTACATCCCAGTTTGCAAATTAAAAAAAAAGTATAAATAAAATACAGTGACTGGTACTTGTGCATTTCCTAATGCGTTATCCACACAGCTGTCGAACTTCATACAACCCATCTCGATTAATTATTTAGTATATTATGTACCTTGCAAATGCAATCATTTCGTTTTTACGTTAAAAGTACATGTTTTAAAAAAGTGTTCCACATTTTTATATTTTAAATGAACGACGCAGTTCGTATTACCAGATGGCATTACAAAATATGTGTGCGCTTTTCGAAATACTTATTAGTGAAATCAATATTTTGAAAGTTCGAAGTAGAATTTGAAAATTCAAACACCATTACGTATGATTCTAATACGGGTGAACTACTCTTACAATTTAAAACTTTGTAAAGATTGCAATCAATCATTTAGTCTAATCTG
This sequence comes from Cheiracanthium punctorium, assembly GCA_038373885.1. NCBI lineage: Eukaryota > Metazoa > Arthropoda > Arachnida > Araneae > Cheiracanthiidae > Cheiracanthium > Cheiracanthium punctorium. The sequence continues at coordinate 335,819 of JAWZYV010015837.1, read as the reverse complement.
TCTACAGACTGATAAAAAGTTCAAACAGTTTTTACGTTTTCTGAACAGCTGATCGTTGAATGATCATCAACTGATAATGTGATTGCGAAAAAAGTTTATTTTCTAAGTTATCCGTTCGTAAATTCCTTGCAATAGCGCAGCTGAAAAAGCTAATAAAGTGGATTCAACTGCTCTTATTGTTCATTTAGAAAGTTAACTGCATGTTATGAGCTTAACACTAGAACCGCGGGGTTTCAGATATACCTAAAACCGCGGGCTGGGTCAAATTGACCCAACTTGTAGAATTAACATTGCAATGCAACAGTAATGTTATATTTCAACGCTAATGACATTAGTTCAATCTTAACATTCGTATTACGTTTAATATTACATTAAAAGTACAAAAATATTGTCGCTATAATTCTTATTAGAATCGCGTCGCTTGAGATAGGTATACCTAAAACCGCGGTATGGGTCAAATTGACCTGACTTGTAAAACTCACGTTGCAATGAAAATGACATAATGGTATGCTATTATACCATTTATTCTGTCATTACAGTTCATTTTATGAATGATAATGGCATTTATTTAATTTGAACTTCAGATTCCAGACTCGTGGAAAGTTTTAGGTCAAATTGCCCATTCCGCGGTATCAAGTAATTATATTAAAAACAAAAAACAGATAAAATTTACTAGCTTAAATTTTTTACAGATAATTAATAACATAAAGTTAGGAAAAGTCACGATTTTTTAAAAATTTCAATTCGTAACTTAAAAAAAAAATGGAATCAAATCTGGATTTGGGTCAAAATGACCCATCCCGCGGTTCTAGTATTAATTAAAAAAAACTGCTGCTTCTGCTGATCTAAGGGGTGTTTGCATTTACACCATAGACTTTTGTTCTTTGGGGTAAATGGAAACAAATAATTTCCTCTCATTTCTAATGACTTTTTAGCCAATAAGAGTGATTTTGGCCCCAGAAACTCATGTTTTTAACACTCTCCAACAAGGTTGAGGCGTATTTAGGATGTCAGTTTGTCTGTTGGCTAGATTGGGCAAAAAAATGAATGTTCATAAATTTTTTAGTGGTAGTGACGAAAAGGTACCTTTTCTCATTTAAGTGTACAAATATTTGGCCTGATCAAAAATTTTTTTCATGGAGTGCTGGGAACCCGAAGCTCCTAATTTTTTAATTTTGTCAAATTTTCCAGCTTTTCATTCTGTTACATAAACATATGTTCAAAATATTCTGTAGAATATGTTTGAATAACATCTTATAATTCCTATCACTAATTGCGCTTTTTGTGGGGGGGCGGGTGCCAGCACGATCCTTTATCAGCAAATTTGCAAACCCTTACAATAGCTTATTTGTTTTTTTTTCTTGAAAAGGAACTGCCTTTGCGACATCTCTATGATTTTTTAAATGGAAAAACTACATGGCCTGAGAGCTAGTCTGGTGACATTAGAAAAGCTTTCGAGAACTGAGAAAAACATCAGTTTGACTTTCAACAAATTGAATGGAATCTGCCATATAATATGCAAGAACTTGCTGACCTCATTAATTAGCAGAAGTATCTTCTGGAAATATGCATGGCATTATCGAGTGTTTACACCCCAGATTCAGCTCCTTCGTACCTTGATAAGCTGTCTCATTCAAGATGGCCCAGAATAGCCAGCCGCATTCTTCAGCTTTACATCAGCAAGTAAAAGTCTTCGAAAAATCTCAAGACTTTGGCGAAGTATGTAATGAAGTAACCATGTAACCGTGAAGTAACCATGTACGCAACCCAGCACCAATGTGGTTTCGCATTAAATTAAAGGATTCATCTATTGATGTTTCCTAAATCTGGATGGCATCAATTTAAATTGATACAACATTCTCGTAAGAACTTCAAAAAGTAATTCAAAATTTCATGTTCCTTGAGAATCAGGCTCCGCTCATAGCTCCGCTTCCTGAGTTGAGTAATTCACTTTTGATTATATTTATATGCATTATTTTACAGCTTATTTATCTCATAAATAACGAATTAATTTTTATATGTATTGTAGTTGTTATATACATTTATTTCTGTTTTGTTTATAAAAATTATTAAGCCCAGGATGCAAAACCATGGTCGAAACCTGATGTTCAAAAAACGCGAAATTCATTCCGTATAGCAAGATTTCGGTTCAATTTCTCCTGAACTAGATAACCAATATTGTTTATTGTCAGTTTATTATGAAGCTACTGAAAGGAACCAGTTGTTAATACTTTCTTTTATTCAGACATTTTTCATTCTACCCTCAATATTTTTAAAACGGCTAAAGATAGGACAATGTTGTTATATTGATTTCAGCTCCACGTGAGCTCAGCTATTAGGCCGCTGACTTTTGTTGTATAAAAAGGAAACATCTAGCATATTGGTGACTCTGCACAAAGTTTCTACAGTTTAACAAATCAAGAAAGGAACAATTTTTTATCTATCACATACTAACGATTTCAGAGAACAATAAATGCCATTATAAATTTATCACGAAATTAATTTACATCGATACCTTTTTCTGGATTCATATGTTCACACAAAAACTTCCATATTACTTTTTATTCTTCAGGAGAATAGAATCAAGCTTGTTTGCATTAAAAAAGAAGTGATTGTCTTGACCTTTTGCAGAGAATTTTTGCAAGCATAATTTGTTTTAAATAGTATAAAGATCCTTCTGAATGTTTTAACTATAAGAACAGCAAAAAATAAAATTTAGTTGTATTTAATCTAAAATATTTACTTTAATAGAAAGAGATTTTCCTAGCTCTCGAAGTGTTCTAATTTTTAAAATCAAGTGGATTAAACCTACGTTCTCTCTTTTCAAAAATATTGGCGTAAAATTATCAATTGGCTTGAAAATCGCTAAATAACTCCATACATCTTCAATTTCAACTCCGGTGCTTAAAAATGTATACTTTGACGTCGTTGAGTTAAATGGACTTTTATTTCTCGCTGAAAAAAATACCCCACATCGAAGTAGATTTTTTATACGTATCAACAATACCTATATATAAAAAATACTATTCCAAAGAAATCTATTGTTACCATTGATATTTAATCTCAGAAAGAAACTATTTACTTCTCCATTTTAAAACACTTAACTCTATACCTTTGCTGTCTCCTCCTATTACGAAGAATAATTTTTGTTTTGGCTGTAGGAAACCACCGAGGAATTGGATGAAAAAAAGAATGTTCTGTGTTGAGTAACGAACTGCATGAGAAAACGTTGATATTCGTTGTTTTCTTTTCGACTCCCTCCCTTTCCTTCAGATGTGTAGACCCCGTGGCTATTAAGGTTCCTCTGCTCTACCAATTACTCCAAGAACTATGATTGCATCCTTCCGTTTTCTTCCCTGGGGAAGGGAATTCTTTTCGTTCTTCCGGAAGAACTATTTTCTTACGCCGTGCGTGAATGTTCGCTACCTTCGGCTCCCTGCGCTGTGTTGTGTTGTGTTGTGTTGTTCTAAGTAGTTGCGTGTCGCGCAACGATAAGCGGGTGAGAAATTTTCCGAGATAGATTTCTGAACGAAAATTCGTTTTAAATTATAGTCTTCCCCGTACAGTGAAATACAAGACATATTGTTAGGAAGCGTGGGAAAGCGTAGTGGGTGGAGGAGGGAAGGGAAGAATTGGAATGCAGGAGAGCAGCAGTCTCGAGAAATGCTCTGACATTTAATTTCAAAAATCGAATTGAATTTTTAGAATGTTTGGTAGGTTTTGATCGTTTTCGAGTAGCATTATTTTTGGCTTACATTATTTTTCAGCGGAAGATGAAACATAACTTATTTTAATGTGCTTCCATATTGCCAGTTACAAGAAAGAGAATATGGATTAGATTACATCAAACACTTTAACACAAAATATGCCGGAGGATACATACTTAAAGCAAATAAAAGTGTTTATAAAATTGCAGCAGTAAAAAATAAAGTTTTATTCGTTAATTTAATCTTTCGCTCAGGAACACTTTTTAGCACTTTCGATTTTAATGTTATAGAAGTTGATTACAAGAGTACTATCTTTTAATTTTACATAAAGTTTCAAATAATTAAATAATCCCTTATTTCCGGTACATTTTCCGGTCCAATATGCTGGTATTTGAATCCTGAAAATAAATTTTAAAAAATGTGTACCACATATTTGCTTTGAAAATCTTATTTGACAGTAAATTTTATCCTTGTACTGAATTTAAAAGATTCTCAAATTTTTTTAATTTAAGATTTGCATGAAGATTAAAAACAATAAGAGTAAATAAAATATAAGACACTTTTCTTTAAATTTTCGTGTGCGTTAACAGAGTAAATACAGAAACATTTCTAATGAAAAAAAAATTTCTAATCTAATCTTGTGGTATTCTTATTGACATCTTCTTCATATGTTAAAACTTATGTGTTAGAAATATTTTAAGATTACATCTGTAAAAGTTTTGAGATATAAGCTCAGAGTGAAAAATAACTATTTTAAATGTAACTCAATAAAGAAATGTTTAAAAATTTTAATGGACAAGAAACGAAAGTAATACTGAATATATTTTGAATAAAGTCAGAGTTATCCAAGGAAAATTTTAACTTTTACATGCAATGATTCTTTATAATAGAATTCTGATAGGCTAGCAATTTTCATTTACGTTTTTTAACTTTTTTATCTTATAACAATGAATTTTCGGTATAAGCGGTTTTAGAAAACAAAACTTTTCATTCCAAACTTTATAAAACTGTAGCTTTCCAGATAAACATTTTCTTGAACCAGAAGCGAAATCAAACTGGCTCGTGATTTCTTGCGGTCAATCTTTCATCTGACTGCCAAGATTAATACTTACAATTTTCCTCTGCAGATGATGGAAGACTTCCAGGTAATTTTTGACGTTTCATTCAACATATTTTGTATAAAATATATGGAAGAAGACATTGGTGAAGAAATATTGATTCTCGCTACCAAGAGAAAGTGAGAATGATACGTATTTTTCGCGATATCAACTTTTCATCATCACGCGAAGAGTAATAGATGTCATTTCTTAACTTGTGAAATGATAGATGGCGAGAACATTTCTTTAACATAAGCAATGTATTTTATTCTGTAGATTGAAAAAAGTAAAAGATTATATATAAATATATGTGTGTTATGTTTCGATAGTTTTACAGAATGATTATGTTTAATGTGAATGGGCCACATAATATATCTGTTTTCGCAATTAAGAGTTACGGGGTGAATGCTAAGGGGGATGTACTACATTTCCCTTCTTCCGTTACTGAAAAACTGTGACTTCAGTGAACCACATATCAATTTCGTATGAGTATCATTTCTGAAGTTGTGGTAATAGTGATCATTAAAAAGTAGAGTGTAGAAAAAATGCCTTGCTCTGAAGAAAAAGGGATGATATGTAAACTTTTAAAGTGTGAACCACACTTGTACAAAGAGATTTATGATAGTTTTTTAAGAGTTGAAGCGGATTTATGGATCAATTTGACGGTTCATTTTTACTACGTTGGTTGCTAACCTCTATTAACTTATAGACAATAAAAATTAGCCATTTTATTGGGTATTCTTTCACTGATAGTATAGTACACTCTTATACACTGTTAATAAAAGTAGTTAACATTTCGCCATAAAATGGTGTTAAGTTAGCTGCCGCCTTTCTATGGAGAAATGCTGAATCATGATTTGGTGCTTAACCTGATCACTGTGAAACCTTTCTATAGGAAGGATGTAGTTAATTTTGCTCCATTGTATGGCGAAGCATTGAACTATTTCTATTAACTGCGTAATTTAAATTGCGTTTAGTGAAATTCTTATTTATTTCATTGAATTTTATGCGTTATGCACATAGAAATAACTGTTAAACTTTTTATTTTTGACATCGTTTCGTAAGGTTAAAATACTCGAGGACTGCTTCCAATTTCAACAACTCTATATGTCAATATAGCTTATGTATTGTCTTGAATTCTGTCGATACTTTGATTATTTACAGCAGAAAACTTCTTGCTGATTTTTTTGTAGGGGTGAGATAAAGAAGAAGGAGTACACAATATATATTCTTTTCTCGGTTTTCTCATAGAATTAAGATTAATAAAACTGATCTGTTAATATAAATAATGTATCAGGCTTTGATAACATATGCTTTGGAAAACAATCTTATTTAGGAGTATACTTAGCGGTGTTTGATTCTGGTGGCAAAATAAAATTCAACAAAGTGTGCAAGGAATGAGCATGCTTTTCAAATGATTATAAATAATAAAAAATGTTGTTGCTATTTATATATGATTTTAAAATATAATTTTTACGTTCCACTGCAATATCAGCATAACATATAACATATATCCTTTTAAATTCGTCACAATATTACTTTCATGATATTATTTGTTCATAAATTTTGATTGGAGGTTCTTATTTATGTAAATTTATATCTTTTGACATACTTTTTATGTACTAACATTAATTTCTTTGAAACATGAAAGATTCTCTGAAACAGTTATGTATTACGTGTTTTTTAAGAACGCTTGATGAAACAGTAAATCAAAATCTTATTCTTAAGCAGTGTCCATTAGAAAGCCGAATCCCCCTTGTACTTCTCCTGAATCCACCACAGAATAAATATATCTTAAATATTGTGAATAATCAAAGTTTTCAATAAAACTTTCAACAAGAGAAAACATATAACATCTTACTTGCGGAATCTTAAATGCTTCAATACTGATACATGCAGAAAACAGTGTACACCTAAAATTGCTCGTTCACATGGAACCAGAGTGTACACGCATTGAAATCTGGTGGTGTAATCTGCTTAAGACAAAGGTTATTCAATACTGAAGGTCTATCAAGCGCAAGAAATTTTACCATAACTCTAATAGTTCTCCAATGTCGTGTAAGTTTTCGCGAGTAACAAGTAAGAAAAGTTTCTCCCGAGTTAGTCAAATATCGACTTCATCGAGGTATAAAAGCTTAGTTTTGAAAACACTCGCCAACTATACACATCATTTATTATCTTCGTTATGTCTCTTGTGTTAAGATTTTAATTGCTTTATTTATAATAAAAAATTTAATCGTTTATGACAGTGCCGTTTGTTTCTATTGAAGAGGAATTACTTGCCCAATTGTCTGTTGGAAGGGCTCAAACTCTTATGCTATGTTCATGTGTAAAACCTTTTGATTCTATGTTTACATCTCTTATTTAGCACGTTAACCCTCTCAAGCCACGAGGATGGAACATTAATGTGTCTCTGCCTTTACAATATACTATAGTAAATATTAGCAATTAAGCGAACGACATAATGTAAGGTAATGTGCTGAAGTGAGCAAAGTCCCTGCAGGTGAATATACTGAAGATCATCAACGCATAGCCTATCTACAGTGTGTCATATTAGTTTGTGTCTGCAATGGTTTGATTGTGCTTACATCTTTAATATTCCAATATTTAATACGTACTCCTCAGGTATATTGTATGGTGCATGTACTAAATTACAGCCAGAGTGATCATAATTAAACTTAGCCTATTACGTGCGCTTTGTAGTTTTAACTGACATGCGGATTGGGGTAAAAATTTGTAAATGTACTATTCAAAATGTCAAATAAAAATTTTTAAAAATGAAGAGGTCCGCTATTGGGTACAATACAGATAAAATGCTTAAAAATGCTTCCAATAGATAACTGTGGTCAACAAAAGGAGCCTCAAGACTTTTTGTTTTAATTTTTAAAGTATCGTCGTATTTAAAAATTATTTCTAAATTTTAAAGCATAACAAATAATGATAATTTTGGCACTGTAGGTGGAGAAATAAGCAATATAATTTTCTCAAGAAAATGGATTGAGCGCTAATTATTGGTGTAAAAAGATCAAGTGACTGTCTCTGGATGTAAAAGGTGATCGGGTGATTATCTCTGGAGATAAAAGAAGAAGATCGACTGTGGATCAATTTCCCCACTACAATGAGTATTAGCTAATCAGAACGTGCGTTATTTATGAAACTCTACGAAACCAGGAAATGCTATAGCAGCTCTTCATAAATTTCGATGTCCGAAAATGTTGCGCTGAAATGATATCTCGATTGGAGGAATCTAGGTATTTATGTGTTCAACCTGCCAGAAGGCGGAAGTCCATCACTGCAGAAGTCATTACAGATGTAGCAATGGCAGCTGTCAAGCATCACTGACGAATGATCATGGCGTCAGCAGGTCACGTGTAATGTGACAATACTGTGACATAGCGTGTGGCACCAAATGTTAGATGCTGAAAAAGATTGTGCACTTCTTTTCCGTATAAGATCAGCCAAAACCAGCAAATTCCTTTAGCAGTTAATTGCTTACCATTTGTACTGACTTTCTTTGGCAGAATGGGAATCGATGACTCGTGGCCATAGAACATCCTTCGGAGTGACGAAGCGCAGTTCCATTTTAAGTGAACGGTAAATACCAAAAACTGTCAAATTTGGGCCATCGAAAATCCACGTGCTTTCAAACAATTCCACTACAATCGCCTTAAGTTACCGTATAGTATAGATTCACTTTCCACATTATTTTTGGACCATTTCTCTCCGAATAAAATGGGATTAATGGCCCAGTAACATGTTCTGTAACTGCCTTTAGATAATGTGACCCGCTCAACAGTTCGTATTACATCAACTGAGGCATTGAAGAATGTATGTACAGTATCCGAAATGGAAATCATTTTGCAGTGTTTGATAGACAGTCTTAAATGTGGGGCAGTCAATTCATTGACAATCTTGCCTGTGTTATAGCTGAAAAGCTCATTTTAAGCAGTTGCTATAACTAGAGATTATTATTATTTTTAAACTTAAAAAAATCATTACCGACAAGTATTTAAAAATCTTTTATGCACAATGTTCAAGTGTTTAAAAATTAATAATTAAGTAAATCAACAAAAGTTCTAGTCCATAAATAACAACAAATAAAAGAATTGCAAAATGACATTTTCGACTTCCAGCTTGATAAAATATTTGCAGAGTCCCGTTATCCCAAAAATGAAATCTTAATTCCACTGTTTACTGAGTTTCGATTTCTTCATATTTACGCACCTGGTTTGAGATTGCCACATAGGGTAGTGAGGGGTGGATACATTCAACCAGATTCATGGCAGCCGGGAGTATGATTTCTATAGGCATCTATTCTTCCCCATTCCGTCAACGCGTTTCGGTGCTGAGTTCATTCGGCATATCAAGAAAGGAAGGGAAAATGATTCAAAAGCTTCTATTTTAAATTAAATTAACAATAAATGTCTTTTTTTAAATTTTTTATAGCTTGATAAGCTTGATAGCTTGATTGTCTAATACGTACGGATATCAAATTTTTAGAACAATGCGTTCATAAAAAATTCACAGTGTAACTGTTTTCGTTACATTTAAAAATTCGTTTTCAAATATTAATTTTAGCTACGATGTTCCAACATAGTTCATTTGAAAAAGCATTCTGTAGAATTTCCAATGATAGGAAAAGTATTTTTTTCTGATGAAATGCGTAACAACTCATCCTTTTTAACTCACAAGAACAGAAAAGGCACGAAAAATTTCCGAAAACTAGACAAAACATAACTAAAAAACTAAAAATTGGATTATTTTTTTTCAGTAGTAGCCTTCGCTTGCTTTATTTAGCCAGTGTGACAAATTTGGTCCAGATCTTACGAACGGTCCAGGTGTCTCTAGCGAACACTCAAACAGACAAGAAAGCTATTTTCTACGTACAGATTTATGAAGTAGAATATTGTATCCTTGCCAACACAGAATGCCTTCTATAAATAATGATATAAGCGATACTCTTTTATTTTTTGAAGAAGCGCGAAAAATTGGCCCTCCCATGGGAGTTCTTACAGTTTCTCATTTTTTTTCTGAACAGAGTGGCAAAATCTGGTATTTTAAAACTCTCCCTATTTCTGGAGGATTTCTCACCGATGTCTATCTTCTAAGACAAGACAGAAATCTCTAACAGAAGCCGGAAAGAAAAGTTTTACCTAAGGGATTGAATGAAGTTCTCAATTCGTCTAGTAGTGAACTGTGATATCCGAACTTAAAAAAAGAAAAAAATATTGATACATAAAATTTACTCCGAATCTTATTAATATAAAAGGTGTGTTAATTCATTTTTTTACAAAGACCAGCCGTTCAAGACAGAATCAAGACAGTGCAATTTTTCTTTTAAAAATCACTTTTATACTTTTTAAATTCATATGTAAAATTAAAGTTACTTGAACATTTTCTAGATTTGAATTGGGTGATAATTTCGGAAGATGTTCCATTATTACGGGATGACGATTTATTTTTAACTACTGATCAAATTATTATAATAATTTACTATGCTCTACTGGGTACTTCCACTGTTTCAATTCGAGAATTTTAAGTATATATTTTACTATCGGCAAGCACACTGTTTGTAAGAATATTTTGTAGTATTAAAATGGCTTTTCCTTTTTAATTCGCTCGTCTAAAGAATTCTTTTGTCTTTTGAAAACTTTGCAAGATACGAACAATACATCAGCCTATTTCAGTCTCGTAAGCTACAATTTTTTGTTTCCGCTAATCAACAAAGCTCATTAAAAGGCCCACAAGAAATCTCATAGTTTACAAAAACGTACATATAATCAATGCCGCTTCAAATCAAAGTGGCATTGGTTCAGCTAAAGAAAAAATAGATGATACCAAATACTTAAATGATAATGTAACACCGAAATGTTAATGAAAATGTTTTTGTCTTGTTAAGTAGTTGGTAAAAGCGGTTTAATTAATTTTTCCAATATTATGAGTACATAATCTATGTTTGTAATTTACTAATATCAATTGATTATTTTCAATTGATTTTATTTCTGGTAATGTTCATGCAATTTAATTTTTTGAAGTTATCAACGAAATTGGTTTTATATTATGTTTTGAATTAACTTTTCCTGTACTTTGTTTATCAATTGCATTATAACTGCACATACAATTTGAGCAATGCATATGTTTTTATTACATACCACGTATGTTATATTTTATGGCACTCTAGAACATGATTCTACATGATTTATTTCTAATTTATTTATGTAGAACATAAGACTATAAGTGTAAATATAAGTGTAAACAATTTAGACAACATATTATTAAAATAGTCATTTTCGAATAAAGCATTTTTGCGATTAAAAATTACTTGATTATTCATTTAAACAAGTTATAAAGCAAGTTTTCACTTCTCAGATTTATTTTTCTAAAATATTTTCGTCCATTTCTTTCATTCTTTTCTTTCATTCTTTCGTCCCTTTCTTTCGTTCATTCATGTTTGATTTTATTAAAATAAATAATTGATTCTGTAACAGTTAACCCATCCTTCATCCTCTACATCCTCAAAAAGTACTCTAACGTGTCGTATTTCCTAAGCCGATTTCATGTATAAAATCCTATAAAATGACTCGCGTATAAAATAATAATCTCTTATATTTCTTTTCATTTGGGTGTTATTACAAAACATTAATTAGCTATTCACAAAACAGTAATAGGAAATTTACCTTACACTCAAATATTTTTTGGGAGAATAAAGCAAAAATATCCAGATCCTAAAGCGTAAAAGTCTGATTCCACCAACTCTTTGAGGATGCTTCTGTCACTAATTTCATACACCATTCAACAATTTGTGTGGCGTGGAAAGTAAACGAAGGCCTAGCTTAGGTTTGATAGTTTAGTTGTCTTAGTTTGGGTTTTCTACAGAAATATAACGTGGGATTGCGGAGAAGTAATAGTAACTGATAGTAAATGATTTTTTGCTTTGAAATATGACTCTCTGTTACTAGTTTTTATTATACACTCATGTCCATAAATTAAGGATAATGAAGTTCAGGCAAAGAAAGAGAAAGAAGCAAAACAAATTTGACTTATTTGTAAAGTCTATTTATTAAACAAAAAGTAAAGAGCAAAAAAGATGCTATATGTTTGACATAATTAATAAAAATTGCAAGTTTTACTCCCTTGACCAAATTTCAAAAAAGAACCTATTTACAAAAAACAGTATAACACGGTTAGTAGGATGGTTAATACGGAGTATGTCTCCCGGACGATGCAATACAGGCCTGACAACGCCTAGGCATGCTGAGTATCAAATGATCAATCTGATCTTGGGGAATATTACACCACTAATCAAGCAATGCACTCCGAAGTTCCGGTAGACAGGTGGGAGGGGGTTGACGGGCTGCAATTCGTCGGCCAAGCATATCCCACACATTCTCTATTGGATTCAAGTCCGGTGAGTATGCTCGCCAATGCATACGGGTGATATCCTCCGATTGAAGGCATTCGTCTACAATGTTTGCACGGTGAGGACGGGCGTTGTCATCCATAAACACAAATTCAGCACCCATGGCGCCCCGAAACAAACGTACATGTTGTTCCAGAATGACATCCCGATAGATGTGGCCTGTCATCGTTACACTCTGAACATGCAGGTCAGTTCTGGAACCAAGAATAATTTCTCCCCAAACGAGCCATCCTGCACCACCGTAACGGTGTCTTTCAATGGTGTTCTCTTGGTGGTAACGGGTACCTGGCGCTCTCCAGATGAATGTCCGGCGAGATTCAGACTCCAAACTAAACCTGGACTCGTCGGAAAACATCACACAAGACCACTGTTGCGGTGTCCACAATGCATGCTCTCTACTCCAGGTTAATCGCAGACGACAGTGAGTTGCGGTAAGTGGAACACATCTGACAGGCCTACGAGCATATAGACCAATGTGCCCTAAGCGTCTGTACACGGTCTGCCTTGAAACTGTCGTACCGGTAGCTGAAGAGAGCTGACGAGACAGGTCTGATGCTGTACTCCGTCTGTTTCTTTTGGCAGTAACTGCCAAATAGCGGTCCTCATTCGGCATTGTAACTCGGGGGCGACCTGTGCTGTAACGTCTACTCACATTACCATCATCTTGGAATCGTTGCCAAAGCCTGGAGATGACACTCTGGGCGATTCCAAGTTCCTCGGATACTTCTAGCTGGGTACGTCCACATTCCAGTCGTCCGATAATTCTGCCACGTAAAACATCGTCCAAATGCCTCCTTTGTGCCATAACTATGCGGTTTTTGCACTGAAAGGCTTTCACAGCGCTTGTGAACAATTATACTTCTTTGCCACCATTCCTTACATACCCCTCTCTTACACTCTCGTCATTGTGACGTACCATCCACGCCATCTGATGGTTTCCTGTAATTTGCATATTCTTCTTCAAGATGTGTGTGATCATTCCACAGGTGAAATTTTTATTTTAGAGATCAATTTCTGTGTGATTCTGAATTATCCTTAATTTATGGACATGAGTGTACAACTCGCAGAAAGATCTGTAAGTTATCTGGTGGTTTGTTACTCTGCATACACAGCAAGATATGAAGCTTGTGAAAATTACTAATTTCGGCAAATTATTTAATCCATCAACGACATTTTTGCTATCTGGAGGTAACATATAAATCAGTGGATAGTATTCTATCTGAGCTTATCTCCATCCCTCAGCGAATGGTTTGAATTTATTTTAAACCAGTTTGATAAATAGACTTTCATGGCAAATTCAAAGATTTGCTTCAACTTCAAAACGATGGAGAAGTACTATATAGGGTCAGAATTCTGTTTCCCAGGCATCAACCAGTGTAAATAGTTCAAGATTACACTTTGCAGGTCACAAAAATAATTACCCAGTCGAACAGCTTGATGTATTTTCCAATACGTAGTTTTTAATGGTCCCCAACACCATTTTACTTAAGGCTTAAATTTCCAGTACTGTATGAATGTGTTTTTTTTTGAGGAGGAATGAAGGAGATATATATTCTGCAAAAGCCTACCAAAGTTTCAGTTTTCAAATTCTGAAGGATTTCGCATTTCCATGAGGTATTAACAGATATGACGTCCTAGTCAATTGTTAGCTGTTCAGAAATATTTCTTCTTATCCCTTCAAAATAATCGGTAAGTTCGAAGAAATTCGGTGCTTTGTGCATGCTACTTGGTGAAATGCTTTGAGTTTCTGCTGAAAAACTTTAGTGGTAATGACTTATTTGAGATCTTCCCAAATTACTACGGCATGACTGAATCATTTCTAGAGCTCCATGCATATAGTCTCAATAGCACGTATGATAAACAGTGCATATACGTAATCTTAGTTGCCCAACGTGACTTAACAATACTAAGTATGAAATTCTAACTGCGTTCAACAGTTGAAGGAACTAAACCATTCCTTCTTTTCTTCTGCACCTGTCACCAAATGTCAATGCGGCATTATCTGAAAAAGTGAATTTTTCTTAGAGAATTGCAAAATTTGAAGTGCGATGCGAACGCTGAAGGTATTAATTGATCGGAGAAATAATTTAGGTATATATTATTAAACCCAGCTGGCTCATTTTCTGCACTATTAGAATAACAATAGGGAAAACTAATTAAGTTTTTTACTGAGTAAAAGTGTCTATTTTTACCCAAATTCTGATAATTCAAGCCCAATGCTGGGGCAGAAGATATTATCCAATCGCGATAATATTTTAGACCGCTTTTACTTAACCACGAGAGAACCTTTTCGGCACTATTAGAATAATGATTTCAAAAAAAAAAAAAAAAAATTCTTTCGGCCCAACCTAACATATAACCAATACGTATGCGTTAGATGAATTTCACCCAATAATTTGAAAAGTAATGTTACGTGGTATTTCTTACCACGTAAATGATAATAATCTAGTAATGTAACATACCAAATCACAAAGTATATTCTAATAGGAGACATATTCATATTTCGGGATGTATTCCAGTAAGAAACAACTTCTAAATCGATATGAAATCTAAACAAATTTTTATTCGTATGTGATGCATATTTTCAAAACGGAAAAATGCATTCGCAATTTAAGAAAATTTGCAATTTTCCTTTTCCTCTGTTCGTTAAATGCACTTAAAAACTTTCTTTCTTCCACCCATAAAATGTCGGATAAAAGCAGACGATTATGAACATCTTTCTTAACAAAGGCAATTGTTGTTGAAACGTATGCATTTAAGTGCACTTCTACAAAAAGCTCTGTCGCATCATCACAGCAGATTTCCTCTCGTGAAATGGCAACAAAAAGGACATTAAACGATAAAAGATATTCGAAGACGGTCCGCATCGTCGAAATCGATTTGATGAGAGCGTTTACGATACATGAAGAAAATAGGACTGCAGCACTTTGAATACTGCGAGCGATCAATAAAAAAATCATTTTTTATGCAGTCCCTTCTTTTTATCTCCAGATTAAACAAGATTGATCGGCATCGGATTTTCTTTCTATTCATTGCTGGAGAGGAGATAGTTTTTATCGCTAAAAATTATAACCATTTTGTTCTGCCTCGCATATATCTGAGCACTCGAGGTAATCGTTACATTGGTGGTAAATTTTTTGTTGAACACTTTATGTTGGCTTTATTTTTGTTAGATAAACATTTATTTCTAAGAGTACGGTTTTATGATATGCAAGCTAATAGACCTATATGATTCCATGGTTTGGTTCATACATACCATGTATAGGCAAGAAAATACGCATCTTCCATATTTTATTAGTTTTTAAAATGATTTGTAACAACTTAATAATAAAACCAATTTAAAATTGTATTCATTAGGGAAAACTTTAAATTAGCTTATGTAAAATAATGAGTAAAAAGTACAATCGCTCAAGCCTCAAACTTCCATAAAATTTCCCATCTCATTATTTGCGAGCACATTTATTGTCTAATTTTTCTACTGTAAATATTGATCGTTATTTGTAGAAGCTAAGTTTACATGCATAAATGTGGAACCAATCAAAAGATAGAAATTAATATTACAAGAACATCTGAAAAAAATCACGTATTTAAAGTTTAATATAGAACATAGTAAAAATTAAATTTAAAATATAACTTCATTACTCTTTGCAGATTTTTTTTATAAAAAAGGTTGTGGATGCCTATTTTTTTCACAATAATCTAATATCATGAAATTAAAATATTGTACTATCATTGTAAGCATTGAAGACAAGCACAGAACAACTGAATAAAAATAACTGAATAAAAATAACTGAACAAAAATAACTGAAAAAACAAAAATAACAGAATTTGGCCACTTCATAAATCTATTTTACCAAATGCCTAATCCGTTATTGACTTTTAATTTTCTTCAATGAAACTACAAAATGTCCACGTGCTTATTATCTCTGTTCATCAGTACGTTAATTGTATAACTATCCTATTTATTTCCACAAAATTCATGTATATTTCTGGAATTTAATGGAAAATTTTCGCCCCTCAAAATAAAGCATTTTTCATATATATTTCTCTTTAGAGAAGCACGTAAAATAATTCCATTATCTGGTAATTTTATATTTATGATAACTGTGCTAATTGTATTTGAGATACTTTAACAATTTGCAAACAAAATAAAATTTGTAAAATCTTGAGTTCTGCACACGCTCTCCCCAAAAAGCAGGCTGTGGAATTAGTTAATCTCTATCAAGAAATAAAATGAAATAAATAAATAAATAAATTCGCTGTGTTGCGGTCTACGGAGTGCTTTGGTTTGATAGCATTTAATGACATTTTAATAATTTAAACTAATGAACTTCTCTTAATATTCATAAGTAATAATATTAGTTTCATAAAATTCTTTAATATGGCATTAAAGAGTTGATAGCTTCTCTTTGCCTGCATACATCTTTCAGCATTGCTTCGATTGAAAGAAATAATTCACTGCGTAGATCTAAGTTTAAAAGACGCGCATCTATTGTCTTTAGATAGAAATGAATCACAACTTTCCATTTTGGAAGGAAAGAAATCAATACTACGAAATTCAGGAAGAGGGTTCAAAAAGAGAAGAGCAATTTTGTAGTTTTCGTGAAGAAAAATGAAAATTTAATTAATTATTTTCACTATATCAATTTTGCAAATGTACTCATAAAACTTGCTCTTTGTTAATAAAAATTCATTCATTTAAAAATCTTCCTTCATCACTCAAGCATAAGTTCGATAAATAGTTCCTTAATTTAAGTTAAGGATAATACTAATCCCAAATCTATCGTTTATGAAACTGTCTTTCAAGCTTTCACAAAGCGTCATAAAAAATATCTAATGTTAAATAATTGCGCCATCTGTTTGAACAAATACTCAAATAGCAAATTCTTGAAAAGAACCTTTCCTACCATTTCTTCCTCGCTACAAAAGTATCGGTAAGTTTTAGTATCACATTATTTCCCTGGGTCTTTCAGCGCTTTAACGTCTTGAAAAAAACACATTAAGCGATAACAATGATTAGAAGACCGTCAGTGACATCACAATCGATTCGATGACATCATTAATGATGTATGCTCAGATAAAGTAAAAAAATATACTACATATATACATTCACCAGAATCTCCTTTGAATATGCTGTACGATCAATATGAGAATCATTTTTCATAAAATATTTCATTTATTTCCTGGCTATTAAACAAGGTAAATCGATCATGCGATTTTTAACTTTCACTGAAAGAGAAAAGTGCCAGATTTTATCTCAGGTGAAAAGACGGCAGGATAATATTTGTGAATAGAATAAATACATTCCACGTGTGGGAATTGGAATGTTCTCTTTCTTCTTCCCCCCACTCCCACCCCGGTTTTTATCAGCGTTATTGATTGCGGATTTCCCTGGATGAATACATCACTTTGAAATTCAAATTAGAAAATATTCATTATTTTCTAAAGATTAAAAATTGGTTGCATTGTGCAAATTGAATTTATTGAATTTGGAAACGTCGTTTTCTTTTCACAAATGAAAAGGTGAGGTGCGAGAGTTGTCCGTGGGACCGTTTCTCAGTAGTTAGTACAGAGGGAGTTCAAATCAAAATTTTATTTGATATCTAAATGATATGGTTCCAAGATGATATAAAGTATATAAATAAATCTACTATAAACGGCAGGAAAATGGTATTATTATAGGTTTCAATATATTTATAAAAAAAAGTGGACTTTTTTACTTTATAAATATTTTTTGAGTTTAAAATGCAAACGTAAATGTGCAAAGCATGCAGTGTATGTACAAGTTGTATTTGTTATTTATATACAAATGCATATATATGTGTATGTCTGTGTAGACAGAGTGGATAAGACACTTCACATTGATAGATGGCTGAATTACGTTAGTCCAGGGTTCTGGCCTACTGCGTGATTGTCTCTCTAATCATCGTGACAATCAGGTAGTTTTCTTTCTTCAGATTTAATGTGAATATGTGTTAAAATATTTTGCATTAACAAGCAACATATGCATATATATTAGGTGTACCATAAATTAATGTACTGGTTTTACATAAAATTCAAATAAATAAATTTCAAGAAGTACTGAATTACAAACAACCCGTACCTATTCATAGTACTCGTATTTATTAAATTTTAAAGCTAGAATTTCATAGACCCTCCCTTTCTTCACGCCTACCCTCGTTGGAGGATTATATTCGAAATGTTCGGAGATCGACTTTATCTATTCGTTGTGTAGCTAACACAACTTGTGTGAGTGTTGTATTTTGTAACAAGAATTTCATGGACGTTTCGTCCCTCTATCCTCCACAAGTTAAATCTTTGAAAAATGCTCTCCAATCTAGCATTTAAGCTAAAAGTCTCACATACGTGGAAAATTTTGCACTATTAGCTTCAGTAATTTTGGCTAGACAAAGTACTGACATACAATGAAACCTGTATAAGTCGACTACGTATGGTGCAAGAGTTTTCTGGTCAACACAGATAGGTGGTTAGCTCATACAAGCCTTTTTTCAAAGGATAGCTACAGTTGGTTCCGTGTGAAAGGGCTTACCTTACTGAAGTGGTCAAATTAACAGGATTCACTGTATGAAAAATCATACTACTTACTGGTACACCTAAAATGTATTTTTATATGCAGGCTATCCGAAATTAAATGACCCCACTTTAAAGTAGTCCACAGACAAAAATATTATTTAGACAGTTATGTAGGACATAATGAAGGTGTGAGAATTTTTTTAAGAGAATAAAAATATTAGTTCAAATGTTCGCCACGAGGTTGCGTTTTTTAAAAGAATTACATATGTATTATATATTTATGATAGTTTACAAATATTATTACAACAAAGCCCCGTTTAACATGACGGCCATTATTGTCTAGTTGCCATCTGTAATCGTAAGAGAACATGTTCCACTACTGACAGCAGTGTGTTCGGGGGAAATGTTACGAACACGTTGTGAAATGCTGTCTTGAAGATCATGCGAAGTTCTAGGACTATCGTAACTTACTAAATGTTCCAAACTGCTCCGAAACCAAAAGTCGCATGGATTGAGGTCTGGTCATCGGGGAGATGCATTATTCATCAAAAAACGACCTCTGGGGGCGAATATTTTAACTTTTTTTATTCGCTCGAACAAATTGCCATACCTTCATTATATCCTACACAAAATTTCATAGTTTTCTTTGCAACAATAGTTTGTAGACAACTTTGAAATAGGGTCGTTTAATTTCGGACACCCGGTGTATTACTCAGTAGATAAAAATGACGTGCAGTGACTAGTACAGGCGGAATCCTTTTATTGAGTTTACATCAGTGAGAAAGCGGGGATGCTGAGTGACCTACTTTACATACTTAATTAGACAAGTGGAATGATGTGAAAAAAGTATTCTCTCCGAAAAACCTTGGTACACATACTGCAAGTGACATGATACGCTGGAAAATTCCAGAGATTGCTATTGATAGTGACGTCCATAATTCAGTTACTTCAGCATGCACTGATTTGTTCGAGAGATCGTGACGTACGGTCTAGGGCTGGGACAACAAAGCCTCAATACTCTTACGTCACCAAGTTTTGACATCATCACAGTTTTATTTCACAAAGTAAAACTATTTAAAATTTTTGGTATATGCTACAAATATCAGAAAATATCTTAAATCAAACATTAAAATTAAAATACCTTACTCATATAAAATTCTTAGTTATGATCTATTTCCATATCATGTTGTCTAATTAGTCATCGTTTAAAACTGCCTTTTGTTGTAAAATTATATTTTTTATCTCAAATTATTAAAATATTGCTGCTCATGGGTTAGTTCACTAGAAATTTTTAATAGTTTTTTTTTCTGAAAAAAAAAAAAAAAACTTTTTACTGTAGGCCTAATGATGTCGTCAAAGCTTGATGACGTAGGAGTTGTAAGGCTTTCTGTATGTAGGAGGCGTTGGCTGGGAATGGTTTATTTAATCTCTGCTTACTTTTGTTGCCCTGGTAAAAGTAATTCGAGAAATATTTTGGGCTCCTCCATTGCTAGCTGGATAAGACTGTAAACATCGTAGATAATTGAAGTTTGAAGGTCTGGGGTTCTGGTCTACAGCAAGGCTGTCGACATAACGGTCTGGAGTTTGGGTTCATTTTCTCCAGATGTAACGTGAATAGACGGTAAAGCCTTTTAAAATGTCCTCAGCCCAAAGCATCTTTAAGCAATATTTTCAATATTAAAAAGCAAAGCAAAGAAATCTCTGTACATTCCCCTTATAGAATTTTCGACTATTTTTGTTAACATATTGAAGCACATAGTAAATTAGTAATTAAAATATTGAAATAGAAACTTTCTTTCACTATTTCATATACACACATAAAATTAATTACAACCCCTAAGAAAAATAAACGTGACAGAATCTTCTGCCATCTTCTAAAATAAATGCAATTTTATGTGATAGATATTTCCGTGCACGAAAATCTGTGATTTAAGATAAAATCCTACCGTCAGGCTATCGTAGCAAAAGGTTAATAGTAGACATATAATCAAGGATTACGTGAGAAAAGGGGAACAGAGACGTAGGTTACTGTCCAATCAACTCTAAGCATAATGCGCGAATAGATGAGACTTAACACGAAGACAGATTAATATTGTATCAATCGAATACTCTACAAAACTGGAGATTTCAGTCTTTAAGGGTTTTGTGTAGAAACTTAATTCCATTGCCTTTGGGATTTGCTCAAGCGTCTCTGTTTGCCGTTTAGAATTGTTTGGTCTCATTTTCGGTGTAGCAGATTGATGTTTCCATGAACATAATAAGAACGCGTAAAGATGAAAAAGCGAATTGGAAGACCAATTTAATGTATGAGAAATGTTTCAAACAAATTTTTAAAATGCAAAGTAATTTACTTAAAAAAAAGAATAATCTCTACTTATTATAAAAGAAGGTGTCTGTGTGTGTGTGTGTGTGTGTGTCTGTCGGCAGCGTTACGGACAAACGGCTACACCTAGAAACACCACATTTGGTACTCTGGAAGATGTAAATATTTAGTTGTGCACCTCGAAGCGATTTTTCAAAATCCGACATAGATTTTTTTTAATTTTATGTTTTATGCGATTTTTGGCATTTTTTCTCACCTAATTCGTAATGACGGCAGAAATTACGCTCGCAGCAAAACGGCATTTGTATCATCGGATAGAGGAGGAAATTTTCTTTTAAAAACAGTTTGTTCTGAATACGTAACATGATTTACCGATTTTTAGGAATTTTTACTTTCCGAACATGTACCATGTAAGGAAAGTATTGTAATCATGAAAAAATTCGACTTCGAGATTTTGGTGTTTTTACACGTTTTGAGGGCTTCTGAATCCATTTATGCTATTTTTACGAGATGTATGTATGTATGTGTGTATGTGTGTGTGTGTGTGTGTATGTGTGTTTCTGTGTATGTGAGTGAACACGATAGCTCCTGAACGGAGCATTCGATTGAGCTCAAATTGGATATATATGTCATAAACCACCGTCGCAAGACCGCTATTGATTTTGGTGTGTATAGGATTTATAGTTTTTCTACAGGGCTACGACAAAGATTTCTTTTACATTATGGCCTATGGGGGAATTTCTTGAAAGAGCGCTAGCGTTTAAACGGTAGATTCGATTGAGCTCAAATTGGTTATATATGTTATAAACCGCCGTTGCAAGACCGGTATTGATTTTGGTGTGTATAGGACTTATAGTTTTTCTACAGGGCTACGACAAAGAATTCTTTTACATTATGGCCTATGGGGGGAATTTCTTGAAAGTGCGCTAACGTTTAAACGGTAGATTCCATTGAGCTCAAATTGGGTATACATGTTATAAACCACCGTTGCAAGACCGGTATTGATTTTGGTGTGTATAGGACTTATAGTTTTTCTACAGGGCTACGACAAAGATTTCTTTTACATTATGGCCTATGGGGGGAATTTCTTGAAAGTGCGCTAGCGTTTAAACGATACATTCGATTGAGCTCAAATTCGGTATACATGTTATAAACCACTATCCTAAGACCGGTATTGATTTTGGTGTGTATAGGACTTATAGTTCTCCTAAAGGGCTACGACAAAACTTTCTTTTATGTTATGGCATAATGGCATATGGGGAGAAATTCTTGAAAGTCCGCAAGCGTTTAAACGGTGCATTCGTTTGAGTTTCAATTTGGTATATATGTTTGAATTATTCATCGATTAAAATTTCTTTAAGTGCTTGGTAATGATCTTAATCGTAAGTGTTCGGAAAGTCGAGTTGAGTCACTCCAGATTTTTTTACTAAGCATCTGCTTCGCGATTGTTTTTCGTAAAATAATTTTGAAACTGTCGCATCTTGAATTCTGTCCGTCATAACTTTTAGGTATTTTGACAAATCGTGAAACATTCTTTTCTCCCTCTTTTAAAATAAAAACGAAAAAATTATGTAAATTAGATGATTTTTTACGAATTTTAATGCAGCCTAAAGTTTAGAATTTAATACTAGCATCAACGCGATATTACTCCATTCATTACATTGCGATCACGGCACGAGAATTTATGTTCGGTTGTTGCCACAGAAAGAATTAGAAAAAGGATTTTTTCAACCAATCGAGTTTTTAAATGGGATATCAGAATTTCAATTCGCATGTGAGGATCTATGACGTCAAATGCTTTAAGATACGTAAAAATTACTCCATAATTTTAACTCATTTATTCCAGCTCTATTTTCAAGACAGGGAGACGATATTTTGATTAAAATTTACTGTAGAAATAAACTAAGAAATTCACGATTATTATTATTAGAAGTGGTATTTTAATCCGTTGCTTATTTAAAAATTGAAATGTTTTCACGGCGCTGAAAATGTTCATTTTAAAAGTTACAAAGTTCGTTTCAAAGCGCGATATATTAAATTTTTTCTATTTACTATTTTTATTTTTGGCATTTAATTTAGCGCAGGCGTTGCCTAACATACGCATGCAGGTTGCGAGTATAGTTTTATTTTAACGTTGAATTACGTTCCTCCATAAAGGTTACATAACGCAAAGTTTTAATGATACCGTTTGAAAACAAATATGCGAAATATTGAAATTAACTCCCTCAACCTACCGGGGTATCCTTTACGGCAGTCAAACAGTGACGACATAAATAAAAAAAAATGCGTGAAATTTGTAAACTCTGCAACTCTAACGCCCTGTCACAATTAAAGTGGGAATAAGTAGCTCCTCGAGAGAACACAGTTTGATGTTTTTCAGGAGACAAGAATATGGAGGATATAAAAGATATCGCTATATTAGATACATGGATAGTTAAAATGGCACCCCTTGGATATTTTCTCCCCACAGTAAGATGAAATGGTTTGCGGCGCTAAATACGCCAATCTTATAAAACTATGTATAAATTAAATATATATGGAGAGTTTCCTTAATGGCAACCATTATGTGAAATGATTACTATTTATGCTAATGCGTAAATTGCAAAGAATCGCCACAGAATCAAAAGATCCCATTGAGGCCAAATAATCTAAGATGTTTCTTTTAGCCTTGAAGAGGCTAATGGATATTTAAAATGGCACCCCTTGGATATTTTCTCCCCACAGTAAGATTAAATGGTTTGCGGCGCTAAATACGCCAATCTTATAAAACTATGTATAAATTAAATATATATGGAGAGTTTCCTTAATGGCAACCATTATGTGAAATGATTATTATTTATGCTAATGCGTAAATTGCAAAGCATCGCCACAGAATCAAAAGATCCCATTGAGGCCAAATAATCTAAGCTGTTTCTTTTAGCCTTGAAGAGGGAGAAGCGAATATAGATAGTACTAATGTACGTAATAGGTAGTATTATTAGATTTGTAAAGATAATATGAATAAATCGCAATGTACCACGTTAATAAATATTTCATGAAATTAAAAGTGTTTATCCTGTTCCAACGGTTGTCTTACAACCAACTAAACGAAAAGTATTTCTAATTTGCGTTAATATATCCCGCAGTAATTTCAACAGAGGAGATTACTTGAACTTTTTTAAAAATGAAATTCTGTTTTGTCACATGCAGATATGATTTTAGTAGTAAAATATTCCCTTCTTCCCGTATGAAGAGCGGGTGCGCAGCTATTTTAAAAACATGTCTTGAAAATAGCATAAATGAATTCAGAAGACCTCAAAACGTGTCAATACACCAAAATCTGGAAGTCGAATTTTTTCATGATTAGAATACTTTCTTTATATGGTACATGTTCGGAAAGAAATAAATGGTGCTCCATTCCATGTAGTGTCTTAGGTATTTAATGCTACAACTTGAGCCTAAAAAACAGTATTATGTAGAAATAAGACATTTTGAAAGCCAGGAGTTCTCTGCAAACCATTAAGCTTTCCACTTTCTTGATAGTGAATGACACTGACGTAGTTTTTTGAGTCATTATACTGCAATGATCAGGTTAGTACTCATGACACAAACTTTACATTAATAGTCAAATAATTTTGCTCGTTTTTTTTAAATCCACATTACGAATAATTTCGAATTACACATGTAAGGAAAATTTTAGTTTCCTACCGTGCGAAGAACTGGCACGCAGCTAGTTAACTAATAAAGAGAAATAAAGTTATATTGCATAATAATTCTTGTGATAATAGTTATTGGACTTTACTTTTTGACAAATTCTTGGACAAATTTTTGTAAGAGCACTATTAAGAGATAAAATGCGAGTTAAGAGTTAAAATGCGTCGGATGTTTATTGAGATGTTTCCCTATTCTGCAAAAATGTATTTTTTAACACACATTTGCAAAAATAGATTAGCTAGAGACGAACATTAAGAACTTCTTTTCAATATAATTGCTATACATATGATTTAGAATAATCAGTCTTGTCCCTGTACAATCTTACTGTAGACTTTTCAAAAAGATATTTCCTGCTATTTGAAAATAAATTTCAGTTCTAAGACTTTACGTTGGAGTTTTTTCTTCATATATAATGATGCAAATCAGCAAGTGTTAAATACCCCAGTAGCACAAGCTTGTTCAAAAGACGTTCCAAGTGTATTCAGATTACTTTTCCATAACTTATAAGGTATAAGTGTTGCATACGTCTATATGTCCAGGCAAAAGTCGTAAATTTATAGTATAAAACTGGTACCGTTTGGATCGAACACGTGTTGTGTTATGCTTTCTATAAAATAAACTATACAAATAGACTTTAATTGTTCATTTTCGCCTCACCATGGCACAGTGGTTATGCAACTGAAAATGGTAGATGGCCGAAGTGTGAAGGTGCCGAGTTCGGGTCCCATCGCGCAGCTGTCGATATAACGGTCTGGAGTTTTCGTAGGTTTTCTCCAGATGTAGCGTGAATACGCGTTAGAACCCCTTAGAAAGTCCTCTAACCAAGGCATCCCCCCTGGCAGATCGCCCTAGTGTAGCGTTGCCGTAATCACAATTAATTGTTCATTTTCTGCTTAGTTTTTTTTTTTTTTACTTCGACTCCCGGATAATGGAATAATCTTCTTTATTTAAATTTTTAAGCAACACGTTATTTTACATAGTGGATTCATATTAACTTTGTATATTGGTCGTTGAATAATAAAATTAATATTAATGGGCAATAAGCGTAAATAATTACATTTACTTAGTTTATATGATTTTATTCTTTTTCTTTTGTTACATATAGTAAACATTCTAGGTATGTATTTAAAATATATTTGGATTTACCATTAGCGCCTATTTATTCCTAAGCTCTTACGCGAGGTGGGTTTCACTGCAAAAAGCAGCAACATTCGGTACTTCATCATTGCTCGCAAAACTATATTAGTTAAATTGATAGTGTCCACAAAATGCTTACAGTTAACATAAAACCCGGCGAATATTTCTTTTTTTATAAGTAGTCTCCCGCATAAATAGGGAGCGGGGCTAATTGCTCTGGGCGAAGGGAGAAAAGGGTGAGTTACACAGCTGATGAATTTAATCAACGGGCGAGTTGTACCCGCGAAATGGAGGGAGAGGGGACAATCTCAGCGGAAACCTGCGGTCTCGCAAAGGGCCAGTGGTAGCATATTTTGGAGGTGGCCCCCTACAATGATGGCTGCACCCAGTGATATTTTTTTTTTGGGGGGGGGTTCGCAAAGGGTTTGATAGCTGTTGGCGCGGGTGCAACTGGCCCTCTTTCCATAAATATACACTTGAAATTTATGCGGGCAAGAGAAATAGTGCTTAAATAAGCACATGGGAAAATGTCCTTCATTATTTTATGTATGTACACATTATATCTTATACTCAGAGGTGTATCAATCTTTTTTATTGTTTTTTATCACCAGACAGTATAACTAATACTTTATAATTCACTATGAAGCGCATTAATATGATTTTCAAACTTTCCAGCTAGCTTAATGCGCCATGCTATAACCTGAACTTATTATCTAAAGATTTATTAGCTGATGCATACACATATTAATCGTTCACACAGATTGTAAAGTTTAAATTCCTACCAATTTTAACAATGTCATTTCGTCCAGGCACAGAAACTACGCCACGTATTGCTCAAGACATTAATACTAAAGCAATATTTTGCTCACTTTTCGAACAGTAATGGTAATTCGGCTGTAATTTAAAAGTTTTAATTTTTCAACATAAAAATTTTCACTGCGAATAATAAAATTTCCGTCATTTGCTAATTAGTTATAGAACATTTGCTAAATAGTAAAAGAAAAGACTATTCATCATGTAACAAGAGAATGCTATCGATGATTTGAAAGTCCAATCTATACAAACGTTGTTACAAAAAAAGTTTTAGGGGTATATTATTGAGTTGTATTAGTATGTTTCAAAATATTTCATGCTAAAATTCAATTCAAATCTAAGAGAAATTTTATGCATCAGTTTTGTATTGGGTATAACAATATTTTTAACAGAATGTAAACATTTTGACGCATTGTAAAAGGTTGCTTCGTTTCCTTTTTTAATTCGTTATTTTATAAAAATCGCAAATTTATAGCAACTGTAATTTGTAATAAACACTGAAAGCCGTTTAGTCAAGCCCCATTAGTTGATAATGGAACGCAGTTAAAATTATCATGTCAATTTGAAACTTACCAAGCTTTAAACATGAAAGTATTCAAAATAATCTTTATTACAGTTAAAGAATGCTTTTGATGTTATAATATAAATTTGTAAATGTACGAAATATGCAGAAAGTTAAAACTAATTTTTGCTGACAATCTTTGTGATCTGTTTAAAAGCATTTCATCTTAATGGATCCACGCAGCTATGAATTCCCTAGGTTTAGGAGTTACTACCTGACTAATGAGTAGGTATTCAGCAGTGTTCACAACGAGGCTTCATTCGAAATAAGGGAATTGAATGCACTTCTCTTCAGTACAACACTGAATTGAAATATCATTTTTTGTTGCAACAGTTGGTATGTACTTAAAGGATTTAAAATTTGAGAAAGCATCTCAAGATGGTTGTCTTACGCCGGAATCAATTTTACAATCGTAAAACAATATTTTATTTTGTAATAATTTATTAAAATTATGAAACAAAATGATATATTTTTTTTCTTGTTCATGTTGAAACAAAGATTGTGATAACAGTATAATCACTGAATGATTTTTAAAAGCTAAACAAGTGATTTGTATGTTTTCTATTTTCTAATGAGTCATGAAGTTTTTACTTTTTTTAATAATGAAATTATTATTTAAAAAATATTTTCCGAAGCACACATACACACAAGTCACCCTATTAAATATTCCGAGTATTCAATGAATCATTAAAGTTTGACGCTAAATCACTGATTTCCATATTAAATATGAAATACTATTACAACTGAACCAAATTTTGGTAGCTTGTGAACATTTTTTTCCTACTGTGTGGCACTGGCACTTCATACCTTGGCTTGAAAATTTCCGCAGGAGATGACCATTTTCGAAGGGGTGCCAAACGGACAGTCATCGTTATCCCTTACAAAGACATAATAAGCATTTAAGCCCATCCCAGCTGTTGAAACTTGAACCTAAATTTTGGTAGGATGACTCTTTAGCTACTGTTCCACTTGGGGTATGTAATTTACTGAACAGATTGTGCAGAATTTATTTGTAAATAGTGAAAACTTTATTTTTCAGTAATAGTTAAATTAGTAGATTGAATCGGGTTAAGACACAAATGTAGGGAAAATAGTCCCGCTCCCACCACGCCTGAGGGGGTGTCAGACTGGTAGCAGAAGTGAATGCAAATTAGATGTTCCATAAATCGTACGAAAAGTAAGTTGTACGGTAAAACAACGGGATCGCTCTAGGAAACATGAAATTGGAGTTAAAAAGATAAATTTTATTAATGTGAAGAAATGTCACTTAAATGATTACAGAATTGTGTGGGAATTGAACCTTGCAGGATTCAACATTGAAAAATATGTTCGGGTAATTTTAATTTACTCTGCCCTAAATGAAAGATTGTTACCCTCTTTCAATATCTACACTGATATTTTTTGTACATAGTTTTCTAGTACAAATTAATTAGTTTACAAATACTCAAAGTTACACAAAATTATATATCAACATTTTTAAAATCCAATTTATTTTACTTGTCATTAAACTGTTAAAATAACATGCCTTATGCATTTTGGGGGTGGTCTAGGGTAATATTCTATGGTTTAATTTGGTCTAAAATTTATGTCCCGCGAGTCAAAATGATTAAACTTTGCATTTTGTTGCTGGTATATCGGTTTATTACAATACAGATAATATCTTTAAACTTCCTATTCCAATTACCAATACTATGGTTGAAGATTTCTCGCCAGATATTGGCGAAATAATAAAACTGGTTCCAGTTTCAAAGCCATTTTTGAAGCCAAATGTGGTGATATTACATCAAACGTTGCTAAGCTTGGTGACATTTGGGACAATTTTTTCAGGTTGCATGCTTGCATCGTTTTTCCGCATTGCGATATTTTTGCGATGAAAATCATCTAACAGGAAAAGAAAATTATGGTGTGCAAAAAGCGTAGAACTTTCGTGAAATTTCTCTTGAGGAGTATAAACGGAGAGCAGATCGGCCGAAGCTGTTGTTCCATAATTGTCAGTTGAAATGAGGGCAAGCACTCTACGAGTGTCGCGCATTTTGGGGCCTTCTTTTGAAGCAGTTACTGAAAGCTGATTGTGTCCACAGTTCGAGAAGTGGATTGTGGGATATTGTACGTTATGGAACATTTGACAGATCTGTTAGGAACGCCTTGGAGTATATTGCTTTTTTGGAGTATTTTTGTTTTACAAGTCTTATTATTTTGTGTTTTGTCTTAAAACACGACTTGTTCCTAATACTTTCTAAATTCTTCAAATTTCGAAACATTCATACTCGTACGAACTCGTAAGTTTTTCGGTAAAAAAAAGCGTTCAGAACATATTGTACAATGATACTAATCCTGTTAAGTATAAAATTATATTTTTTTTCTAAAAATGTGAAACATTATATTTAATTAAAATATATTCATTGCTTACATAAATCATTGGATAATTTCTTATCTCTTACATATATTAGTTATCACTGCAGGTTTAATTATGTGCAGCTAGTATTTCTGTGAATTTATTTGATTTGTCACTAGAAATATCCTCATTTAGCTTTCATTTCTTTTTATAAAGCGTGCGCTTCTCAAACACCATCCGGTGGGAATAATTAACACTATTATTTCTTGAACATACATGTAATAGTTTTCAGTATTGGATCGTTCTTAAAAGAAGTTTCAATTCTTGTTATGCAAATGCATATTTTTACTAATAAATAACATTCAGATACATGTAATATCTTGCTCCAGGCAACGAACTGCTCTTTTTATAAGTTTCTGGGAACGCTTTATCCGATTATTCATTTTATTTCTCCGTTGGGACAGGTTAAAAATGTTGTTTAACGAGAGCATTACAAGTACTGTAAATGGATTAAAGATCATTTAATGACTACAGACGCCTGGAGTGAAGATTGTAAAAGAAGTTGCATTATAATAAAGTGGAGGTGAGTGAATAATCAGCTTAGTTAATCGACGTGCACAGTAAAAATAAAATAGAGAATGCAGAGAAATCTAGCTCTTAGGGGGAAAAAAGGCAGTTCTGCAATATGAAATCAAATTATTCTGATAATATTACACAAAATGTAAAAGAAAAAGCCATGCATACATAAATGAACTAATTTCCAAGAGAAGCTTCGAAACAGACTGTTTAATATATAAAGGAGACAATTCTTTTTTTAGATGGTTGGGTCAACGGTCTACACTAGGCTTGATAACAACTATGTCAGCAGATGCAGGTTATTTCATTATGGGGGCACCTATTAGACATACCAACATTGCCTCCGATGAGCGGTCTCCTAATTCTGAACTAATTCCAAAAGAGAAACCTGGTTCATGGATTGGCAACCCAGAGGTATTGAACATAGAAAGCTGAGAAATGACAGATTTTACGTAATTTTACACAAGCTCCCTTTAGCGTACACGGTTCCACAGCAGTCCAGCTGAGAGACGTTTTCACTTTCACCAAACACTGGTCAGGACGATACTGCTTCACATTCCTTGTTCTTATGAGAACGGTGTTTAGCGACATAGCCACTGAGGGACAGACGCATGATTGTATTTTACAGAACTTCTTATAGCATGTACTAATTAAAAATGGTGCAGTAAATGTTTTAACCAGAAAACCACTCATTCGTAACTTTTAGACAGATTTGTTTTTAGTGTTATATGGCAGATTCTCCAAATAATCAGTGCAAACATTTTAAACGCATTGAAGACACAAGCCCCGATCACTTGATTAGAGTTCCAGTGGATATGAAACCCAATTGTTCCAACATTTGTTTAAAAATTGACATTTTTATCTCAGTTTAAGGTTTATTTTAGTATATAACTGTCAGAAACGCACGATGAGTGCAGATGAATCGCTGTATAAAAACTTTTGTATAGAAGTGTCCTACAGTTTATAAATTTCTCCTGATTTACCGTTCTACTCTTTTCCTTTTAACTGTCTAGAATATCTTAGAACAACGAAGTAAGTATGGGTTCGGTTTGAATAAACGTAGACTTGGAAAAAAATGGTGTGCTTTAAAACTGTTTTCACATTAAATGAATTCTGCCAACGTTTACCTAGTTAATGTTTTATTTCAAGCGTAACTTCAACATTAATAAGGTCTTCAGAGCGTAATTTAACATAAAATGTATGAACACCATGTAATATTTTTGAGCAAACAAATTAGATTTTTATATTAGGATTACAAGTGGAAATTTCAATAGAGTTCCCATAGTTTGGTAAATTTACATAACTTTGTATTTCGAAAAGATCACGTGGCTTTCTAACATAATTCCAAAACTAATTATGTCTTAGAGTTCCCCCTTACATATACACTGAAAAAAATGTTTTGTTGATACAACAAAATTTTGCTTGGCACTATTTTAACCAAATAATTTCGTTGATTCAACAAAATTTTTGCTAATTCAACAAAATATTCGGTTAATTTTATAAAAATTTTACTAAAACCAACAAAATTATTCGGTTGAAATAGTACCAACCTAATTTTCTTGATTTCAACAAAACATTTCATTCTGTGTACCTATCTCTGTACTTTACACTGTAATAAATGATAAACCTGTATTAGTAACGAAATTTAAAAAAAATAATGATAAAAAAATAATCAGTATGTGTTACTTTTCGAAAATTTTTGTTGTGCAGTTCCATCTTCAAGAATTTTTTTAGAAAGATTCATATTAGGCACCTTCATTTGATTTAGAACGGTATATAGTGCATCTTATGAAGCATAATCCCTTGATTTTTTCGAGCCTATGGCAAAATTAGTTAATTTTAATTTGTGTACAAAAATCGCGAAAGAGATTATATTTCTTTGAAGAACACTCAAATTACTTATAAATTTTAACCCAAAGAATATCAGACAATTTTTCATAAAATCACGCGCATACATACAAATAAACACTTAATTTTATTTTACACATAGTGCACTGTTTAACATCCAAAAAATTATCTTTGCATGTGAATGTTTTATTTCTTTAAAAAAAAAATCCAATTAGATTTACAACACACCCCACAAAACACGTAGGATTTCATTCCGACTCTAAATGCCTGCCACAAACAGCACTATTTAAAGTTTAATAAACCCTCAGAAAAGTGAAATTATTAAGGTTTTAAGTTTGTTTCAAACTTGTACTTTCTTGTGGATGAAACTAATGAGATCTCTAGAATTTCTTGAAAAAGAATTATTACAAAACATTTCGGAAAGAAAAAAATCAACACAAGCATTCAAAGGAACAAAAGGAAATTTTTCTTTAATTATAGGGCTGCTAAAAATGAGAAAAGGGTATGGAGTTTTCCAAAAAAATAATTAGTTGTGAAATAATTAAAAGGATTTAATTAGCATTTAAAATAAAAAAAATATTCTGTTGAAAAAGTTATATAAAACGTGAAAAATTTTCTTTGCTTTTTATCTTGTTCTAATAAAAACTTGGCTTAATTTGGACGGTTATACATAGCTTTTCTGGATTAGGAACAATATATTATGTGTAAAATAAACATGAAAGTATTTTTAAGAGAAAAATCATATTTTAGTTTTAAAAATTCATATACAGATTAAAAAAATAAATAAAGTACAAAAAAGTCATATTTGTTAACTTAAATTGGCAGTGTGCTTGAACCTATGAGTGAAAATAAAATGTATGAAGCACAACCTTTTCGAGAATTACACTGCTGTCGCTTAATAAAATCACATTCTTTCTGAGTTAAATTGAATTTAATAAGCGGATAAATTTTATATGCGGCGCACATTATTCGAACTCAAACAGGATGTTACACTTGTTGCCACAACCTAAACTCGAAGGGAAGTTATGAAATAAGACGATTAATATAATTCATAACTGAAATCCAGGTGTGAAGGATATAGCAAGGAGAAATAATTGCTATGTGTATTTTCTCACCCCTCTTTCTCTTATTTCTCCATACTTCTCAGAATTTCTTTTTACCAGAGTTACAGGTTTCAATTTTTGATTTGAGTAAGCGTAAATGCTCATTTTACTAAGAATTGATTTTACTACAAATTTATATTGTTTTGATTCCATTCTTAGCTATTTGCTCGGGATAGGCGGCTGATTTCCTTAAACAGAGGATACTGTATTTGAGATTTAAATGCTGCCCTAATTTTAAATATTCACACTCTAAAACTCATGAAAACGGAAATTCATCCTTTTTCAAAATTGTAATCTTTAACCCCAAAATCATTATTTTAAGTGCAAACTTGTATTTTGCCATTTTAAAAACTTACTAGCAAATTTCCAGAGCACCTATTTTCATAGCACCTATTTTTTTTTGCATAATTCATGCTTTTTTGAAGCATGAATTATGTGGTAGTTGGAGAATCATCCCCCCCCTCCCAAAATGCGATGTTTGATTGACAAAAAAAAAAAAAAAATATTAAATGTTTGATTCAGAGTAGGAAAAAGCTTGTTGAGTCACATCCAATCATCGTGCCAGTATTTCTTGATTTCGACATGAATCTTACCTCCAGTTCTGCCTCTACAAGAAACTCTGTTCTGCATCTATGGCAGTCTTTGACATGAAAATCGCCGTTCTTGAAACGTTGAAACCATTCGCGGCACTTTGTTTCGCTAATAGCTGCCTTACTGTATGTATTTGAGTGTGTTAGATGAGTCTCATAATGTTATTATGGGGTTTCATATTGACAGGTGCCCAGGTTTATAGCTTGGCGTCTATGATCTATTGGTTTCGACCATTATCTACTGCTGAAACCATCTGTAGGAAAACTTCGGAAGAAACGTTGTACGTCTAGTAAATGGATTTTAACAAAATATGCGAGGGGCACCTCGCAAATCAAATTTTTCCTAAATTTTAGGGCATTTAAACAGCAATTTATTATAAAATTTATGTAATTTTCGGTGGGTGTATTTTTGTAGGCGCTTCAGCAGCTTTACGATATTCATGTCATGCCGATGTTATACGATCTCATACTTCAAAGGGAGCGTTGAACCTCATTTTTCACCTCTTCAATAGAGCAGAAATGCAGCAAATACAAATGTTCTTTCAACTTAGGGAATAAGCTGTTCGTTGCCAAGTCTGATCTGTATGGTGGGTAGATAATGAGGTTTCAATTAACTTTTTGCGAGAAAGCATCACTACTTGAAAATGTTTTTGATATCCATGCTCTACTGCCTCTAAACTTCCGTAAATCCGCGTTGAAT
Source organism: Cheiracanthium punctorium (assembly GCA_038373885.1). Lineage (NCBI taxonomy): Eukaryota > Metazoa > Arthropoda > Arachnida > Araneae > Cheiracanthiidae > Cheiracanthium > Cheiracanthium punctorium. The sequence goes on along the minus strand of JAWZYV010015837.1, from coordinate 301,381 downwards.
TTTAAGCAACTTTGACATCTTTTGCGCTCAAAAGTCGAATAACTGAGCGAACTTCGAAATCGATGGTAGCATTCATTAGGATGTCCAGTTTGAATGGCTGCGAAACCAAAATTGAGCATTCATACAAAGAGATCATCTGCACTTTTTTGAGTGGATCAGCTTTGAATATGTGTTATTGATATTTGACAACACATTTTTAACTAAACTGTGGATCGTTATTTACGGTTTATCTACTGTGACAAAAGGAAAGATTCCGTCATATCACAATCCAGGTTAAGCATCGCTTATATTGAAATAATTCTTTTATTTAAGTATATCGTGAACTTTTTTCTAAATACGACTATGCAAAATACTTCTTTAAAACGTTATGAAATTTGTGTGCCTAGTTCTGTGATTGTAAATTTAATACTATGAAATTAGCGAAAAGCATATGCTCTTGTGTACAAAATGCATATGGTGTGAGTGGTAGGTTAGTACGATTTGATGCTTTTGTTACTTATGTTGTACATTTAAGTTCTTCCACTAAATATAGCACTTTAAAACTTGTATAACAGATTTACGCAATGGCAGCATTGTTTGAACGCTTATACATAAAACATGCTTGAATGCTTCTATTTAATTCTCAACAATTTTTCTGAAATAAATGTAAGGAAAACATTCGCTACACTAAATACACTAATAACATAGCATTACAAGCGTTGCGTATATTTATTGCATCCATATATTTCTACTTCCCTCTTTACACATCAATTTTTCTTTATAATAATATCAAAATCTCATTACTGAAGGCTAAAGTCCAATATTTCTCTTCTTTTACGGCCACCGAATAAACAGGACTAGGAGCTACGGAACTGAATATGAAACATGATATGTATCCATCAAAAACTATTCATTTCGCTGTTCCATAAAATGCTGATAAATAGCCCACCTACTTTTCAACACTGGATCTGGGATTTCGACTCCCTCGTGGCTGCCTCTCTCCGTAATGTGAAGCGCACTTACCGTCTTTTACACCCATACGATTGATACGTAGTTGCATTGTGCCCCCGACAAACTTTCGTCAGATATTTATGTAGGTGGTAGTCTTTCTCGGCGGGCAAAAAAAAAAAAAAAAAAAATGATCATCATCCTTCTGGCCTGCAGGGCTCAGTGGCATGAAATTGAAAGAAGCTATATATTTTCCACTGACTTGACGGCAGCTTAATAACAATTTAGGATGCCCATTTAGGTGCGAGGAAAGTTTTCGAACAAGGTATTAAGTATATCTTACAAGCATTACTTGCTGAAGTAAAATTGAAAGTTTGTAGATTTGAGCTAGAAAGGTAACGTCAAAGTCATAAAAAATTCGTGGAAAGTAATTCATCTGTTTGAAAATGCAAAAATAAATATGTAAAGCCATTTTATGTTAAAAGAATGGATTTAAGTTAATGTGAATATTTTTTTCAATATTATGGAACATGTGTTGCTGTACTTTATCTACAATTTGATCGAATGTTTCCGCATATATGATATACATCAATGTTTCTGAGATACGCAAGAATATCTATATGTATAAACATTTGCATACATACATGTATAAATGTATGAAGTTTTAGTTGGCCGAGTGGATAGAGACACTGAACATGGTAGATGGCTGAAGTATGAATGTCCCCGATTCGAGCCTATCGCGCGGCCATCGATCAGCAGTCTGGATTTTGGGGCTGTTTATTCCAGATGTAACGTGAATATGCAGTAGAAACCCTAAGAAGTCCTCCCTCCAAGGCACTCCGCATTCGGAAGGTAACTCTCGATTAGCTTTGCCTTAATACACCCAACCCAATACAATATAATGAAGTTTTAGTCTAAACAACTAATGGTGATTAATGCAGTTACACCCCCCCCAAAAAAAGAAAAGAAAATGCTTGAATGCGTTTGCTTCAAGAAAATATATATTTTTAATAAAATTAAGATTTGAAGCAGTCTTTCTCCTTTGGGAAACACGAAAAAATACTCTGCAAACTGCAATTAACAGTACTTTTAGAAATCATGCTTTAATAAAGTGTAACATTTTTAAAATTATAGACACTTACAGTCTTCAATGTATAAAAGATTTTTTATTGTTTACAAAAAATAAAGTAATATTAACAATGATAATTTTAAAATCCTAATAGAAATTTATACAAATGCTTTTATGCCTACAATCGATGTGCGATTACCGTATTGCGCGCTAAAAGTGTAGCTAAAATATTTGTGAATTTTAATTATTCCAAATTAACCAGAAGAATATTACGTGCTTACGCCTGACACTTCATTTCAAAGACTGGAGCAATTTTATGGATATATGGTGTTTTAATATCATCCATAGTTTATTTTTAATAATTTTAATAATAAAATCACCAATTTCAAATTAAAATATTGTATTTTTCAAACTAAAGAAACCTGCCATGCATGATGAAACATATTGCAGTCAATACGGCATACCATTTACCGATGCATATACTTCGAAAAATCACTTAAGACTTTCCTTAATTGAATTCTTCCCTGGCGAAGAAGATCCAATACTTATGTTCTTAGGCAAAAATTAAACGCTTTATTGAACTCTTATGTTCCTCGCCCACCAGTTGCTGGTGCAGAAAATTTCCGTAGGCAAATAAAACCACGGTTTCAATCAGAAAATACAAAAGAAAGAAGAAAAGAACAAGAAAAAAAAAAGCAACACCTGGAAGTAGTACTAGTACACTCCTGTGTTGTATTTGAAGAACTGCGTTCCCCTTTTATCCCTAATCCTGTTGTGTTTCTTGGAGTGGAGAGAGCTAGATCCCTCTGGGATTCTTGCGCAAATTGAGAAGCGGCGAAGCACTTTACAACTAATCTCGCGCGCTCACTTCTTAAATCCTCCATTCAATCTAGGGCCACCCTCTCTCGGGACTAAGAAGGTAAAAAAAAAAAAAATAGTTCTTTGAATTTCACAGTTCTGTGGAATTGGAGTTTGCCGTAAATAAGGTTGTTTAGCACACACTTCAGCCTGACTTGGCTACTTTTGCAAAACTGTATTCAGTGTCGAGTGGGGGGGGGGGGAGGAAAAGAGGAAGTCCGGTTTTCTACTTTTTTTGTATCATAATTCTTTCCGAAGACTTTCGCTTCACTTATCTTCCTAAGATTTTGAATATATTTGTTTTTCAAGTTATGCATTAAATTTAAATTTGAATGAGATGTGTTTTGTCTCTTCTCTACCGTCGATTAATCTTGCTATGAATTTGAAGAAGGTTTATTTGTTTATACCTCGAAGATTTTTCGTTGAAAGAAATTCATATATTATATTTCTATTCGTGTGCTTTATTTATACTGCGTAAAACAGTGATACAATGCAGCTAAAAGTTTCTTATAAATTTATTTGTACATTGAAATTTACAAGTGAGGCATTCACGTAATTTCAACGAAAAGAATTTATATTGCATAAAAATGCAATTATTTTCTCTATCCATAAATTAACATCGAACATTAACATTGAGTTGATTAAAGTTTTACTTTAATCAACTCAATTTGTGATTTTATTTTCCGTGTAAATGATTAAGTTACTTTAATCGTTGAACACGTTTAAACTGTTGAAAATAACCATGATAGTTTGCGAAAAAAAGTTAATTTGAGGGAGTATTTATAATTTTACGGAAAAAAAAATTAAGTTAAATATGTTTCAAGAATAATCATCTTTGCAAAAGGATGCCCAAATGTCAACCAATTTGAAATTTCTATCGAACTGTAAGTTATTAGTTTTAGTTAACGAGTCGTCACTTAATGACGTCGTATAAATTTCAATATCTCATCAGTGCAATAGTAATGTTTTTTAAATATGTGTTTAGTACAATCGTAACATCAGCTGAAGTTTGTTTAGGTAATTTTTCGTTGACATATTGCTATTAAATTTTTTAGATAGTACGTAAAAGATACTTTTAATATAACCCAAATATAAAATACACGAAAGCACTTTTTCTGTATTCCAGCTGAAATTCATGTAAGTATGTTACTGCCTACTCTATTTACAACCGTAAGTTAATTTTTCTAATGGTTTAAGTTCTGACTTGATAAAGGACGCATTAGTCAATTTCTTCCGAGTAATAAGTCTATAAAATAATACGGTCACATTCAAAGAAATATGACTTAAACAGTCTTTCATTTAGACATAAGATATCCCCCTGTAAACCACGAAAGACAATTGTTTATTCCAGTGCAGTTTTTTCCAGCTTCCTTTTAACGTATGAAATTATGTTTACATAAAATTTTATTTTTGACATCCTTCCTCATTACTGACATACACTGTAGTTTCTCTTTAGACACTAGGTGGACATTTTGAAAAAAAAAAGAAGGCAATGAAACAGAGAAAAAAAGTACAGTCAACTCCGGTTATAGTGAACCTCTGGGGACCATGAAATTTCGTCCACTATATCCGAAGTTCACTAAAACCGAAGTGTCTCCATGGTGAACATAGATACTGTATGTGAATCGGGACTAAGGTTTTGCGTTCACTATAATCGAAAGTTCACTATAGCCGGGTTTACTATATCTGAAGTTGACTGTATTTCCATATGTTTGTTAATGTTCCTATTCTCCAATTCAGTTAAACCGAAATAGATCACTATACCATAAGTATGATTTATGTTAAGCATAGGATTTAAAGTCTGTGTTTACGGTGAGTTATAGGGAGGTGAGTTAAGTTTAAAAGGAACTTTCTAAAATATTCGTTACCTCCCAAAATCTTCCAAATTTTGTTTACTAAAAATCGTTTGGTAAATATATTAAATTAAATAAATTATTTTAATGTATAACTCAAGAAAAAAAGGCCGACTTGCACTAAGGATGGAATTTGCATAAGAGTCCATCTTCATATTTAAATTATCATAAACTTTATTGATTTCAATTCCAGCACCTAAATTTTACTTCAAATTTAAAAGCATTACCCCATTGTAATCCCAGATAATAATATTCAGTACATTTAAGCTAAAAAGATTCAAAAATTTCCCTCCCCCATATTGAAACATTTTTTTCGTACTTTAATTCATCTCAAATAATATTGATATTCAGAAGCTGATTTTTATCCTTAATATTAGAACTAAACGCTTCAAACATATTTGACTATTATTATATATATTTAATAAATGCTAATACGAATTATGAACCTTTAAATTGATATTCGAAAAAAAATGAAAATAACCTAGCCAAACTTCGACGTAAATGAATGCATAAAATAGTTTTACATGGCGCTGCAAGATTTCAAATAATTTCGTTCAGTAGTTGATTTTATATACATTAAAATGTCGTATTTCGATGAGTTAGGGGGGAGGGCATATGTTAATTTATAAAGTAATAAATTTTCGAAAGTTATTTTTAAAATTCTTTTCTAAACACGCATGTAAATTTTATTCGCAATGGCAGAAAGTTTTACCTCATTTTAGAAAATAAGACTAAAAGGGGCAATTAAAAAGAATTAACTAATTTTTGTTTTTGATATTCGCGAACTCTGAAACTTTTAATGATTAATAAAAGTTTCGTGGCTCTCATTGTACATATTATAGCTATATCGTATTTGTTATGTATAACTTATGGGAACCTTAATTATGCATATCAAATAATTTTAATTTTTAGCAAAATAAGAAATTTAATATTTACGAATATTTGTGGAAAAATACTCTTTTTTTTAGTTTGTTTTTAAATGAAAACTTGATTTATTATTATTATTAATAGTAGTAGTAGTTTGCTTATTTACAATTGAAGAACTGGTTTATTTCTGACAAAAATTTAAAGCTTATGTAAAATATCTTTTACTTATGTAAAAGCACTAAAATGTATGATTTTTACAGTTCGAATCTGCTGTATTAATGGCATTTCATAAAGAATAGTAACGATTTATAAGTATTTTACTTGCATTTATTCTTAATATTACGCATTCGATTTATTCAATTTATTTGAAAACAAACGCACAAAAAGTATTCTCGAAAAAGTTATCTATGAAATTCTATGAAATCTAGTTTAGAAATCGGAATCCAGAAAAGTAAACGCTAAAGAACCAGAAGGAAAAAATAAAAATATATGCATGCAGCATTAAACTCCGAATCATTTTGCTGCCTATTTTGAATTGCAAAAGTACCTCGGGAAAAAAAAAAAAAAAACAGAAATATATTTCCATCCATGGAATCCGAAATAGGAAAATATACCTAATCACACGGTCCCGTTCCCTTCGCGATGTTTCATTTGTAGCCAATCTCGCATTTAATACCTCACAAATCACCCTGAAGCAGTTCAATGTGAGTCCATTAGCTATATTGTGGGGCGTTCCACATCTGCACCCTCCCGATTCTGCGCCCCCAAGGGCTCTGACTCAGAAAGCAAGAAGGGGTCTGTCTGGAATCTTTGCACCCGGATATAAATGATATGTCCCCAAGCCATGGGAATCCAAGTTTCCTCCATGTACAGATGACCGATCTCCTGCGTTCTGGTAGATATACACTGACACGGGAAGAAGATACTATCGAAGAAAAGTTTCGAAAGAGATTATGGAAGAATCTACTGTGATACATTTTTAAGATGCGTATTTTTTAGTGGAAGTTTTATAAAATTGTCAGCACTGGCGGAATTCAGTGATTCTCTGTTGTTGCTACGTTGGCTTTAGGCCATGTAGTTGAGATTGTGTTATTATTTATTTATATTTTATTGGGATTTGGAGATTCTCATTCTGGAAAGGGATACAATTTTAAACGTATGAAAGCAAAGCATCAAAATTTATATTTTTCTTTCAAATTGATTTTCAACATTTCATGCAGCACTGAAAAATACAAAAAGCGAAAATGAATAGAAGTGCTTCGCACTGGAAATGAACGAACATCAAACTTCAATTATGTTTCGATAAGAAGCAGAAGACAGAAAACAATGCAGCATAAATAAGTACTTAGAAAAGACATAAAAGACAATGACTACGTGTCTTAAAAAAATGGAAGCCAGCTTTAGTATTTAAAATCTCTTCTAATAGGGAACACTAGAATTGATAGCGTAAGGTGGGAAATAGAAAAGCTGTGTTCAAAACGTTTGGGAAAAACTGCATTCGCAAAATTAAAAAATGCATCATCAATATTTTGTATTTGATCTTTCTTATAAATAAACAAGGTTCAATTTTATGAATTTCTCGAATTAATGAATGCTCCGCGATACTTGTATAAGGGTTTGCACAAATTGCGGATTTGCTAAAATTCCCAGCTTTTGAAATTTTGTTCCAAAAGTGTCTATTATTTTAAAAGTGGTCCTTTATTTTATAAAATACCGAAAAATGTCCTCTCGAGCATCTTAAATAGTAGGACGTTTCAGGATAATTTTTCAAAGCTCGGAATTTCTGCAAATTAAGGAACCATATGAACCCTGATGTATAGCATATATACCGATTTTGAAGTTTTTTTTTCATTGGAAAGAAGATATTTTTTGGGTGATCCCGTGTACATTTGGTCAACCTCTAATGACATGATCAATGAAAAACACACAAAAAAACCGGAATTCTTCAGCTTTTATGAGCTCATAAGAGATCGGCCGTATCTCTTAGGGCAGAGGTCCTTAAACTTTGGTCCTCGCATCCATTATCGGGGAGTCCACCAAAATATAAAAGTGGTTCGAAATAGCTCAAGAAGAATCCGACATAGTTACAAATAAAGCACTCCAGCATTGGTTTGTGTCTCAATAGCATATTTATGTTATGCATGGAATCAAAGTACAGAAATAAAGTAAATTAATGTAGAAACGGACCTCAGGATAAAATTTTCCTATTATAATAACCGTTACTTTGACCAAGAAGTGTTTTGATGCGTTTATTATATTATGAGTTATAAGTTTAAAAATTATTTTTACTACCATTTTTATTCATTTTATCTGTTATCCTATATCCTAATACAATGCTCATCTTTGTAAATGCGCAAGTCCTTGTATTAAAAAATAAACAGCCACACATCTTTACCAATATTTATTAAAACGCAATGCCAACGTCATTGTTGAGCCAGAAATGAAATTTCAAGAACAAGAACGACGTAAAATGCCCAGGTTTGGGGGTGTAGCTCGCAAAAATAATATTGTTTAAGAAGGAGTCTTCGGACTACATAAGTTTAAGAACCTCTCTCTTAAGGTATCGGGATATTTGAGTAATCATGATGTTGTTATGGTAAGTAAACGTTGCACTGAAACTTGACAATGACAATGGTATTTTAAACTCGGTTTTACAATTGTTAAAAGTATACCAGTTTTGAAATATTTGTTTTAAATGGTTTATCGTGTAGTTCATAATATTTTCGATGCAGAAATTAAAGTTTTTCAAGTGACAAAAAATATATTCTTCGTTGTGTTTTCAAAAGCTCTATCATACAGTGCACATCAGTTCCACATTACACGGACCATTAAAACAATGCCTATAATGACATTCCATAAAACAAATCTACTATATAAAATTATAAAATAGAAAATTTTAATTTAATTAAAGTATCATTCTTTTTTCTTATATTAAAATATCTTCTTTTTTTTAAACTGAAATCAAATTTTTTTTATGCTTCACATTTTTACCTAATGTGATTTACTTCATATAACTTTTCATATTTATAACTATGTAGTGATGAGGGTGGTATTAAGGAATAGTCGAGATATATAGAAAACCGACTTTTCCGCTCTGCTGGGTGCTGTTGTCATGTGGGAATACTATAAACTAAAGAAAGTCTCACATTTTACAATGCAATGACAGTTGACAGCTTATTATTGTCGTACCACTTACTTCAGAACAAAGCACGTTTTGTAATTTTGGAGAGTTTTTACAGATAAGTTTTCAAACATTTCATTTTGCTAGTGAACATGTGATTTGAATATTAATTTTACTCATAATGTGCGCTATAAGATTTTGTTTGTTACACTATGGTTCTTATTTCTGATGACAGTGTTTTATCCATCAGTTTAAAGGTTCATTTTCCTAGATGGCGTGTTGGATACTATGGAAAACTAGGTAATGTTTTAATAGATTTCATGCAATCAACTAAAGAAACGGAAAACAAAGATGCTGAATTTATCTTTTGTAATACAAAATTCACGGATGATCATCTAGGACAAATTTGGATTCAATGTTTCATCTGTTCTCTGTGGGCTCATTTTGACTGCAATGGAACAGAGAAATAAGATTATGTCTGCAACTTTAGTAAATACACTCGAAGCAGAAATACCTTTGAACATAAAAAGGATTCATAGTTAAATATAATTATATTTTATGAAGTATAATTAGTTTCTCAACGTTTTAAACCACCTATTCTATAAATTCCATTTAATTTTAGCCTGCATTTGTGTCTTCTTTTATTTTTTTTTTCTATAACAACAAAATAAAAATCGCTTTGCTTTACAAGTAGTTTTTCATTGTTGTTACTTACAGTGTGTACCCACGATGATTTAGGGGATTTTATTAAAAAACCTGTAAAGAAGTTATTTAGAAATGTAAATGGTATTCCACAATACCCTCCTCCTTTCTATGTTCTTATAACAGTATTTTTTGCGGAAATTTCAAGAGGCGGGGAGAACTCATTAAAATAAATCTTAGTTTAAAAATATTTCGTTATTACGAGTAAAATAATAGTTTTAAAAATTCATAACTTAAGTCTGTAAGAAAATATAGAAAAATAAAAACCTTCAAAACTTCAAGAGAAAATTCATTTAAAAGTAAATTCAACTCCAGAACGAAATTAGAATCTCAAGTATGCTTTACTTCTTTCCCTTTAACGCAGTTCGATATATTTTTCTATGCCTCCGAATCCTGTCCTCACTTTAATGTAGGCATGATTAAAAAGAAAATAAAAACATAACCCAAAATCTTTCGAAACTTTACTGCATTATTATTTCCCCCCTCAAAAATTCCCTAACTCTAATAAAAGTCCAATAAATGACGGAGGACGTTCCTCTCATAAAATGATAAAGAGAGAATAATAAATGTGAAAAAAACTCTCATCTCTCAATTTATTTTTTATAGAAAAAAAATATTTTCCGGATGCTATTAATTAAATTCCTTTTCCAGTGCCAGCAAAGGTGAAGGGTGGCCGTACTGTGTACAATGTCACGTGGGGTGTGCCAGTCGTTTTGGAGTGTACCGCAGAAGGGGAGCCGCCCCCTGAGATTACGTGGTGGGAAAATGGTGTGTCGGTAAGTACTTCGTTAATTTTAATTGGGCGTTCGACATTCCCTAAGCATGTTTCCTAATTATTAAAAGACAGATAATATATGCGCCTTTTAATCAGTGTCAAGATTTCATTTAATTATTGTTATTTTTTCACTGTAATAAATATTTCTTGCATAGTTTAGCGTTATGTAATATCTTTCTGTATTGATAAAATTAGTTATGAAATTCTTTTAATATAATTTATTTAATAATCTTATTTATTGCTGTCTTATTGCCTTAAGATAGACAATAATTCGAGTTTTAAACCGTGTTAATATTTTACTCTTTCGTTAAAAAAAAAAAACTACTGTTTTTGCACAATTTGATTATAAAAAGGTATATGCATAGAAATTACTGTCCAAATTCTATTCTGATGCACCTAAACGTAATGATAATAATACTATCTCAGATATCTGCAAGGATGTCAACTCAATATTTGATCTAGGCAAAATTCTTAATGAAATCAAAAATCTTCTCGGTTTGATATCTTTGAAAATTAACAAAATTTAAAGCTCTAAAAATTAAAATTACCAGTCAAGATTCTAATTTGAACAAGTTAAATGCTTTCTTGACTTAATGAAATCCTCAATAGTACTATTTAATGCTATCTTATTTCTTGTAAGGCTCACTTTTTTTTTCTTCTTTACCTTTCCTTGCTAGCCCTCAGCTAGCAATTTTCATTCTACGTTTAAAGTCTACTTCCCGTTTGCTTTATCAGAGGTAAGGGGCATTGATCCCAGGTACTCTAAAATGGTTTCTAGGTGTAGATAGAAAGTACTGAACTCGACGTAAATACTTTTCAATAGCTTCAGTTAAGTACTATCAACCCTTTCGGTACTACTGCCGTTTATTGATGGCATGCACAAAACGTTCTCTGAGTACTATAGTCGCTCCACCTAAAATCATCACTCACGGAAAGTTATGTAGATATAATTATAAAAAGTGGTTAGCAACAGTCCAAAATTGTTGACAACTATGAATATGTTACACTATTAGTTTTGGAATTTATTATGTTACATTATTAGTCTTGTTATTTATTTTAATTTTGTAGTACTGGAACATATTATTTCTATCAAAGCCGTTTGCTCTAATAAAGGAAATTAGAAGAAATAAATAAGTTTTTAAAAAATTAAGCGTCAAGCCTTTTTTGTCTGTCGTAGTCTGATCCGCAAGAAAATATTCAGTCGAAAACGGCTTTCGGCCGAGGATTGGCTTAGGTTACGGTAAAGCCAGATAAACATTTTAGAAATGTTATTTAAACACGTTAAAAAGCCACGCCAGGTACCGATGATTTTCGCGGTCTGAAAAGTTTAGTGTCCATCACGATCGAGATTTCGCGAATTACTCTGCCGTACAGAGCAACCTTTCTTGTGGAAAACTTCCTGGTACCACGAATGTGTAATCACGGACAGCTCTTCCGTACCGAAAGGAATAAAGGAAGATAAGTTTTTACTTGTAAAATAAACTGCAGACTTCGTCATTGCACAATGATTCTTCTCTTTCGTGAAATGCATATAAAAAACTCAAATATTTAAACTTCGTAGATTTACTATTTTCAAAAACGTTCCTTTTTTTCAATACATTTCCTTTCCATAGAACTTTTTTATGTGATTGCGCCCGATTCTGAGACATAATTTTATTTACATCGAGTTAAATATTCAGTTATTTAAGGTATTTTTGTTAAATATGCCATTCTAAATAATTAAACTGACATTTTATTTGCATTTTACAGTTAGTGCGGATGTATATGAAGAAATTTAACATAAATTTCTCTTATTATCTGATAACAAGTATTTCAAACTATTTAACCATAGTAACTATATTTTTACAATTTAAATTAGATTTTTAATTACAAAAAATATTTAAATAATATGCAGTTACATTTAGTGCCTTGCTGTCTGAAAATAATGAACGAAAAATGCACATATACATACATAAAAATAAGTCATTTGACTTAAGATTTCGAGCATTTATCGCTCATGACTAAGGGCAACTTTAAAATAAGTGCAAGGAGAAAGAAAAGCGCCTTCACTTTCTGTCAATTGCCAATTGCCTTCTTAGTGAAAAGCGAGAATTTAAATGAATTCGAGTACCTGTGATGTCGCTTTTAGTTTAAAGACGCTTTTTCATAATTTGAACTGGAGCCGATGAAAGACATATTTTGCATATTTAATATTTTAATAAATATCAAACTTGAAAAGTTTTTATTGTAAATCACATTTCAAATATAGAACATAGTAATTTAACAATTTGAATTTAATTAACTGCATGTAACTGGAAACAAAAGTCTAGTTTCAATAGATAAATAGTTTCAATGCCCTTTTGGTCAAGAAGTTTGAAATGCAGGGTATGGTTCAGGACATAATCTTAGTGGGTAACTACTTTTTGCATTAAGAAAAAAATGATTATTCATCTTCACGTATTTGTTCTAATGACAAAAAGTTATACCAAAATATACCAAAGATTCTCAGCTTATAGTGCGGGTTAGCTGCAAGCTTTAAAAAATATTTATAAAACTGTACGAACAGTGGTTAATCATGAGATAAATAAAACTTTGTATAACAGCACACATAAAAAGATTCTTACATGTGTGCTATCCGGCAACAAAGAGCGCTTTCTTTAAAATGTTGGTATATTTAGATGGTAAAGTATGACTTCACACGTGTGGGGAAAATGCGTTATTCGAAGATGTTTCCCATACATTCTTGAAGGAGAAGAAACATGTGCAGGTTGGAAGGTCTTCAGGAAGAACTGCTTTATGAGAGTTACGAAATACGCAGCTCATTACAGGGTGAGCCATGCGTGTTGCTATGTGTGTGATGTGTGTTATTATGCACAGTTTTATTCATCTCTTTTAACACCAGTTTGTTTTTTGTTAGTGGTTATATTTGGTAAAGTTTGGAAACTTTATGAAAATGGAAATAAATACGACCAGAAGTGATTAAATCAACTGCTACACGTGCAGATTTCCTATCACTGATGATAATTATTTTTTATTATTATTATTTTATTTTTAGTGCAGTTGTCGGCATTTTTTTTAAAATGTTGCTGTGCTTTCTTTTCAGCTCAAAAATGAATCTCCAACACTTTCGCACTCTATGCTGACGATTAATGCTACAGAAAGCACGATGTACCTCTGCCGAGCCACAAATTTCATTCGCAGCGCCAACTATACAGTAACGGATAGCAAAGATTTTCACATATTTGTCATTACAAAAACAGGTAAGAATGAGCCGAGAACACTTTGTCGCTCAGCTTATTTCCAAAAATGAATGCGTACATTATTTTCGGCGTTTAACAGGCATGGAAGTTCAGGTACAATTCAGCAACATATAGTGTAAGGTAATTTCGCTAAAAATACCAGTTTTTGGAAGACGCAAGTTTGTTATACTCCGAGTACAAATGGGGTTGAAAAGAGGCGACTTTTGTATTCCAGATATAGAGGACTCTAGATTATCAAAGAATGCATTAACAGCAACCTACTAAAGGTAACATACAAAATATTGCATCGCATCATTTGTATAACAAAGTAGCTATACATATACACAGTGTTTGCATTTCTCTTGAGAAGGGGCGGGACGAATTAATTAAACATGCGCTTTTTACCGACAAAAATGGTAATTTACCGGCATCACATAAAAAAAAATATGCAAAACACAGTTTTTCATTCTGTGAAGGGAAAGACGCTCTAATGGAAAAAAAAGGGCAGGGCTCATAATCCCTTCGAAAAAGGCTAAATATAAACACTGAATGTAGATAACAAAATTAAATTTAATCGTTAACCAACATTTCACCACATGCTGAATTCCGCTCTATTTTTTACAGCATGTAGACTTAGAGTAACTATAATTTTTTAATCTATAAAATCTGTATCCACTAAATTTTAAAAGATACTATTACCGTTATTTTTCTTGTAAATGATATTGGAATGGGGGAAAAAAGTCAAACGAACAAAACTCTTAAAGTAAAATTTAAAAAATGATTTGTAAAGTATCACACATAAAAAATATACCCAAATAGATCGTTTCGTGGGTTTACAAATAGCCAAAAAAGCTCCACCAATCACACAAGCAGAAAGGCTGGCTGACTTTCCTTCCAGAGGTAAGGGAGTATCTGTTTTTTATGCGTGTTACTTTATGTATTATTTTAATTAATTTTACATCCAAACTCTTATTTTTTGTTGAATGTTGTTAAAGCAAGGAACGTTTCCAAACATCCAAAAGGCTTTACACATCATTCTCTCTACATGCCACAAAATTACCGTGTTTTTAATCGTTTTGACACTAAGTAACAGAAATGTTCTTGAAATTCAACTTTTTTTCATTGAGATATCAATTATGAATTCTAATACGATAATGTTTTCGAATTACAGATAGCAAAGACAATGCTGCAGAAGAGCATTCCGAGCCACCTCTATCAAACATTCGCCGTCCTTCTCAAGAGACCCCACAGGGTTATTGCTCAGTTTACACTGGGACAGCCTGTCGTAAGTACTTGGGTACTACAGGACTTGTATACTATAACTTTAGTACCGATGGCTCAGCTGTCCCGGTAAATGAACAAATCACACAGGGCCTGTGGGAGGAGGTGATATCCTCCCTTCTAGAACCTTGCAGAACAGCTGCTGAAACTCTGCTTTGCCACTATGCTTTTCCTAGTTGCGAGTGGATAGATGGTTTTGCCTACAGTAAACCATTATGCAGGTGAGTGTTTTTGTAGAGATATGGAAATCTATCATTCTTTCATTCTGCAGGGATATGAATATTATTTGTGCATCCAGCTTTTGATTTTTGACGTGAAACGACTTTAAAATTATGCACGGGTGCCAAGCCAAAAAAAGTATATAAATGTCTAAAAGAAAAGATCTGGTCTTACCTCCATAATTACAGAACTATTAGTCTTAGGAACATAGATCAGGTGTTATTATGTTTATGAATGGCATTCTTAATTTTAACAGAATAAATAGTAAAATAATTTAAAACATTTTTCCTTTTATTAAACTTGCAGTCGTAATATAAGCTGATTAAGTGAAGCGTTCAATACTAATTTTTCAAAAAATGACTGCAATTAATTAATGACATATTTTAATCAATTTTATTTTTAAAGTACTTCTAAGTACCGTCAGTAGATAAAAAGTTAAAATCTACACTTCATCTAGATTGAACAGCCTTTCTCGCTGTGCTTCTACATCAGAGGGCTGACACTTAGCGGGAGTCGAGGGTCGAATCGAGGGTCAACTACTACAATGCGTTTTTAGGTTGAAAGGCATCACAATTCTGAAAATTCCAAAACATTCTTTTGCCAAAATGATGAGTGTCGTGCCACCCCTCTAAACGGCCAATTTTTCATGGCACGGATTTTTTGGCTCATAGACTTAATGTTAAAATAGCCTCTATCAGCGGCCAATCGACCCCCTCTAAACGGCCATCAAGTGGGATTGCCCATCTCAGTTTTCGGGAAATTCTACTCACTCCATGCTGTAATTTCGAGCGGAAAAACTCAAGGCCAGGTTTATGGTCGAATATAAGTCCCAGGAATAACTGGAATTGAATCTGTTATATCTTTTGTATTCTCCCCACACCCTTATAATGGGGAATACCTTAGACTTGTTATTGAAGTTGTCCTACAAGTGAACTTTTGTCCCTCTCAAGCGCTAATTCCGTCCCAGATGAGGAATTTGTTGTTTTTTGTAATAGCGAGCAAGCTAAACGTTCAACACAAGCGACTTAAGGGAAAATCGATGAAATTATCGAAAAATCCGAAGCGGTTGCAAACAAGCCGGTTAGAGATCTGCAGTTTTGAGTAAAAAACAAACTAGAAAAAATGGTTGTTTCATGGAAAAGTAAAAACTTCCACACGGACACAAATTGTAACAATTTTTTCAAAAAAATATTCAAACTTTCGCTTGGATTGCCCCTTGGATCCGCCACTGATATAATTCAGTTTGAAATTCATTAAGAGCAGTGTTTCTTGGTCATGAATATATTATGTTTTAAAATCTCAATCCAATTTTTCTGTGAAAATCTATAGTTATAATTCAAAATCAATCATGCTCAATATTACTGAATTTCCTTAGGGAGGATTGCATCGCCGTCCAGGACCTGTTTTGCTATAATGAATGGGCTATGATTGAAGACAACAAACAGAGGGGAATTTATTTCAAGTCAAGAGGGCATTTTAGACTTCCAGACTGCAGCGCATTACCGGAAAGGGGAAATTCCACATTCCCAATGTGCTCACATGCGCATTTGACAGATATACAAGAAGACGAAGTTACAGGTGATTTTTTATATTGTTTTAAAGTAAATTAAAATTAATTGGAATCCTCTACAATGACCGAAAAGAGATTTCATTTCCTAGCACAACATTGCACAATCAAAGAAATTTCTTTTTTTTAGGGGGTGGGGGAGGTTGTGAAATTTTCTCTCAAAATACGGAACAGGAAAAAAGTGTATTTACAGTAAATTTATACAATTAAGCCGTTGTAAGAAAATTTATGCTAGCGTCCTGTCAAAATAAAAATGTCTCTTTATAAATAGCTTTTTCTTTATGAAGATTCAAGTAAATACACCCACACAAAAAATTAATTGAAGTATTTACTTGAGTAATAGCCAAATTTACTTTTTTTTTGTTTTATGAATGACTAATTAGTTTTTGAAAAGGCAAAAAAAAATTGAGAAAATTATACCGGGAGCATTATTTTGAGCATATGAATTACTTTTATGGAGAATACTATTTTAATTTGAAGCTGACATAGGAAATTTAACTTATGCTCGATTACTCTTTTGAGAGGGTGTACAGTGTACATACATATTTTTAAATATTTTCAGTAATTTTTACTACACAATTAAGAATTTTAAACTTTTTTATTTAAATATTAATTACTTTGATATAAAAATGTAATAAAGGTGCAATTAATATATATATATATATGTGTGTGTATGTGTGTGTGTGTGTGTGTGTGTGTGTGTGTGTGTGTGTGTGTGTGTGTGTGTTGTTTTAACTCTGTTATTTCACAGAGTTAAAACAAAAGTCAGGAAATGTATAATATTAAAAAAATTCTTGTTAATTTCTCGGAAATAACACAAAATTAATTACATATGCTGTTTGTATGCAAACAGTATTAGAAATATCTCTCATACTACGGGTTTAGGGAATAAAATATGTTGTACAAAAGTGTTATGTAAAAAAATATAGTTTTAGGAAATATAATTATTGTGCATTTAATTAAAAAATATGTTGGTTCTTTGAAATTTGTTATTCCTACAGGTAAGGTGTAAATCTACATGTGCATGTGATTGTTTGAAGCATAGATTTTTAATTTTTTTTTCAATTTTTTTGCTATTAAATTGATTCTGATGTTAAATTCTTTTTTATAATAACCAAAAGTTTAAAGTTTCACAACCTCAAGTACATTATGTTTAGGTGTTGCAAATGCCTCAATTCCAAATAAATAACTAGATAACGGGCATTTTACATGGTTTTTGGTAAAAATGGTGTAAAATAATTTTTTGAAGGAAAGAAAAAACAAAATGAATAAACGTATTTGTGTAAAAAGTTTTCATTTATTTTTTAAATTGAATTTATAAAAATTTCCATCTCAAATTTGACAGCGAAAATTTCTGTTTGTGAGAAATTCCTTTGGTGCAGCAGAAATATATCTCAAATTTAATCAAGAGAAAGATTTTTTTCTCTCTTTGAAGTAAATAAAACATAAGTAAATGTGCAAAATGAATAAGGAAGACACACATTATGGAAATTTAATTCAAAGACAGCTTCGTTGAGATGCTTTTTGTATTTAATTTGTGAGGAGATATTTGTTTTTCTAGGCCTCGGGGCTGATTAAAACCTTCTTAATTCCCAAGATACGAGGAAGTTAGAATGAGGAAAAACATTTCAGCAGTAAATACTGAGTCTCCTGCTAGTTTTATATCAACAGTGTTTGTAATTTTGAGCAAATATTATTCATAAATAATTCACTTTTTTAAAAGTCGGTATGGAAACTAATTTAATAGAGCTCACAATGTTTTCGTTTTAACTGTTATTTATACATGTTGCCGAAGAATTCGTTAGATAATAATATTTAACCGAGAAAAGTAGTATAACGTGACAAACGAGTTTTGAAAAAATATATTTATTTTTCCTTGTTCAAAATAATAAAACAGATAAAATTGTAGTTCATGAAAAAAGTTAGAAAAATATGTAAATTGAGTACATGGCAGCACAGGTATGTAAGTTTGTTATAATGCTTCTTTTCCGAAACTTTTCATTCCATTTTCTTTGAGAATATAAAATAAATGTGTTTTTAATATTACTGAATTTGTCTGTTGAATGATTTGTCAGTCAGATATGAGTTAAGATGTATCATTTATTAAGGCGAGAAAACAATTAGAGTTACTCACGTGACATAAACGTTATTTATAATTCCGTGCTGAACGAAAAACCATAAATTAAAAAGAACAGTTTAGGAAATTATATATATGCTAGAATATTTATAAATTCATACATATCATTTTTTTTCTAGTCACACATTCTTCAACACAGTTATGAATATTTTTACAGGTAGTGGAGCGACATGGTACAGAAATTTATAACTGTTCATTTTGTGACACAAGCATAAATTTTTTTGGTTACATTACAAGTTGAGACTTTAGTTCCTTCCACCCTCAGCAGCGTTTTGGTTAAGTTTCACGCTGCCGCGAGGTGAAGTTTTATTTCGCTTTTTCTCACTTGTTTATGGTCTTGCTTTGTAGACTACAACTTGTAATGTACTTATTCTCTATAATCAAGAATAAAAGATTGCTCTAGTTATATAATTTACTTGCATGTGTATTGTTTCTTGAAGTATTTCTTGTTATGTGTTTTTGTCGTATCACTGTATGAACTTAATTTTAAGATATTAGGTTACTTATACATTAGAAGAGAAACAGAATTGAAATCAAACGTTTAAAGTTATTTTAGTGTTTATCTACTAGTGCAAGCCTGAAAAATAAAAATTAATTCCAATAATTAGTGGCTTTGTACACATACACATAAAAAACCTGCCATTATTAGACATTTCTTCATTGAAATTAGAATTGATACGTGGCGTATTAGTTGAAGTATGTTTACTTTTGTGATGTCCATTACATGCATTTGTCGGATTATTACATTTTGCAAATTCAAAAAAAAGGTATTCACTATATGTACGCAGGGCTAAGTTATTTTTTAGGCTCACTTCTATGGACCTCGACCATTTCACAGGCTTCACATACTGTCTCAAAGAGAAATACGGTCAGTGACGGGGGTGGTAGAGACTATTACAGCTATAATATAATTAATAGCATTATACTCCGAAATACTATTGATATGAAGATTCATCACAAAATTACATGAATTATGTAAGGGTGTTTCACCGAAGCAGGAAAATTTTTCACTTTATAACACATGTCACACAGGCTGACAATTACTTAATTGTGTCTATTTTCGTGTCGTGTTGACAGAATCTTGTTACAAGGCTTTGGTAAAAAGTTTCACATTAGGCTTTCTAGCTTGGACACCTTTTGTAAATCAGTCAGAAATTTAATAGCCTAGATGTCCTTGTAAACTTTCATTACGCTCTGCCCACAAGAATTTGCTCACCACACGCTTTAGATGGTTCAATGATTGTTATCCACTGTGGAATGTGGAATTCACTACTTTGCCAGTAAAACTACTTTTACCTTCATGATAGTAGCAATACGGAAATGCAGTATGTTTCCGTTAAGCTTAATATATTTCCTCATATCCCAAATATAAATAAATTTAAGTATGGCAGGATTTAGAATCAGTGACTGCTCCCAATGTAGTAACCCTCATACATGGTTCTCTTACGATGTTATAACAGTATATACAGGTTTTTTAACACTAAAATCAATTTAAATAGTCTTTTAAAATTTTTGTCATTTTGTTATTCATTGGGGTCCCTGAAATGTCCCCATAATTGTCTAAGTAATCCAGCCTTGGACTTGAGCAATATGTTAACGAAACAGCAGAATTCTATAACTATAATATTTTATTAATTTCAGTAAGGAATACTAAGGAAACTTTCCTTATTTAAACTAAAATGATATAATTATAGTTAGTTTCAACGAACAGTGCGGCATATCGAAAATGCTAAGTTCAAGCACGTCTGAAAGCCAAAGTACAAGCTCAGTACAAGCCTACATTTACAGCGTATTACATTTGACAAACTGGAAGATATTGTTATTTTTCTAACGGTAAGGAAATAGGAAGATACCAACAGGTTTGTAACACCATTTTGAAACAGCACAGTTAAGAAACATTTCTGAATAACTACATTAAAAAAAGAATTAGTTTTGTAAATTGTTAATGAGGAATTAAACGACTTAGAAAATAATGCTCCTTTTTTTATCGAAAAGAAATATAAGAATTGGAAAATGGTTCAGTGTATGTTTCAAAAACTTTCCATAAGGAATATTTTACATAATTTAATATAAATAATCCCCCAAAAACTGTGTATTTTTGTAATGAGTGAAAAGAAAATTTGAAACTATATTTGTTAATTTTAAAATTTACAAATTAGAAATCTTTCATATTTAACATATTTTAACAACTTGACAAAGTTTCAGGAATGGATGGCATTAATTCTAATTATCATTTTGAAATCAGTACAACTTAGTCCTAAATGGAAGCACACTCTATATGTGTGTTTAAGTACCGGATATTCAGCTGTACAAATATCCATTAATCATAAATTATGTTTTGGAGACAAGCCTTATAAATGAAACTGAATATTCGCAGCGTATGAAAACTTGGCTAGCAATAAAAATAACTGTTTTTTTGACATGGTGTGTACGGCTATATGAGGCCTTACATGTATGCAGGTGTATTGTTTAAACTGTTGTTTAATATACGTACCGTGGATGTAAACAGGCCAGTACGTGTCACAATGTGTGTTGGAAAAAATTATGCAAATGTTTGTCTGTAGATGAAAAAGACTATCTAATTTTTTATCAGGGCATTCATGTATCTACACTACAAAATAAACATAAGGAATTTTCGTATTCTGCTAGACATTACAGTTCTCTTTCTCAAAGTAGACACAAATGCCTTGCAGCGTCTTTTCAAGATTTCATATTATATTGGTTAATATCGATCAATAGAGGGGAAGGAAAAAAACCTGGAACTGCGAAACTATTTCAAGTCTGGGTTAAAAACAATTTGATGGCTGAAGAATACATGGATGTCTCACATCTAAAAAATCAGATATCCATAAAAATCTATTTCATAAAATCTATCTCAATGTGATATCTTTTCTCTAACTGCAAGTGTATCTAAAAGCTTGTCTTCTACATAGTATTTTTCATAATTAAGGAATTTTTCTGGTCATAATAAAATTAATTTTTTTAGAACATTGTATCCGAGACAGAGGAAGATTTTATCAAGGATTAGTGAATGTCACGAAATCTGGAATTCCGTGTCAAAGATGGGACTCACAGGTAAAAGCTTGACAATTTTTCCTACCAAATGTAACTATTTTCAGATACTTATCTTCTTTTTTTTCTTCAAGGTACAATTATTTTTAGAAATATACCACACAATCTTAGATAATATAATTAGTAATTTACTTAGAACATTAGTAATTTACTTAGAAAACATACTTGCGAAAAATTTTCTTGTTTGTAAAAAACTAAATTTTGTCTCCTTATTTAGATATTTTTTAATCTAACATGACATTAATATCATTTATTCTTCATGCGAAAAAAAATAATACTAATCATGCTTTAAAAAGAAGTACAAACATGATAAATTAATATACGGTTATAATACCAAGACCGTCACTACTTTGCCTGTAAAACTACTTTTACCTTTATAGTAGTAACAATGCGGAAATGCAGTATGTTTAAGTTAAGCTTTATATACTTCCACATATTTATGACGTTTAAAAACTTTCCAACATATTCCTACATTGTATATCCAACGAAATATTTTTTTTCAAAATTAGAGCAGCAACTCTCACCTATTTTATCAATATAAGATGTATATAGTATATATAAAATTAACCACCAGCAACACCTGCGTATTTATTACAATTGCTGTTTTGCCTGTAAAACCACTTTTACCTACACAGCAGTAACAGTGCGGGAATGCAAGAGCATTACGCTGGATTTTTAATTTAATTTTCAACGAATAATAAATTAATAAAAATGATAAATATGTAAGTGCATAATCCTTTTCCTTTAGTTCTTGATGATAAACTGAAAATTATAATTCCATAAAGTAAAGGACTACTAAACAGTCTCTAAAGTTGTAACCAAACCAGTGATAATTCTAAAAGAACAATTCCCTGTACTTCACGTCCTTCTAGCAGGGGAATACAATACGGGCCGAGAGATTCAATGTACACTTCGTGAATTAATTCGGCGCTGTTTGATTTAACTGAATTGGAACTCGTTCTGCTCCGAAAGTTCTAATATACGAGTACTTGGGCCGTGGTAGCCCAGTGGTTAAGGCCGGAAGGTTGCGGGTTCGATACCGGCGAACCACTAAAGACCACCTTGTACATGCGGTGTACGTGCACGTTAAATCCGTATTTCTGAAAGTCCTCTCGGCGGTCGCTAGCAGTTTCCGAGGGGTGCCAATATTCAGAAGTCCCCCACCTTCTGATGAGGTTCCAAACTGTGGCGGGAAATTCCGGGAAGGACGTATATGTAGCTCTAAGCGACATATTCAGTGACGCGAGCTGTCCTCCCCTGGCAAATATATAAATATACGAGTACTTGTGTACGCGTGGTCTTTCAAAAGTACTTATAATGCTCTGGTGCACCATGATAATTACAGTCAAATCGGAATACAAACCACATTTTAGTTGATAATCACTTCAAAAAAGGGCATAAAAGTCAGGGTTTCTGATCGAAATATATATATATATATATATATGTGTGTGTGTGTGTGTGTCTGCTTTTTTGAAGGATAAAATTCTGGGGATAAAAGTTTTTTAAATGCTATAAAGGGTAAAAATATAAATAAGCCCCATAATGTTTGGCTGGAAAGTTGACTAATACTTTAACTCTTTATTCAAAAAGCTATGTACATTAATAATAAGAGTAAAATATTTTCAGTCAAGTACTGTTATTTGATTCAAATTGTTCTTTTTTTGAATTTACTTAGATTTTCGAAAACGTGGCCTTTGAAATCCCAGTAGCTGAAACTAATTATTTCAGATAGTGAGAAATAATTTGAAAATTTATACAGTGTGCCTGCTAAAGTTCGTTGTCAGACATATAATTTCTGAACAGCAAGAGCTATAGTCATAAAAGTAGGGTCTAGATATAGTAAAATTGCCATGCGCTGTGCAAGGAAACCGCTTACAGTACCACCTGGCGGATAAATTCGGTGTTAGGGTTCTTATCTCAAAAACGATCTCCGAGATACGGAGAAAAAAGTCAGATATAAAGTTGTTCAGCATCATCGATTTACTAAGAAAACAATTTATTTGCTCATGATGCTCATTAATTCGCACAATAATGCCACGGATACACGACATAAAATGATTTTTTTTTATTACTTTTTTTTTTTGGCCATTTGATTTGTCGAATTTTCTGCAATTTCCGCTGTAAGTTGTATAATATATTTCGTGATACACTGGCAAAAGTTTCAGTAGTACGATTTCACGCCTTGAATTTCACGGCTTCAATTTTTTAACACTATGTAGTGTGGCGACGGCTGTAGAGATAAGTAAGTGACATGCTTGATTAAAAAAGAAATTAAGACCGACGCGGTGTCACAGGGTTGGACAACAAAAAAAAAAACGGACCCAATGACAGGGTTGGACAACAAAAAAGATGACAGGCAATATAAACACAATAAATTGCTAATATTTATGGGGAGAAAATAGATTTTGGAAAGCGTGTAGAGTAGGCACATCAAGGGTCAGGCCGAAACCACCCCAAAAGATTTTCCCTTGACATTGATGTGCTCAAAATGTCTTTCCTTAAAAAATCAGATATGCTTAAAAACTTTGTAATTGACTTTCTTCCTGTATTTTGTGCCGTTTTTGAGATAAGAACGCTAAATCCAAATTTAGACACCATGTGGCGCTGTAAGTGTTTTGGTTTTTTTTTTTGTTTGTTTGTTTGTTTGCTTAGTGCATGGCAACTTTACTATACATAAACCCCATTTTTATGATTATAGCTCTATCACTTCAGAAATTTTTGGGGTGACAACGGACTTTAGTAGGCACTCTGTATATATCTATCGCGCAGATAGATACGATAGATAGATAGATAGATAGATAGATAGATAGATAGATAGATAGATAGATCGCGCAGATAGATAGTTTGCGCAGATAAACTATCACTTCGCATTATACACATGTGGCTGTTTTACGGAACATTTTTCTATATATCATTTCTGAATTAAAATGATTATTTTAAGTGACCTCTATACAGGTTGGCTTTTCATTAGGATTGTCATTTTAATTGGCTGCATTTCAGTAACTGTACAATTTACTATCAATAGAACTGTGACAACAAATCATAATATCTTTAGATTTTTTTCTTTTTTTTTTTGTACGGGCATGAAAATTTTTAAGGCTTTTCTTTTTCACTTATGTAATGTACATTTTTCCTTTTTCTGCTCAATATATATATAGTATATTTTTATAGATTCTTGTAGTTATGAGTATAAAAAGAGTATTAATTGAATTAATTTTCTTTTCTCTTAACATCTTTTAACAATGAAAAGAGAATTAGTCTTAGTCGTATTTCATCACAGGAAAATAAATTGTAGCTATATATTTTCCTCCTGTTTATTCCTCTATTTATAATATATTTTCCCCCCACAGGATCCACATCATCACAATCGTCCTCCTATGGTCTTCCCAGAAGTTCTCAATTCCGAAAACTATTGCCGTAATGCAGGTGGAGAGGAGCCCATGCCTTGGTGTTATACAATAGATCCAAGAATTAGATGGCAGCATTGTGACATTCCTCGATGTGGTAAGTTCTGAAAAGGAAAAAATAAAATATGAATGTAATGGTTTCGCTTTCTGAATGATGAGGGAAGACGGAGTTACTTAAGAGGGATTTCAGCGGATTCATTAACTGACCGGTCTTTTTTAGTCCTTGATCGGTCACTTATCGGTACATTTAGCTGCTGTAGTAGAGGACAGATTTTAGTTTTTAACTGCAATAATTTGATTCTTCTGACCATCAAAACTATTTGAAGTCTAGAAAAGAATGTAGAAATAGGAATTCGGAAGCACTGTGCATTTGGAACATTAACCATTTGTTCCTTAAAGATTCCCTGACAGTGTTATATGAGTATATTCAAAAGCACAATATGCATTGCTCAGTTCTTGTAACATTGTCTGAAGAATAGTATTTCTGTGTGTGTGTCCTTGGTGCAAGTCAAACCTACACGAGGAATATCTGTCATGGGGAAGGTGCAGCGGGTGGAAACATTTAAGGGTTTTTAACGCATATTCACGTTACATCTGGAGAAAACCGACCAAAATTGTATTTCTGATACAGTTAAAACAGGTCTAAATATTGAAATTCACTCTGGATCAGTTTCAATATTTCGGTCCTCATCTTTATATAAAAAAATGTATTTTCGATATTTAAACAGCCTACACCCCCCCCCCCTCCTGCGAAAAAAAAAGCTATATGATGAAATCAAGCAGCATAACTATCATTTTTTTTACATGTTAATGTCATTTTAATGTAAGAGATAGTCATAACTTTTTACAAGTAATTTCATGTACAAGTACAAAATGATTTAAAAAGCACTATTTATTATGCTTAGCAGATTTTATTTTCATATGAAGAAATGTAATTACTATAACAGAACTAATATCTATACTGAGAAAAAAATAATTTATTAATATTGATTTGTTTTCTCATTTCAGAGAATAACAGTCACATATATGCAGCCGATTTGGAGCTTATGGACTTATTTGAACCTCCTCCTGAACCAGTGTTTTCACCGACTTTTATACTCATCACCTGTGCTTTGAGTCTCGTAGGCGTTGCCATGATTATAATTGTAGTTCTTGGTTGCCGTCGGCTTCAAAAATATAGGCGAGGTTACAACGCTACTCCAACTACTGATGTTGAAATAGACCTTGAAAAACTTCCCTCCAATATGGCTTACCATAGAACTTCTGCTCAACTTAACCCACGTCTGGAAACTTTAGAGTACCCAAGAAATGATATAATTTATATTCGGGACATTGGGCAAGGGGCTTTTGGCAGGGTTTTTCAAGCAAAGGCCCCCGGACTATTAAAAGGCGAAGAATTTACGATGGTTGCTGTGAAAATGCTGAAAGAAGAAGCTTCGGAAGATCTCCAAACTGATTTTGAACGTGAAGCCTGTCTTATGGCTGAATTTGATCATCCAAACATCGTCAAATTGTTAGGTGTTTGTGCTGTTGGTAAGCCCATGTGCTTGCTCTTCGAATACATGGGCAAGGGTGACTTGAATGAATTTTTAAGGACATGTTCACCAACAAATTACATTGTTAGAACACCAAACAGTGACATTTATAATGATGTTAGACTAACACACATGGATTTACTTAACATTGCACGTCAGATTGCTGCAGGTATGACTTATCTTTCAGAGAGAAAATTTGTCCATCGAGACTTAGCAACAAGGAACTGTCTCGTGAGTGAAGATATGGTCGTAAAAATTTCCGATTTTGGTCTGTCGCAGAAAATTTATACGGCTAACTACTATAAAGGTAACGATCATGACGCCATTCCAATACGCTGGATGCCTTTGGAATCTATTCTATACAACAAGTTTACGGTGGAATCAGATGTCTGGGCGTACGGTGTGGTCTTGTGGGAGATATTTTCTTTTGCTCTTCAGCCGTACTATGGACTGACTCATGAAGAAGTCGTCAAGTTCATTAAGGAAGGAAATGTTTTGCAGTGCCCTGACAATACACCTCTACCGATCTATCAACTGATGAAAGCTTGCTGGAATCGCAAGCACTCCAACAGGCCGAGCTTCAAGACTATTTATAAAACACTAGGTATAATCCAAGAAGAGCTACAGAGGCATGCCTATAAAGAACAGAAAGTGCATGTTTAAAGGCTTTATTTCACGAAAATAATAATGCCACTATATTTTCGCACAAAAACTCTTCTTACGCATTGTATAAAATTTGATTATTAAAGACAAAGTAAGCGACTGAAATTGTAATCGTGAAAATGTCTTTTTATAAATCAGATATATAAAGTCCTTATTATTAATGAACATGCAATAAAACTTTGCTGTTTTCAAATGCTTTTTCTCCGTAATCTTAATTAGCTGGTATAAAAATACACACTGTGTTCATATTTAAAGCTTCCCTGTTCAGAGCAGTGTACAGCTAAAACTACTGGTCAGAATGCTACCAATTTACTGGAAACTTTAATGAAACGGAAATTTGCTTTGAAAGAAATAGCTGAAATAATCACCACTGGGTGTCGTTTTATATGTCAGTTGCTGATCTGCAAAATCACTTACCGCGCAGTAGTATAAACAGTACGCTTTAAATCTTTTCATCCTTGAAAATTGTCATTAGTCTGTTTTATTCGCACTAACACGTTGTAAAATGCCACATGGGGATGGATTTTTAAGCTATTTTTTTTTCAAGATAATCTCTCTTCCATAATAGCACTAAGGTTTCCTGCAAATTTGGTAACATTCTCACCAGTATTTTTCGCTGCACGGTGATCTGAACAGGGAAACTTTAATTATGAACACCATGTACGGTGGTTGTTAGTTAAAAATTTACGGTAACAGAAATACATTAATTAAAAGCATAAATTACCCTCGAAAGACGCGTTTTATGTGACATACGCATACATATACATTTATTCAAAAGTGTATTACTGTGTATTCATAAATGGTATCTGAATCCGTTATCTGAAATGTTCAGTTTATTCTGTTTGTTATTAGTTAACTCTGATAAATAATGAGCATAAACATTTTTTTATAATTTCGACGACAATCTGACTTACATTTTTCACTGAACTTGATAAGAATTTTAAGGTATTTAAATATTTCTTGTTGATTATTTTCTAGAAATTATATTAAAATTGAAATTCACTTCTTTAGTTTACTTTGATGCTTTCTAAAGTTCTGAATGATAACGTATTGCACATCATAAATGCCAGAATGACTGTTTATTCATATAAAATCTTTTTCTGAGGATTCAAAAACCCTAAAATCATCGCTCCTTTTTTAGTTGATACCAATTCCAATGTGAGCTGTTTTGGTTTTAATTATTTTATGAGTTCTAGTGACGTAACAGAAATAAGCTGAAATATTGTACCATAGTCACATTCCAGCATTTTCAAACAAAAAATGTGTTCAGTACCTCACTCATAATAAATTACATTACATTTGTTACGCCTAAACCACAGCAGATTTTGGAATTAATATTTATTACAATTCCGAATGTAATACAAAATTAAACTTCCTCATTTTAACCTAGTTTAAAGAAGTAAATTAAAATTCATTTCTTTAAAAAAGTACCTTTTTAAAAAACAAATTGTATTTTTGAGTATGTAAAACTGATAAAATGAAACTCGTGAGATTTTTTTAATTAATAAATATTCATACAGCACGTTATCGGGAATCGCAATATTAAAAAAGAAATCAATAAATTGTTGATCATTCCAGTTGCAATGTTACTTTTTTGTAAATAAGAGTATTTGTCTTTTATATGTCAGAATTTGTACACTTCTCTTGAAAAGGTATCTGTTTTTAATGTTATATATTGAAAATCAATCGTTGATTTATGATAATTTGAAGTATATAACATATGTTGATGCCTCGTTATTTTCAACTTGAGCAAAGATTAGTATTTATTTACTACATCCTACTTCGTTAGACTTGTTGAGTTAGTATTTAAATATTTCTTGTTGATTAGTTTATTAGAATTACAAAAAGTGTTTGTAAAAATGATGATTTAGAAAACGTAAAAATCTGTACTTCTCATTTGAACGTTACATGTTTAAGGTAAGCATATATTACATTCATAATTTATTTAATGCATCAGAGTTATCACATGTTAAATGCAGCATTTCTATTTGGGAAATATTCGAGTTTAAAAAGCTATAGTATTTGTTTGTTAACTATGAAATTTTTAACAATTGAAATATTGGAAACTTTGATTTTTAAATTCATGTTCTTTTTTTTATTTATTTATACTCATTTGTTCACTCTCTGCAATGTAATGTCTTTTACTTTTTACAGTTAATCTTTAAAATGATATAATCGCTATTTAATCATTCATCACTTAATTACGCAAGAACGTAAATATGTTAAATGATATACTCCTAGCATGACTTAGTGAGGAAAACTTAGATTAGTACTTAAGTACGTTTGTTCATTTATTGAAGATTATATTTTCGGAATTAAACATGAATAGAATTATTAATTAGTTTTTGAACGTTAAGTAATTTTTGGAACCTTACTTAAAACCCATACACTTTTGTGGCATAATTATTTAACCAATTCGCATCATATGCCAGCATAATTAATAACCCATTCGCATCGTATGAACACATAATTATTTAACCCATTCGAATCACATGATGAGCTGTAATCCCAGGCAGTTCCTTCGGTGTTGAAATTGGGTACCTCTTCCTTGCCTGCGTTGATCCGCCTTTTACATAAAATACACATTAAAACGTTTCATTCAAATTAGTTTAGTTAGAATGCATTGTTTAAAAAAGCATTTTTTCTTTCTCACACTTCTTTCTTTTCCTTTATTAAATATAAATTAACTTTTTTTATTTGGACTGAATACTTCAACGGTTGATGATATAAAAAGAATTTATTTTACAATCAGATCTCATATTTTCATTACAATGGCGGAAACATAATAACTAACTTTTCCAATTGTCTTTAATAAAATAAACTCCAAGCGGAAGAATTAAAATTTATTGAATATTCAGTTCACGTCGTATAAACCGAATATAACATCAACGTACCAAACAAGATTTTAGCACAACTTCACAGCAGATTCCTTGTAACTAATTCATGAAAATAAAAAATGACTTCGGATTTCGATAATTAATATATTTATCAAATGTTTTCGATTTTTTTATTAATTCACTTTACATCTTTGAACAATTGCTTTCATAAAATGAATGAAATTCTTTAAAAAATGAACAATTTAAATCTTTAATTATGAAAGTACAACTCCTTTAGTATCCTATTTCTAACTCTTCTGAGAAAGACTCAAAAAATATTTCTTGAACTTACTATTTTTTTAAACATTATAGAGCACAGATCATTTTGTATGTTTCCTATAAACTCCGATTCCCTAAGAGTAATTAAATTAACAGTTCTATACTATAAAAATGAGTTGATTCATTAATAAATTTTCTAGCATTATTCAAATAGTGCGTTAAATTAAGCAAAATACCGAAGAAAATCAAAACACTGTTTCTGTATTTATCCGTTAACTGTTGCATATATTTATTTCAACACAAATAATCTAATTTAGCTTTCTATAAACATCTACTATCCTGCTTATAGATTGATCAAATTAGCATGTGTCCCAGTAAATGTAAGACAATAAACACATTTTTTAAGGATATGCTATCAACTGTGTAAAAAGAAATTAAAATTTAAATTCAATCTGTGAGATTATTACAAATTTGCTTTTAAGTTATGACTGCTTTCTTATATAGTTATGATGAGCATCACGTAAGTATTATAAGTAATTACATACAGTTATATCAATAACATTAACTGATCTAACTGTTTTATTTCAATTATAACCAAAACAAAATACTTATTTTTTAAATCAATACATAATTTGTAGTAGAACAATGAATTAATATTTAAATTAAATTGAAACATCGTTAATTTAAAGCTAATAGTTTACATATGGATACTAAATAGTAACAATTTATTTCTGTTCGCACAACTTTCGAATATATATGATAAAAGATGCCTTAAATGTAAATAACTTGATAGTTCTAGAAGAATCATAAAACATAAAAACAGCAATTGTATAAATTGAGAATTATTTTGAGGTTTTAAATAATGACGAATTAAAAATAATAAATTTTAATTATAAAATTTAATCCGCATTAATAACATATAAATACTCCATTTTATTTAATCAATTATGTAAGTTAATTGCAATAAATTAAATCTAAGCATTAAGAAATGTGTGTGTTCTATGTGACAATTACTGTGAATAAAAATGTATTTTAACTATTGAATGTGCTATTCTGTGATGTTATCAGCTGTGTCTGTCTTGTATATACATGTTCTTTGTACGGTTAAATAAAACTTTAGTAAATATTGAAATGGTTCTTATTATTGCATGCGATTAAATTTTAGTCGTGGCGGCACTAGAATATCAATAAAAGCCTAGAGATGCAACAGCTCCGGATTGCTCCACATCAAAACAAAATTTGTACTTCCATCATTACAAAATATTGAAAAGTTATGCTCATAAATGTGATAAAATCCACACCGTTGGTAATGTTGACTTGATATTTTTCCTAATTATGTAAAGGAAATTGTAGAATCAATATTTTCAGCTTTAAAAATTTAAAAATCTACCATTTCCTTCATTTCAAAGAGTTCTATTTTTAACCTTGGGAAATTGTTTTATTTGGGTAAAAAAGTTAATAGCTGCGGCATCTATGTCTCCATTTTATTTTTAAACGTAATTATTCGCATTTTTTCTTTCAATTTATGAAAATGCTTCAGTCAAAAATTGTAATAAAATTCATACCATTGGACTGATAGATTTGCAAATTTACATAAATAAGTTAAAAAAATATGAGGTTGGGGGAATACACTACTTAAAAAATCTGCACTACCAAGCGAGAATTCTTTTTATTATTTCAAGAATTCGAGTTACACTTTAAAAGAGTATTCAAGTAAAATTATACTTCTTATTTTAATTTTTTATTAGTATATCGAAAAGCACACAACTCGAAAGAATTACGATAAGTTCTTACTATATCCTACATGATTAAATTTATACCGAGATTAGCATTTTATTTGTCAAATCGACGGCGCCGTTATGAATTAGACCAGATTTATTTTTCCCCAATGGCCGGCTGCTGCCTTGGAAGGCTTTTGCCACAACGGGCCGGAATTGTTGACCACTTTATTATAAGGGCAACTAGTAGGTAGACCAACGTCGCCCCCTTTGAAGGGATGGACAAATGACATCCACGCCCAGTCGGGGATCGAACACCGACCGCCGGGAATTGAACCCGGAACCGTAGTACGGTGCTTTACCCACCATACAATCCGGTCGATAGGCCAGAATAGTTTATTGGTCGTAAATGATATTGACATCATTTTGATATTACTAGTTTAAAAATGTATTATAAACCCAATCAGGTTGAAAGGCTTGCACGTACAAACTACCTCACGGGAGAAATAATTCCAGAAATTTTCAGATTCCGATAAACAGAATTAGTCCCCTAATGTTTTTCTACGTGAGTCATGTAATTAATTAGGTAATATATTATATATATATATATATATATTATATACAGTGAAACCTCGATTTTACGTCCCCAGAATCCACATTTATCCCTCATTTTACGTTTTTTACGTAAATCTCAAGGACAAGCATTCGAAAAAATTGCAATTTAATTGAGGCAGTAATCGCCTCTGCAGTGGGACACCTCGGCAAGTAAAGTTCAATCATTCGACGGTTTAAGATTTTATAGTTGCGAACATAATCGGCCTTTAGAAGAGGACAGCTCCAGGCTAAATTTTCGGGAGAGACCACTAGACTTTTTAGAGTAGCCTAAATTGTTCAAAACGCAAACTGAATGTGTGAAATTGTACGGGAACGTGTGAAATCCAAGGTTTGTAGAGGGAGATTAGCCCTATGACCCACTCGCTGGAACTGCCTTTGCATTTAGCAAAATACGATAGAGTTTTTACAGAAAGACCGTCTTCTCAGAAAAGTGTGGTGGTTGCAAAGTGAAACTGTACAAAAGTGGTCACTATAGACAGATGGTACCTTAGCCAAGGTGGTCATTGTAGTAGGTTCTACTATATATGGAATCTTGAGACATACTCTTTGACAGAAGAACTTTATTCACGTTCAAATTAAAAAATCTTATGCTTTATGGTCGAATTTCGACAACTGGCAGACAACTAATCTTATTAAAAACTTCAAATAGTTTGATTATAGCTGATAACTTAAAGTTTAGAAACGTAAAAGTAATTTACTGCACGGCCATAAAGCATGTTTATAACGAAATAATCTCTTCGCATTAAATCTTGGTGCTTAAAGTTTTAAAAAGATCGTAAATTTTTCCACTAGTTCAAAAATCTCACTTCCAAGAAACTATTTCACTTCGCAGGCGACAACTAAACTCAACCGCAATAAATCTCGCTTTCTTTTCAAATATTTATTCTCTTTCACGGTGTTGTTCGAAGTATTTTTCGCCCATCGTTGCCAATTACAGTCATGAATAACGTAAGGATGCCGATAGAGATTACTTGCGAAATTTCGTAGCCTGGAACAAATATTTTTTCTCAGCCCATCAGCTATCGCGAAGAATCCAATTATTTTAAAAGCTGCTGTTGCTCCGATATCTTTCTTGTCAAGTCTTCTTTGCATTTATTAGATGTTTTATAAGAAGATAATTGCGTTAAAGTTTAAATTTTTTTCTGGTTTTCTCTTTCAAACACGTGCTCAGTTTTTTCAGCTTGTTTTTTAATAATTTATTTGTGTATTAAATAATTTTATTGTTTAAAAAATAATGAAATATTACAATTCGCATGTATTGAATAAGATCTTAAGAGAATACAATATTTTTTTATGATTCGATACTTAATTTGTTCGTCGAGTATAAACGTTGCTCTGGAAGAGGTATTTGGCATATAATTGAATCATATTTTAATATTTTCTGTATAGGATAGGATCAAGTGTTCAAACTATTTTTCTCATATCATATATAATGAAATATTTTTCTTTATTTCTATGTTATGAGAAATATCTGTTTTTGAAAATGTGACTTTTCTTCTAATACCTAAAAGCAATACTTAAGCAGGGAACGGTAGTTGTGTATTATACCGTCGACATTTTCGCCAAAATTTTTTTTCACCTAGTTGGCGTCCCTAAGGTCGGATTACCTTAAAATACGTTTGGTCAAATATTTACATACCACAGGAATTGCCATAAAAACAAAAACCAACAGATACTGTTTTTTTTTATTTGCTCGCGTACCTTAATTTAAAGCAATAAATATATAAAAGGGCTTCATACATTCATATTAAGATAGATATTCAGTTCAACATTTTGTGGCAACGAACGCGTAGTTTTCTCTGGAAACCAGAAAAATAATACTTTCAGCCAAATGGAGAAAAGCACCGTGGAACAGCCAAACAACATCTCGACTCATATTTGGCTGTTTATGTGGAGACGTCTACATTCTAATGAAGACATTCTCGTTGTAATTCTAAATGCAATCCATGATTTCCGGAAAACTGCACTGTATTCAAATTAAATAAAGTCATTGATATTTAACTTAAACACCAACGTATTGTTCTGAAATAGCACCTACATAAAGTATTAACATCACGCATACGCAGTTTATAAAACGCCATAATTTTGGTATTATAAACATAAACCTATTTAATAAAGGCATACAAAACATTACACCAGGGGTCGCCAAACTTTTTTGATCATGGTCCCCTATAGCCCTATAATTAGCTAGCATCGACCCCTATAATTAGCTAGCCGACGGACAAGCAACGCCATCTGCCGGCATCAAGCAGCTTAACAGTGGAGATTCAACATATGAGTATGACTAATAAACGAGAAGTGCAGAGTTCGTGCCACTGTGCGCTGGTACGTCAATACTTGTTTCACCCGAATAAATATTTGTTGATTAATTTATGTTCTATAAAGAAACTGATATTAAGTAATTATAAAAAAATTCACAAATTTTACGATCATCGTGATTAGGTATGTGTGATTTTCGTATTAAGAACTGTTTTTTCTTCGACCCCCAAGCGACCCCCTGGCTCAGATCGACCCCCGCTTTTGTTAAATAGACCCCTGGGGGTCTATATAGACCACTTTGGAGACATCTGCATTACACACACAGATATTTAAAAATAAGTACAACACAAACGCAGTTCATCAAATGGCGCCTTTGCGGCCTACACATAACAGTTCCGCTTAATGCAAACTCCGCAGTTAATAACACACATTTTTCATATTATTCCCATTACAATGCTTTGTTAAAAGCTTAAATTTCGCTAAGCCATAAATCAATTTTAAAAATCAACCACACACATAAAAATTTATAAATTTTAAAAGAAACACGGCTCATTTTAAGCATAGCAGAACATACGGTATTTTCATGCGCATTATCCTGTGCGTAATAACAACGGAACTGCAGAGTACAAACCCTTGGCGAGTAATCTTGGCATATCGACGGTATAATACACAAGTACCCAAGAAACTAAGAAAAAAAAAGTATGCTTAATTTTTTCAAAATGTTGAGTGCAGCAAAAATACTTGGAAGTAAAAAAAAAATAAGTATTCCACTTTGTCTAAATAATAATAAAAGGCTAAATTGATGTTAACAAGACATTAACAGAAAAAACATAGTAAAAGACACGAACGGACTTATTAATTTAGTTAGAAAGTAGTAATTATTTATAAAGTCGCAGTTATAAAATTGTATTGATAAAGTCGTTTTAATTATAAAGTCGTAAAGTATAATAAAGTTATAAAGTTGTAAGAAAATCATTCGAACAATTTTTTTAAAAATGACTATAAAAAGTCTTCCCTGAAGATTATGCTGAGTAATTTGGAAGGTTTTATCAAATAATATAGTCATATACCTAAAAATAGGCTAAAAATCTCCTTATCAAATGTGACATCATAACATGTCTAGTTGTTAACCTTCAGTACAGTTGCATACGTAACAGTAACCTTGTTCTTGCTGAAAGTGAAATTGGGATTTTTCTTTAACTGTTGGGCAAAATAAAGTTTATAATTTTAAGAAAAGCTATTCTGAGTACCACAAATATATCTGAGTGATTGCGCAAACAACTGGTTTCAAAAATCTAATTCACAAAGTCTATTACATATAAAGAGTCTTCTAGGCTCTAATACAGATAACATAAAAGCAATATGTAGAGTAAAAGTAAGTATTGTATGGATGTACGTGCACTATAACTCCGCAGCCAAATAACGCAGACCTTTGAAACTTATATGGAATAATAGCCATCCGCCCTGAGATCGGTAAAGAAGGTTTCAGTTTGAAAGTGCAGAAATAGCGTTCGCTTTTGCATTCAAATGCGGACATCTTACCCATGGACTTTTAAAGGCAAATTAGTAAAGCAGCTGGGAATCTATTGATGAAGTGGCCGAGACTGGCCAGAACGTCTGGTACACAACAGTGTCCTACAACGTCTCGTACACAACGTTATGGAATGCTCAATACAGAATATTCTGAAAGATATTAGAATGTTCGCGAATGTTTCAAAATGAGAAATTTTCACTATTGGCAGTCAGTGAAACAGCTGGGAATCGAGCTGGAACATTTTTAAGACTGTTTGTGAGTGCTATAGAATGTTTTAAGATGTTTCAAAAAGTTATGGACTGTCTCAGAAGGTTATATTGACTTTTAAAATAGATTTCTACGTGATTTTATGGTCGAAGTTCTCAACAAATATATGTGTCATGATAGTACAAGAATTGAGCTTTCATCCTTGGAAAGAGTACGCTTTGCTCTTTGACCGAATAATTCAACCTTTCAGACCTGAATAAATAATTTCTCTTTGAGTGAAATAATTTTCTTTTCATAATAGAGATTTAATTTTTAATTAGAAAGTTAAAGTAAAAATCCTAATTATTAAATTATCTTCAGAAACTTTTTTTTTGCGTGCTCTATTTAGGAAATACATCCTTCACTAAAGTAAAAGTAATTTCTGTGCCTTCAATTCTGGACGCAGGGTCTGAAATGGTTAAAAATAGGATTTCCAATACTTCTTTCTTATGATTTTCTAAATTTACTCGAAATCTGACTCAAACCTTTGATTTCTCAGAATAATGTCTTAATTTTTTTTTTTTAAGTGTTTTTAAAAAGGAAATTATCTTTTCTGTGCGAAGAAAGGGGCGCTCGCCTAACATCTTGAAATCGTTTGTTTATTCCGATTCCTTTTAGTATGCATGGTAATCCCTGAAAAAATAAAAAATAAGAGATATAGACAGAAGAAGCCAAGTTTGGATAAACTATAAGGCACTGCCTTGCTATGCCGCGCATCTAAAGTTTGAATCTTAGTCTATTTGAGATTGACTTAGCCTTTCATTCCCTACGTAGATCAATAAAATGGGTGCTGAGCTTTCTCGGGAACTAAACATTGTAGTACCAGCGTCAGGCTGATTATCCTACCAGTTCTATGGAAAAGGCCGCAAAATGTATGGCTGGCCTTTGCCGTCGGTGGAACTCACATGAGATGCTGTACTGCTTATTTTGCTTATTATGAGTTTAGCTTATTTTGATAAAATTATTATATTGAATATTTTTTGTCTTTTCGAACTGCAACTTATTCATAACACTCTTTGACTGTTCAAGCAACTAATATTTGTAAATTTTATACACTGCAAGGATTGCTTTATTTTTACCCGCACATTGCACGTGTAGTTACAAGTCATTACAGAAAAATGTGCAGATAAAAGTAAAGCTTTTTTTCATTTTGTATTTTTTATTCATATTGCATTTTCTCATTGTGGTTTTCTCCAAAACTTCGATTAAATACGTGTTAGGACTCCTCAGAAAGTCCCAATGGAGGTCAATACCACCCTCGGCCTAGATCCTGAGATTAGATAATTGGCCGTAATACATATGTTCCATTTCACCCCAAATTTTCTGAAAATTTTACATTTGCAGTAACATTTTAATGTTTTTAGGAATTACAGCACGTTTCTTTAATTTTTTAACTATAAGAAAACTGTAATCATACAGGTGATTCAGAATTTTACTGAGCGGGACTTTTTAAAATTGTATAATCATATATTGTTTGTACAGTTAGAAAGGAATATTTTTTGCAAACCCCAAAAAGCTAAATCAAACCAAATTTAAGTTATGAATAATTAAATTTTAGATATTAGTTAATTATTCTTTTAAATTTATTTTATAAGTGTATATAGCTTAACACAATTCTTAAAGACATGTACTATAAAATCAAAGAGTAGAAACATTTTCATTTCAGAGTTCTTAAAATTATTTTTTAATCCCCTCTATTTTGCTTAAAACAAGCAAATGAATTTACCTTTGCTGCTGAAAATGCTACTTACTTTCTTCACTAATTGTCTTTAACTGAAAAATTTATTTTTATATATTTTTTCCTACTATTTCTCTGTCAAGACGTATCATCCGTTTTAAGTTAAACAGTTACAAAAGGATTATGCTTATTAATCACTAATCATTCATTGTAAAATTACATATTTGTGTAATTAAAATAGATTTTGTCTTCACAATGTAATATCTGCGGTATAAACAACTGAAATTACATAGTAATTAAAATTTCTTTAAAAGTTTGGGTTTGGTTTTAAAGTGTGAAACTGTTGTGTAAAATTAAAAAAAAATTAAGAAAAAATAGTAACGATTAATATATAAACATTAAAAACAGCAAATTTCTTCTATCTCCAAGCAAGTATTTGTAAAACATAATTTATTTTTTATTTGAATTTATTATTTATCTGATCATGAAGGAAGAATCATTTGATACAATTTTAAATCTTATTTTCTGAAAAACTTGCTAAAATTATGCTTCTGAGCTGTATAAGTTTTTTTTTTGAGATCTTTAAACATGAGAAGTTTTAAAAATTGTGATAAAAAAATTCATGGTAGAAATTTAAAAACACAAAATGAATTTAATTTCACGCTGACAGAAATACCTAAAACTCGGTAAAAAGATAAAACTCGTTTTCTTACGTAGCATACCAAAACCATTAATTCATAAGTAAATATATTTTCAATTCAAAAGTTATTAGTGGCATTAATCTTTCGATAAGTACTCTAAATGAACTAAATCCATAATGGAAGGGTAAGGAAACCAATTATATATTTCCGATTAATTTTTAAAACGTCTTTTGCCTTTTAAGTTTAAATACAGTGAAATTTTTATTTGTCTTAAAGCAGACTTTCAATAATATGCTTCATTAATTACTACATTAAAAAGGCTGAGTAAAAGACGAATAGAAAAATATGCTCAACAATATTATTAAATAACCAAAATTCAATTAGAATTCAATTACCATAAAAGGAAATTCCATGAACGTTCCAATAAAATCAAAAAATGAAGTTTAATTATTTCAACATAATCAGTTATAAAATGGCGTCTTTATTGTATCATGATTTCTAAGACTTCGACCATTTCACTAATTCGCTTTTTCATTTAAACGGAATACTGCAAGGTTTTCATTTAAAATATTCAATTATCTTTTCAATTTCATAGGTCATTAACTTTCGAGAAAATTTCTCGTCGATTTTATTTGTAAAGTGTGTTAAGGATAAAAAGAAAATATCGCAGTTTACTGCAAATTATTTTTCTTTAAATTTTTTCTTTGTTCTTAGCTATTCGATTTATTGTATTTAGTCATGGATGTTTTAAAAGATTATCGATAAAATACTTTACCTTTTTATGAAATCGGCTAGGATTTTAAATCCAGTTCAATTACTAAAATTACTTGATATGTAGATTTAGCGTAATTTCATGTTTCATGAATAAATTAAGTTAGAAAAAAGTTACGAAATCATCAAATAATTCATAAAATGAAAATTTCTGACATTTTCTTTTAAAAGGGTTTGATTTACAGACTATTTAGTAATTTGACAACAACATAGAAATTCATATTCGACTTTTAGCGGGATAGCTATTCATAGGCCATAAACTTATGAACAATAAAGCGTAGGTCACACATTTATCACTTCTTATAGTACCAACCATCAAATTAAAAAATGGTAAGTGACAAAGTCTATATTAGTACCATTTATAGAGAAGTTTCCTATTCTTTTATGCAAGGGGCCTCATGAAAAAATCTCACAGAACTTTTTGAGATAACGAGAAATATTCATCTTTTTTTTTCTATTTTTTCTGGATTACAGACAAAATTCTTTAAGGGTGGTGTAGTTACATCCCATTAATGTATCTGTAAACGAAATTTAGGGGTCATATCAAAACTTTAGCCTTGCACTGGAAAGAGGACATAAGGGGGCTGTAAATAATTCACTCGCCGCGAGCTTAAAAAACAAGTAAACTAAATAAATGATTAAGTAAACTAACAAAATTAAACGCATACTGTATTTGGGATTTCTTCCTCTTTCTGAATATATATATATATACATGTGAAGGCATTTCGGAAAGTAAATAAACTTCACCGAAAGTAGCAAAGGAAAATTTTCTGTGCGCCCATTGGCACCATGGGCTGTAACCTTGAAACTTTCGCTTTTCCTTAAAAGCCATTTGCTGATTTTTAAGCTTAATTTTGTTTTCTCAGCACGTGTTTATAAGGTTTACGTCAATTCAGAGTCTCGCCAAATGTGAATTATTTACAGTCATACGTTTCTTCATGCAAGAATTAAACATTCAATGGATATTTATAATCAAATTCCTTTAAAAAAATTCCTAGCAGTAGCAGACAGGCCAGATATAAGCCTTTGGAGGTACGGATTGTGGCCCGCTGGCTGCTTGTTGGAACCATAAGCTACAAAATGAACACCATAGTTCAATAAATACGTCATGTACATTAAGGACTTCATTTAGGGCGAGATTCAAGTGAAACACAATTCAAACGTTTTCCACGTCGAACAGGGGAAATTTCCAAATACAGTAGAGTCTCGCTTATCCGACATTCCATATTATCGGACGTCGGATGAAGCGAAGGACAGCTGCAAAATCTGCGTTTGATCCGGTGCAGAGATGACCTTTTTTTTATTCGAAAAATTCTATAATGGTCATGTTTTGGTTCTTAAACCTTCACTCTACAACGAAAAAACACTCTTTCTTTCCATCATCTTTTCTTCCTACCCCGCCCCCCTTTTCGATATACTGCTTCTCTTTTGCGAGAAACTGGCCTATCGAAAATATTTCATTGGATGCGAAACACCTGGATGAAAACTATTAAAAAAAAACTATCGCAGAAAGCTCCTATCTACAGTGATAGAAGAAATCGATGAAGGGCGATACATGTTTGACAAATTGAAACGCGCTAAGGTGAAGGATGCTGCCTATTGGGTTGCAGGGTTCTGGACTGATCTAAGGTCTCAGACAATTGTCAAATCATGGAAAAATCTGCTCCATAATGATGAAAATATGGACACGGAAAGCCAAAGAAACGATTCTACTTTTGGTACAATTAATTCCTGGGTGTGACGATGTATCATTGCAAGAAATCGAAAGTTGGATAAAGGCTGATGATCAGCATGAAATACAGCATCAGCTGATGATCAGCTGATGCTGTATTTCAGCAGCTGTATATCAGCTGATCATCATGCTCCTACAGCATGATGATCAGCTGATGGAGAAATTGTCGCTCTTGTCAACTGCCGTGACAACGAAAATGAAGATGAAAATCAAACACCAACTGTGGAGCTTCGCAGAATTTCACATAACGATGGGGTTACGGCTCTAGAGAGTGCAATTCAATACATTGAACAACATGAAGAAGCTACAGGAATTGACATACTGGTGCTGGAAAAATGGCGGGATTTTGCATGGAAGAAATGGCACTCATCAGGAAAATAGACTCCCATAAAAAATTTCTATAAATCCTCACATGGCTGAACTTTAACATACAGCACCCTTAAATTCAGAAAACGATAATTAAGTAAGTTCATTTTTTAAATTCATTTTTTCCATTGTTTTTATGTATTTTTAGAACATCTTCCCAACTTTGCTTAAACATATCTCTGAACCTTTTTATGTTTAAAAGTTGAA
This sequence comes from Cheiracanthium punctorium, assembly GCA_038373885.1. NCBI lineage: Eukaryota > Metazoa > Arthropoda > Arachnida > Araneae > Cheiracanthiidae > Cheiracanthium > Cheiracanthium punctorium. The sequence goes on along the minus strand of JAWZYV010015837.1, from coordinate 259,248 downwards.
ATTTTGTGCATCATCTAATTAATGAATGGGACACATTTTACTAACTAGAGGTTTTTTACGGGTCCATATAAAAATTCTAATTTTGAATTTATTTAGATCAAATCTCGTAAAAATTAATCCATACCATGAAATTCTGTTCCTTGTTGTACTAAAATTTGTAAGTTATTGTATGGGTCTAAACCAATATTTAATGAATAGAAGCCTAGGTCAGTGTTTTTCGGACTATATAAATACATATCTGTGTATGTGTAAAAATATGAAAATATTTACCATATATCTGCATATATATAAAAATATTTTAACCCTTGCGTCAGGGATCATATACACTCCGAATTATTTTTAATAAATGGTACCACGGTACCCACATCGAATATCTACACCCTACATTTCTTTCATTACATTTTATTGATATTATAATCAAGTCATAACTTACTGTACAACTCTTATAATAAATAATAACAATAATAAATAATTTAAAGGAAAATAAATAATTCATAATTATAATTATTATTGCGATTTCATTTGCTTATATTTGTTATAATAATCATTTACAATCTGTATGTACAAAAGATTCAATAATAGGTATCTCAGTACCTAAATTTTGAGTAATGATATCGGAAAGAATAACACATAAAACACAACAATAATTTCTCCAAAAAGGGGTTCAAAAGTTATATGTATAGTTAAGATTAGGGTAAATATTGAGGATTAAAAGCCATTTTACACAGTGTTAATTAAAAATAATTAAATTACCATGATTCCTCTACCAAAAGGTACCCAAGTACCGAGTCATTGACGCAAGGGTTAATGCATAATTAAAGATAGGGGATCTAATCGTTTCACCACATATTAAATTTCAATTCACGATCTATAAAAACAAATCTGGCAATTCTAAGTGATTTCCACCCAATACATTAGTCGCATGGAATTTTCAGTATTTATTCATTTTTATTGTTTATCTATCTAATATAATCCAGAAGTGATCCTCCATAGCGGCATCACCTTATAATGAATGCTTTAGAAATAAGAGAGTTCCTTGAAATCCTTCTTTTGTGAAGAATAATCCACTAATCAAGGAATCTGATTCAACAATTGTCGTACTGTCCCTTGATTAGGACGAGAATCTTTACTTTCTTTTTCTAAGGCGTGTTATTCATGTCTTATTCTCCAGAAATAGGAATCGTACTAGAGACAGACTAACTCCAGAGATATGAATATTATTATTTGATCTCTGTATAAGAATAAACCTTGTGTACTTGAAACTCTCGGCAGTTATATTTGATAGATGCTCTTCTGGAAATACTTCTGTAAAAGGTCTGACAAATTTAGATGTTAAATAATTCATTAAATAATGTAGATATAAAGAATGCTATGATATTTAAGCGTAAAATGTTTTTTTATATGGAATGAGAATTTCTAAAAACAGTTTCCTTTTATCGAATGAATATCTTTTATATGTATGTATATATCTTCGTAATGTGTATGTTTCTGCCTTTTGTTGTTTTTAACGATTAAAATACAATGTTGTGTGCTTTATTCGTTCAGTTACCAAAGATAACTACAACACCACAAGAGAAAGCACAAACCTTAAAACGGATTATCGTAGAAATCATTGCATTCTGAAATATTAATGTATTCAAAAAATTTTAGACCTTTTTTTAACACCCTGTATGTAACGATTTCGAAATTATATCATTGAAAAACAATATTTGTGTTTTTATTTAGAAGATGAAAAGTCACATGTAGTAACCTCTCACAGATAGCAAATAAAACGTAAAATATGAGATGGGGTACAAAAGAAGGCGTAAAATGAAATTATAACACTTATTCAATGTTTAATAAGCACTTTCATCACTCAATACTCAGTTATTTCTTAAGGAGAAAGACCCTCGCCAGAGTTATAAAACTTGCAGGTGCATAAAAATGAGAGTTTACTTATGGAACAAGAAGACTAACTAAAAACATCTTATATATTGCTAAAAAGTTGCTTTATAGATTTTTGTTTTATAGATTTTTCAAAACTTTCCCAAAATCCAGGCTTTTTAAATAAACATTTCCGGCAAAATATATCAAACTTTTCAATTTTTAGCTGTAATAAAAATGTCCTGATCTTTGTGGATTATAAGTTTATAATATGAAGGGGTGGAACAGTAAGAAAATGGGACACCATCAATTATGCCCATAGGAAACAATGATTTAACTAGGGACTGTAACCAAGATGAAATGCTAGGTAGAGCTTTGAAAGTAGTTTGGTGGCTGACTAACAATATAAGTAATACTAGTCAAAAAGGAGGGGGATGTTCAACTTGTACATCTTTTCCTAGAATATTTGTTTCACGAAATGCAACATTTTAAAAATATTTACCTCTTATTGTATTAATAATCTTTTCATCACTGTCAAATTCAGGTAAAAGGAACGGAGGATAAGTGTACCGGCAGTTTTAAGTTTTTACCCTCCTCCCCCCCCCCCTCTTCAAATTCATTTACAAATTTCCGAGAGTTTATTTGACGAAAAAGCTGTTCTCTAAGAACAAAAGTAAGTAACTTGTTACACTTTCGATGCAAGTTTTCAGCCTCATATATTGTAACTAACAAAATTCTTCCTCTTAATGTTTTGTAGATTTAAGAACTTAACTTTTATAAATTACCAGTTTAGTGAGATCTAGCAGCAGCATATTTTAAGGAATAATTCATTGATATATAAGGAAGGATGTGACGCTTTAACTTAGGGGAAAAAATAATGAGAGAAAGTGAAATTTTATCATCCTAAAAGAAACTGACTGGTTCATCATTGTTAAAGAAGAGTTTACCACAAAACTGTAACTAGCTACGAAGGTTGGTGATATTAGCCGTGCACAGGTTTATTTTTCATTTGATTTTGACAATACGTTAAATAAACCTAGCATAAACTTTGGAACACAAATTATACACTGTAATTTTTTCCAAATATTTACAAAAAACCTGCTTAAATTTCAAGTTTTAAAAACAAATGTCATTCCTCCTTCTCGTAAGGGACAGACGAGATATTTTTCTTACAGTTTATGTATTACTGATCAGTCTTTTATTTTTTTATACGAATTTCGAGTTCTAATATTGAATAAGGAAACATAAATTTTTAAAATACCATTTTTCTGAAATTTCATTAAATGAGAAAAAAATTATCCTGGTTCATAAATTTTACAGAAAAAAAAAATTTCTGCTGACATGAAAGCATAAAAAACTATGTATGCATCAAAACATTCATTAGGTGTTGCCATTAGACATAATGAGAGAGATTCAATGCGCATAACATACAACCACGGAAGCAAAGCGCGTTCTCATCAACAAAAAAAATCTTAATTAGAATGATATGTGATAAATTTCTCAATCCTCTTCCATTCCTCAACTCGTTTGAGTATACTTCATCCCGACATCTTTCCTATAATTTCCAGCTCATGAGCGTAATTACCATGAAACTTAACGATACTTCATCCCACACACAACTGAAAGGAACAAAACAATGAATAATTCCTCCTCAAGGCCACTTATTCCGGAGTATTCTCCACCCCATCCCCCCCCTCGAATCCGGCAGTGATACTATTCTAATATTCGGGCAAACTTTTCTGAATTTGAAAGTAAACACCCCGAAAGTTAAAGAGAAACCAAAAAAGAAAAGAGAATCGAAACCCAGTCAATCCTCGCATATTCTTACATTGTTTGTGGTTACAATCGACTCCTTTCGTTTCTTTACTCGGAGCTATTCGTCTTCTGTAAAAGTTTCTTTTATTTGAACCTTCAAACACGGTACGGCCTCATTAGTAGAAAGAGAAAAGAGTAATACCCCCCCCCCCCTGCACCAAAATCCTTCTGCAGAACAAATAGAGATGCTTTGCGCGCCGGTCCTCTTATTGATTTTTAACCCCCATGTATTACTTATGGTCGGATGGAGGAATTTCCCAATGTTCTCTTACATTTTCCTTGTTACTCAACGTTCTCTTGGAAAATGGCTCCTCGGTTCTTGGGAACTTTTAAGTGGGAATTTCACGGGAGTTTATTTAAAAAAAACAAGAAAGAAATGCGGGCAGATGAAATTGTTAGAGAACATCTTCTGGCGGCGCGGAGTCGCTGTATTAAATTCGTGCATAACTTCATATCCGGTATGTAACGCTGCTGTAAACAAGATTGAAAAAAATATATAGGGGGAGGCAGTAGAAGTCCTTACGCTGTCTTTGTTAGGTGTAAAATGGTTCCTTACATATTATTAAAATGCTATGATTCAGCAGTTTGATAAGACCTGTTAAGCACATTAAATAATTCACATAGTAAATTTTTAAAACGATGGAATGAAAGCATTTGAAAAGATAAAACTTTTAACTTTTTTTCGGATAAAAATTCACAAAACACTTTTCTCATTATTAAAATAATAAAACAATATTATTATCAAAAAAATACAAGTATAGTTAATATAGAGATATTCTACTTAAATACTATTATTATTAAAGTACAATATTTAACAGGTATAAAACTAAGTTTAAAAGTTATAGTTTCACAAACGACCAAAGGATAAGCTCAAAAAGTAAAGAAATTTTACGACCAAATAATAATCGAAAATTATTTTAAGAAATAGAAGTAGTTATCGATTTTCAATAATTACTATGACATTTTTAATATGTAACAATATGTTCCTAGTAAAAAACTCATTAATTTAATATTATGAATGGTAAGTAATCAAAAGAAGTATCTTTTAAAGCCTGGATTGTTCACAAAATGTTTATAAAAAATGAAGTATTTTGCATCATTTTCTTTAAACTGCAGCCAAAGTTTTACTTCAGTCACGAACGAAAGGAAATCCTTTTACGCAATGTTACTACACACTTTCATCACTGAACAAATTTTAAGGATAAAGTAAATAAAAGACATACGCAGGTTTTTATTTAATTTAAAATAAAAATATTCACATTGTATTGATTAAAAAAAGGCAGTGTTTAATTTCTATTGGCGGTACATTTTTTATTTCCAGTGGTGTGCTTTAATTAGTTGAAATAAATAAAGAAAAACTATATTTAAAAATATAATCATTGTGTAAATACTTTCTGAGATTTAATAACGTGCAAAGATAAACTACATGCAGTAGTTCCATATGAACAAGCGAATAATATTAAAGTAATGCTAGAAAAACTCTGAAACTAAAAAAAAAAAAAATTGAGTACTAAAAAAAATTAAATAACTCCCTTTTAGTGATAATGGAAAACTTATTCTGTGAAAAAAGAATATTAAATAAAAAACATGTCTTTTAAGTTTTAACAGTTTCTCTAATTCAAGTCGAACTGAATAGTTAGATAAAAAAGGCAATCTTTAGGAAGAGAAAGGTTTTGTTAAAGGAACACTCTTTCATATAATTTTTTATTTTATTTTTTACTGTGAAATGCGAAGAAAATATTTTTTATTTTCCTTTAAAATACAGAGTAAAATGTAAAAAAAAAATATTTTTAATAGTAAGTAAAAAATTTATCTTTACTGACTGTTTTAGAATTGTGTGTTCTAATTTTAAAAAATTCGTCTAAACAACTCGTTTGGGAAACTGTTCTCTGTCGAAAAAAAAAATTGTTGACCCTACATATTGAAGCTTAATGAGAATTTTTACAAATCGTACTTCTAAAATTCCTTTTATTATCATTTCGGATTTTTATTCGTCCCTTATTATATTATCAGTCACACAGAACGGGCTTCACAAAAAAAAAAATATTTGAATAGAATTTTAACAAAATTTAAAAGCGATAAATAATACTCTCGATTTATATATCATTGTATTTAACAGTACCATTATGAAATATAAGATTACAATAAGAGTAATAAACATGCAATATTTCTCAAGCCTAACTAAAATTTTAAAAATCAAAGTATTAAATTTGAATTTTTATTTATTTTGTGAATGCCCAATTTTTTATGATATATGTATATATCTTTAAAATAAACTACGAGTAAGTGTTCTTAATTTTTACATTTTTACCATTGAAAATAATTTTAAAGTAACAAGAAGGGAAGTAAAAATAGCATGAAGAACCAGACGAATATCTATTGCGGAAGAGGAAGCAGGATGACTATCTAAAATCTTTTTATTTTTGATAAATAAGCTTTTACTTGGTAGATAGTTAATTTAAAAATGAAGTAAAATTTCTAGAATTTTTTAAAATTTATTTATTTTTGTATTACGAGCTATTTTCATAGTTAAACTTTTCTTTTTCTTGTCGACTTTTAGTATCTATATAAATAAAATTAGATTTTTGTCTGTACATTTCTTGGAATTCAAAAATTTTGCGATTTCTATCCGTTTCAAGCACCCGGGAATCCGATGCGACCCTCAAAAAAAAGTTTGTCTGTCTGTCGTTCTGTCATTCTGTCATTCTGTCCGTGACGCTTTTTCTGTTTAAGCATCACGTAAAAACGGCTTAAGCGAATGATATGAAATTGGGTGTCATGATAGGTGGTCACTCAACTTAAAACATAGGCGTGGAATTTTAAAAAAATCTTGATTGGATTTTGAGATTTTGCGAAAATCGTTTCAAACTGCGTAAATTTGTGTTCATGCATCACGTAAAAACGACTGAAGCGAATGATACGAAACTGAGTGTCATGATAGGTGGTCACTCAACTTAGCACATAGGCGTCCAATATTTAAAAAATCTTGATTCGATTTTGAGATTTTGCGAAAATCGTTTCAAACTGCGTAAATTTGTGTTCAAGCATCACATAAAAACGACTGACGCGAATGATACGAAATTGGGTGTCATGATAGGTGGTCACTCAACTTAAAACATGGGCGTCCAATTTTTAAAAAATCTTGATTGGATTTTGAGATTTTGCGAAAATCGTTTCAAACTGCGTAAATTTGTGTTCGAGCATCACATAAAAACGACTGAAGCAAATGATACGAAATTGGGTGTCATGATAGGTGGTCACTCAACTTAAAACATAGGCGTCGAAGTTTTAAAATTTTTCATTAGATTTTCAGATTTTGCGAAAATCGTTTCAAACTGCGTAAATTTGTGCTCGCACATAACGTAATAACTGCAAAGGTGAAAAAATCATATTTGGTGAAATGATAGGTGGTCACTCACCTTAAACTATAAGCATATAATTAAAAAAAATCGATCAGATTTCGAGATTTTGCGAAAATCGTTTTAAAATGCTGAAATTTTGTTCCAGCATCACGAAATAAAGACTGCAGTGAATTAAACGAAATTGGGTGACATGATAGGTTGTCACTCAACTTAAATTCGAGGCTTCCAATTTTTCAAAGATGTTGATTAGATTTTGAGATTTTGCGAAAATTATTTCAATATGCGTAGATATTCGTTCGCGCATCACATAATCACGACTAAAGCGAATGAAATGATATTACTTAGTTACTCTCTAACCTGTAATATTTAAAAATACATAAAAATTATAATTTCGCTTTCTTTACTTTGGCAACATACTCCATCCATTCTGTGTACTCCTACAATGCTGACGAAAGTTCTTGCTTTTTGGAAATTTGCATTCACTAACCCGTCAAGGACGGGTACTTCAGCTAGTCATTTTATATAATTAAAATCTATTCGCGTTGAATCCCATTTTAACCAACCCCCACCCCCCGCCATTATTCTGCCAAGGTGGTGATACATATTCATGCGTCGTTGTGAAGACAATTTTTGTGTTTATGTGGCAAACATACGGCGAATTTACGATGAAACGATGTGGATGTTTGGAATTTCAGGTTAATTCCTAAATTACTCCCCGGTAATCAAACAGTACTCCAATTGATCATCTCGCACGTGTTGAGTCATGAGCTGGTCATGAGTTTAGCTTTTAAAGTTTGGTTTCGGCTTCACGCTTTCATAATTTTTCATACATTAAGTTTAATAGGAATGACAGCACCTTCGATCGACAGTACCACGGAACGACACAAGGATTTGAACTCATTTCTTAGGCTGATTTTTTTTTTTTTTGTAATTACTGAATTTGTACTGAAATTTTAGAATTTTTCACTATACTTCACCCATAAAAAAATCTATATAAATAAAATTAGACTTTTGTCTGTACATTTCTTGGAATTCAAAAATTTTACGATTTCTATCCGTTTCAAGCACTCCATCCATTCTGTGTACTCCTACAATGCTGACGAATGTTCTTGCTTTTTGGAAATTTGCATTCACTAACCCGTCAAGGACGAGTACTTCAGCTAGTTAATAATAATATAAAAATTCAATAAATCCACTTATAACGCAAGAATAAGGCTTTAATTTAAGATAAAATGTCGGTTTGAGACAATATGTAAAGGCATTAATATATAATTTATTTTATTTTATTTATTTATTTAAGTGCAACAATGACAATATGTAAATACTTTAAAATATATTTTATTTTACTTTATTTATTTATTATTAGTTTCATGATAAGTAAGTAAAAACTTGTTTTTAATTATTAAAATTTACTTATAATAAAAAAATTTGTAAACCTGGATTATTTTTAAAAAAGAACCATTAAAAGTATAAATTGTACATTCATTAATTTGCATGGATGAAAAAAATAATTCCATTTCTTTGTGAAGTATGCATCCACATTAAAATTCCTCATTTCTTTCCAATTTCAATTTCGCACACTCACTATGCGATGGTACTGATTGTAATACACTATTTGTCCTTTTGTGTAGATGAAAACGAAATGCATTTTCATTTCCTCCTACTTTGAATATGAATGCATTAATTATTCAGGATTTTTCGGGATTCAAACATATGATAATTTATGCCTTTTAAATTAACTCTCCTCTTTTCAGCACAGAACATAGTTCATTAATTTCAGATATGCTACTTGTAATGATCATCATGAGTCGAAGGTCTATTTCTTTGCCCTTGTAATACCATGGTTGCTCCGCTTCTGTATCACGTGTTTGAGGAACTTTAATTGTTACTTAAAACCATGGTGCAATGATTAATATGTAGATGACACGCGATCCTCGGCTCACGATTCTGTGCCACCTACCTTAGGTAATGAAAGAATTTACCTATTTTTGGTAGCTGAAACTTTACAAAATTTGCATCTTACGGAGCGAAAAATATCAAAAACATAAGCAGCAAGTATTTGTGTCATGAAGCTTGAATTTCATAAATTTACAAATGCGTGTCAAACTACACGATCTTGAAAACCCAACCGTACATTCAAAAGAAAAAGAAACATCTATTTCATTTTAAAATTTAATTTAATTTGCAATATTTTTTTAATTATACACAGATAAACTTACTTCGGCACTTCATTTCACTTATTTTTTAAATACGGATAAAATATTGTAAATCACAACATATGTAAATAAAATATTTAAAATAGTGAAATCGAAAAACGGGAAAAAACGTAGCAAGTATTGAAGTAATAATTAAACTATCTATGGATATAGTAATCTCTTATTTATGGAAACCATGATGGATTTTTTGTCTGAAGTTGCAAACAGAGCTTAGCTACACAGCAACCTTGTAAATTTCTTCTTTTTTCATACGCAGAAAATTTATCGGTCTTTCATCGTTTGCCTTAGTTCTTCCAAATTTTTTCTAAACAATATTTTAATTTGCAATCAAGTCAAAATTTACTATCCAAATTTTTAGTGTGTCCAGGGTTGCTCTCATAATTACCAACAATCTCAGTTGCAATAAACATAATAATCTCCCGATAAAATGCTTAAAATTTTTTAGTAAGTGAGATTTGATGATAAATAAATTATAAAAATTATTATTCAGAACTGAAATATTCACAAATCTTATCTCTACACTGTAGTATATCCTAGTATAAAAATAGGAATCCACTGTAAATCATTTTATAGACATTTTTACTTAATTCATACAAAGCACACTTTTTCTAAAAGCAATTATCATATTTTCAGGACGTTTATACAAAAAAAAAAAATCAGGTAGCTTATTAAATTATTTATTTCCATTTGTGAGGCCGTTTTGGTACAAGTATATATATATATATATATGTATGTGTGTGTGTGTGTGTGTGTGTGTGTGTATTACCGTTCAATAGGTGTAATTCAAGTGGTAGAATACTTTAAAATTTATGACTCATTGAACACATTCAGAAAATTACTCGAGTTTAATGCAAACTTCCTTTTTAAATTTTTCAGTTTTGTTTCGTAAAAACACAAATAGAAAGAAATGTGAGAAATTATTATTGTATACTACATAATTACCTTTTTTTTATTAAGAACGATACTTTTTGTAAAAAACCGGCATAAGATATTGGACTCACACGAGAATACATTTAAGGGAATGTGCATATTTCCCTCGTGATACCATATACATTGTGTGCCTTTTCATAAAATCTTCACCTTCTAGGCATCTATTACCTTATGCGGAACAACCACTTTGATTATCCCTGCACGTCTGTAAAATACTTCTGTTTATCGGTTTAATCATACATAGATAGCAACTCAAAATTTAAGCCATTGCGTTACTTTTAGCATTACTGTCAAAACTAATCGAAATTTAAATAGTAATCTTGCGTATCTCATTCTTTTTTTTTTTTTTTTTTTTTAAGAAAATATACAATTAATACTTAGCAATGATTTTTGACCACGAAATTTTTTTAATACTATTGAAATGATTCTAAGAAAGAATTTTAATACTGAAATTTCAAATTAAATGTCAGAAAAGTAAAGACTCGGTGTATTACATTTGAAACTAAAGTAAAAAAATGATTTTGAAGTAAAAAATATTTGGTCACAATTTTTTAATTATTTTCCCCGAATACTAATAACTAACGTCATCGCATATTTTTATTACATACACAGAATAAGAAACCAGGCCTTGTAGTAATTAAAATGCTTTCACTATTTGGCTTAATTTGTCACCCTTGATGTCACAGAATTAATGAAAACTTTCCCCAGTAGCCTCTCGTAAAGTCAACCATGCCAAATAAACACCACTAGATACACCTCGAAATAATCTGATTGATAAATACTACGTTAACATCGCCAAACAAAATTTTATAAACTTGTTTTTAATTCAAACCCAAAATCAATTTAACAAGATCGTGCTTAATGTAATGAACTAACTTAACATTCCGAGCGGACGCCCTCCCTTTGTCGAAATTTCATTTGCTTCACTTCTTGTTCCAATTTTTATAAAGATGCCTCGTGTGTAAAATAACGGGTGCAGGGCTCCGAAAATCTCAGGCATTCTCAATTTTAATCATGGAACAAGCTTTGTGCTCTGTATGGAAATGAGAGAAACAATTTTGGACGCGATGAAAGTGCTGCAACTTTGTTAACACGGAAATTAAATGCAAGACAGCGTTAAGGAGTTACTTGAGTATGTGTTTATTTTTTTTTCTGTTTTATTTCTCAGAGCAATTTGTGATAATTAATTTGTTATTTAAATTAAAATTGTTTTGGGGTGAAAATATGAAATAAATGAGAAAAAAAAATGTACTATATCCGTCGCCTTATAAAATCAATGGTTTAAAAATTCGGCCTCTTAATCGGATCAAAAAGCCAAGAACGGAATAAAATCAATATAAATAAAAACTAAACCGCCGTTTAATAAATTCAACAATCAAAACCTTTTGAAAGTGAAAATAAAATTTCTCAGAAAGATGGAGCAGCAGCAGGTGAGGCAGCCTTTACATCTGGAGAATTGCAAACACGGTTGCAACAGACACGTGACTACACATCATTTGCCCTAGCATATCCAGAGTTCTAGACTACCGCGACAGCTAGCGACCTAACGGTCTGGAGTTTTGTTCGGTTTTCTCAAAATGAAACGAGAATATGTGTTGGAATCTTAGAAAATCGCCTGGGAAAATATATCTTAAAAATATCCATAACTCGAACTTTTGGTAATTAATGAAGGTTATGAATTATTGGAACTTATTTCTAAACTTTCTGGTCTCATTCTCATTATAAGACTCAAAGTTTGATCTTGAAATGCTACTAAATTAACTGCAACCTATCTATATACAATTATTATTTCACTGTTTGATGTTTCTTGATAAATCAAACCAAACAATGTTGCCACATTTTTCTTTACAAAGGTGATATATTATTTAGAATCAGTTTGTGGTGTATTTTTTTTTTTTTACTTTTTCCATTAAAACCTCACTCATATACTACTACTTGAGAAACTGGAGTAGTTTTTATTCAACATCCGTAAGTAATTGCATCAACTCAGTAAATGCTTTGAGGTGGTTCTATATTTATTTGTGCCATTAAATTCCAAAATTTTCAACTGTTCTCTTTGTTCAGTTGCAATAAAACCAATTTTTTTTTTCGTTTTCTTCGTCGTTGGACATGGTAACGTATTCCAATCATTAACGAAAAGCACATTATAAAATTAGTTTGAAGAAAGTAAAAAGAGTGTTAGTTCTAAAATGTGCACAATAGTGTTAGTTCTAAAATGTGTACAATAGTGCTAGTTCTAAAATTTGTACAAAAGAGAGGTTTTCCGCACAATTTTTTGACAACTACAAGTTGTCTGTACCAATCTCTAGAACTGTAAAATGTATATTGAAACAAGTGTTATTCAAAAAAAGGCTTTTGGATTTAATTCGCTCGCTCATCATTTGTTCATCATCTAAGATTATCGATAAAATTCACCCATTCGACGAGATATTTACTCAAAATATATAGCCGATTCAATTATTCTGATCCTAAAAGGTATTTACAATTCCATATCAATTTATGCTTATGCGTTGTTAATAAATTCTGTACATAATTATGGGACTTATATGCAATTATCGGATTATCTGGCTCAAGTAATTGTAAATACTCCAAATGCATTAAATAAGTTATTAATTTAAATCATAGAGATAATACGGTGGACTGCAGCGTAGAGTATGAATAAACATATAAATTAAAGCAGCTTCTTTTGTGCTTACAATTAAGAATTAATAAATGCAAACCTGCTTCATCCTTACAGTATTTAAAATATACAAAATCTAAATCACCCCCTCAAAAAGTATTCGAGAGTAAGTCATTCATGTGAAAAATACTCTTCTTCAAAAACGAGTTAATCCTGTTACATGTAATTATAGATATGCGCATTCTCCTTTTTTGTCCCTAGTTTGTTTTTCGTTAAGCAAAAATGGGAAATTTGAATTACACTCTAAGAGTTCTTTGAGTGGGTGTACTTTTTATAAATTATAATTCATTTCACGTAATTGTTAATTTTAGAACAAAGGATACTAAATCGAGTAACTGAGTAAATATATATTTTATTGAAAAAATATGAGGTGAATCTACTCACTAAAAAGAAAAAAAATAGTTTTTAAACACTATTCTCCTTTGATTTTTCTTCTGGGGCATAATTTCAAACATATTTTTAATATTTATTCACTCATACGTCATTTATATTGAAAGCATAGTAAAAAACGATTGAAAAAAATCCAGTATGAAAAAAAAAGAAATAATATCTGAAACATTTTCATCATTTAAATAATCACTTAAGTGCTTTGAATTGGTCTTCTTCGTCTTTTTTGCTTCATTGCGTTGCAAATTGCTTCATAATCCATTCATCTTCACTTTCTGTCGTTGTTTGATTAAGATGAAAATGTATAATAAAACCTTGCGACGGCCCTCTTTGTCTGTCTTTCATTACGTTTGAAAGTTCACCGTAATCTATGTATTAGCTCTACTTCTCTTCTTTGATCTATTGTATTGAAAAGTGTATCATAATCTATAAGCCAGCCCTATTTGCCTCTTTGTTGGACAGTATACCGTAATCCATAAGCTTGTCGTTTTTGTCTTGTTCCATTAAACATTTCAGCAGGATTGAAATCTATATTAAAATATCCTGCTTAAACGATTTTTAAACCCCAGGCATATTCTAAAATACACTTCGCCTTTATTTACACTAATATAGACACCTTTATAGACACTAATTAATAATTCCACTGGAAAACATAAGAGTCTGTCAATTTCTCCGAATATAAAAGAGAAAAAATAAAGAGCAATAGTGTTATATTGCCAAGCTGGTATCAGTTTGGTGACTTATTTTTCGTCATAAAACTTTGTGGTAAATTGCTAAAAATGGACAACCATGGCGATTTTTGGCATACAATTGTCAAAAGAATAAAGGGTTGCCGCTAACTGGCAAACCTTTATGGAATTGGTTAGTAACACTTATTTCGCCTTTTGTTTGCATTGCTTAAAAAGTCATTTGCAGTTTCAAAAAGCAATATTTGAAATTAATAGAACTCTAGTGATGGAAAAAAATGAAAATGCTGTATGCAGTTTTACAGAGTTATATCTACCGTCTGTGAATTGAAGCATTAATTATGAGCTAATTTTAAAATCTAAATAGCGATGGGATATTTAAAAAAATGAGTGTTTTTCATGCCTTGGTAGAAAATTGAAGGACACTCTAAAGCAGTGTTCTCAACCTATGTGCCGCGGCACACTGATGTGTCGTGAGATATAGTCTAATGCGCCGCCAGGGCTTTTGAAAAACTACTAAAACTGCGTGGTGCCATATCAGCTATATGACATTTTCAATTTATCATGTCTTGTCTTGTTCACTTTCAGTAAGCTATACACCAAGAAGAGCGAAACTTTTATTTCTTAGCATGGAAAACCGTTGTGTCAATTTTTGAAACAGCTGTTTTCAGCAAGACCCATGCAAAAACAGGCTTAGCCCTTTCATTGAAGGTATTATTATTATTATTATTATTATTATTATTACTTTGGTACGTAGACAATTTTTTGAAGTTATTTGTATTTACCAAATTTTTGTGTTGCACAGCCTTTGCCATTTTTATGTTCAGGCGTGCTGGAAATAATTCTAGATATTTTCCGTATGCCGTTAGCCATTAAAGGTTGAGAAACACTGTTCTAAAGAATAGGGTCAGGTGGGGGGAAATCACGTTTTTTTTTAAATGTGTTAAAATCAAAATGTTAAATTTATGTTAGTTAAATTCTTCACGCATGTTACATACATTGGTTTTATATATACTGAAAATATAGCATTATTTTTTAATGTTAGCAAAATACTTTTCTAAGATGTCATTGTTCGTTAGCAAGTTCTACTAAAAGAAATTCAGTTCCGTTATTTTCGTCTAAAAATGATTTGTTTACATGAAATTGCAGTGTTTTGTTTCTCTACAAACCTCTATCTTCTTAATGTCATGGCAGATTCCTCCAGTGAGCAAAAGATAAGAGCTAAAATATAAAGTACAGATTCAAAGAAAGCCATTTTTATTTTCGCCTATTTTCTTTTATAATGTAAATAAGCGATTAATCATTTTGTTTATAAAATCTAAATTAGAGATAAAGCTCATCAAATATTTTTTCTGAACATTCAATACAGCATTCATATGAAAACACGTACAGTATCTTTCCTAAATTAAAACCTTTTCGATGCTTTCACATACGTTATCTGAATCAATGCCAGAAATGAAAAAAAATATATGCTAGTCATAATAAAAGTATAAATAGTAATTCGGAATTCCAGTTTGATCAATTGGATACAACAATTTAGTTCTATTTTATCACTAAATTCATACGTACTAAATATCACTATAGCTTATGCATAACAACGTTCGTGACTAAATCCATTTAGACACATCATCAAGAAGTACCAACACAAAAGCTTATGCTCATTAACGTGCAGACAATCGATTGTTCGTGGCGCTTATTTATCAAAGCAGAGGTGTTAGAGTAAATCTCTAGCATGAAATGTAAATTGTAACGAACACCTTTACCATTGTATGTATTCGTTCACCTGTGTAACCCTAAATAAAAGTGTATCAGTAAAAATTAGTTTTACATGCACTAAACATGTTTTATTGGCAAGTATTGGTTTTTAAATGAACAAATGAAATTCGCGAATGGCGTTTTCACAATTTAATCAAATCAATCAAACTAATCCGCCTAGATCCCACGTGTACATGATTAGTCCCGTAATCCCACAACAACAACAATCAAACTAATATTATTATTACTTTTTTTGAAGTATAATATGTTACAGGAATAAATCTGCAATAGCTTGAATACATAGCGAGATGGAAAATCGAAAAAATAAAGTAACAAGATCTCATGTATGAGACTAATAATTCTTCTGTTTTCAAAATATATGTTAGAGTACAAGCATATAATTTTGCAGATCAAATCCAATATCGGGGCAGATATCGCATCGTTGTGGACAATATTAGTTGGAATATGAATGCACTAACATGCTGTACTTAGGAATGATCAGGTTTTTCTTGTTGTTTTCTTCTGCTGTCTAAATTAAACAACAAGGACCTAAAAAATATGAAAATATCTGTTTCCTAGACAAGAGTGTTTGCTTCAGCTGATACGGGAACGGTGCAGCAAGATTTCTTGTATGTAATGGAAAGTTATTGAACATCCTCGACCATATTAAATAGAGAGAAATTAAATTGTGTGTGGTAATCATTAAATTGTCAAGACATCCAGTGTAAACATGCATATTTTATCCTATAAGGTGAATACGACCTCTACTTATACATTCTATATAGCGACTAAGGAAATATATAATGACGAATTAAGGGGAAGAATACACAGTGTGTGTCACAATTCCCTCCCGGGTTTGGAAGGCTTATAAAAAGATATATTACCAATACAGCGGCGGATGACAGCAATTTTTGTCGTGGGTGGGGGTGGGGCAAGGGCAGTTTGTTTGTTCTCCAAGAAAGACAAAACTTGCAAGGTTTCTTTCTCCAGTAAGTGTCTTCTCCTAGAACGAAACATCGCAAGTTTTGTTTCACCAATAACGGGCTTCCTCGTTGTTGGATTGGATGAGGTTCTGCCGGCAACAATAGCCTTCTTCCGTGGCCACTTCGCTCTGAGGACCTATTTCCAGGCGATTTTTTATGGGGTTACATAAAAGATTGTATGTTCGTGCCCAAGACAAAATTTACGCCAATGGATCACTACCGCATTTGTTACCATTTTAAAACGAGTGTGTGAGTGTGGGAAGACTTTGACTTTAGACTTGATATCTGCCGCATAGTGAAACAATGACGGTTTATAGTGAGGGGTGTAGGGACAACCGTCCCAATAAAAAAAAGGTATTAATGTAAAAGATCCTATTTTACTTCCATAAAATGGATTTGTATGTCAATCTTCTAACTAACTGCCCCCCCCTCCACCCCCGACAAAATTGCATCAATTCGTCGCTGTCATGAAAGGTTCACATATTGGGATTTTTTTTAAATAAAGCTTGTAACCTTTCTTTCTCCAATAAAGTCAACTTTGTTTCTGTATTGGTAATATATATTTTACTATAAGCCTTCCGAACCCGAGGGGGAGGATTGTGACACACCTTATGTAATAAACAAATAAATATAACCATCCATGTAAATATATATCCACAATTTTTTACTTTGATCTAAATTCAAAGATACTTTTAGTACTAATTATTTACTTTTTGAAAAATTTAAAAAAAATTAAGGAAGTTAAATTACAGAATCGAAAATTCTTTCCAATGATGGAAATGTCAAAAATGTGAAATCCAAACTTCGGTGAATAAGAGTTCAATTGTGCTATAAAATAAAATTTTTGGAACGAAACATTTTAAATAAAATAGTATTGAGAATATTCAGAAATTAAATTGAAAACTGTAGCATTGTGGGCCACTGAAATAATACCTGCATTCAAAATTTCACCTAGGTTAGGCAGTTTGTATAAAATTCAAAGAAATATTGTATTGGAATGACATTGCTATAACAGAGTAAAGTAATAATAATAAAAAAAAGAATGGGTAACTCTTGTGTAATATTATTTTATAAATGCCAGATTTTTATTTCAAACTATGTCAGAAAAGCATCGCAGACATATTTTTAAAAAATAAATATGACGGTGGGCTATAACTTTACTCTTTTAAATGTATTTTTTATTTAAAACACAAACATATCCCAAAAATCTTGGAGAAATACTTTAAGTATCTATTGAGTCATGTCTCTTTTTCACGAGAAGAGTCAACAGAACGTTCACAAAACAATTTATCATAGTGTAGCTGAAAATAAATAGTTTCAGTTTATCCATCTAAAAACTCCCATACATGCATTATTTATGAAAAAAAAGGGAAAGAAAAATAATGTGTTCTTTTTTGGTTTAAAAGCACATTTCAAACACATCGCGTACTATAGATGAAACAAAGTAAGTGCTAAATCAGCATTTATATATTTTGAAAAGTCAGACTATGATAAATGTTACATCTCAACATCTTACATGCTTCTCGGACAGATACGCATGAAAATCAAAATTTCATATTGGGGGGGGGGGGGGGACATGAAACATTTTAAGGAAATAAACATTATTAGCAGAATTTTGTCATGTTACTAGCGAATATAGGCATAAAATATGCAGTTATATCGTATATTCTAATGTACACCAGCTCAAAAATGTATTCCAGCATAAGTAATATTTTCTCTGTCACTTTCATATTTAAAATACTGTTTTCCGTAAAAGTAATTCATATAATGTATAATAATAACTTCTGGTATATTTTTTATTTAATTTTGTGTTCTTCCAAAAATTAGTTAATTATTCACAAAACTAAAATAAGAAATTTTCCTATTACTCTATTTTTTAATTTTTTTTCTGGAGTGCATTTTTTTACTGAACTTTTTCAATTTCATTTTAAACGAACAGTTTAGCACTCAAATTAAAAAAACCTGTACATGTAAAAGTATTTTCAATTGCCAGTATGGCTTTGCAATTCCTCAGTAAAACACTACATAAATTTTTATTTTTATGCGGTTCCACAAAACACTGATTAATTTAATTGAAAAAACGGCAACCTGCCCCACATAAAACATAGATACATAACAGAACGAACTGCGGGTGACTAGTTTCAGAATAAATTTAAAAAACATTCTTAGTTTTTATTATTACTATTACTATTATTATTTTTTTACAAAAATAAAATCATTTTTACTATCATTTCATTACAACCATTCTATTAAAATTTCAAACTCTACAGAATAATTTTCACAAATGTGTTTAAAATATTCAAATAATTGAATACTAGTCCTTTTGACAAATTTGTGCTTTTAAGGTATGAAAATATCAATCTCAAATATTACCTTTTTCTTTAAAAATTTGCATAAGTGAAGCATTTTATAAGTAATGAAATATAATGTGTAAGTTATATTACATCACTGAAGAATAAATTTATTCTCTGTGTCTTAATATTTCCCAACAAATATGAGACGATCTTATGACTTCGGTTTGTCCGGGGCCATCGTGATTCTAGTGGGCCTGCTTGTGTACTCCGAAAGAGGCCTACGGAAGTTTCCTCGGTCGTTAGATTCGGCTGTTAGATGACGTATATAAGTGCTGGAACCAATAAGTGGGCATCCGTAGACCGCTTTGGATGACTCATCGGAGTGCACAAGCAGGCCCGGTAGAATCACGATGGCCCCGGTTTGTCTCTTTGAACGACAAATTGTCATTCTGCCTATCTGACCTCCTGTACTCGAACTACCGTGAATATTCCTTGATAACTCGAAATTTATTTATGCTTTTCAATTAACTGTATCATGTATTCTATTGAAAGTTGTGAATGAAGCATTTACAGGTATTTCATAGGAACACCTAAAAGAATATTATTATATTGTGCACTTCGGGCAATCATTTTACTAAATTTACTTTTCAAATACTAGCTATTTCGAGCATAATAAAATTGATATACATTATTCAGTATAGAAAAATATTACTCTACACCTAAAAGTAGAATAGTATTTATAGTTATTTCGCAAGAGCATTCAAAAGAATTCGTACATGTTAAGATATATTGCCGTTTAGCGACATTCATTCAATCCAATCACAATACAATGCGTATATAAACATTTATAACAGCTTATACTTCTTTTAAAACAGGAAATAACATTTGAAGTTCTTATACAAGTTCTTATTACATTAACATAGCAATATAAAGCTCTTCTTTTTCTTTTTTTAAGATTATCTCTGAAATTTAGTTAAGTTTGACGATAATATATTACCGAATAGTGCGGGAAGAAAAAAGAAATAAAGAGGGGGGAAAAGCTTGTGTGGTGGAAAGTGTTTTACAGTTGATGTATTTGGTGGGATTTATATTTCTTGTTAATTATTTTACTGCTATTTACAAAGCCATTTATTCTAACTGCACAAGTATTATATTTTAATACTATTTTTATAATGCCTATAAAAGTTTTTAAAAAGTACGTGCATGTCTTATAAAATAGCTTGCAGCTTTCAAAAATACGTTAGCATTAAAAAGTCATTCTTAATAAGAGTAAGTAGTTATGTTTTTGTAATAAATATTGTTTTAGAATATCAGAGAAATTAATATATTAACTAAACTTTAATTATTACGTCTGATCGAGAGGTACAGTAATTTCTATTTCCACACAATGATCATTAAGTACATGCCGAAAACACACAGAGTAAAGGAGACCTAGCTTTGATAAAGTACCTCATTCATCACATCTAAGCAGACAATGACTTATCGAAGAATTCAACAGCCCATGAGTTAATAATGTTATTTATTTTCCCAATACTCTTTAACTGAATACAATACGAAATTCAACTACTAATATTGTCAAGAAGACTTTGTGTTTTTATTGAAAGGATTTTTGGTAAGTTCTAGAAATATCTTTGTACCAAATGAGTATTCTTCTATACATTCCATGAGATTCCAAGTAATTGGATGAAGTGAAAATTTAACTCTTGAATCTACTGACATCCTATTGAATAACTTTAATTGTGAAGATTGAATTTAATAAAATAAAAAAGTTGAGAAAATCTCATTAAACTATCTGAATATCACTTTTCCTATTTGGTGTATTTCTGATGCATGTGAATCTATACAGTTGTACGACATTTATCTTGAATACCTAAATTTTATGCAATAATAATAATATTTATAAAGCTAAAAGATACACCAGCTGCCCCTTCACATTTTTGACTGGATAAGATTATCATCATTCATTCTATCAAATCATTTCCATGTTAAAGAAAAACTTTTGTTAAAGAAAAACTTTTTTTTCAAAATCGGTTTGCATTGTTTCAACAGTTTACTTATGATTCACTGGTAACTTTAATAGCGATGACAGTAAATCTTTGATCTGCTAAGATGTAACTTAATACGTATATACAGCTCATATTTAAATTTCTAGACATTAATTTCTAAATACCATTTCCGTGATTACTAAGAGAAAAATAAAGAAATTTCCGAAAGTTTAAAATCTTTACTAAAAATTTGATGTTAACAAATGAAGATACAATCCCTGTCATTATAAGGCAGGTATAAGATATTAAGGTTTTAACGCAAATAAAAATTATTAACCCGTGAAAGTCGCTGGGGAGCAGAGTCACCCCATGCTTAAAAAATCAGCAATCTTGGGGAAAACGTGTATCATAAAACAGTCATTCTTTCTCTATTATCCTGCCTGACACTCCCCTTGAAATGTGTACAGTTATTGTCACTTGTCTTTAACTTGTGCAATCGTTTCTTGAATTCTGGGATGGCTTAGTGACCGATGAAGATATTATTGCTTCAAATTTTTCATTATCTTAAGCAGCCTAACTTCTCCCTGGGGATATTCCTAGTTTTTCTGGTTGCTTAGTTTTCAAATAACTATGAACAAACGTTTTATTATTATTATTATTGTTATTATGTACAGCATAATTTGAAATAAAACTGATTGGGGTTACTCGTCATCCCGTGCTATCAACGTCACGTGCCTTTTCTGACAAATAAAAATAAATGAATAAATAAATAAAGTCTCTTGAGTAAAGAGATATAGCTTAAAATTAGTTCCTGCAAAAATTTTATAATTAAATAAATGTTTAAATTATAGCATCCTTTTTCAGTTAAACTGACTGGGGTGATTTGGTCACCTCACGCGATCTTCAACGTCCGTTTTGGTCGTGCGACGTCTTCTGGGTTAACTAGAAGTTTTCCTGAAACAAGCAAACGCAAATCTTGTGTGTACAATGCAGGGGGGTTTCGATAGCAGTAAATGGTAATACAGTTTTTAATTAACCAAAGTAATATTTTCTATCTTCTTGCCTAAACTATTTTAAAAGTAATTTGCAGAGCATGGTTTAGGTGCACTTTCGTTAAAATAATAGCAGCAGTCTGTTAAATCTTCTTCTGACTAAAATAAAAAAATTCTGTCCACATTTGCCATCTTTGAGATAAAGAAATATTTTCTAAAGTTCTATACGACAGAAAACTGGTTGTCGATACACGAGTGTTTTTTTAGCTTCTGTCTGCAGATTTTTAGAATGTATTAGTTGAAGATACCTTTTTCTCAATAATTTCATGACATGCACTTCCGTGTTTCCCTTTCCTGGTTCACTAGTCCTTTAGATTCACTTGTTAGATTTCACTTGTCCTGTGGATTTACAATTTATGAAATCTTAAGTATAAATCGCAGCTTTGTTCAAAATCAATACGCTGTCCTTGCATATGCTATATTTTTCCACTGTGTTAACGCCAACAGTACAAGTAAAAAGATTTTTGGAAAACTGCGCATGCTCATATATAACGATCAGTAACGGAAAAGTGCGAATGGAATTTAATAGTTATTCGAAAGTACAGAGAATCAATAAACAATCATCATGGAGGCCGTAGTAACCCTGTGGTTAACGTGATTCCGAAGTACAACTGAAGACTACCGTTTACATGCTCTGTGTGTGCATTAAATACATGTCACTAGGGGTACCAATATTCAGAAGTCCCCCTCCTTCAAATGCGGATCAAAATTCCAACGTAAAACTCCAGAAATGGCCCATCACTTACTGACGCAAGCTTTCTTCTCCCGTCAACATAAAGGAACAATCGACATACAGTTTTTCAAGTTTTCTTTTATTAATAAATGAATTAATTATTGTAGTTCGGAAAGTCTGGTTTCAATTGAAAAAATTTATATTATTTTTATAATGCAACTAAAATACAATAAATAAAGTTTAATTAATCGAACATACCTCAAGAGGAAATTTAAACATCCGTTTCTGAAATATTTAAAATTTGACTAAAGCACGTGTATAAAAAAAAAATTTGGTATTGCTCCTAGAAAGAATTTTATAACTCTAGAAGGCAATGAGAAAAGTAAAGCAGGTTTCTGTTATTTTGAATGGAAAATGTTTTGAATAAAGTTTTGCTTCTTGCATTCTTGCTCTATGCTCAATCAAAGTTGGAAAAACATCTAACGAGAAGATTTTTTCTTTTGGTCTTCGAAACTTTCTTCCTGTGCATATTTCTATATCTTACTATATAGGACGGAAATATGCACTCGATTTTTAGTTTCTAAGATTTAGAGATGTTTTCATGAAAAAGGTTATGGAATTCTTTTAATTAAAAGAACTAGATAGTGATGCAAAATAGATTAAATTTGTCAGCCAGGGTGGTAAAATTTTCAACTTTAGCTAAAATGAAAAAATTGTTTAATCGAATTCATGCATCGATTCAAAATTAATAACATGTATTTTTAATTGAGAGCCGAATAAATATTTACGCGATTGTATTTTTAAAATAAAAAAAGGAAAAAGAAAAAAGGAAACACTTTTATTTTTTAAATATGCACTCAAGTGCTTATAATATAAGCATATTTTTCAATGTGTTGGCCATATTTGTCTTCCTTGTTCCATAAATTCCTTTTTTGGTATTAAATCTATCTTATCATTTTTCCAACCCTAACGACTTGTGTCATTTCACTATCCTTCCGATATTTGGAAACCCTTGAAAAGTATGACGATTGAAAAATGCAACGAAAACACGTCGACACAAACAATGTTCAGAAAAAAAAAAATCGACAGAAAACACCGGCGTGAGAGATATAGTACTCTAGTGCTAACTTGTTCGGTACAAACTGCATTTATTTTTCTCAGAAAGAAAGAAAAAACTGCTGTAATATTTTACTTGCTATGAATTGATGATGAATATAAAATGAACAATATTCCGAAGTGTGAGGTAGAAAATAATATTTTTTAAAATTAAATCATATACAAGGCCAATAATTTTTAGGAGAAAGTATTGTTTTAACTATTGAACTACCCACCAACGAAAGATTATAAAAAAAAAGTCAGAAACTATTAAGTAAAGCAGCATAAAGCAAAGCATTCCATAGTAGCACGACTAGTTCAAAAGACGTCTTTTGAACTAACTGTATTACTAGGGGGCATTCCAAATTACGACTGTTACTTTCAGACTACACGAAGAAGACAGTTCGCGAAAAACAGAATGCTCCGTCGCTATGATAAGCAGCAAAAAGAAAAATTCCAAGCGGTAACCCACGGTTTCACAAATTTTAGAAAAAGGTGCTAAACGTTGTTGGTAATAATATACAGGGTGTACCAAAAACTCTGACCTAGGATTTATTCCTTAACCCTTTAACGCGCAGTGTTCCCGCTCTGGGAACACCAAACTCTGACGTTTTGATTGTTGCCAATCATGAAGAATAGATTTGATTTCTATAAAAATAGTTGCGGGTGACATAGCTCCACGAGAATTCTTCACTTTTTAGCATGTAATTTCTCGTAAAAAAAAGCTGTCACGATTATTTTTAACAGCACTGACATCCGCTGAAAATAAAGAATGCGAGAACAGCTGGAGAGATTGCCCAGTGCTGAAAAAAGGGCAGCTGTTGCCATCGCTCGACTTAACTACCAGAAAGATGGCAGACGATCGAAACGGTTATCTCGTGCCACAGATCTAGAGACCCTTCTTTGACGATAGCTGTCTGTGCGCGCACAACCAGCTGTCGTCAAAAAAAGGTTCTCTAGATCTGTGGCACGCGATGAACGTTTCGATCGTCCGCCATCTTGTTGGCAGTTAGTCGATCGATTGTGACGGCTGCCCTTTTTTCAGCATTGGGAAAGGGTTGCGCCTCAAAGGGTTAAATATTGATCATCGACAGATAGAATAAATTATAGAATAAATAAGTTGGTAAAAAAATTATAGAATTTTATGTTATCGATTAACATATTCAGAAGATTTCAATAAATATAACATTTAAATTAAATACATATATATATATATATATATATATATATATATATATATATATATATATATATATATATATATATATATATATATATATATATATATATATGTATGTATATATATATATATATATATATATGTATGTATATATATTTATATTTATATATGTGACCCCCGTACATAAAAAATCCTATTTAGTAAAATATGCCGCATTTATTAATGAGGTTATGTATAAAGTTTAGACCTGCTAGAGCCGATCAAGGTCAACGCTATTGGACGTTCGGTGTTCTGTTAAACCGAGTTTCAATCGAGGTGGACACTGCGGCTCGCTGGTTAATATCTGAAAGTAATGGAATTTTACATTGAAGTTCATTGACTTTTAAAAAGCTCATATTGCCACTGCTTTAGTTACAACCCTCGTATTTAGAAAAAGTTAATTATCTCCAACAACATGACTATTAAAATTTTCTTCCACAAAATAAACTAACTCAGTTTCATTCTCAAATGCAGTCACCATGGCAACATACATCTATCATCTTCTTTGCGCTATCCAAAATACATCTTACTTAATAAATTAAAATTACACACTCAAATTGAATCAATGACTTTCATCTTTAAGATTTTGCAGATACTTATTCTGAAGAAAGTTATTTACTTTATCAGAAGAACGTTCCAAGTGCATTAGAAAATAATAATAAGTCAAAAATGTTCATGTTTCCGCAACACAAATAAGAGGAAAGAAAGAAATAGCTTATTTGTTTCATAGCCACGAATAATCTAAGCATTTTTCGAGTAAACAAGCTAAGTTGACATGAAAATTAAATGGATGAAGACATTAGGAAATTACTTGAAACGCTTTTACATTAATCCTCCTTCAAGGCATTTCTCAAACTTCAGGTGCAAGATAAAAATTCCTTCAGGCATGCATCGTAGATTCAAAAATTAAATTATAAGCGAATTGTTCCATTTTTTTTTTGTTTGTTTCACGCAATTTGTTTGTATTTTCTGTTTAATGAAATGACTTTTAATTAAGGTAATTTATTTTTGATATGTTTTTTTTTTTTTTTTTTTTTTTTTTTTTTTTTTTTTTACGTTGCGTGTTACTTAGTTTCCTTTTAAAAGACTTAAATTGTATTATTGCTGTTTAAATTCAGATTTGTGTCACAAGAGCGTTAAAATTATACATTTATAAATACAACAAATGATAAATGAAAAATAAAACTTTAAGTTTTAGGCTAAAAATATAAATTTTATCATATTGACAAATAAATTAAAGAATAAATTAATTCAAAATGTTTTAATAAATTGTACTAAAATATAAATGCTATTTTGACTACTTTTACAGAGAATATCAAAACTGAAATCAAAATTGTATGAAAAATACAAGTTTCCCGACATGATTCATTGTCTCTTAGCAAGGGAGAAGATGATTTCATGTTTTTTGAAAGTGCAATTGAAACTGCTTAGTGGAATATCGGTTAAAGGAATATACCGCTTATTGTAGTAAATTTTCAATGTGCCACACAATAATTATTAGTCAGTGTGATCCTGGATAGTCAAATAAGCTGCTTAGTGTAGTAAATTTTCAATATTGAACAATGATAATTATTAGTCAATATGATCCTGGATAATGGAATATCCCGCTAATTCGAATAAATTTTCGTGGCAAATTAGCTATTCTATTAAGTGAGCCTCAATGTATTAGATTAAGATGACCATATTTATTAGTACAACAGTGTTCCAAATTAAGGTTAGAAATATAAAAAACAACATTTTTCGACAAAAAAATCATAGGTTTAATGCGTGGGAATATACTTGTTCCTCATGCAGTAACTTAAGAAATGGTCATAAAAATATTTGCACAGGAGTTTAATGTGGGAGGATATGAAAATAGGAGCAGCTTCGTCAAAATTGTATGTACCATAACTTTTTATTTTCTCGTCTAATAACAGGTGTGATCACCTCGTAGATTCACATCAAGCACATACAAGCTTCACATCAAGCTCTCGTGTTGTTAATAAAACTACTAATCAACGATTGTGGCAGCAGCCGCCTTTATAAAGCGCCGTTTTCATTGTTACAAATATATTTTCTGGAACAGCCAAAGAGCTTCTAGCAATCCTCAAAGTCCACCAATATATGACTAAATGCTTACTGTGCAATTAATCTTGATTTTTACAGCATGAAGTAGAAAAATGAGCATGCAGTAGTAGTAGATTATAATTATTTAAGATTATTATCGTATTATGGTATTTTGATGGAATTACTTATATATTATTTGACATGATCTTGAAATTTCAAACAGTTATTCCTTTTTGCGAAATTAATATTTGCAAATATCACAAACTGTAGCTATTGTACATCAAAACCCTTTTTATTTGATTGAAATTCTCTCTCTCTCTTTAAAATCAGCGAATTAATGCTCTCATACCATTATCTCATACTCTCACACTTTCGATGATTTATAAGGATTGCTGAAATAAAAGTAGCAGGACAGATAATGCAGCAGTACCAACCATTTGTTTCACTACTTAGTGTTATTTTCATTTCGAAGAACATATAAACAGAATATATATATATATATATATATATATATCTTTTAACTCTAACTGAAAAAATATATTCTTAATATAATGGAACAATACTTATTGGAAGTAAAAAACTGAATCATGGAGTTAGACAGCAAAGCTTGAGCCTCAACTTGATGGCATTAAAGTATTATTAAATGAAACTCTCCATATTTTTACTATATTCTCTTTATAAACTGGAACATAAGACTGGGATGTTAAACTGGTTTGAAACGATATTTATTACATCTAGTCTTGATAATAACAAAAAATGACATTGGTATATTGTGATACCATAGATATATTTTAAAAAAATTCATGTGTCATTTGATATCAATATAAAATAAAAGAACCAGCACAGGTTACAGATTAAATAAAAATATATTTTTAAAAACCTTTAGTAATTGAGAGCTTTAACTGAGCTATATATATAAAATTATCGAACACAGTTCAGCAATTGAAATTCATAATTTCTCTCTTAATTTTAAAACTATGTCATTGTAGTTCATGTCTTAGTAAGTAATTATGATTTATTTAGTTATGCAATGTACACTGAACATTCATCCTCTGTTATGCTTGAAAGGAACAATTTATGTAAGGCAAGACAGATAGTTTCAAATTTTCGAAAAAAAAAACTATTAATTCTACAGGCTCAAATTTGCTGACTGGATGAACAACTAAACTAATTAAATAGTTCTCTTATTATGGACTTTATCAAATTGTGGCATTTTGTTAGAAAAGTAGAAAATCATCATTTTTTACTTAAAATAAAATATACTTAGCATATTACAATCACAACTATAAATTTCATAAAATAAACAGCATTTTACATAATCGAATGAATTTAACTATTTAGCTGCAATTAAAAAATATAAATAAAATAAAATAAAATAAAATGCTTTACTTTATTTATGGTAGCGTTTAGTTTTAATATTAGAAATTTATAGTTATAAAAAAATAAGTAGTACAAAGATTTAAAAAAAGTAACACACTTAAATATGCAAAATGTTTAACAATAATGATTTACTTTCTAAGATATTTTAAAAACATGCAACAAAATAATTTCGAAGATTTGAATCATACTATAGAAACCCGGAGCATAAAGCAATTAAGTCTGAGAAAGTAACTTTTTTGGCTTGCTCCCAAACAAAAAAATAACTTTCACCAATATCTCTGAAAGCTTACAATTTATTTAGAAATTCGCAGAAAACTTTTGCTAGTTGCTACTCAAGCTAACTTTTAGCATTATGTAACTTTAAGCACTTTTATAAGCGCTGCGTAATGTGTTTGTTTTGTGTTTTAGTTAACTTAATAGTTTAAAATCCATCAATTAAATCGAAATTTGTTTATGTTTTAAGCATACATATTTCTTATCTTTTGTGTAACTTAATGATGCCGAATGAAAATATGCTTGAAAGGTGAAGAAGTTTCAAAGTTTACTTTTCCTTATATTAAAAAGTATAAAGGTTTCTATTCAACGTAGATTATAAAAAGTTCTGTAATTTTTTTAAGAAATATTACGGATTATATAACTTTTAGAATTTAGCAGGAATGATCAATTTTCAAACTTTTAACTAACTATACTATAAAATATTTTTCTGTTTATGAATAGTTATTAATCGTTTTCTGTAGTAACACAGTTCAAATGTTTCCATTTTGCGATACATATACCGACACCAGGGGAGGCCCTAGGGTGCTAGGCGCCCCCCCCCCCTGCAAACGTAAAAGAGGCGACCCATTTTATGTTCTAAGTCAGTACGAATCATCGAAATGGCGCCCCTTCGAAGCAGGCGCCCCGATGCGATGCTTACCTTGCTTACCATGTCGAGACGCCCTTACCGATGCCCGAGGTTATTAAAAATAGGCAGTTCTTTCAAAAAATCTGAATACTGAAATTGATGCTTTAAACAGTTAGGTTAACAAGTGCTGTAACCAAAAAGTTTATTCACGAATGTCAACAGATACACAGTCATAGCAAGGCATTTGGTGCAGATTTTTTTAAGCACAGCTTCCATAAGTAAGACAGCCATCTGTCCATTTGTTTGTCAATTTATCGAAAACGGAGTTGCTGAAATCAGGGCTGTGGTCTCTGAGCCACTTAACAACGCCATATTAAACTATGGTGTTGGCTTTGAAATACCGTCAAGCGTCTTATTAACAAAAAAATTTTTTGATGCTTGGATGAACCAGCAAATTGTGTTAATCCAATATAATATTTTGTTGAATTGATACAAAAGTTTGTTTTATGTATTAAATTAAACACTGGAGGTGTAAGTTTAAATACTTTGACACCTCTTAATTATAATAAATGATTGTTAGATATACTTTTCACACTAAATATTCTTTAATCGTATAGTTGTAAATATTTAATGCATTGAACTAGACTGCCAGTTAACTAAATTATCTGCTTATTGATTGGAAGCAAAACTGCAGTTAAATTTGTTCAGCTATCATTATTTTAATATACACATATCTGAATTTCGGCCAGATGGAAGTAATACAAAGGGCAAATACGTATGACCTACTGAGAGGATGAAGAATTAATTATGTTTTCCAACAATACATGAATATTCGTGCAAGGATTTGAACACCGGAACTGATTGTCAAAGTTTGTATAAACAAATTAATTAGTTTGATGACTATGTTACAAGTAAGAAAATAGTAAAACATTCTCATCGGACAACATATATTTGCGTATATCCTATATACTGAGTGTAAATGACATATTAAAATTATGTTAATCTTGATTTGAAGTTCGACGAGAAGCATGCTTATTCAAATTCAAATTTAACAAGAGAAAAAGATTGAAGTAATTAATTAACATTCAGAAAATTTATTAAACAAATATTTCTACAACTTAACACATACTTTTAAATAAACACTAACTTTTAAATTTCCTAACCCGAAGAGCCATAACTTTGTTGAAAGAACTACATATATATTCCGCAGGATATTAATATGAAGTTAAATGATTTTTCGAACCTTAATCTTGAATTTTCTACTATTTAAAAAAATCATTACAAATATAATTTTCCTCACATCCATAAAACCATGTTATTGTTTCTAAAATTTATTTTATATAATGCTGATATTTTGATTTATGTCTAAAATATATTTTACTTTAACAAAAATGTTTACTTGTTTGTTCAACTTAATATATATATATATATATATGAACGAATTAATATATTTTAAAAACAAAAGTTGTTATTGTAAAATCCGTTTATTTTATCGGGAGTATAATTCTCTCAAAATAAAAGACGATTGACTGATAAATCATAACATGCCAAACAATAATTTACCTGTAACTTTCTTCAAAGTTCAAATATTAAATACTATGCTTTTGGAAAAGTTGCGCCTCCAATTTTTTTTCTTTAAAAGTACGTCATCCCGCATGTAAAAATTGATATTGAAGTTCAGAAAACTTCCTAATACCCAGTTTTGCAATCAGAAACTATTGTAATAACAGATGTGGAAATCTACGACTGTATTCTACACCATTATATTCTTTTAAACAAATTGCCTTTGCACTCCATACTTCCAAATTTGCGTTCCAATAATATTTCGCAAACAATATCGACACTTTCCTAAACTACAGCCAA
Source organism: Cheiracanthium punctorium (assembly GCA_038373885.1). Taxonomy (NCBI): domain Eukaryota; kingdom Metazoa; phylum Arthropoda; class Arachnida; order Araneae; family Cheiracanthiidae; genus Cheiracanthium; species Cheiracanthium punctorium. The sequence goes on along the minus strand of JAWZYV010015837.1, from coordinate 228,120 downwards.
TTTGAAACTACAAACTGTCGAATAATTTTAGCGTAAAAAAATCTACTTGAATTGCAAATTTATTTTCCTTAATTTGACTGTTTCATATTTTATTTGGACAAATGCTGTTAAGACTGGGTTATGGAAATGTTACAATGTCTATTCTGCTAATAAAGTGTTTCATTTTAAGGAACAAACCGGCTTTGCGCCTATCCCTATAAGCTCAAAATTTTTAAAGCAGAAAAACTAATACTAAATCAGAAAGATTTATCTCCGTTTATATTCAAGCATGCACTTAGTGCGAAATCTATGATCAGAAATATATACCCTTATCTATTTTTTAATGATGATAAAGAATATATGATAGATAATACATACTTTGACACATCGCAAATAAGTTCCCTAGCTAAATCGCGTACCGATCATATTAAATAATTAAATTTTTGATAAATTTTTTCGATCAACTTCACCTATTGGTTATTTATGAAAATCGAACATTAGCTGAGTGGATATACCCCAAGGAATTGAAAAAAAAAAAAAAATAAAGGTTTGCCAACTTTCGCCTTTGCGCAGCTATGGAGTTGCTAGGTATAAACAGGTGAGTAAGCGTTATTAATATACCCTCATCAGTTACGTAATCGAATTAGATGTATTACAAATGAAAGGTTATTTTATTCCCAATTCAAACGTACTAGGTTGGCTTATCAAAAAGTTGATTGAATCCATGGTTACCTAGATTTTAGATGTAAAATTTTCAGCGCGAGCGTTGAGAGTGACAGAGAAGAATTGAGTGCGGAACTCCATGCGACAAAGATGCAGCTAGTTCTTTTCAAACTAGACTTTCCCAATAGTGTAAGCACGTTTCATTGATTAAATGCTGAATTCATTAAAGTAGTTCCAATTAAAGTAGTTTTAGTAATTAAATGTCTTCAAATTCCTTAACTGGTGCTTTTATCACTAATTTGCTCACTTCAGTTTTCATCTAGTTCTTTTGGGAGCGTTGAAACTTGTGAAAACTTCTAGAGACCCATGTCTGCAAAGCTCGCCAAAGTGCACCAAATTTTTAGGTTGGCGAGAGTGTGAGCATTAAAATAAAAATCAACTCTTTCTTGTTTCATAAAACTCATCTTGGGAGTCGAAATATATCTTAAAATCGCCTACTGAAACTGTTTTACAATCTTCGCCAATCATATTCCAACTATACTTCACCATTTTAAATACTGTTTGGAATGGATATCATAATAGATGAGTGGGCCGTGTTTGTTGTTTTTGTTCCATAAAACACATATTTGGAATTGAAATCTCTATTAAAATTGCCTAATAACACTATTTTACAATTGTATATATCAACAATTATTACAATTGTATATATCTCAATATTATTCGCCGGGCATATTTTAACTACACTTTCCTAGTTTCTAGCCACATTTGGAAGACATCGCCAAGCTTGGTTCGGTTTGAAGTTATTTTTTGGCAGCAAACTTGGCGATCAATTATCAAAAATGGCAAACATTGTGCGACTTACAATATTTTAATCCCCCCCCCAACTTCTGCTTTAAATCATTTAGTTTTTCCTAAGGGTCCGCTAAAAAAGAAATATAACAGAGGCTTTTAATTTCGTGAAATCCATATTAACAGAGTTTATTTTGCTTTAATTCATATTATCGAAACGAATCTGCTATTACTGCATAATTCACAGTTTTCAAATTAAAACCTCCGATGTTCAAAATAATAGTTTATTTATTTTAATCAATATGATTTATTTCATGTAAAACATCAAACGGTATAATGTCGAGAATATATTTAGAATCGCAAAAATTGCTAATATAATGTAAATTTTTGTGGCAGAATTTACGAATCTCATGCAATTTCTTATTTATGGCTTCACATTTTTGACTGCTGTAAGAGAAATCCTGGTTGTTGCCTCAGTTATTTCACACAGTTGGTTATCAGAGTCAATCGAAACTTGCGCAAGTCGTAATTATTTTTCTTTACATAGGACCGTTAAGCATTAAGTTCAAATTGTTGGTTGATACTAGCGTACTTTCAGGAATTTCCGTCCATAAGCCGTAATGTAAAAGGACACTCATTTGTTGCCCTGTCAGAAAATTATAAGTCCTATACACAGCAAAATCCACACATGTTGTGTGACGGTGACTTATAATATGCATTACCAATTGGAACTTCTTCGAATGCACCATTTAACCATATACACTAGCTCACTCTAAAGGATTTGCGTCCATAGGCGGTAATATAAAAGAAATATTTTTTGGAATCCCGTGTACAAACTATCAATTCTACACATACTTAAATATAATCAGAACTGTGACTGTGACATTTTATATGCAAGTCCAATTTGTGCTCCATCGAATGCTTCATTTAGACGTTAGCACACTTTCAAGAATTTCGGGTCCATAGGCTGTAATGTAAAGAGGGAGAAGAGGGGAAAGTAGGCAACCTTTGTTTTTTTCAATTTCTTGGGGTATGTTCTCTCAGCTAATGTTAGATTTTCATAACTAAGCAATCGGGTAAGTTTATCGAAAAATTTTATTACAAATTTTATTATTTAACAACATCGGTACGCTATCTAGCTAGACAACCTATTTGCGTGTATCAATGAATATATTATCTAGCATATATTTTTATCATCATTAAATAACAGATGAGGGTATATATTTCTTATATCGGATCTTAGAGTATATATTTTTAACTAAATACTTACATTTTAGTTGTATTAAAATCTTAAATTGAGAAAAATATTTTCTCACATTCTTTATGCCGTCTACAAAGTAGTTAAGAAATTTTGTCTTTAAGTGTCGAAATCTTAAAAATGGAAACATGTTTGACAGTATTCACGATATTTTCCCAATCCATGTCTCTAGTCCATGTTTTAGTCTTCTTGATGAGTTTCAGCCCCATTACATGTCTTGCTATTAAAGAACACAGATAAAAATTCAATTTAATCACTCAATATAGACCAAAAATAGGAGTTTTTTATCAGATGGAAAATTCAAGTTTTATATATATATTTTTTTTCTTTTTAACTTAGAAATAAGGAAAATCTCCGAGCATTACGCAATTCCTTTCCAACACTCAAAAATATAACTGAAAACATAAGATAAATCATTTAGAAGTTTTTGAGTAGGAATACTTACCTTAATTTGTTGATGCCAGTTTAAAATTTTTATATCAGTTTCAAATTTTAAATAGAATTTTAAAACAAATATATATTTCTCTTTCTAAACTTTTCACGATCCTTCAAATAAATACAATAAAAAGCTCAATGAAGAAAGTAAATTTGATTGAGTTTTCACTAGCTGAGTTCCACTAACATCATAAAAATATCCATTTGGCACTAAATAAAATAAGAAGTGCACGTCTAAACTCAATTTTCAGTTAAAACTTTTGACATTTCTTTAAATTATTGGATAGAATAGCCCGAAGTCAAAGAAAGTTGTGGCAGAAATAAAAATATCTTTTGTTTGTATGTCAATTTGAAATAAAGATGGTCGAGTTTTAGTTTGAAATTTGTTGTGGGGATTTTTTTAAACTTTATAAAACCCCATCTTCTTTGTTTTATCAATATACAAGACCATCTAAAGGGCATGGACACATTTCATATAATCATAGTTAATGAAATTTGAATAAACAATTATTTCTTATTTTTTTTCTAATTTGCATGCACTTGCTGCCAGAAACCTTTATCACTGTAAGGACAAACTGTACTGGCCATTTCATTATAGGAACACTCAATGAGCGGCCAGTGTTGCCCTCTACGAAGGGAGGGAAAATTTAACAATCTAGCCTAAGACGGCAATCCTACCAGGGACTCTAGCACCATGGTATCGTAGAATATCCGTGACGGATATTTCTCGCTCTCGGATAGTCAAATACTTCGGATAAATAGCCGCAACTCTCCTTTTGGTGCTAGCACGAAGAGTGTCGAATAAAACAAGCGAGTATTTTAACGAATGCAAAGGGCTATCCGACACTGAGACCGATCAACCAATAAAAACACACGGCTTTCTCCCCTTTTACTTAAACGAAGGTGTTGACTTTAGAATTTTCGAAGACTCCGGAGACATCCATCAAGAGTGGAAGCCAGTTTTTGGCTGACTCACCGTGCTAGGGAGAGGGGTCCTTTTGTGGAAGCACTTGACACTCCATGATATATACAATACTAGCTGCGTGCCCGTTCTTCGCACGGTAGGAAACGAAAATTTTCCTTACATGTGTAATTCGAAATTATTCGTGATGTGGAATTTAAAAAAAAAAAAAAAAAAGAGCACAATTATTTGACTCTTAATGTAAAGTTTGCGTCACGAGTATTAACCTGGCATCATTGCAGTATAAAGACTCAAAAAACTACGTCCGTGTCATTCACTATCAAAAAAGTGGAAAGCTTAATGGTTTGCAGAGAACTCCTGGCTTTCAAAATGTCTTATTCAGGGGCGTAGCCAGAGGGGGGGGATATCGGGATATATCCCCTCCCCCCGAAATTTTTGGATTAGTGATGAAATTCCGTCTATTTATGCATATGTAAGTTCATATACCCATCGAAAAAATTTCCAAGCTCATATCCCCTCCCCGAAAAAATTTCCTGGCTACGCACCTGGTCTTATTTCTACATCATACTGTTTTTTAGGCTCAAGTTGTAGCATTAAATACCTAAGACACTACATGAAATGGAGCACCATTTATCTCTTTCCGAACATGTACCATATAAGGAAAGTATTGTAATCATGAAAAAATTCGACTTCGAGATTTTGGTGTATTGACACGTTTTGAGGTCTTCTGAATTCATTTATGCTATTTTCAAGAGATGTTTTTAAAATAGCTGCGCACCCTTTCTTCATACGGGAAGAAGGGAATATTTTACTACTAAAATCATATCTGCATGTGACAAAATAGAATTTCATTTTTAAAAAAGTTCAAGTAATCTCCTCTGTTGAAATGACTGCGGGATATATTAACGCAAATTAGAATTACTTTTCGTTTAGTTGGTTGTAAGACAACCGTTGAAACAGGACACTTTTAATTTCATGAAATATTTATTAACGTGGTACATTGCGATTTATTCATATTATCTTTACAAATCTAATAATACTACCTATTACGTACATTAATACTATCTATATTCGCTTCTCCCTCTTCAAGGCTCCCTTTAAAGAAACAGTTTAGATTATTTGGCCTCAATGGGATCTTTTGATTCTGTGGCGATTCTTTGCAATTTACGCATTAGCATAAATAATAATCATTTCACATAATGGTTGCCATTAAGGAAACTCTCCATATATATTTAATTTATACATAGTTTTATAAGATGGGCGTATTTAGCGCCGCAAACCATTTCATCTTACTGTGGGGAGAAAATATCCAAGGGGTGCCATTTTAACTATCCATGTATCTAATATATCGATATATTTTATATCCTCCACAGTCCTGTCTCCTGAAAAACATCAAACTGTGTAATCTCGAGGAGCTACTTATTCCCACTTTAATTGTGACAGGGCGTTAGAGTTGCAGAGTTTACAAATTTCACGCATTTTTTTATTTATGACGTCACTGTTTGACTGCCGTAAAGGATACCCCGGTAGGTTGAGGGAGTTAATTTCGATATTTCGCATAATTGTTTTCAAACGGTATCATTAAAACTTAAAAACCTTTATGGAGGACGTAATTCAACGTTAAAATAAAATTATACTCGCAACCTGCATGCGTATGTTAGGCAACGCCTGCGCTAAATTAAATGCCAAAAATAAAAATAGTAAATAGAAAAAATTTAATATATCGCGCTTTGAAACGAACTTTGTAACTTTTAAAATGAACATTTTCAGCGCCGTGAAAACATTTCAATTTTTAAATAAGCACCGGATTAAAATACCACTTCTAATAATAATAATCGCGAATTTCTTAGTTTATTTCTACAGTAAATTTTAATCAAAATATCGTCTCCCTGTGTTGAAAATAGAGCTGGAATAAATGAGTTAAAATTATGGAGTAATTTTTACGTATCTTAAAGCATATCACGTCATAGATCCTCACTTGCGAATTGAAATTCTGATATCCCATTCAAAAACTCGATTGGTTGAAAAAATCCTTTTTTCTAATCCTTTCTGTGGCAACAACCGAACATAAATTCTCGTGCCGTGATCGCAATGTAATGAATGGCGTAAGATTGCGTTGATGCTATTAAATTCTAAACATTAGAATGCATTAAAATTCGTAAAAAAATCATCTAATTTACATAATTTTTTCGTTTTTATTTTAAAAGAGGGAGTAAAGAATGTGTCACGATTTGTTAAAATATCTAAAAGTTATGACGGATAGAATTCAAGATGCGACAGTTTTAAAATTATTTTACGAAAAACAATCGCGAAGCAGATGCTTAGTAAAAAAATTCCTAAAAATCGGTAAATCATGTTGCGTATTCAAAACAAACTGTTTTTAAAAGAAAATTTCCTCCTCTATCCGATGATACAAATGCCGTTTTGCTGCGAGCGTAATTTACGCCGTTATTACGAATTAGGCGAGAAAAAATGCCAAAAATCGCATAAAACATAAAATAAAAAAAATTCTAGGTCGAATTTTGAAAAAATCGCTTCGAGGTGCACAACTACATATTTACATCTTCCCGAGTACCAAATTTGGTGTTTCTAGGTGTAGCCGTTTGTCCGTAACGCTGCCGACAGACACACACACACACACACAGACAGACACACAGACACCTTCTTTTATAATAAGTAGAGAAAAACCCATCCATCTTGTACTCTCCGATACCGGAATGCAAGTTTTCCTCCTTCATCCAACGTGTTGGGAAAGAACAGCATTATTTCCGATAGTGAATACGACAGTCAAACAATTACGATACGATCGTGTTAGGGCATATCGGATATTTCTCGGATTGTGACGTCATGAGAAGAGAAGGCTCGATATATTCGCTGCCGAAAGCTTTCCGATATTATGGTGGTAGAGCCCTTTGGTCCAAGGTGAGATGGTATGATTCTATAGCCACCACACCTGCTAGGCGATTTTTTCATTGTGATCTACGTAGTTTAGCAGAATTTTACCTTAACAGCATGAGAACCGTTAGTTGTTCTGTACATAGCATGTCGATAATCAACGTGTAACCAGGTCTCACGGAACTTGCCATGTGTCACTGTGGCAGTTGCATCGAGAAATCGCTGAGTTAACTGTATTAATGTCCGTATCTGTAAGCTGCATACAATGTTCTTGACAAATGTTTAAAAAGAAGAATTCGAGAGGCGTTAAATTGGGACTTCTCAGAGGCCATTGCATAGGACTGGCTCCACCAATCCATGTGCTGGGGAACCTACTGTTGAGAGTCTGTCGGTTTCTTGCATTTACAAAACTGGGACTCCTGCCAAGTTATTTAAAAAGAATATCACTGCGTTTGTTCGGTTTCTATCACAGTTATGGACTTTCGAAATGCTTCCAACCTTTACCATGTATCTATATATAAAGTACTTTTTGTTCCTTTGTTTGTGCAAATGTAAACACAGCAGTTTTTTAATGACTCTCTTCCCCTTTTTCATGGCATTAATGTATCTTGATTACTATGTGGTTTACTATAAACATCTTCGGATTATTAAGAATTGGTCATTCGCGCTCCGTCTATTGAATACAATAAAGGATTATTTTCTACTCATTCTCTGGTAACGTATATGGACAAGTTTTACTTTTTTTTTTAACGATCATGTTTGAGGTTTTATGTTAACACTACAAAACTCTTCTACAAAAGTAATTATGAAGTTTTTTTGAGCCATTTTGTGGTTTTTTGATCATCTGCAAAAACTTGACGATGAAAAGCAGAAACGTTGGCGTTAATAAAGAATTTTTAACTGAGAAAGTAATGTAATATATAATAGGTTATTCAGTTTTAAAATATTAAAAGGTTTTAAGCAAATTTTATCATTATTTTCTTGTGTACGATTTCTGTATTGGTGATTTATGCTTACATTTTGGCTACCTTATAAACACTACATCGTAGAGCAAAAAATTTTAAACACGGAATAAAATGTAGAATATTTATAATTAATACTCTCATGATGTGTTACGTCAAAACTGACATACATTTTTCATTCCCATATTAACAAGAAATAATTCTCTTATAATTCCGAAAATAAAAATTAACACTTCAGAGTAAATTTTAAACTTGAAAATGATTATCCTTTTACGGGAGAGTGACAGATATTTTTTAAAAAGATACTTTTAACCAGAGAATAATTTGATGCCCGGGCTATGATTAAGAAGACAAAATTCATTGTTAATGTTGTTGCAAAGATGTATGCTCATAATATTTGTTTTTCTGTAGAGCTTGCATACTTCTTAATTAGCATAACTTACGAACCTAGTACATCAATTTGTTAAGCATTCATGTGCTCCTATAATGACACATTATAAACAATGTTCAAGACATGGGTGTCAACAACCTGCAGCATATTGAATACTGAAGTTGTCAAAGACTATAATTATAAGAGGAATGTGGTGCAGATCACATAATTAAAATTGTCATTTGCTTTCTTTTTCTCAAATGTTACCTATAAAAAGTTAAGCATTCTAACTTACTTTTCTGCTCTCATTTTTCAACTACTTTGACATTTAAAATTTGTTTCGCTTTCCCCGCATGCAGTAGCATTTTATTGAGCATTCATCTCGAAGCTGTGGAACCCTCTATACTAAAAATAGATTTATTACGTTATATTTTCTATCGTAATATTTTTTTTTCTTCCTCTCTGTTGACGTGCTTTTTTTTGGCATATTTTATTTTGATGCCATGTATCATCTTTCAAAAATATTCTTTCGTGGTTTTATTACTTTAATTTTATTGGTTTAAATTTCTTGCAGATCTGTAATTGGCGTTAGTTATCTCGGCCAAGTTCTTGTTCTCACATGCAAAGTTCGGCTTAGGGACAACTTTTACTCCATACCGTCCTTATTAAAGCATACAAAGTCTTTGGCATTTAAGTTCTTCAACTTAGTGTATAGAAAAACTAACCTGGTTTTACCTTCACAGCGCTCAATTTACCACTTTATAATAGCCCAAAACAAAATTCTTCATTATGCGGAATATCGATTTAATAGATAGCATCACTATATTATGTGCTGGGTACATATTTTTCCACGTAAGAAATAAAATAAGAATAAGGAAATTGCTACACCAAGTAGGGGAAGATGACTTAAAATAATGCCATTAAGGGGAAAACTTGTATAAATAACATAAATGTTTAAAGGAAACTTTGGCATTTTGCTAGATTTTTTTACACTATATTTTGAATTATAAACATATTACAATGCTATTTTCAAACCCCATTGAGTTATTAAGGACTAGAATTTTGAAAATGTTTCCAAAGGATCATTTTACTCTCAACCTAAGTGGAAAAAAATCCTTTCTCTAAAATGAGGTACTTACGTATTATCCCGGCGGCCATTCCCGCCAAACAATTTTTTCGTCAAATGAGTTGCCAAACTGTTGCCAATCGTATTCAAAACCATTAATATTTCATCTGCCCGGCATTTATCTTGTCAAAAATTCGCTCGTCTTGGCGAACCGGCGGGGTAATACGTAAGTACCCAAAATGATTGTAGATTGTTTTTATTGGCAAAATAAAATGATGTAAAAGTAATTATGACTATACATAATGAAATAAAATCAGTTTTACAATCAGATGCGTACATAATTTATTTTATGAAAATTTTAAAGTAAAAAAAGTGTCAAAAACGGTAAAATAGAATATTTAAAAATTATAATTAACAATTTATAGCATACTGTGAACACAGAAATAAATTAAATAATGTCTTTTTCCACCACTTCGAAAACTCAGAATATTTGAGCACATATCATAAAACTGTACATGATCATCATTTTCAGGTATCCCTGCGCATGCATCATTCACCCACCTAGCCAGTGATACTGTATCTAACCTAGATAATAATATAAAAAATATACTACATTTAGAGTAAACCAATCCATATTTCTGTACATGGAAGACTGTTTATCCAAATAAATTGGAAAGTTAGAGCTAACCTGACACTTATCTGACAAATGTTATAAAATCCAATTTGTCAAAAAATTCTATTTAGACATATAATACTATGATCACTTTAAAACCCCCATTGCTTATTCTTCCCTTGGTCAATTTAGTTTAGGTGTTACCTGGAAAATAGCACTATCTGTAGGGGGAAAAAAACGTATCTGGATTGTTTTACCCGATATTATCATTTTAGGCCGTCTTCCACTGTATTTTTAAATATCTGTTTCCCGTCGTGTTTTCATTTAACAATTAATTCCTCTCCATGTTGAAAACATTGATATGTAGTTTTTTTTCTGAAATATAGCATTTTTATTTCTTTTTCTGAATTTCTTGATGCTTCAAACATAACGTTTGTACTCTTTATTATGTTTAAACGGTATTCAATACTCAACAATATTTTAAATTAATTTCTGAGTACTGCCATTATGCTAGGAATTCCTTTTAGTCACATTGAGTTAAATATAGCTCCCATGGAAAATTTCTACTATTATGTCTGAGATATAAATTTTACAGATTTAAAACTTAAAAAAGAATTAGTTTGAATTTTTATTATAGTGATTCAGCTATCCTTTAACTTATTTAAATCAAACAATAATTTGAATTCTTCTTAAACGTTAACAGATAGTTTGTCCCATTATTTTTATATGACATTTAGTTATCCCCCACCTCTCCGAAATGCACTAATTGCTTCATTAAGTCTTAATGCAATTCCATTAACGGACATAATTTTTATTTTTACAATACATGCTTTGTATTTGTTCAATCCCACCCCCACCCCCTTAAAAAATAAAATGAAAATCAATAACTTTGTTTATTTTTTAAAAGATATCTTAAAAAACAAGATATTAAATAGGGAACATTATCCCCCTTCTTTTGTAAGTCATATCTGTGCTCTGATTGCTCAACAAATTCTTTTTTCTTCGCGGAATATTTAAAACACCACCTTCTCAATTTACTGGTAAATCCCTATCTTTTCCATCTACCCTGAATTCCGGGTATGTTAGGGCGTGCAAATGGGGTGAAATTTCCTTTTCATTAGAGCTGGGGGGAAAGACGAAGGAAGCTTTTAATGATAATGCTAGATGGTTGAACTCTCCGTTCTAGGCACTGGTCCAGAGTAAAACAGCTGACGCTACATATTTTGCTTTGGAAGTAGTGGTTAGCGTTTAAAATTCGGAAAAGATGAGTTTTGTTTTCACTTGGGAGTACACCAATAAAACCATCATTAATGTGTTAAAAGAGCATTTCCGTATGCATGATGCTACGATGTAAGAAATTAGATAACTGTTAACATCATAGCATCTCTGAGTAGTAAAGCCGTGCTGGGTTTAAAAGATTTGTAAATTTTTCTGAAAAGATTCTCAGAAGAAAGCCGATATGCGTGTTATACTATTATGTCCTATTTTTGTACCATAAAATAAAGCATGTACGTTACGTGTTTGTGTTTGTAAAATTATTTCTGTCTAATCTGTTTGTTCATAGCACAATACTCATTATAAATATTTAACACATATTAGTTAAATTTGTCTAAATTCTAAGCTAAAATAGCCAATTTCAATAAATATTATTCTATTACATAAAAGCGTACGAAAATTAAATTGAAACTACATTATCTATATACAAAGTGATTCATAACTCTTGTAAAAAAGATGTAAGGTACAGTAGAAGGAACTAACACCGTTCAGAACCACCTAATGATTGGGGTTGAAAACGTCATTTTCATTAACCTGTTAATATTCAGTTAATAATAAATGGAATAATCAGTCGCTGTAATCAATATATAATCTCACTTTAATAATCTAGCATGTTAATAATCAATTTTAATCAAAAGCTTTCTTAGAAAGATCTATTAATTTGTGACGAACCATACAGGAAAGTTCACTATTCTTTTAAAGTCTTTACATACATTTTTAAAAATCTTAAATATTTATTTTAAGTGTACAAGTATTTATTTAGGAAAACCTAAAGCACATTGTTAATGTTGGATATCATAAAACAACCTACATTCCCAGAAAAGTAAAAGACGATATCATATCTCATTTACAGAAATGTTGTGTTTGCATTTGGACGGACAGAGCGACTTACAGCCCTTTCAGTGATCAAACCATTTCCTTCAGTAATAAATTAACTAAAACAAGCTTTGAAGATAAAAAGCAATCAAAACAAAAAGCCCAGCCACATCTGTATCCTAGCGATAAACTCATTAAACCAGGTAGTTATACTTAAACATCCCCTATAAACAAGATAAAACTAATGAATGGATTATAATCAAATTTGGAATAGATACTATGTATAAAATACGCTCGAAAGATTACGAAAAATATTTCAATTAGTTGGCGCTTTGCATGAAAAAAAAGTAAACTTACAATTGGAAATCTCCTACTTGAAAGCTGCAAACAAGTTCAACATTTATTCAATAGTTTTTGAGCAAGTGTTAACTTATTTCAGTCATTTTAGTTGCGTTTTCCTGCAAAGCACCACCTAGTGGGCATTTTTGAATCTAAACTCAAAAAAACTTCTTTGAGTGCTACCATAGTTCTTACAGATATATATGTGTGTGTGTGTGTGTGTGTGTGTGTGTGTGTATATATATATATACATATATATATAACTTAGTATTAAACTTAGTTTTCGGTCTTCGTTTGTTTCTCTAAGATTTATTCAATAACTTATAAAATGCAAAAAAAAATTCTTAACTAAAAGAACCCTTGTTTTGAACTTTTAACGTGATTTTCATAAATTAAATCACGTAATGTTTAGAAGATTTTTTATTTAAAGTATTGGACTATTTTAAAGTCTCCATTTGCCACATAAATTATTTTTTAAATGACTTCTAGTACAGAAGCAATACTTGCCTAAATTCCAAGAATTTAAATAATGCTGTGTTTTAAATGGCTAAAAATATATAGTTACTAATAATTTTTAAGATTTCACGAGCTGTTTATGCCAAATTTTCTATGTCAAATTATTTAATTTCTTTCAATATTAAATTTATGCCTATTATCTATTTATCTATTTAATCTATAAAGTCCTTTTAATAAGAATTACAACGAGAAATTTCTAAACACGTAAATAGTATGTTTACAAAAATCACTAAATAAGTTTTAAATTGCTACATAATATAAACAGTCATTAAATATACCCTTAACGTACTAGTATAAACACAATACATCGGTATAAATCTGTCAAAACACTCTTAATTTCCAATTAATTACATAAACAATCATGAACAGCTGGCCTTTATGTCAAAACTTTTCACCAGTCACCTTATACATCATCTAAATATCATTCGGAAATTTTAGATAAAGGGTAGCCATTCAAGTGTACCAAAAGGCAGAACTGGAATATAATGGCCAATTACGGAGTACTTCAGCTCTAAATTCTCTTTTATTATATTGACAGGATGTCAACAACATAAGCCAAGACAGCGAAGCTTTGTCATAAATTTAAGCTTAAACTAGGCATTTTTGCATTAGAGCATAAAAGAAGAGACAGGAAAAAGGTGAATTATTCTGGGTTTTTTTCTCTGAAAGTTGTGGGGGGAATTCTGAAGCATAGCGTGATAAAAAATTTACTTGGATAAAGAAGGTCTTTCATATTTTTTTAGCAATCCGAAAATATTTTGTTAAAAATGTATTTTCTGAGGTATTTTTATAAATACCTAATGCGTCTGAAGGTTTTTATTTAAATTAAAAATGCATTTGATGATACACTATTTATACATATACGAACTAAAAATCCCAGTGAAAATTCATTAATGAAACTGAATATTATTATTACTTTACGAACGAAAAACATTTAGATAAATTTATAGTTTATTCTTTATATTTATGTTGCTTATTGTTTATTGTTTATAAATCAAAATTTAGCAATCTATGGCATTTATGATTTTCAAGAGGAATCGAAGTATATAAAAATATGAAGGTTAAATTTTTTCATTTACTTTATACTATCTTAATAAAATCAAGTTATTTTCGTTTTAACACAAAATATAATATACAGAGGTAGGTCATTAGAATTAACTATTTCTTTAAACTTTTGTCCGTAACCATTTAAAAAAGAATTTTGTCAGTCTAATAACATATTTGGAACATTGTGGGAAAAAGTAACACTTTCTCAAAATATTATGAATTGATAAGGTAAAAATAAAGAAGCCACAAAAAAGGGAGAAAAAGAAGAAAATCTGAACCTCTTTCAGATTTTAATACGCACTAAAGGGGTATATATTAAAGCGTATCATAACCCATGCATATTCCCTATTTTTTACCTTATTCCACTAAGTTGGAAAGTACATCATTATACATTCACGAACTATACCTTTCGAGTTCCTAGCCAAATTTGGAACATATCGTCAAGCTTGGTTCGGCAGCAAACTAGTGATGAATTATCAAAAATGATAAACCTTGTACGAATTTAGTGATTTTAATCTCCCCCCCCCCTCCTCCGCGTTGTCTGGAAAATACATTAGAAAAGATCTTCACCGCGGCAGTTCATGTCTACAAAACCTGTATACAAAGCATGCAAACAAAAATCTGGGCGGGAACGGATTAGTACCCTAGTACTTAAAATGAAAAATGTTCCCAAGGCCGACTTTTATTTTAAAAGTATGCCCATCGCTGAACTGATAGCAAATGATTATGGAAAATAAATTAAGGAAGGCTAATTAATTATTGTAAACAAATTAGTTGTTGTAAACAAATTAGTCAAAACTTATCTTCGTCCGAACAGAATTTTTTCTGCAGTTCTTTAACTGGGCAAAATGTATTAGCCACGGCGTTTTTCCTAATATTTCCTCTTCATTTATACAGATTTCAAGTTACTAGATTCATTTAGCCTACCGTCTGACCTTCTGACAAGAATTCCGAGTGCACAACATTGCGATAATCAATGAAAACAGTCAGCATTACGATGACATTTGATCGACTTTGACGAGCTTTTTTGGTTTCGGCTCGGTTGGACGGGGCCATTCCGAAGCTTGTTGACTGGTTTGCATGTCAAACTCGTAAACCCATGTCTCACCACCAGTTACAATGCGTTTTATGAATGCGAAAATCGCATAACACACTTGAAATGAACTGACAAAATCGAGCACTTTAAACAAACTCAAATGACAGATAACGCTCAAGCTCCATGTCAGTAGAGGACAGTTGTGCCAACTCGTCCCTTGGCGAAAAAAAGAATGTTGACAATCTCTTGAGCCGGGATTTTTAAATGACCAGTTTCCGGAACTTTTTTCACAGACTGTATTATATTGATGCTCGCAAACGATTTTCGTATTTTTCAAGTCCTTTATTGCACATCAGGTCCACCTGCCTTATTACCTCTGTCTTTCTGTTCATATATAAATACTAGTTTATAAATAAAATTTCCTTTTGGCAGATATTCAGTTCAATTATTGTTTAATTTTTCGTATACAAACCAAATATTCTATGATAAACTCAACAGTGACTTACCAAAAAACCAATGTTCAGTAATATGTTCTCTAAAGAACATAATTTATCCTAAACAGACTTAGCACGTGAATCATGCTATTTCTTGTGATTTGGTTCCTTTTAACCGGACGTTTTATTTATTTTTTTGCTGTTCTATAAATGTCAAGCTTTATATATAACTTTGTTAATCACATTATCAGATATATTCCCAATATAAAGGCGCATATTTACCATTTATTTGGCTTTCATTAGTGAAAGCATCTAAAATAATTGCTATTTATTTGCAGGTACATTATCACAGTATAAATAAGTCCTCCTTTAAAATCAGAAATACCTTCTTTAGCACTCAATACGCTGCTGCAAACTTCTTCCTGCATCCTCCAGACAAACTACAGATAAACTGAGGTATATTAGCTATATATCAAACATTAAAAATGTATCACAGCATTCAAAACATGTTGTCTTTGCGCTAAATTTCAATTTGTCAAAATGCACTTAACAAGCACGGGCAAAAATCCTTCTAGCTAATCCTTGCTCCCATATCCTAAAGAGGGGTTTCATCCCCTAATTCTGCCCCTTGGATTCTCTCCAAGAATACCCCCATTTGCGTCAATGTAATCCGATTTTGCTCTGCCTGTGTCCCAATCTTTTAAGCTTTTCTTGGCAACTGGATGCCCAGCAGCACTGGAAAGATTGTCAGCAGTGGAGTGAGCCCTTATTTCACTTAAGGCAGTTTGAAAGTACTTCAATTAAAGAGCGCTTAACGTAAACTTTTAAATTAATTAGCTTAATCGGCGTTCTAGAGTGCTTAAAACTCAATTAGTGCCCTAAGAGTGTATACTTTTTCTGAAAATGATCCGCAGCTCAAACCTTTAACAGCTTTTAAAGCGCGGTTTTAGTATCAATATACTAAGCGTTATAGGCATAATTGTAATTATAGTAATGAAAATCAATAAATCTATTACGATCTCTTGATTTTTCCACAGATAGCAATAGGCATGCTTTCTTATTTGAAAAATAAATTAAGTATAGTTAAGATCTATAACCGCGTATAATTAATCTTTTCTTTATCTCTATTTTCTCCCAAAATCACAGGATGTGATTTTAACAGCAGCAAGGATGTCTAACCTACATTTTTTTTTTTTTTTTCGATGCCTTGATATTTCCGGGCTGAAGTTTTCAATGATTCACTTAAAAGATTAAAATAATCAATAAATGTACCCCATCTGTCTTGTTACTTTCCGAACATGTACCATGTAAGGAAAGTATTGTAATCATGAAAAAATTCGACTTCAAGATTTGTGTGTATTTACACGTTTTGAGGTCTTTCTGAATTCATGTATGCTATTTATACGAGATGTATGTATGTATGTATGTACGTGTGTGTGTATGTGTGTATGTGTGTTTGTGTGCATGCGAGTGAACACGATTGCTCCTAAACGGGGCATTAGGGGACCCCAGACTGAATTCGGAGATCCTCCCACTGGGGCCTAATAAAACTGGAAGCCCTCCCCCCTCTGTCCATCGCCTCCCTATCTGGGGGAATTTGGCACCGCATGCGGTTGTCAGAGGGCATAAGTAACAACAAAAATAACTCATTTTACTACTTATGAAGGTACTGTGAGTGAAGTTGCTTGAGCGCAACAGGAGCATCTCAAAACTGGCAAGGGTTGGTAGTCTATTAGACGATTGTTTAGTTATATCGGGTCTATCATCTTTGTTTTTTGTTTAACTAAAAAAAACCTTAAGATTATTGTACCATGATGTACATAGTAGGGGAAGATGCCCCAAAATAATCCTAACGTGTAAAACGATCCACATATATTTTCTGAGATACAGGTAGTACTATCTACTGGGTAACACATAAACTAGCTGTGGCAAGAGAAGAAGAAGCAATGGCAGTATTCAAATGGTCACAGTATTATGCGTCTAAAGGGAATTCTTCCAAAAATTGGGTTTTATAGCATATGTTATAAGGTAGGCACTAAATTTCCTATTTATTTAGATATCCAGTCTTTCATGTAAAAAATATGACTTAGTTTACTGAATGGAGTTGGGTGGGAATTACTAAGTTTGTTATGTCTCTCGGCGTCATCCAGGAATATGACCTAAGGTGGGCAGCCATATTGCAGGGTAAAATGATCCATCAACTCAAGAAACTTTAGTACCGGGTCCTAGATATCATGACAGCTTTTAACAGTTCTCAAAATGTGTGACTTCCTATTACATTATTTAATTTATTTCTGTGTTTATTGCAGGCCATAAGTTTTTAATTATAATTTTGAAACATTCCATTTTGTTGTTTATGGCACTTGTTTTATTTTAAAATTTTCATAAAATAAATTATGCATATTGTACATAGTGGATTGATTGTAAACCTTATTTTTTTTCATTTTGTATTCTCACATATTACTTTCGGATCTTTTATTTTGCCAATAAGAAACAATTTACAGTTATTTTCAAATGAAGGATCATTTTGCCCTTTGGTTTAGGATAAAATGATCCTTTATGCAATTCTTCAAAATTCTATTATTTTCGTTACTTAGTGTCCTTTTAAAATAATATTAAAATATGTTCATGGTGCAAAATATAGCGTAAAATGTGATAGAAAAGGATTAAAGTTCTATTCAAACATATATGGTATTTAATACAAGTTTTTCCCTTAAGGAGATCACTTTAGATCACCTTCCCTTACGCGTATGAAATATCATTGGACCGAGTACCATGAGTTTAAGTTTTACCATCCTGCGTGTCAGCATGCAAAATGTGTCCATGCTTCATAAGTATTTGAAATCATCTCTGCAGGATCATGCGAATAAAGGTTGTCAGGTTATCATTAAATATTGGATGGTATTTTATACTTAGTAGTTTACTCTGCATCTAGCTTTTAACCTCCTAAAGTGTATCCATACTTCACAAATACTTGAAGTCATCTCCGCAGGATCGTGCGAATAAAAGGTGTCAAGTAAACATTAAATGTTAGATGGTATTTTATACTTAGTAGTTTACTCTGCATCTAGCTTTTAACCTCCTAAAATGTATCCATACTTCACAAATACTTGAAGTCATCTCTGCAGGATCGTGCGAATAAAAGTTGTCAGGTTATCATTAAATGTTGGATGGTATTTTATACTTAGTAGTTTACTCTGCATCTAGCTTTTAACCTCCTAAAATGTATCCATACTTCACAAATACTTGAAATCATCTCTGGAGGATCGTGCGAATAAAAGTTGTCAGGTTATCATTAAATGGTGGATGGTATTCTATATGTGGAAGTTTACTCTTCATCTAGCTTTTAACTTCCTAAGCTCCAATATCCAAGAATTCAGATTTTTTTTTCATAATAATGCCTTGTTTGTTCCATACGTCCGTAGCCTATCGAAGCCACATGGCAGCTATGAATAGTCATTAATGTTACAAGTTTCCAATTTGAATAAACTATTGATAAATGAGTATCCAACATTAATCTTTTCATTTAATTTCCATAAATTCCTTTACCAGTACACGCACAAAGTGTTGTTTGAACAGGTTCATTAAAGTATGAGCGAAGAGACTACGACCATTTTAATTACATCAAATATGCTTTCAGTTTCCTAAAGCTTAACTCTGGCTAATGATTACATGCAAAAGAGAATTGCATTTAATTAGCATAACTTCAATTCGAAATGTTTAAATAAGTTTTAATAACCTTGTTAACTATACATTTCAAAGGAAAAGAACCATGCATAAAAGAAAAGAAAGAGTGCCTATTTTACGAACTCTTCAATTTAGTTTATGTTAAGTGCATTTAGGCTTGCTTCAAATGTTTCAAAAATATTAATGTCCTCTTTAAAGAAGGCGAGCAGGTTCTTCTGGAGTAAATGATGCGAGAAATTACAAAAGTAATGCTCAAAACAGTGCAAAGCCATTCTACCTGAAATATAATCCAAAGACAAAATTGCATCATTATACATTTTCAAAAACTTTTGAAAAAAATATGTAGGTAGTGCTCATGTAGAGTATTTCTAGCAAATCCCGTTTTCTAATTTTCTAAATGGCTTCGAGCATTGTCTGTTTAAGAATGATTTCATGATATCTACATACGTACACTCGAAACATTGAAAAATGATGAAACCAGAGCATTATCTTGAGTTGAGTTTAGGCTACACAGTTAGAAAGTTAGAATAATGACAAATGTTAAAAGTGATGTGATTTCGAGTTTTTATCAAAATTGATATAACCATTTAACTGACAAGAAAACACATATGCATATAATAGATGTGTTAACTACATTTTGTGCTTTACTGCATTGCACCACTCAAAGAGGTGTGGAGCTGTGCATTTTACTATACAATTTGTAATAAAAATTAACTTTTAATTTTCTTTTTAGAGTAATTACGAGCAAAGTATGTGTTTTTTAACTATTTTCTTTAAGATTCTTTTATTAATATTTTGCTTCTTTCTTTTATTAAATATTTTCTTTAAGAACAATTTTTAGAGCTTCAGAAGACTGCAAAGGAAACGTGTCTGTATGTATTGTGGGGAGAGGAAATTGACTTTAAAATTCGACGTTTTTTCCCAATAATTATTTTAATTTTCTTTTAATTTTCTTTAAAAAATGAGTTATTTTAGGTGTTAAATATTACTTGAACACCTAAAACTAAACATCTACTAATTTGCCCATTGACTGGTTAATCTGAGATCTGAAATCAAGCATAAACCAAACGTACATACGTAGGTAGTTCGAAAAGTAAGGTAACAAGAGTTCTGACGCTTGTACATATTCTCTGAACGAATGAAATTCCATATCAAAATACAACAAACGATCGCTGGTGTACAGGCAAAATCTAATGTGAACAAAGCCTGGATTTATACGCAACCGGATCTGCTAAAATTCTTTTGAAATATTCTTTTGAAATATTGAACTTTTGAAATATCGTCCTAAAATGGTATAATATTTTAAAATTGATCCTGTTTTTTATGAAATACGGAAAAAAGTTCTCTCGAATACCTCAAATAGTAGGATATTTTAGGGCATTATGGATTAGGGCAATTTTTCAAAAGTTCTGAATTTCAGCAAATTAATGACCCGTACTAACTCTGAAAGAGCAACCACTATTACACGTGGATGGTCACAGTTCCTCAAATGGAAGATATGGGTATATCCGATCTACAACTTGGATATCGCACCTGTGATTTCTATCTCTTCGGGCCTTATCTCAGAACACCTGGTAGGACGTCATTTCTAAACCGACGCTGCTGCTCAGAACGTCGTCTTAAGTCTTCAGCCGCTTGATTTCTTCAACGCCGGTTTCGAAAGATTGGTATAGAGTATTTTCACGTGACGTCACTGATATTTTTTTTTAGGTCAACTCGGATATTTAGGGATACAAAGCCAATGACCGTTCTCAATGAACGAATGTTCGGCCAATGACCATTCTTAAATGAACGAATGTTTGACCAAAAAAAGTCTGTTGCTAAGGTGTGACTTAGTGATAATGACGTAGATGAAACAGATCTATACAGTTGGAACAAATATTTTGATGCCCATGGGGGCTATGTTGAAAAATATTCTGTACCTAATGTCTTGCCTGGTCAGCTTATCTCTTGGATGTCTAGAATAAAGTTTTTGTTTAAAGGACTTGTTATCTCTTTGACCTACCTTCGTATCATTAAACTTAATTGAACCCTTTGCGGTCCTATGCCTACTCTCAACCACCAAAGCTGTTTTGCCATTCCGTTCGTATGTTCGCCCTCGGCCACCACGGAGTGTTTCGATGATCCTAGCCTCTCTGCGGCGGGTCTCCTTTCAGCGCCACGGTTCTCGGTTCTCGCAATGCGTTGCATTAGGAAAAACCCTGTTTTCAGCATTAAAAAAAAAAGAAGTAACTTCAAGTTTTTCAATGCTTGTAATTGATTGAATTGGTCAAGTAAGCCTTCAGCTCTGATTACCCAGGCATTTTGAATCATTAGGGAAGACCTTTAGCAGAGAAGCCAGCCTAGTGAAATCAATTCCAACTAGTACGGCATCCATGTCCAAATTTAAGCGACTGCAAAGAGTTAATATCAATTCGCACATTTTCCAAAAACAAATTTAATATGTCTATTTAAAATAATCTCTGTAATTTAATTATTCTCAATAAACACAACCTTTTTCGTACGAACAGCAGATAAGGAAATGTTACTGCCACTTTCGCCTTAGATCCCGATAACGAAATACAAAATCATTTTCAAAAGAAACTTCTTGACTGAGTTCACTTTATTTTCTTCACACAGCCCGCGTTTGTGTATATTTACTCCTTGATAAATACTCCCGCCGCATAGCGTCATTGCCCCTTAACGTTTTCGGCAACTTCATTCATGAATAACAAATGTAATCAGGTGAGAGAGAGGCGGCAGAAGTAAATGAAAACTGCAGCAGAAGTGACATCTTATTATGGTTAAGACGAAAAGCATCAGAGACTACTCAGCGAAGGCAAAAGTACTCCAAAGATTGTAGAATTCATGAATATAAATAGTGTAATTATCTCATTAGGGTTTAATGAAAAGGTAGTAATTATACATTCGGGAGGTAAAGTAATTTGGAGTCTTTAAGAGTCATTATTAAGCATTTTTTCTCCATTATAATGTATATTTAATTTACTTATTTCTTATTGTATCAAACAATAGTTTCTTTGCATAATGGGTGGGATTCTTTGAGAGATTTTTTTAATTGCAAAATGTTTGGGATATTTGGTGGGTATTTCCAAGGCATAAAATTAAATTTATTTGCTCCGAATACTCAGTGAAGAAAAAGATGTACTATGAGTAATATGTATTTTATGAAATTACATTTTATTGAAATAGAAGATATTTAAGCTTTCGTTTTCGCGTCTGGTGATACTAATAATGCAAATTTCAAATTTGGACACAAAGTTATGGTTTATTGGTTTCATGTTTTGTCCGGAAAGAATCGCTTGAATATCATACGAAACTACTCATTTAAATTGAAGTCAACTTTATCCTTCGGTTATGAAACAAATATCCTTTGGTTTAAATATCCTGACCTTTTACATAAATTCATTCACAGGTTTAATATTATAAAAAAGGAAGTCGAAGGCAACTATTTCTGCTATATGAAGTGAAAATTACATCAAATAGTTTTTTAAAACACGTGGATCGCTTGGACATTTTCCTCGACACCTAAAGCTTAAAAGTGAAAGTTGATTATCACTTCGAATGAATTGTGTTGAGTTGCTTGTTATTATTAATTCTATAAAATTTACATTTATAGACGTATTTCATTCGCTGACGCATACAAAAGATTAAGTCACCAATTACATTGAATTTATGCAAATACAGGCCAATTATTTCTTTTACTAAGAATATAAAGCATTTACGAGGCTCCAGTTAGAACTATTTTTTGGCCGATTTTCATCGTACATTGATATGGTAATTCAGGAGATGCATGTACACGTCTACTAGTCCGGGTAGATTGAATACGGCAGTCATGACTTTATAAGTGAACTACGCCTATGTATCATTTTTGGTTAAGAAAAAGCTACACAACAGCTATCTGCTTAAGGGAAGATGCCTTCGGGGAATGATTTTTTCGGGTCATTGACAAGAGTTATTCAAGTTGCATCTAAAGACCACGCAAAATTCCAGGCCGTTAAATCAATACCCGCTAGGTAAAACAACATGAAACAATATCTGAACATGGAGTAATTTTGTATGGATATCAATGCAGGAATGCCACTTACAGCGCCATCTATTTATACACATCGGAACTTTCTTTTTTTTTCTAATGCCACAGCGTTTCCTCTTTCTTCAAGTACGTTTAGTTCCAATTTGAAGTCATTCTGATCAGTGGTACTTTTCTTACAGAATTTTGAAAGTGGGACATCAATTATAATCACCCTGTATGTATGCAATGTTTTCATCCGTAAATTTTGTACAGTCCCTGAAATGTGATCTTTCGATGTGATATTTTTTCCCGCTGAGAGCCATTAAAATGTGATTTGAGTCAACATATATTTATTTATACATCTCTGAGCCTTTTTATGATGGGAGGCTAAAATTTTCTTCATCACCCAATTATTTATTCTAGGATTGCGCATTTTACCAACTAAAATTTTCTTTTCAAGTGGACGTATACAATTTTAAATCTCCTATTCATTTATATTTAATCTCTAGAATGTTTTAATTGATATTATGAAATTCTGTATTTTTTAAACGCAACTTTGTTATTTATTTCATATTTCTATTATCAATATTTAATTAATAAATGTAAATGTTCTTGGGAAACCTTGTATAAATTTCAAAATTAGCACATATGTTTCTCTTAGCTTCCTAGGTGTTCGCAAAAAGCGGGTTTATAGGAATTCGTATCAAACGATTTTTAAAAAAGCATATCATTGTTAATTCTTGATTTAAAAAATTAGCAGCTAACAATACTTTTATAGATACAGATAAATATACAACTAACCGACAAAATTTTCAAATGTCGGCAAGAGCACTACTGGAGTGTACTGACGGACAAGCAAAAGTGCGAAAAAGAATTTCAGCAACACAGTCGCAGAATTTTCAAAACAAAGTATTTCACTTTGAAAGGTAAAAATAAATGCTGCAACAGAATTTACATGGATACGCTTTTATTATTTGAAAAGCTATTTTAAGATCTATCTATCAGGGAAAATACACATTTTGAAGAATGTTTCAAAATCACTTTCTGACACTTTGAACTGTGTCTTCGAACGGAATGTTCGGGAAAATAAATTCAACTTTTATTTCCATCGCTGCCAACAAATATATCGATATGAATTTCTAAAAATATTCCGAGTTCATTCAAATTTCAAAGAAAATGCCGATAAAACTCCTTCGCAGCTGTCAGAGAAAGGAAAAATCATTTTAAATCTTCCTCGTGCGTTGTAATATTTTGTTCCGCTGTAAACGGCTTAACTTTTCCTTCGTCATTCTAAGAAAGCTGAAAGTTAGCATATGGAAGAGGCATTCAATTTTGAGCTTAGTCGATAGAATGTTTATAATTTAGCTACGGAAGTAAATGATGGTTAGCTGCACGCTGACGTATAATATTGAGGAGTAAAAAAAAAGGTATTTCAGCTAAGACTTTCAAACTTTGCAAAAGTCTGCATAGGCATGTATTGATCGGAAAAAGTTCAACTGATTTAGGAAAACATTTGAGAAAAGTAACATTTCTTAAGTGGTACATAAATTTTAAGCGAGATTATGTAGATCAAAAATTCTGAAGGTCATTGAAAATACTTGCAATATCTATCTATTATATAAAATTGAAAGTTTGTTTCTTTGTTTACTTGTTTATCCGGGAACTCCTTCCACACCGTCCAACCGATCGGCTTGAAGTTTTGCACAGACATGAATGGTGCAAAAGAGGTCGTAGGCCGCTTTAAATTTGTGAAAATCCAACTGTTTCCTAATTTTTAAAGACTTTCCGCAACTTTCAGGGTATAAAGCTACTCAAATGTCCGATTTGAGAACATTAATGAGCATAGTTAACATAGAATTATTTATTTATTACTTTCAATAATTCAAGTGAAAATGACGTCATTCTTATGTCAATCAATGATGATGATGATAGTGTAATTTCAAAATATATAAACATTTTATTATTTACACATCTTATTAAAATTCCTTTACTTCGTTTACAGAAGAAAAATTTCAAAAAATCCCGGATAGATTTTTCTAGAGCGCGACTATAACCATCTGTTTAAAGATTTATATTCTATTATATTAGTTTTGCTCCTTTCTCCGCATTATGTCAGAAAATGAAACTAAAACCTACAATTTAAAATTTCAATATTTATCTAGTCTCTGAACGGTTTACCGTAACGGGACATTTTTAACGTGGAAAAGTACCTTGGAAAACGTGGTAAAAGTCAAAATGTTTGCTGCTTTATTACTCGGTGAATTTTGGTCGTAAAACGGCCATCTTTTTTAAATTCTGCATGAAATTATAAAGGAAATTTTTTCTGAATATAACTCACATGACTGCGGTACAGTATAAGATTTAACTTTCGTAATTTTTATAGGAATTGATTTATTGCCTTCGTCTGTTTCTAATATAATAGATTATACAATTTAAAGCATTTTCGCTACTGGAACTAGGTGTCTCTGACTAACAGTTTAGCAAATAGCGCTTGGACACCGTTAGCACAGGACAATTTATATTTGTTACAGTGAAAATCCACAATCAGTCAAAAGCCGAATTAACTAGGGAAAATGCGCTTTATCTCATGGAGCTATTCAAAACCCGAATTAACTAGGGAAAACCCATTTTATTCGGGTTTTGACTGATTTGTTAGAAAACAATTTTTATAGCTATCAAAAATTATTGCATTATTTCAGCAATATGTTATATAACAAGTTCTAATTTAAAACTTTTCAACTGGTAAATAATATTTTATGGGCTCATTTGAAGAATCCAACTTTGGCACTCTACTGATTTCACTGCGGTATTAAACAGAAGTCTTTCTAGTGTCATATTTTGCTTCTTCAACCTCTGATAAAAGAGTGCAGTGGCGTAGCCAGAAAATAACTTTTTTAGCAGTGGGGTTTTAGCAGTGCATCAACGATATATCTTGTGATCCGGACACAATAAGCTTCAAAAAGTCCCTTTTTAAGGCACATTCAGGGCCAGTTACCATTGTGTACCCAGGGCAGTACACCTGGGCACCGAGTTTAAACCTTTAAAGCGCAGTGTTCCCGCTCTGGGAACACCAAATTCTAACGTTTTGACTGTTGCCAGTCACGAAGAATAGATTCGATGTCTATAAAAATAGTTGCGGGTGACATTGCTCTACGAGAATCCTTTCCTTTTTAGCTCGTCATTTCCCGTAAAAAAATGGTCACGATTATTTTTAACAGCACTGGCATCTGCTGGAAAATGGAACGATGCGAGAACAGCTAGATAGATTGCCCAATGCTGAAAAAAGGGCAGCCGTTGCCATCGCTCGACTTAACTACCAGCAACATGGCGGACGATCGAAACGTTCATCGCGTGCCACAGATCTAGAGACCCTTTTTTGTCGCAGCTGGCTGTGCCCGCGCACAGCCAGCTGTCGTCAGAAAAGGGTCTCTAGATCTGTGGCACGCGATGAACGTTTCGATCGTCTGCAATCTTGCTGGTAGTTAACCCTCTCGTCACTGAATTATGAAAAATTGGAGAAAAAAAATCTGTCTAGCATTTAATGCATCTGAAATACTATTATAAATCATGCAAAAATATTTTTTCCTAATGTCGATTAATATTAGATTTTTCTAACATTAATTTCTGCATTTTGTTGTGCTAAAATTAATATAAAAGGATGCACATATTAGGTAAAGGTTGAGGAATAAGAAAAAAAACTATACTTACCTTAAAAAGAAAAAAAAAACGTTAAAAAAGCAGCGTAAATATTTTCGTAATTTTTCTCCTGAAACAATGAAGCGAAAAATGATCTAAATTGACTAGTACTGCAATCTAGGCACGATTTATGCATCTAGTTAAGAGCCTCATATACTTTCTACTTGATTTAATGATATTGATATAACTGAAAGAAAAAAATACTACACTCATGTCCATAAATTAAGGATAATTCAGAATCACACAGAAATTGATCTCTAAAATAAAAATTTCACCTGTGGAATGATCACACACATCTTGTAGAAGAATATGCAAATTACAGGAAACCACCAGATGGCGTGGATGGTACGTCACAATGACGAGAGTGTAAGATAGGGGTATATAAGGAATGGTGGAATCGCTGTGAAAGCCTTTCAGTGCAAAAACCGCATAGTTATGGCACAAAGGAGGCATTTGGATGATGTTTTACGTGGCAGAATTATCGGACGACTGGAATGTGGACGTACGCAGCTGGAAGTATCCGAGGAACTTGGAATCGCCCAGAGTGTCATCTCCAGGCTTTGGCAACGATTCCAAGATGATGGTAATGTGAGTAGACATTACAGCACAGGTCGCCCCCGAGTTACAACGCCGAATGAGGACCGCTATTTGGCAGTTACTGCCAAAAGAAACAGACGGAGTACAGCATCAGACCTGTCTCGTCAGCTCTCTTCAGCTACCGGTACGACAGTTTCAAGGCAGACCGTGTACAGATGCTTAGGGCACATTGGTCTATATGCTCGTAGGCCTGTCAGATGTGTTCCACTTACCGCAACTCACTGTCGCCTGCGATTAACCTGGAGTAGAGAGCATGCATTGTGGACACCGCAACAGTGGTCTTGTGTGATGTTTTCCGACGAGTCCAGGTTTAGTTTGGAGTCTGATTCTCGCCGGACATTCATCTGGAGAGCGCCAGGTACCCGTTACCACCAAGAGAACACCATTGAAAGACACCGTTACGGTGGTGCAGGATGGCTCGTTTGGGGAGGAATTATTCTTGGTTCCAGAACTGACCTGCATGTTCAGAGTGTAACGATGACAGGCCACATCTATCGGGATGTCATTCTGGAACAACATGTACGTTTGTTTCGGGGCGCCATGGGTGCTAAATTTGTGTTTATGGATGACAACGCCCGTCCTCACCGTGCAAACATTGTAGACGAATGCCTTCAATCGGAGGATATCACCCGTATGCATTGGCCAGCATACTCACCGGACTTGAATCCAATAGAGCATGTGTGGGATATGCTTGGCCGACGAATTGCAGCCCGTCAACCCCCTCCCACCTGTCTACCGGAACTTCGGAGTGCATTGCTTGATGAGTGGTGTAATATTTCCCAAGGTCAGATTGATCATTTGATACTCAGCATGCCTAGGCGTTGTCAGGCCTATATTGCATCGTCCGGGAGACATACTCCGTATTAACCATCCTACTAACCATGTTATACTGTTTTTTGTAAATAGGTTCTTTTTTGAAATTTGGTCAAGGGAGTAAAACTTGCAATTTTTATTAATAATGTCAAACATATAGCATCTTTTTTTCTCTTTACTTTTTGTTTAATAAATAGACTTTACAAATAAGTCAAATTTGTTTTGCTTCTTTCTCTTTCTTTGCCTGAACTTCATTATCCTTAATTTATGGACATGAGTGTAAATTCAACTGTTTTCTCTCTAAATATTGCTATTTGAAGTAGTAGCCTCATATGAGGTTCAGGGTGACGAGAGGGTTAAGTCGAGCGATGGCAACTGCTGCCCTTTTTTCAGTATTGGGAGAGGGTTGCACCTCAATGGGTTAAAAGGGGACATACATGCGAGAAATGTGATTAAGCTAAGAAAAAGTAGTGAAGATGGGGCCTTATTATCATTTGTATCTTCAGACTCGCCTAATCTATTATTAAGAATCTGTAGGATATCTCTCCTGCACAAAAACAATTTCTATTTACAATAGTAAAAGGAAGTTATGCATAAAATATATATTAAATTTCTAACTAAAAATTAGAAGATGAAAGATATGAGCATTTTCTATTCTGTGGGCCCGGTTCTCATTGCTAAGATCAAAGACCTTTTTCAGAAAATTAAGGAGGGGGTTCTGACATTCCAAAACCAGCCCCTCGCTACGCCACTGAAAGAATGCTGTATTTATGGGAATGGGTTAGTTGCACCGGGCGAAGGAAGAAAAGGGCGAGTTACAACCACAAAATGGAGGGGGAGGGTTACAATCATAGATATGCCCTACCTTCTCGTGAAGGGCCAGTGATAGCATATTTTCGAGAGGCCCCCTACAGCGAAGTTCTGATCCAGTGATGTTTTTTTGGGTCCCGCAAAGGGCCAGCGATAGCATATTTTCAAAGGGCCCCCTACAGCGGTGGCCGGACCCAGTGATGTTTTTTGGGGTCTCGCAAAGGGCCAGCGTTAGCATTTTTCGAAGAGGAAGGTAGATAAGGATTTTGGTTCAACTCGCCCCCCACCTTTTTTTTGTTGTTGTTTCTGTTGTCAGTCAATACCTTGTAGTTTCGAAAGTGAACTATCTCCATTCAGTGGGCTAAAGAGAACAGAAAAATCAACGTATGATACAGTAAATCATCAACGTAAATCAACGTACCACTTCACATTACTAAACCATATTTTTCACACATACAAGCAATAATTACACTGAGTGTACTAAAGTAGAATAATGACGTAAGCATGCACGTCATGGTTTTAGGTCACGATAAATCCGTGATGTAAACATATATGTCATGGTGAACGAGGGGTTCATACAGAATTCTAACATTCCTGCTAGTGTGGATGGTGTAGTTTTTTATGACTTAAGAAGCCTTGTCTGTTTTTACAAATAGAAATGGTCGTTGTGTGGTATTTTCATTTATTTGTGTTATTTTACAAAGTTTTAAATTAATTTAAAATTTAATATATCGTTGGCAACACTGACAAATGTATCCTTGCTCTTCTCTCTACTTAGATTTAACAAAACCACACCATTCACAATCTAAGCAATGATAACAAAAAAGAAGGACAATGATAAAATGAAATTACGCAGGAATGATAAAATGAAATTACGCAGAATAACATTAGCGTATTATTCTGTAAATCCATTGGTTCTAGAAATAATGAATATCATTAATAAGACATGCGGAAATTACACATTTAAATCAGCTTACTGTTAAAGTTGTCTCACGATGGCCTTCTGTTCGAAATTATAGATAAGCAGAAATCTGAATTTCCACTTCAAAAGCAACAAGTGGTAAAGGAGAAATTAACTTCTACGATTAAAGCTAATTATATCCATTGGGAATTCGAGATATCTTATGTCTTTATTAAATTGTAATTAATTGAATATTTTCGATCGAAGCTTTTGATAGCAAATGAAGCACATTATTTAATGGTTTGTATTATTGTAAATTGAATGCCAAAATAAAATCTCTATTTTTTTAAATTTATTTACATTGAAAAATGTTTTGTTGAATCAACAAAAATTTTGTTAAAACAAAATTATCCAGCTGAAATAGCGCCATCGAAAGTTTTATTAAATTATCAAAATTATTTTGTTAATTTGATTTGATTATTTAAACAAAAAATTTTGTCAGTTCAACCAACGAATTTTGTTAAAATAAACAATTATATTGTTAATTTAACCAAACTATATGTTTTAATGGTTTATTTGGTTAAAATCAACCAAATTATTACTTTGAATTAGCAAATTTTTTTGTTAACTGCTGTGTTCATGGCTCATATTACAGAATTATTTTGTTTGTTATGTTATTTTTTAAGCCATAAACAGTTGGTTGAAAGTTTGTAAACAAGTAAAACTAATGGTTGGTTGAAAATAAGTAAAACTAATAAATTACCTGTTCATCAAAATTTGCATTTTTATTTGAGTGCTTTTATATATCTATAAGTTAATTTTATCAACTTCACAATGTCAAGGTTTATTTTTTTCTCCGCATAAACCAAACTTATAAAACAGTCACTCAGAAAACACATGCAGGTTCTCTGAACGTCTATTAACGTTCAGAAAACGTCTTCTGAACGTTAATAGACGTTCAGAGAACCTGTGTGTGTTTGCTGGGCAGATTATTTAAAATTCATGATGAGTGCGTTTTTCTACTATACACTCACATTCAAAATAATTTAATGCCAAAATCTGGGTGAATCAGAGGCGTAGCCAAGGGGGGGGGGGGTGATGGGGCTCATAACCCTCCCCCCATGAGGAATATTTTGCCATACAAAATGTATATTCTTCATTACATTATCACACACACGTATACATATATATGAGATGTAGTACTCGAAACCCCCCCCCTATGAACTGGCTACCCCCCTGGCTACGCCCCTGGGGAGAATATTTACCACTTGAGTATGGAAACAGCCAATATGTATCGCTAAAAGAATCGTTTTTTGAGAGAAGTTAAAATAACCGTTAGCCGTAAGTTGAGGTAGGTAGGCACACAAATAACCGCTCAATAAATTATTTTAATTGGCGAAATATTGTTTATGCATACTAAATGCATAGTTAGATAAATTAAACAACGTAAAAATGCTTTTTAAGAATGTGAAAAATGTGTATTCTGTTGAGAGAGTATAATTACTTAAATATAACTACTTCCCTAATTCTGTTGTTACTAATAATATAATCTGTGTCCAACAACCGTATTCCTTGTTATCGTATAATACTGTTTTCTGGCTTATATTGCCATGTGTGGAGTAGTTGATAAATTATTAGTTTCGGTATAAAGATTTGATACTAATTACAAGCAAAGAATCCGAAAAAACATTTTAACCATGAGAAAACACAGTACATTTTTTTATTTAAACAACGCATACGCTGATTAAGCAGTTGGGCCATTTTTT
The DNA here is from genome assembly GCA_038373885.1 of Cheiracanthium punctorium. Taxonomy (NCBI): domain Eukaryota; kingdom Metazoa; phylum Arthropoda; class Arachnida; order Araneae; family Cheiracanthiidae; genus Cheiracanthium; species Cheiracanthium punctorium. The sequence goes on along the minus strand of JAWZYV010015837.1, from coordinate 196,426 downwards.
ATTTATTTTTTTTGTGGAAATCGAAATAAAAAAAATAAAACCGATTACTCGTGTGGTAAGTGCAAAACGAATTAAATATATATAGCAGTGTGAACATTGCAGACGTCTATTAAATCAAATAATCATTTCATTATCTGAGCTATCAACTTTGAATGCATACTTATTTTATCACGAAGACACATGTGTTTCTGACGCTTTACTTTGTCTGACAAAGCTGACATTGAGTTGTTTTAAACTATGTAGATACAGGTAAAAGGATTAAAACAAAAATGTAAAATTTGATGCCTAGGTAAAATATTAGACTTACTACAGAAACATTCAACTAACTCAGTAAACCCCCCAATCGATTGGAATACTTCGGGTTTGTGTGTGTGGTCTGGGGGTTTCTCACTTCGTTCAGGCAAACGATCCTAATCATCCGTGGTATCGTGAAATTAGTTAGCTTGAATCGAAAAAAATTGCCACGGAGTTAAATTTTGAAGGGGGGAGCGTGTGGTGAGAGATGGGTTTGAACCAGGGACTCATGGGTGGTAGAATGAGGCGCAATCCGGCTCGGCCAAAAGGTACCCATTCGACCGGCCTTCAATTGCCGGTTGTTGTGTGCGCGGAGGTGATCTCGTTCCGCCACAATCTATTCATCAGTCAAAAGAATTGAAGGCACAAAACACCAACGAGTTGGATACCTGGCTTAAAAGCGAACAGTGTCCATGATGAAGGAGATTTTATATAATCCATAGCTCAACTTATTAATAAAATGGATTTTATTAACTGTTTTAAAAACATTTGATCTTTCGTCTCCCTCGCATCGTACCACCCATTGACGCATGCGTAAATTGGTTCTTGAAAGATTCTGATTGGTCCAGTTTCAACTAAACGTTTTTGTTAAAATTAAAAGCATTTTTTAAAATCGATTTGGTTGAATCAAACAAACTTTTGTCAGATCAACAAAATAAAACTACCAAACCGTTTAGCCAAACAAATTTTGCTAAAGTCAACAAAACACTTTTTATCGTATAAGGTAGTACATTAATTGAACAGCAGCTTTTTTCTCTTTTCGTTTTTAAAATTTGATCAATTTAATTTGTTACATGGAAGTAGCATAAATGAATCGTTTGTATATAGTATATCAAAAATTCGCTATCTTTAAGTTTGAAAATTATGTTTTTATTATTATTATATATATATATATATATATTCAACAAATAATACATCAGATATTTAAAATTTTAAAATAAGAGAAGAAAAAACCATCTATCGTATTTATATGGATTCGTGGAACGCACTCTGTAAGAGTTACGATTATTTTTTGTTTCCAATGGCAAGTGTACAGGAAAATTGACATCAAAACACAAAAAAAAAAATATAAGTAACGTAGAAATCAGTAATCCATCAATTTTTTTCTAGCTATCCAGTAACGTTCCCAGAGGGAAACTGAGGGTAGAGCATGGCAGGAATCAAGGTGATGCATGTCCATCTCAGCTTTGGAGTCACATAGTTGGCAAAACGGGTCAGGAGCCAACTTAATCTTATGTAGATGTTTTCTAAGACAGTCGTGGTCAGAGTATAGCCGCAAGAGAGCCACTGACTTATCTCTTAGCTTACTTTTAATTATTTTCTTTATGGTTTGGAAAGGCAGATCTTGCTTATTCAGCTGTAAAATAGAAGCTCCTTTTTTAGCCAGATAGTCAGCAGACTCATTCCCTTCGATACTGCAGTGGGCTGGTATCCACTGCAAGAAGACTGTTTTATGGTGACCAGACAAACAAACAAGTTTGTCTGGTAACGTAGATTGCAACGTAGATCTACTTCCTCGTTGGTGCACCCCAGGAAACGTCTAGTACGGCAAAATGATCTACAAACAAGGCCCTAAATGGCGATATGGAGATGTAAATAGTGCAGGTGAAGAAATTGAAGACTTGCTTAATACAAAGACTTAGAATTATTTTTTTAGTTATTTATTTATTTTTATATACATATATTTATACTTTACAGCCAAAATTGCTGAAGTACAGTGTGTTTCAAATACCTTTAGATTTTGAAATTCTATAAAAATTGAATCAACCTGTAATTTAAATTCTATGTGTCAAATTATTAAATTTTGCATTTTGTTCTTTAAAAATCGTTTAATTAGAAAGCGAAGTATGAGGCTCTGTGGAAAACCATGGTATTTGTCAGTTTCTTATAAAAAAAATTGGCGATATCGCTTTGGTGACTTCATCTTTCAGACTTTTTTTTTCTCCAAATTTAGCGATATCTCTCTAAAAAGTCGATCAAGCTTGGCGGCATTCGGCACGCATTTAATAAAGGGGCCTTTAATGCTAGATTTCTGGATTGATTTGTCGCAACAGCATTATTATTTCGTCATCAATATGCACGCCCATTACGTAATGTCACCGAATTAAAATGTCGTGGAAATTCGTGAGAAAAATTAGCGGAGCCTATAAATGAGCGAGGGCAGATCGCCTCTCAGTTCAGTTTTGAGTCGTTGCTTCTAGAGTGACCTGCATTCAGAGCTGTGTATAAGCGACGATTTCTCGCTTGTTTTGAGAAGCCTACTCTTTAAATCTACGTTTAAATTCTTTTTTGTTGTATGCTGGGATCAACTTAGAATTTTCTCTAAATTTTCACCTGTAAAATTATTGCATTGTATGCGAAATAATGTAACTAAGAAGGCTTCTGTGCTCAGCTAACACGCGTAAATCAAGTTACTGCTTGTATATTCCTAAGAATTGAATATAGCAGATTACTCATCAAATTTCTAGAACCAATAAAACTTGTGTTAGGTCTTGACAACTTTACTTTTCACTAGAACTTTCCTTTGGACATTTAAGCTACGAACTCTAAGACTAAGCAGAGTTTTAAGCAACACTGTCTACAAACTTAAAACATACATTTTGTTTCTCTCTATTTTAAAACCTTTATTTTTATTTACTTGCATTTTGTGATCCCTTTTGTGTTACATTTTCGCGTAACGTAATAATATCAATGATCTCTAAACATAACATTGAGAAAGTATTTAATAGGACAAAAATTATCTCGGAAAAGTAAATACGCAGTACGGAATAACTTCACATCATGCATGTTCATATCCTGCTATACATATAGTTACGCTGATCCCTAACTCTCTGATTCACTGATTCTCTGACTCTGTCAAAATTCCGGTTCAACTACTTCAAAACGAACTTTTAACCGTCATTAATCGGAACAGATTAAAAAGTTACCGTCTGAAAACGCAATAAAATTTATACCGTTGTTGCGATGGGCTTGAAAATTTTCATAAATATGTAAAAAGGTATAGAAAAAATTCTGCACTGCTTTTAAAATCTTAAAATGCATCCGTTCCCTGATTTTTAAGCAGTTTTTTGCTAGTTTCGGCTCCCTTTTATTTCCGAAAGTAAAAGAAGCTTATATATGCTTGTCAAAATTAGATGCCGCAAGTGAAATTGTTGTCATTTTGAAGTCATGGTTATCAAGCATTGATGAAAAAATTAGGATTATAGTTCGCTTAAAATAGGTTTTCTAGATTACTCTGTTTTAACTTTTTTTCACAAATAAAATTCTTCTCTATGTCTGAAGCATTGATATAGGGGAGAATGCTCCTACCAAATGAAATATTTCAAATGCGAAAAGTTTCCGCAGAGTATGAAATTCCGATTTCGGTATCAGAAAAAATATTGAATATGGACTTATTTATTTTAAGTAGGCAAAGTTTAAATATACTGACTGAAGACATATTTTTGTCAAGTGTATTTTCTTAGAGCCCATTGTAATTGCCTCCACAACGGGCTTCAACCTCTATTTATTTATATTTTTAAAGTTAAATCACTTTCTAGGTCGAAACACCGAACTTTTCTTAAACATTCAGTCGAAAATATATGCAGTTAGTTCAATTAGAAACAACTATTCTGATAACTTAGACGATCAAAGATGCGAGAAAAGTAATGAAACAAGCTCTCGAGGACATTAAAGGATTTTTGCCTCTATAATTATTCTAAGTAATTATCCGAGCTTTTGAATAAATTCTAATTCAAAACTTCCTCTAAAATTCTGAACACAAGTTTAATACTCTTGCAGCACTTAATTCGTAAGCCTGAAAGTGGTAAGAGGGAGGATATATAAACTTTAACAACAGTTCAGATAGTTTTCTGTTAATTGTCGGTTACAAGTTGCAACTTCAAATTTTCTGTCGCAATTTTAATGCAATATGCGAAATACATGTTATTCACGCACTGCAATCAGTGTACCCAATTAAGGCCTGCCATTTACTATCACGAGAGATAAATTTAAGTATTCTTCTTAAAACATTGTTAAAGTATGAGCCTACGTTTGGGGAAGTTTTTGGTAAAAGTTTTATGAAAAATCCATTTTTTTTTGTTTGTTTAAAATGGTTGCATAAAACTAAAATTTCAAACACATTTTTAATAAAATTCAATGTAATTCTTGAAACATTGGCAAATTTAAGATAAATTTTGGTAAAAAGTACATTTATGTCCCACTTCCTGTAAACAATTCTAGTAAATATTTCCTTATAATATTTATACAGTAGATATCATATGTATTTGTCTTTTGTGAACCAAAAGGTTTTTAAAAGTTCTAGTAGTTATGAAAATATTTAAATTTTTGCATGAATACTCAGTATTTTTTCTATATACAAGCTTTTTTAAGAAAAGAATCGGCTATAAAATCCATAAATAAACGTAATAATATTATATTACCTTTCATTGCACAGCTAGTAGTGAACAATGTATCTTAGCTCAACTTTCAATTTAATATATTAAACACCTTATGAGATGACTTTTATCGTAAAGAAAAATTACGAAAAACACGCCGTTTCAGAAAGCACGTTTAAAGATTTTAATACGGTTCAAAATATTATCCTACCGTCTCATTATTTCTGGTATAATTTAGCTTCTACTTATCGTAGAAATAAAAATAAAACGGTTTGGGGATTCTAATCGTATGACTTATGAAATAATCAAATAAAAGTTTTCGAAAATTTTCACGAAACAATGTTTCTTGGACAGTCTCATCCTTAAATAAAGAATCTGTTCCTATGTTTGTTGACAGTTTTCGTTTTTAGCCATTTTCAGAGAAAGAAGTTAATCCAAGCATCGGATAATATCCCACTGTGTATTATTAAATCGGTAAATTAGGTATTCACACAAACAGCTGTATTTTGAGATTCTGATTCTTTTTTTTAATTTTCGAAAGTGCAAAGGAATTAAACAAAAGCAAAATGATGCACTGTTAATAAAAGTAATCAACATTTCATCTTAAAATGGTGTTGAATTATTTGCAACTTTTCTATGGAGAAACGTTTAACCATAACTTTGTTATTAAATTTATCAATGGAACCAAATCATGTGGAAACGTTTCTTCATTGAAAGGATGCTTTAGATTCATTGTATGGTGAAACGTTGAACCATTTGTATTAACGGTATTCCATTCCTGCGCCATTTTATTCTCATTGGCGATACGTTTTCATAAACAGATTGACTGCGAAGTACATTGAACAGAAAATTCTGGGAATAAAAACTAATCAGTTTCACTAATATATGAAACTACACTTAAAACTTTATTCTCATAAAACACCATCCAATGCAATTAAATTAAAAGAATCTAGCGTTTATCTTTGTGAAGCCACACCATCACATAGCACGATAATATTAAATATTATTTTCTTCATCTTCGCTCTATGATACACTGCTACACCTGAGGAATTTTTTTTTCTATTTCTATTACTTTAAATATAGGAAAGGTGGCCCTGGAAATGATCCTAGCGGGCAAAGTGATCCCCATCTGTTTTCTCAGATACAGGTAGCGCTGTCTACCGGGTAACACATAAACTGGTTGTGCCGAGTCAAGAAAAAGTAACAGAGATATTTAAGCGATCGGTGCATTACGTGTCTGAGTAGAATTCTTCAAAAAACTGGGTTTAATCATATCTCTGATAATGTAAGCACTAACTTTCCTGTTTATCTAGAAATACAGTCTTTAATGTAGAAAAATATGACTTGGCTTACTAAAAAAAGTACATTTTTAGCTGAGAATTATGCTTCTTTAGATTTTGTGGGTTTAAAATATTATTAAAATATGTTTGTTGTGCAAAATATAGTGTAAAATATTGTGGCAAAGGGCCAAAGTTTTACTTATCATTTATGGTAATTTATGCAAGTTTTCCGTTTAAGGGGATCATTTTGGGCCACCTTCTGTTATATTTTCTGTTTATTTATACATTCTTAATAAAAGTATTTAACATTTCACCATACAATGGTGCTGAATTAGATGCAACCTCCCTATAGAGAAACGATGAACACCCCATGATTTTAAGTTTAAACCGATCAATGGAACCAAATAATGGTTCAACGTTTTTCTGTAGAAAGGTTACAGCTAATTTAGCTCCGTTGTATGTTTAAACGTTTAACTACTTCAATTAACGGTGTAATCTTGACACTAAATAATGAATAAATTTATAAAAATGTATAATATGGGGGACAATGCTGCTTGTAAATAATGAAAATCCAGGAAATGGACATTAATTAAAAAATTCCACCTAAAATAATGCTAAATAGTTGTTAACTAGCTAATGTGTATGCATTCCGAGATCAACTAAACGAGATTTGTCTATATTCTAATATAAATCAAAATGAAATACATTTTTAATGAACTCCAGTTTTACTGTTGTTTTAGATTATCGAATAAATTTTTTCCAGTTAAAGAAAATCATGTATTAGAATAAATTTAATCATAAAAGAATTTCACTGTATCAAAATTTTCAGAAATACGGATTTGTGCTCGGTCTACGGTCCCTTAAACTTCGTTATACTGTGATTTTTACGGTAGTTGCTTTGTTTGGTGTGCTATTTTGATAACTTGATTTTTGCTTATCCATTTATATCACCATGATCGTTACATGAATATGTTTCATAAATGATACAAAACATAGTATAAATGAAAGCAATAAATAATATTTTATACAGATATTAACACAATTGAAATTTAAAAGTGTGAAAATTCACTCACAGTTACAAAATTAAAAATCAATACAATTTAAATTTCGCTAACGGTGTCAGTATGGATTTTTTCAAATTAAGTCAAACCAAAGAAAAAAAAATATTTTTTCATTATACAGCTTTCATTTCTTGCATTTTTTTCATTAGTTACAATAAAAAATTATAACGCTCGTAATTGCTTTAAAGAAGAAAAAAAAAACTGAGAGTTCTAAGTGAACCCATACTTCCAAGCAACATTCATCAATTAAATTAGAATGACAGTAGAAGTACCAACCTCAAACTCTCCCGTTTCCATAATTAAAGGACCGGTTTTAGAAATTGAAGGCACCCAATTAGAATTAATGAAGTTTTTTTCTAATTCTCCTTTTAATTATCTCGTAATCTAAAAGAGGGATCCCCTGGGGTCCATCTGAATTTAAAAATGCATTCCCACTGCAATTTCGTTGACACTTTGTAAATATCTTCACACTTCGGAAAATTAATTGAATTTTTCAGCTTCCTGCTTAAAATTGGAAGTTTGGTATAATAATAAACTCAGGAAAACGGAAAGAGTTCTGAAACTACTTTTCTAGTTTTCTAAGCACTCATATTTTTCATGCATGCGCGCACGTCGTTAAAATTACAGCACGTGATACCCAAGCAAAAATTTGCTAATGCCTGATAGCAGCATTAAAGCATGTATTTGTAAAATATGAAATAAAAGAACATGTTAACTTATTAATAACTTAATGAATCTGTTATTAAAAATGAAATGTATTTGTTTGCAGTAATAGCGATATGTTTTCTTAAAGTTTAGCAGTAGATGCTGAAGTTAGTCAAAAGGCATTCTTGCAGATACTTTCAGAAATCAGTACGCAACAATTCTTGATTTATGATGTGACAAAAGGATATATTTATATCTCTGAAGTATCTAGCTATACATCAGAAATCAGATATAGATAGTAACGCATTGTCATCGTTTTTGATGAAATAAGATGGCGCTGTCTTCGATCTCTGTCTATACCGTTCAGTGCATTAAAAGAACAGGTAGATTAAAACTGCTATATGGAATTAAACCTTCACAACCTTAGCATTAAATGTACGAGATCTTGATACATTTTAATCTACGAGAAATGCGTGTATGGTTCCAGTGAGCAACGATTTCCGTTGGCATATCTCATTTAAATTTTCTGGCATATCTTCTGGTTACTTGCATATTTTGAAACATACCTTTTTAACACTAAACGAGGACTTAATTTGCATGCGAGATTACATGAACTGAGATCCTGTACTTAATTTTTACAATGAATAAGATAATACTATTATAGGCCACAAATAAGGCTCTTGCTTTTTTTTTGGGGGGGAGGGAGAGAATTAACCCCTGTCTTACACTGTGTGATTTTAAGTTTTATATTCATTATCCAAATATCTCATCTTTATTTCATGAGTCAGGAATTTTATTTCTTACCTTCTGAATGATTGCTATTAACCTTTTTGCGCTGCTTGAGATGCACTTGTGGCGGCACGAGATTACTTCCGTGCACAGAACACCCGGCAATTGAAAGCCGGTCAAAGGGGTACCTTTTGGCCGAGCTGGATTGCGCCTCATTCCACCACCCAGAGTCCTTGGGTTCAAACCCAGCTCTCGCCTCTCCCTACACACTATTGGGAGGATTTTTTCTTCGTAATAGACGGGACAGTGGCCTACTTACAGACTTGACCGCTACGAAGAAAAAAAGCGATCTCGGAAAAAAGCTCAAAAATTCGACTGCAGGGGCGAGGACGTATTTAAGGGGGGTTCAAAAATTTCGGAGGGGGCCCAAAAGGTAAAAAAGGCAGTATTTTTCTCAAAAGGATACTATAACATTGTAGTAACAAAAATCAATTTCGTGGGGGAGGAATTTCGGACCCCTAGACCATCCACCCCTAAATACGTCCTGTGATGGAGATCACATATCTGTTTTAATAATCATTTAATTTGGCTTTCTTTAATGTAATCTATCCAAAATTCAAGAATTCTAAATCCCTTCTGTTTTCATTTTTCTGCCATTTCGGCTTTTAAATCTGTATATTTGCTTTTCCCCGTATGCACTATTCCTTTTGGTTTGTCTCTCGAAATGAGACCCAGTGGCTGCGTTATGAGCTAAAAATAGATTATATTGCGTCCGTTTCCAAAATCAACTTACTTTCTGCTTCCCCTCTTGGCATCCTGCTGGCGTAAGTTATTATTTGTTGCCATACCTCGTCTTTAAAATTATTTGCTCGCGATTACGTCATTTTAATCTTATTGGATTAACTGTTAGGGTTGCTCTGGAATTTGCGTTATTGATTTCAGCCAAGTGTTTGTTCTCGCCAATGTGCAATTCTGTGCTGGCGTAATTTTTAAGTCATTCCATCTTAATTTCACTGTCCATATAGGACGTAATTTTATTTTCGCTGAGCCACCACCGCCCGTTATAATAATGTTACAATAGTATATGTTTAATAAAATAGTTTCAGTATTTAACGTCTTTTTATTTTATTGCAACTAAGTGCAATCGAACTGGTTTCTGCATTATCTCACAACGCAACTTAATAATTTAAAACAGCCTAAATAACTTCTTTACACGTCCTAGCCCCGGGTGTTGAATTTTTGAGCTTTTTTTTCGCCGATAATAAATCCCCTGACCACCTTTACACAATTATCAAGTTTGATAACATATGGTCTAGTAGTTTTCCTTTTCAGATCATTTTTAAGTGGATTAATTATAATCACCCTGTATAAACGCTAAATATTTTTAGACAAGTTTCCTTAAAATAAGCTTCTCTTAGTAAAAAAAATTCTTCGCCTTCCTTTACCATAAAAGCATTTTCTATTTTTATGATTTTTTTTTTAATTAGAGGAAATTTCGATGACTAAATTTATTTTACAGTGCTTGACTAATACGCGGCGGCGTATTTAGAAAGTAAGTTCCGTTTTGAAAAAAAAAAAATAGTAAAATAATTTTTTTCAAGCCAATGTTACTTTTACATGAAAGAGCGTACCTAAAACTATTATTTTACATAGTTTCCGCCGAATATTCAAACAGTTGTCGTAGCGGAATACTGGATTTTTTCTACACCTTCTTCATAGAAACTTCCCGCCAGTGACGATAACCACGATTCCACAGCATTTTCCATTTCATCGCCAGATTCAAAGTGCTTGCCGCCTAGCTAGCGTCTCATATCCAGAAGCTAGTGGTAGTCGGACAGCACGAAGTCTAGTCTGTACGGCGGGTGATTGAACTGCTTCCAACGAAACTGTCGAATCATGTTTTGAGTTTCACCAACAGTGTGAGGCCGAGCATTGCCATGGAGCAACACAATTCCTTTACTGAGCATTCGTCTACGTTTGTATTGAATAGTTTCCGCCCCCCGCCAGTATTGAATTGCTACGTTTGTATTGAATAGTTTATGCCCCCCCCCGTATACGTGGTTATCGTCATTGGCCGGAAGTTCCCATAAAGATACAGAAGAACCCGCAACGACAAGTGTTTGAACATTGGCGGAAACTATTTAGAAAAATAGTTTAAGTTCAAACAGCAATGACGAGCAAACATCTTGCGTTCCTTCTTAAATTAAAATAACCTTTTCACATTTTAATTGCCCAGGATTCTACTAATATGAAAAAAGATCTTTTAACAGTGTATTTATTTCTTGCGAGACCGTGATGTCAGTGTTGTGAAAGCTGAAAGAGCCTTTTTGCCTTGGTTTGCGGTGATTTGGTTATTAGGATAAGAATTAAACCAAATTGGCGCCTTAAATTGCCATTGAAAAAGAATTTTTCCGTTCATCCAAAATGTATGAACTGCATTATAGTGTGAATGTAAAGTATTCTATATTAATTAAAAATATATATGTTATGAACTATAAATGGAAACATAAGATCAAATATGTATATAAAAAGGACTACCTTGAAAATTCTATTTATTTTGACTTGATAAGAAATTGATGAGATTGCCGAAAAATCCGCTCAGTTCAATATTTCTTAATTTTTTTCTGAATAGTTTAATCATGTAATCTATTTATCGATTTCAATATAGAATATGATTGCATTAATATAGACTGTCTTATCGAAGCTATGCATGAATTAAATATTCCTGATAAACATGTTGCACTTGCAGATATACTCTTAAAGAAACGCGGAATCAAATACTTGTACAAGGTGAACTCACACAGCAGCTTGATGACAAGAATGGAGTTAGACATGGAGGTGCACTGGCATATGCCTCTTCTCTAACATAGAACTAGAAAAATTCATTAGCTATACAAAGATCAATACTAGTAGAAATATTTTTATTCTTCAAATACTGGCCTATACAGATGACATTGACGTAGTTTCTCGAACTCTGTACCAACTATTAAACAGGCATTTATGGCATTGGAATAAAGTGCTAAAAGATTTAACTTATCTGTAAACAGAAATAAAACTAAATAGTTACATTGTTTAATGTCTCGCGTACAACTTAATCTCTTAGAAATTGACAATTATAAATTTGAAAAAGTTAAGCGTTGTACCTATTTGGGAGTGGAGATAAATAATAAAAATGTGTTGGCCTCAAAAATACTTAATCATTACTGCAAATAGATGTTTTTATGCCTTGAAGTGTTATTTAAAATCCAGCTTTCTCAATATAAGTTCTAAATTACTACTTTACCAAAGTCTTGTAAGATCTGTCCTGACTTACGAATCAGAGACTTGGTCGATGACTTTATGTGATGAGAAAGCTCTTGGGATTTTTGAGAGAAAGATCTTGCTTTCCATTCTCGGTGGGGATCAGGTGAATGGATCATGGAGAAGAAGATCTAATGTACAACTCTAAATCATTTATAAAAAACCTGACACTGTAAAATATATCAAAGTGAAGATAGTAATTAAATAGCCTACTGATCTGACTAGAATACAAGAAGATCACTGCTGTAAAAAAATCCTTCTGGCAAAGCCCATGAGAAAAAGACCTCGGAGTAGTCTCCAACTGAGATGGATTAATTGTGTTGAAAAATACCTAAACATTCTAAAGGTCAAAAACTGGAAAACAGTTGCCAAAATAAGGATTGCCTGAAAAAGACTTTTAGAGAAGGCCAAGATCCACCAAGGGTTGTCGAGCCATTGAAGAAGAAGTTTTATCATGTGATATGTAACTCGTATCAAGCAGTAAGAAGATTTAAAGTATTTTTAAGTATATTTTCAATCTTTCTAAATTCAGAAAATGAAAATTTTGAAGTTTGAGAAAAGCAGTGTTAGTTACTGGTGTATCATTAGTGTAGATTCGATGCCAAAAAGATAACAACGGATTCCTTCTTAAACACAAATCAAATATTTCTGTTGAATAACGGAAAAATATCATTTTTACACAAAATGCATTTAATTTACTTATATTATTCGTTTGTATTGGACATTGTGAAGAAGGCTGGATTTACAAAATCTATTATACCGAGTTTGCCCTGTATCACTTTGTGGGAGGTTATCTTTTCCTAATTCCCACAACATTGTCAGATTAGCTCGTCATGAGTTTTAAGTTTTAAAGTAAAGAGATCAAATTATTTGTATAATAAATGTTAATCGATAAATATTTAATAAAATTCACATAAATGACACGAAAAATTTTCAGACATTTTTAATGACATTTCCTTTAGTAATCTTAATAGAAATTAGAAATTTTGATTATTTCAAAAAGTTAGTCTATGATTTGTTTCGTCATGCTGTATTAGAATTTTAGAGAATTAAAACAAAAAAGCCATTGAAATTCATAGACACACAGTGCCCAGAGAGTCAGTCCACCACTCAAGACAGTTATTGAATTTCAAAAATTTAAAGCAAGTAAAAGTTCGAAACAAATGAATTTGAAAAGGACAGATATACTAAAATAAAGAAAAATGTTTAAAACATATAATTCTGTAAAGACTTCTTTCGCTACGAGTTTTATAGACAGCGGAGAAAAAATCAGTAATTACGAACTCCTTTTAAATCTTAACGTGAAAAACATTTTATTTTTATATTATGTGCTTCTGAAAAAAAGCCTGTTTTAAAAGGGAATCAAAGAAAGAGTATTGATAAAATCTCCTTAAATATTCTGATAAATTGTTAAAGATAAAAGGGTCTTTTTTTTCAAAAAATATTTTATTCTTGTCATCTTTATGTTTCTTGATAAATTCGAGTTTAATGAGAAAAAATATTGTCGGAATAAATTCCCATTACAGATATTATGCATCATTAACGTTTTTTTTAGCCGTGCGCTATTGAAGTCCTGTTTTTCCGGTTGCTGCTTTAAGAGAATAATCACTTTCATCTTAAGAAGAGTATAAGATGATCGATGAAATTCAAAGTAAGAATTATTAAAGTTCTGAAAATGTTTCAAAAAAAGAGTTACACAATTCTTATTAAAAGAAAAATAATATTAGTAGAGAAAATATAATTTTTCATTTAAAGATAACTGTATAAAATCATCTTTTGAATTCACTTAATTTGTTTAGAAACATTTTACCTTATCACTATTTGAAATATTTATGTTTTATGATTTCTGTTTTGTAAAGATGCAGCAATGACTGAAGACCGAGTTTGAATTTTGTCTCATCAAAGTGGTCGCAGAATCTTTGGACACATCTCTCGTTTTGCTATATTGTCATAAATCACAAAATTGCAGATATTTTTCTATTAGTAAGGTACAAGTGATAAATCGCAAAATATATCACAAAATATAGCAATCTAATCAATTAACATACTAAAAAGGGGAAATAAGGAGCACTGAGCCCCCCTACACTTTATTACTACGATTAAGAGTGGAAAGAATTCTTCATAAAATTACGTACAAATTTTCCAGTCATGTCCTGCATAACCGAGTCAAATCTCGGTATCCACAAACCTGCCTTCGAAATATTCGCAATGGACAATAACTTATTACAAAAATGTTACGAAAATCCTTTTTCTTTAGTCGTGGACACAACATCGCATTATTCTTGGAACAAATTAAATATTATTTGTTTATAATTTTTAATTAACTGAAAATCAATCGTAGTCACAATCGATATCAATAAAAGTAATCAATTATGAATAACTAAAAAACCTCCCGATGCCTTCCATACATACCCTCTACGATCACGCTTCTCTTGTGGAGCTGTAAATAAATACAATCGTGTCCATTTAATGAAATACAACTATTTTGCTATTAAAAAGTATTCTAATAAATGAGATATTCTATTATCCTGGATCAGATAAACAAATCATTATGGATTGATACTTTGAAATTTCGTTACATTAAGCGGTATCTTTTTTTAACTCATATTTCATTAAGCAAGTTCAACTGCATTTCACAAGAGTTTTCAAATTTGCCATTCTCAAGTGAAGAATTACACTTTCTTTAGGAAAAAGTATTTGCAACACAATAAGTTATAAAAATTTTGTCAAAATATTATTTTATTACTTGATATTTTCATGGAAGTTCAGATAGGATCAGTAGCTCTTTTGTGAAGAAGACGTAAAGAGTCCAAAATTTCAACTTAAGTCATAAGAAAACCTCAAAAGTCGTATTTTTAAATACTGAGGAAATTTGTTGTTTTTTTAAATACTTATTCACCTAGATAATATGTTTCATTTTTCCTTGTACAATATTTTAAAAAAAAAGCCATATTCATCGTCTTACACACTAGGATAAACTCATTTAGGCTCAGAGAGTGATACCAGAGTTTATACGATCGACTTTCTCATATGGGTTGTTTAATGTCATAGCGATTTCGTTGGGAAAATGTTAAACTCGTTTTACTTTCTTGGCATAAACCGACTTCCGTAAATGTTGAAAGATTTAACCCTCTTCAAAAATGCACTTAAATACAATTTAAAAGTCTATTTTAATTTTTAATAATTACACTACTGGTCAAAAGTATTGCAAGTTTCAGAAATCTAACCCTTTTCAAGATTAAGCCCCGTCTAGCGCGTCAAAAAGAAAAATCAATATAATTGATATTTTTTAATGTTAGCATGTCAAATTAATTACTTCAGAGACAAGATAGCATTAGGTTAAAGAACAAAAATAATTTTTTAATTTATTGAAAAAATAGCATAAAAAATATATGGAAATTATTATAGAAATCATAATCCATTTTGGCTCGCCGGAATAAAATTAAATAAAGAATTAATTTCAAGTTCTGCAAAAAGAGGATGATAAATAAATGCAATTGAACTAAAAATCATTTATTATGTTGCTGAGCAGCCTTGACTTAGGTCACAACAGCCATTCTTTTATATATGGAATCCACAATGTTTTACAACTCTTCTTTCGGTGTTTCATCGTGCCAACTTAAATTATTGGTTCCTAAAGCTCTCATTTTGTCTTTAGGTGATTTTTAGATGTATTCTTTCCAATTATACTACATAAATTCTCAAAAATATTTAAATCTGGCAAATTTCCTGTCCACTTTTCCTGGGCTCATTCTTGAAACGATGATTAGATTTTTCAAACTTGCAATACTTTTGGCCAGTAGTGTACATTTTCTTCAAAAAAAATTTACAATTTTATCAGCGAATTCAGTAAATTTGGAATATATATATTTTAAGTAAAGACATTTAAATTAAAATAAAATAACTTCATAATCAATCTCATACTTTTCTAGGTTTAATACTTTTTCTAACTCATTGCAATATTGTCGTCTGCTTTTGTGATGGCAATTTATTTACAAATTAAAAGTTTTATTAATTAAAGATGTCATTACATTTTGAATGTCTCACGGGACAAAAAAAGACATATTTTAACCCTAAAATACATGATTTTTAAAAATTGGCTGAAAACTAAATTGTAACTTCATTTAAACTTTTCTCATGCTAGGAAATATATTTTTATATATTTAAGCATGTATTTTCTCAAAATCTTTAAAAACATTCGAATTCGAAAAATTAGAATGTTCAACCGATAGCTCTCATAAAACAAAAGAAAATAATTAGAAAAACAACTAAAAATTATTTCCGTGATGGTGTCATATTTATTTTAAATGCATATTTTGACAAAATATACAAAATATTATTTTTATTATGGAAAAAAAACAGTGTAACCAATTAGCTTCTCTGTGCACTGTAAGGATGAATTATGTTTTTAGGATTGATAAAATGGCAGCATGTGCAACAAAAACACTTAATCACCTTCTCTGCAAAATACAATTATTTATTAAAGAAATACTGATTTAATTACATTTCTACTTGCAGCAATGCTCGTTAAAGAGACGTTGAAAATTTCAATGCCATCTGACAACACCCAAACCTGAAGCACTTTAAAACAGAGATTTCCTCGAACAACATAACTTTACGTAAACAAGCACATGCTTTCATCAAACTCCTCCAGTTATAATTAACATGTCTGCTTCTATTCCACCAACAAAAGGCACATTTGGTTGAAATATTCAAAGCACTGTAACAAAATGGATTAGAATTCATTTCCAGTGCAACAAATTTGCAGGACGGGTACTCGTTTATTAATGAAAGACTCTCGATCTTAGAGCAACAAGTTCCACGAGGGCATTTCACTGCCTGTAGGATTAGGGCTAATTATCTCTGCCGAGGATTTCGATAGGTTCCAGGCTTTTGTTAAATTAAAATTAATTAGAAAATCTCGGCGGGAAGTTTCCCCTACATAAACAGATGGGCGCAGATGGTGGGCTAATTTAAGCTTTACCAATGCTGTCCTTCACCATATTTTTCTCACGGGTTGAAATGTTTCAGTGTTTGGATTGTAAGGAGAGAACTTTTTAATTTCAATAAAAACATTCATTCTAGTTCTACTTTTAATGAATAGATATTTACCGTACACCGTTAAGTCCGCTTAGTGAAAAGATTGATTAAAAGAATATCCCGCTTATTGTAATATTTCAATGCACCAAACCGTAGTAAATAGTCAGTGTGATAGCAGATAATAAAAAATCCTTCTTATTAGAATAATTTTTCGTATTAAATTGGTTATTCCATTAGGCGGACTCGACTGTATACGCTAAAAAGTGGGTTTTTTTTGTAATTCAACAAAACACTAATAACAATAGTCTAATAAAAAATAACTTGTTTAATTCAACAAAACTTCTTTGGGTTTAGTAGTTTTATTTTGTTTATTCAACAAAAGTTTGTTTGATTCAACCAATTTAACAAAATGCCTTTTTGCCAACAAAATTTTTTTTGTCAAACCCAGAACCAATAGCATTTGAAATCGTTGAACAGTCATAAAACACATGCGTCAAGAGCATGCGCAGGAGCTCAGTACGGTATAAGCCAGAAGAGGAGAAGAGAACGTGGGTGCTCATTAGATGAAAACAAATTATTTACGATTATGTACAGGGGTCGAAAACAGCTGTAAATCTTAGAAGCTAGCAAAAAATTTTAGGAGTCAAGTATTCGTCCTCCTTATCCTAATTTTAAGAGTCAAGTATTAGTATTAATTGAATTACATTAATGAAAAAAAAAGCTAGTCGTCTAGGGATAATTTTTAGTCAATCGGGCGACCGCGATTTTTAGAAATCTCCTAATATCTGCCAGTACATTTAAGTATGTGGGTTGTTGTGATATCAGATACAAAACTATTCAATTGGATATTTTTCGAGTTAATTGAAAGTTTCAAAGGTAGGTCTAATAACTTTATATCTTCATTAAAATTTACATTTTTATTTTGTTATTTTTATAGATATTAGTTTAAAGTAGCTTATGTTTTACCGGTAGGCAAATTTGTTAAAACGTTTAGAATTGCGTGCATAACTTGATAAAATATCTCTCTAGTTTTATTGAAACCTTTTTAATGACTGTTTAGAATTTGGAATGCTAAAGGGGAAAAAATAGGCCATTATGAATTAATTTGCCTTTCGCGCTGAGAATGTATAAACAAAACACCCTTTTCGAGATTGAAAACTAGCAGATGGAGGGGAGGGTGGAGAGAGACCAGAACCGCAATATTTGGTTTTCACTATCGATAGCAATAGTCAATTTTTACTTGTAGCATTAAATCTAAATCTGAAACTGCACGCGAAAGTTATAAATTTGTTTCGATGTGGCTCCCTACAAGCAATGAAAACGAGACAACTCCATTAAAAAATAACTCTAAAAAGTCAGGTTTCTTTAAGAATTTTTTAATTAAACTGCAATCTAAGGTATTATTTAATATTAAAGATGCATATTTATTTTACCATGAACCGAAGAACGATTCTGATTGTAAAATTGTCTTATGAACAACAACAAAAAAAAAAGACTTGAATTTCTTCATATTAAAATTGTACATGTATAAAAACTCTAAAATAAACATATAAGTTTTGATGAATAAATAAATTAGCCTTACCTCTTAAAATTTCAACCAATTGTTTAATGGGTTAAAAAAATAGCATAGCAAATTCAAGAAAATAATTTTGTTAAATGAGCCATGAACACGCAAATTAACAAAGAAATTTTATTGATTCAAACAAATAATTTGGGTGATTTTAACCAAATAAACAATTTAAACTAACAGTTTATTTGAATTAACAAAACATATGTTTATTTAAACCAAATTAATTCATTAAATTGACAAAATGTTTAGTTGAAATAACCAAATAATTTTAACAAAAAGTTCGTTGGCGCTGTTTCAACCGAAAAATTTCATTGATACAACAAAATTTTTGTTGATTCAGCAAAACATTTCTTTCGGTATATAAGCATTAAATAGCCAAAAATAATGTTATGCTCGGAAATTAAGACGGTATTTTCTTGTTTAAATTTCTAAAAAAATTGTATATCACTGTGTGTTAGGTAAGGAATAAGTTGTACTTTCGTATAATGATTGAGACATGAAAAATTTTCAAGGCTGGCAACAAATTAAGCTGTTATTTTAGGCTTACAAGCTGCAGAACTTTTACAATATGTATTAACATATTGTGAGAAATATAGATGTATTTTATTAGTTAGCTCGACAGATAGATGTAACATATATTTAAGAAAATACAAATATTTGTTTGAAAAATATGGAATTTTTTCAAACGTATTTTGCAAATGACTAAAATTTCTAATAATCAAGCTTTTTCAAAATTTGTAGTTGTGCCAAAATAACTAGAATATGTGAATCTGAGAAAAATACTATTTAAAAAAGTAGGAGAATATGAAGTTCATATTTTTAAACTGAGCATACACAACGCATAACAATTTTGATAGTGCTTAGGCATATACATATTATAAAACAGCATACATGTATAAAATTTTCAGCCGAGTATCAAAGAAAATACGATAAATATCAGCTTTAAAAAGGCAATTTATTTCTTTTTTGTTCGAGAGAGAGTGAAAGAAGGGTTTATAACTCATATACTTTTTATTATGCCCAAATACTTTTTATTAAAATGAATAGTAGTTATGCTAAAAAATTACAATATTTCAAGAGTAGTGAATAATTTTCCTGAAAGTGCTTTTTTTAATATCTATGGAATTAAATTATATACATACCAAGTATGTTTTAACAGTAAAATCAAAATAAGCAATATCACCTTAACAAACTTCGCCAATTAAACAAGTGTCTTCCTAGATATTTGTTCTGATAAGCTTTTTATCCGTTCTTCGAAAAATCACTGAGTATTTTTATAATTGGGGAAAATAAATACATTCGGAAGTATAGATGGTACCTATTGAGTGATTGAAAATAATAACATCGCCAATTCTTTTTCCTGAAATATCGTAATGTTTTTTAATCTCAAAAACACTTTTACTATTTTACGAATTTTTTCAGTTATTATTCTTTTAATTTTGTATTTTTGTGTAAAGGCTTCCGAAATCCACAAAAAATGAAAATTATTTCAATAACCGCAAACTGTAAAATAATTTTTGAAAGGTTTTTAGAATGCAGTGTAACACAAAACATTTGCTTGGATTCTTTTTTCCCTCAAAATGTACAGAATTAAATAATTGGAGAGTCTGAATCAAGATTTGTAATTTACGTTGCTGAAATTGAAAAAAAAAGAAGCTATTGATTAGTTTTTAGAAAGTCGAAAATCTGTGCAAAATTTAAAGTATGGTGTTATTTTTACTCAATGCAATAGAAAAAAAAATTCAATTTTTTGAATAAATTCAGTTTAATGATCTTGGGAAAATAATAAAGAAAATTATTCCTAAGGAAACTGTTGAACACATTATCTTAAGAAATAAGTGAATAATTTTAATAGCACCAAAAAAGTAAATTTTATTGAATGAAAAGAAAACACAAAATGATTCTTAAAAGATACTTAAGTTTAAACAAATGAATTTATGCATAATAGAACAAAATTAAAATTAGTGCCAAAAAATATGAGTTCTGTTGAGCAAGAAAAGAAAAAATGTGATACCTTTTTAAAACATTTGAAAACAATTGTAGTGTTTTTAAATAGTGTTTTTTTACTCTTTCTTTGTTTTTAATTTAACAAAGCATTGCTTGTAGCTATATTTAGCTATTTTTATCATTTGGTGTATTTGGATACAAATATCGTACTACTTTCACAAAGATTTATAAATATATATATATATTATTTCTAAATAGTACATTAATAATACAAAAAGCTTCATGTTTTGAGCAGTTTCATCCACAGTAAGTAAACTATTAAAATTTTCTGTACATTATGAATTCCTTCTCGATAATTAGCTCTTTGACATATAATACTATCAGTCCATTAGTTTCAAAATGTCACGCTATATATCATTTTAGTATGTGTGTATTGTAAAGTAAATAAAAATTTTGTGAAAAAACAAACATAAAATGTTACTTATATGACGTTACGACCGTTTCGACCAAAAATTACTTTCGGTCTTCATCAGACTAAGCCCTTCGTCTCAATGAGCAGAGGGAACTGAAAAAGATAAACAAACAATCATGTTGCCACAAGGAAACAAGAAAAGGCGAACAAAACCATGGAGAGGGGAAAAGGTGGAAGCTATAAAAAGAAAAGAAAAGAAGGACAAACAAAAATACATAAATAAATAATAATAACAATAATAAAACGCAAAAAAAGAACACACACATACATAAAGAAGAAAAACAGAACAAACAAAAGAACATAACTCAAAATAACATAAAACAGAATAATTTTTTATACAACATACAACATACAGAGCATCAGATACGATAATTTTTGTTTTTGTAAAAAAAAAATATTATCTTTTGTTTGTTTATCTTTTTCAGTTCCCTCTGCTCAATGAGACGAAGGGCTTAGTCTGATGAAGACTGAAAGAATTTTTTGGTCGAAACGATCGTAACGTCTTATAGGTAACATATTATGTGTGTTTTTTCACAATTTTTTTTATTTATTTTATCATTTAACGCCAATATTTTGAGTGTTTTTTTCGATGTGTGTTTTGTATTCTGTTAAGGCAAACCTACAAAAGAAGTATCTGCCTAGAGAGATGCCTTGGGCAGATGACTTACTAAGGGGTTCTATAGCGTATTCACGTTACATCAGGAGAAAAATCCCCAAAACTCAAGCATATGCCATTTTAGATAACCTCACAAAGAGTAAATTAATTTAGCAATAATTTATTCAAAGATAAAAGTGTTTGGGTTTTAAAGCTGTATTTGGGTTAGTCTATTTAGCTCTGTATTTGAATTAACTGAATTATTATTTCTTTTTTCATAATTGCATGTGTTCCTGCACAATCCTGTTGGACTGCATTCGGTTGTTATGTACTTAGAGTACAGATGCCAGCACTAAGCAGTGGCTGGTTAGGTAGCACTTATTTTCTATTTTTCGATAGGAAGTGAATTCAGGTGTTGCTGACTTAAGTGATTTAAATTGGAGGTGGAGTTTCGCCTTCAGCTCGTGTGTTCAGTTCGCCCGGTAATGTTGGCGGCAATTTGATTCATGCCTAATTATTTGTTGCTTTTGTGGAATTATTTTGCCTTTATGAAATATATTTTAATTAAAGCTGAGTTTTTGAAGTTAGTTCGCCTTGATTTGGCGATAGTATTTTGAATGTTCAATTGTTCTGCATGCGATGTGATGTTTTGTGTCGTCCAATAAATAAGTTCAAGAAAGTTGTGACGTGTCTTCTTATGTTCAAGCAACATAAGAAAGTGGAGGCACCGGCGAGATTTGGATTTGTGAAAGATAAGTGCTTTGATTTTTATTGGGATTGTATTTTTTAAAAGTATTATATTTTATTTGATCTGCAATGGCAGAAGAAGAACTTACTAAAATAAAAATGGAAAGGGGTCGTCTTAAAGCCTCTCTTACAAGATTGGAAAATAATTTCGATAGGATAAATGGTAAAAACGAAATTAATACTCGGTTGCATAGATTAGATGAAGTGTTTAAAGAATTTGAACGGCTGGATAATTTAGTTAGTGAAAAGGATTCTGAAATTGCGGAAGTTGAGGAAAGATATTTTTTCCTGAAATCTGAATTTCAAAATAAGTTAGATGCGTTGATTACTACAGAGCAATTAGTGACGAATGAAACGCAGAGTGTTGTTCAATCTGTTCGTACTGAAAGTCAGAACCAAAATGTTAGGCTTCCAAAATTGAACATACCAATTTTTTCCGGTAAATTTATGGACTGGAATAACTTTAAGGATATGTTTATAGCAACTGTTCATGCTCAAACATCGTTATCCAAGATTCAAAAATTTCAGTATCTTAAAGGGTTATTGTCAGATGAACCTGCCTTATTAATTAAGCATATTCCACTGTCTAATGATTCATATGAAGAAGCATGGGGGAAATTATTGGATCGGTATGATAAGAAGAAGCAAATTGTACAGTCGTTAATTAAAGTATTTATAGATCAAAAGTCAATTAGTCACCCGAACAGTGTAAACTTAAGAAATTTGTTGAATACAAGTGATGAAGTCATTCGAGGGTTGAAAGCTACTTGTGAGGAAGCTACTGGTAGAGATCCATGATTAATTTATTTATTGTTGCGAAAGATTGACGTCGAGACAAGAAAACAATGGTCTATAAAAAGTGCAGAGATTGATTTCCCTACTTTAAAGCAATTTTTTGAATTTTTAAATGTGAGGTGCTCTTCCTTGGAATTAATTGCTAATAATGACGATGTCAGGCCTAAAAATGTCAATTATATTGAATCAGGAAGCAATGCTGAAAAATCCACTCGAAGGTGTATGAAATGCCAGGGAACGCATCCATTATATAAATGTGGACAATTTAAGGGTATGGATGCCTATGCCCGAAAGAATTTTGTTAAACAGAATAACTTATGTTTCTTGTGTTTAAATTCTCACAAGTTGAGGGAATGTCCATATACCAATTTGAAGTGTTTAAAATGTCAAGTGAGTCATAATACACTTATACATGAAGGAAATAAAGGTACTACGTGTACTGCGAAAATTCAGGGGAGGGCAACCCCAGTTTCGAACGAAAGGAGTTGCAATGACGAGGATAGTGGCTCTAAATCAATATCTAATGAAACAAAGGTTATTGCGAGTGCATCTTGTGACAATTCTAAGTATATTTCTTTTTTACCTACAGCTGAAATTTTAATTTATAATTCTGTGGGTGACGCATTTCCCTTTAGAGCACTCCTGGATTAGGGATCAGAATGTTCCTTCATAAGTGAAAATGCTATGACTATTTTGAATTTAAAAAGAAAAACGATCGCATTGTTCTCAAAGGTATTGGAGGAGTGGAAGCTGGGCAGACACGAGGTTCAACGACTTTGAAAGTTGGTTCACGGTTTTCGGATGTCTTTTTAAGTGTTCATGCCTACATACTAAACAAAGTTACATCTTATCTTCCTACTGAGTCATTGGATGTAAGGAATATTGATCATCTTAAAGGTATCAATTTAGCCGATAAAAACTTTATGCAGTCAAGGGAATGTGATATCATTTTGGGTTCCGACACTTTCTTTCATATTATACGACATGGAAAAATTGTGGGAGAGGAAAATCAGCCGATTGCTCAGAATACAATGTTTGGTTGGGTGGTAGCTGAAAGAATTCAGACTGATTTCAATTCATCGCGTTTTGCACACTGTCATTTTATAAGTAATTATGAAAATGAAAGTAACATCGACGTAATTCTTAAAAAATTTTGGCTGACAGAGGAAATAAATGTTAAAAAACAGCATTTATCTGAAGAGGAAGAATTTTGTGAACAAGATTTCCAGTCAACATATAAAGTAAATGAAGACGGTAGATTTGTAGTGAAGTTACCAATTTATAGGGATGTAAATCTGTTGGGGAATACTAAAGGAATGGCAATTGCGAGATTAGATGCAATGGAAAGAAAATTTCTGTATAACAAGGAATTTGAGAGGGATTATGGGCTATTCATGAATCAATATGAGGAACTTGGACATATGACACCTCTTGGCGAAAATTTAGAACTTACCAAGAATAAAATTTACTATCTGCCGCATCATTCAGTTATCAAGAGTGATTCTATTTCTACAAAATTGAGAGTTGTATTTGATGGTTCTTGCAAGCCTCCGGATGGGAACTCCTTCAATTCTATTTTAGCCGTAGGTCAGATTTTGCAACCAGATTTGTTCTACATCCTTACTCGATTTAGACTACATCGAATTGCCTTTTCTGCGGATATCCAACAGATGTATAGGCAAATATTGATTCGGAAGATCAGGATTTTCAAAGAATAGTTTGGAGGAGGTCAAGGGACTCTGATATTAAAGAATATAAATTGAAAACAGTTACATATGGTACATCTGCTGCTCCATATTTAGCAACACGTTGTTTATTTCAAGTTGGGAAGGACTTGGAGGAGGGGGAACCTGCAGTTTCTTCTATAATAAAAGAGTGCTTTTACATTGACGATTTGATGGCTGGAGCGGATTCTAGTGAAGAGGCAATTGGAATAATAAGAAAGCTTTCTGATAGATTGGAATTCCGAGGTTTTCATTTAAGGAAATGGCGATCCAATTCCTCTGAGGTACTGGAACATTTGTCTCTCAGTCCATTTGATTTACCAGCTTTAGAAATTCATCCTGACGAGTGCTCTAAGGCTCTGGGATTGAACTGGGATTCTACAACTGACTGTTTTATATTTAATGTTAATTTGAAATTAAGCGAGGAGATCACTAAAAGAACATTTTAATCTCAATCAGCAAAATTGTTTGATCCGTTTGCTTTCCTATCACCTTGTACAGTATGCATCAAGATTTTTTACCAACAATTGTGGTTATTGAAATTAGATTGGGATACTCCTCTTCCAAAAAGTTTAAAGGTAAAATGGCGAACATTTCAGAAGGATTTTGAACAAATGTTTGATTCGCATTCCTCGATGGATCCAGAACGTGGGTAAACAACTTGTGTTGCATGGTTTTTGCGATACTTCGGAATTAGCATTTGCAGCAGTTATTTATGTGGTACAACAAGACGGTAATAAAGTGAATATCCTGATGTCTAAAACTAAAGTTTGTCCGTTGAAACCAGTGTCCATTCCAAGATTGGAGCTCAACGCTGCGTTGTTGCTCTCAAGAATGTATTCCAGTGTGGTAGATATATTTCATGAGTATGTCATCGAGTTCCACGCATGGACAGATTCTCAAGTGGTGCTTGCGTGGTTGTCATCTCATCCTCGGTGCTATAAACCTTATATTGCTAACAGAACTTCCGAAATTTTGGACCTGGCTCCATTTGACTGTTGGAGATATGTGCCCACAAGGGAAATTCCTGCTGACGTCGCTTCAAGAGGTTTGACTCCTAAACAACTTCCCGAGTGTTCCTTATGGTGGGAGGGACCGCCCTGGCTTTCCTTAAGTACTGAGAATTGGCCTAAACAACCAGAAATTAAACTTAACGTTGATGCTGTGGTGAAAGAACAGAAAAAAACTAAATTTTGTTTTTCCGTAATTGTAAAGAACTGCATTATTGATTCACTATTTGAAAATTATTCATCTTTTTCTAAAATAGTAGATATTTTTGCCTTTTGTATTAGGTTTATATTGAATTGCAGAGAAAAATGTAACAAAGTTAACGTAGTTTCTAAAGGTAAGATTTCTCCTTTGTGTACCACGGAAAGAAAAAATGCAGGTAATTTCTTGGTTTCTTATGTACAGAATTTATATTTTTCAGATGAAATAAGTTGTGTGAAATCTTGTAAAGCAGTTTCAAGGAAAAGTCCTTTATTGGGTCTTTGTCCATTTATTGATAAGGACGGCTTACTGAGAGTGGGAGGTAGACTGTATAACTCACCTCTCTCATATAATGCTAAACATCCATTGATTTTGCCAGCTCAGCATAAAATAAGTGTTTTAATTGTAAATTATTTTCATGTTGTGTATTTACATGCTGGTTTGAATTTATTGTTAGGCATTATTCGTCAGAGTTATTGGATAATTGGTCTTAAAAAACTTATTAAGAGTTGTATACATCTTAATATATAAAAATCCAGTGTCCGTGTGTATGTTCCGAAATAACTCAAAAACGGGCCAACTGATATTCATGAAAGTTTGCATATATATGTAATTTGGTCCAACTTAGATAATAGGATAGTTATTATTCAAATTAATGGTCTCAATAATTAATAATTAATAAAAAACTGATCATCAACGTTGATTGT
Organism: Cheiracanthium punctorium; assembly: GCA_038373885.1. Lineage (NCBI taxonomy): Eukaryota > Metazoa > Arthropoda > Arachnida > Araneae > Cheiracanthiidae > Cheiracanthium > Cheiracanthium punctorium. The sequence continues at coordinate 169,935 of JAWZYV010015837.1, read as the reverse complement.
TGTTATTAATCGTACGTTCCATAAGTCTGGAACAGATGGCGCCTTAAGAGAATTTCTTTATGTACAACTGTAGTTTAATATGTATTTGTGTACTGCATAAATTCAAGAAAAAGTGTTTATCCAAACCGGCAGTCACGAACACGGCCAAAAATATTGGAACATTACTACGAAGAAAATTAATAATATCTGCGATATTGAAATACTCAACTCATAGCTTATCGTCTGCTTCTAAAGGGATAAAAGCGTTTTATTTTATTTTTTCCGAAATTGCCAACCGAGATAACTATTTATTGTTTTGAAAAAAAAAGAACAGTTTAACAGTTCTTGCTTTAAACGACATCTTATTATTTGCGTATGTTTAATTTACAGAAAAATTCTCATTTTACAGAGGAAGAAACCTAAAAGAACGTATTATATTTTTTTCATATATCTTATCTTATCTTATCTTAATATATAAAAATCCAGTGTCCGTGTGTATGTTCCGAAATAACTCAAAAACGGGTCAACTGATATTCTGATTACGTTGATTATTGTTATTAATCGTAGGTTCCAATCGTAGGTCCAATATTTCCGTTTGAGAACATTAAGGCTGGAACAGATGGCGCCTTAAGAGAATTTCTTTACAGAGAACTGTAAAACATTGTCCTTTGCATCTCGTAGATGGCGCCACACCTTAATGTGATACAGTTTCTTGGACTACACACTATGCATGTCTTATTTTGCCTATACCAAGCACTACTTTTAGTAATATGCGACCCAAAAAATCTAACCTTACTGCCCGTAGCAAGAAGACTCGATATGCACGTATTGAAAGAGCTCATGAATCAGTCTGATCCAGTCAATTGTAATGAATTAAATAAAAAGGTTAGTTCAACGAACTACTATGCGTATCGATTAATGATTAGACACAATCAGGACAACTATATCCTTCGATATCGTCAATTGTATCATCAATACGTTGTGGAAATGTTTGCTAAGATTGAAAGCGAACGTTTGCGATTCATTCGGTTCAACCAAGCTAAACTACGATCAGAGGATTACATTCACTTACGAGATGCTATTGTTGGAAACGTCGATGGAAATTTAAACACCAATGAAATTGGTAGTGCTGTTATTTTACCTTCCAGCTACATAGGTAGCACACGAAACATGCAAGAATACATGCAGGATGCAATGACTTATGTACGTCATTACGGTCGTCCAGATTTGTTTATAACATTTACGTGTAATCCAAATTGGGAGGAAATCCAATCTTTACTATTACTAGGTCAACAATCAATACATCGTCACGATATTACTGCACGAGTGTTTAAACAGAAGTTGAAATCTTTGATTGATTTTACAGTAAAACTAGCTGAAGTACCCGTTCTTCGCACGGGAATGAAAGGACTTTTTGATATTACGATTTGTGGTGATTACTATTCATTGTAATAAACAGATATAGCAAAGTGGATATCGCGTTATATTGTGTCCAATAATCATGCATACCGAATTGCAAGGCAATCGTTTGTACGGTGCAGAAGGCCATGCGGCGTAGCGCAATCTAGTGGCGAGTTTTAGCAAAACGGATACGGCGAAAATATTTTTCGCATTCAGATATCAATGTATACGAATTTTCATGACTATCGGCTGGACAGTCCTGAAGTTCATGTGTTGACGCGACATCTAGTGGCAAGTTATAGGAAAATGGATAGCGCCAAACTCTTCCCCGTGTTCAAATATCTATGTATACCTATTTTCATAGCGATCATTTGCACAGTCAAGAAGTGATACACTGCAGGGCCATCCAGTGGTTCAATAAAGTAATGATTTGCTACAGCGCCGTCAAGTGGCGAGTTATAGCAAAATGGATAACGCCAAAATATTCTCATTGTTCAAATAGCTATGTATACTGATTTTCATAGCGACCGTGTTCAACTATCTACGTATACCAATTTTCATAACGATCCTTTGCACAGTCAAGAAGTGATACACTGCAGGGCCATCTAGTAGTTAATTAAAGTAATGATTTGCTACAGCGCCGTCAAGTGGCGAGTTATAGCAAAATGGATAACGCCAAAATATTCTCATTGTTCAAATAGCTATGTATACTGATTTTCATAGCGACCGTTTGAATGGTCAAGAATTTGGCCTGCTGCAGCGTCATCTAGTGGCGAGTTAAAATAATAATGCATTGCAGTGTCATCTAGTGGTGAGTAACATGAAAAGGAACGCAGTTAGAATGTATTCTTCGTGCTCAAATGTGTAAGTATAAAAAATTTTATGCCGATTGGTCGAATGGTATAGAAGTTGATGCTTTTCAGCGCCATTTAGCGGCAAGTTACAGCAAAATGGATAATGAAAAATATTCTCCGTGTTCTAATATTCGCGTGTACCAAATTTCATCGAAATCGGTTGGACGATATTCGCATTGCAAACGGCTAAACGGAATAGAATTCGACGTTCTGCTGCGCCACCTGGTGGCAAGTTAGAGGAAAACGGATAGCATAAAAAGCTTCTCCATGATAAAAGACTTAGGTGAACCAAATTTCATGGTGCAACGGTGCTCAACGGTGCTGGAGTTTTTCAACCTCATACACTCATACCAACATTCATTTTTATCTATAACCAGTGTCATTATATATCCCAGTCTCAAATAAAATCCAGTTTCAAATCTAAGCCTCGCCAAAGTGCCAACATACGCCATTTTGCAAGCGTTTAGGAAATCATTCGAAGCATTGACTTAGCAGCAATAATATATGGGAAATGGTTCGACCGCGAAAAAGTAAAGCAAGCCTTTATTTGAAAAGTTGAATCCCTTAATACAGCCAATTTTTTAAAATGATCAACTATAACGTGTTTTATTCATCATTACTCCGATGTACTAAATGAGAAGATTTCAATTTTCTGAAATTTGGCGGAATTCCCCCAACTTAAATCAATGTACTCATTTGGCGACAATTCTGGAGATAGATCAATTGAAATCCCTTAATAACTGCATTATTTCTTCACGGATCATTAAAATTTAACGCTGTATTCTAATAAAACCTTTGCACTTGTTTTCAAAAATCTATTTCCTTAAGCTCTCAATAAATTGCGCCAAGCTGAAATCTGCGCAAACCGCTAGAACTCACTTTCACAAAATCGGCATTTGAGCCATTTTATTTTTTCGCCAAACTAAAATAATTTACCTATTAGCCTCGGAAATCTTCAATTCTTATTGTTTTGCGTGTAAAGCATTACATTCCTGCTCTGATTTCCCATGCACACGATATTATAATTTTAAAAAAAATAACATTACGAATATAAACTAACAAAAAAAAAATCATTATTATTCTTTTATTTTTACTTTGAGAATTTAAAACATTTTATTCGGCAAAATCGCCACACATGGCAACCACGATCCTTATTTCACACTTTTTTCACTACAGGGGTTACAATTACGGAAAGATTTTTGCGTGAATAGCATAAAAAATCTCTTAAATTCCGGGAACGGGTGGACTTTCAAAGTTTTAAAGTGGACTACGATTTATTCTATATTATTTTACATATCTGTGCTAAATTTCAGGCCGATAGGTTCATTTTTGTGGATTTGTATATGAACGACATTTTATTCGGCAAAATCGCCATACATGGCAACCACGATCCTTATTTCACACTTTTTCACTACAGGGGTTACAATTACGGAAAGATTTTTGCGTGAAGAGCATAAAAAATCTCTTACATTCCGGGAACGGGTGGACTTTCAAAGTTTTAAAGTGGACTACGATTTATTCTATATTATTTTACATATCTGTGCTAAATTTCAGGCCGATAGGTCCATTTTTGTGAATTTGTATACGAACGACATTTTATTCGGCAAAATCGCCACACATGGCAACCACGATCCTTATTTCACACTTTTTTCACTACAGGGGTTACAATTACGGAAAGATTTTTGCGTGAAGAGCATAAAAAATCTCTTAAATTCCGGGAACGGATGGACTTTCAAAGTTTTAAAGTGGACTATGAGTTGTTCTATATTATTTTACATATCTGTGCTAAATTTCAGGCCTATAGGTCCATTTTTGTGGATTTGTATACGAATCAAATCCACAAACAAACAAATAAACAAACAAACAAACAAACAAACAAACAAACAAATAAACAGAATTTCATTTTTATTTATAAGATATTCAGTTTTTCGCAAAATGTGTCGTTGGTTGTATTCAATTGAGTGGCAGAAATGAGGCTTACCTCATGCTCACATTTTAATTTGGCTTGAAGATAAAATTCGTCCAGAGGAAATTGATGAAATTATTTCAGTCGAAATTCCAGATTCTTCAATTGATCAAGAATTATTTAATATTGTTACAAGTCATATGATTCATGGACCGTGTGGAGCGTTTAACATGACATCACCATGCATGGAAAATGGGAAATGTAAGATACATTTTCCTAAGAAATTCACAAATGATACCATTACTGATATTGATGGTTATCCATTGTATCGCCGCAGAAACGCTGATAATGGTGGTCATACATATAAAATGAGAACTTCAAATTCTAACCAATTAGAAATTGACAATCAATGGGGAGTACCATACTCACCACTACTCTCCAAAACGTACAAGGCTCATATTAATGTTGAGCTTTGCAGTTCTGTGAAATCCATCAAGTATGCAAGTACGTTAATAAGGGCATTGATTTGGCCGTATTTGGAGTATAAAATATAAACGAAAATGATGAAATAGCACGCTACCAAATGAGTAGATACATTAGCAGCAGTGAAGCTATCTGGCGCATACTTAGCTTCCCCATACACCCCATACCCCACAGTACTGCTATACAACATCTTGCAGTGCATCTTGAAAATGGACAACGTGTGTATTTCACTGAAGAAAATATTCTCCAAAGAGCATGTGAACCACCAAAAACGACACTAACCGAATTTTTCACTCTGTCAAAAAACTGATGTGTATGGTCAATTCGCAAAAACAGTATTATACACTGATATTCCATGCTATTTTACATGGAACACGTCAGCTAAAAAATGGGAACCACGTAAAAAGGGAGAACCACATCCTTATATTGCAGGCATATTTAAAGCTAAGACACTGGGACGACTTTATACTGTACATCCAAAACAATGTGAATGCTTTTTTCTGCGTTTATTGTTGGTGAATGTTCCTGGACCAATCTCTTTTCAATTTTTACGATCAGTTAATGACCAAGTGTTCAGTACGTATAAAGATGCATGTCACGCGTTGCAACTTTTAGAAGACGACAACCATTGGGATCTGACACTTGCTGATGCTGCTTTAACGTCCTCGCCGAGTAATATTCGTCAACTATTTGCCATTATTTTGATGACATGTTTTCCAACACAGTCATCTACATTTTGGGAAAAATATAAGAACTACATGACTGAAGATATACTCTACCGACATAAACAAATAAACCACTCTCCAAACTTAGACTTCACACAAGATATGTATAACGAAGCTTTAATAATGATTGAAGATTTATGTATCATGATCTCAAATTCACCTCTTAGTCATTATGGTATTCCATCTCCTAATCGCCCAGCTACAGACTTAGTAAATAGTGATTTGCAGCAAGAAGAACAATTTAATAATCGTGATTTAAATACATTTGTTACTAACAATGAACCATTATTCACTGACGAGCAGAAGAACATATGCAATCGATTTATGTTGGCTATTGATGCCAAACAAGGCGGTTTTTTCTATTTAGATGCACCAGGTGGGACCGGTAAAACATATTTGTTATCTTTCATCCTTGCGAAACTACGGTCACAACAAAAAATTGCATTAGCAGCTGCATCATCAGGCATAGCTGCTACTTTGTTGGATGGTGGGCGGACAGCACATTCTGCTTTCAAGCTAGCATTAGATATTCATAACAATCCAAATGCAATGTGTAATATCAAAAAAGAAGCGGAATGGCAGCAGTGTTACGGAAGACTTCGATCATAATTTGGGATGAGTGTACTATGGCTCATAAGCATTCGCTCGAAGCATTAAATAGGACTATGCAGGATTTAAACAATAGTGACAGATATTTCGGTGGTACTATTTTATTACTATCTGGTGATTTCCGGCAAACGTTGCCAGTTATTCCTCGCTCTACTTTTGCAGATGAAATTAATGCATGTCTAAAACAATCAATTTTATGGAGAAATGTTGAAACACTCAGACTGACAAAAAACATGCAAGTACAACTCCAAAATGATCCAACAGCACAAGAATTTTCTAAACAATTACTGGCTCTTGGAAACGGTGAAATAGAATTTCATCAAGATACTTAACATATTAGATTGCCAGATAATTTCTGTACTGTTGTTCAAACTAAAAATGAACTGATTGAGAGTGTCTTACCAAACATACTAAATAACTATTTAAATCATGACTGGCTTAGTAATCGTGAGGCAGTGAATTTCCCAATTGAATTTTTAAATTCTTTAGACATATCAGGAATGCCACCACACAATCTTCGATAGAAAATTGGATCACCGATTATTCTACTGCGTAATTTAAACCCTCCTAAACTATGCAACGGTACACGTTTGATGATCAAAAGAATCACTGGAAACGTTCTTGAAGCAACTATTTTGACAGAAAAGTTTAAAGGAGAAATTGTTTTGTTACCACGTATTCCGAGGATATCCAATTCTCCCATACCATTTAAAAGACTACAGTTTCCCATTCGCTTAGCTTTCGCGATGACTATAAATAAATCTCAGGCCAAACATGTCTATTTGCGGCTTAGACTTTGAAAATCCATGTTTCTCCCATGGGCAATTATACGTGGCGTGTTCACGAGTAGGAAAACCATCAAGTTTATTTGCATTAACAAAGGACCGATTGACCAAAAATATTGTACATCGATTGGCGCTTCATTGAATATCAACTGTGATTTATTACGATTAAAGATATTTAGAGTATATATATCAAATTAAAATATTTAAAGTATTTATTAAATAAATGTTATTAAATGTTATGTTAATTTGTGTTAAATTTTGTCTTTCAAATCCTGCTTAAATCACTCAGCCACAGCAACGCGTGGCCGGGTCTGCTAGTAATGTATAAAATGTTGTAGATATAGAGCAACCACTGCACAGCAGCTGATGGGAAAGCTTCCTGTTGATAGTTACTCCTAATAGGCCTTTTCTATATGTGGCATTGATTATGCAGGGCCAGTTGGTATTTTAAGACATCGTGGCCGAGGAGCTAAAACTACTAAATGTTATATCGCTTTTTTTGTTTGCTTTGCGACAAAAGCGCTTCATTTAGAGCTAGTGAGTGACCTTTCCTCTGAGGCATTCATAGCTGCACTTAAGAGATTTTGCTCACGTAGAGGAGCTCCAAGTTCAATTTATTCGGATAATGGGACAACATTTGTAGGTGCCAAAAGGAAACTATCAGATCTATTTAAATTTGTTTCCACCATCAATGAAAACGATAAAATTAGTTATTATTTATCGCAAGTAAATATTGAATGGCACATGATTCCCCCAGTGAGTCCTCACTTTGGTGGGTTGTGGGAGGCAGCAGTGCGCTCTGCAAAGTTTCATCTTAAGCGCGTAATTGGAAATACCAACTTAACATTTGAGGGGTTGTGTACTCTTTTGACTCGGATAGAAGCTTTATTGAACTCCAGACCACTTACTATGGTGGGTAGTGAAAATGATTCCAGTGATTTAAATGTATTAACTCCATCACACTTTTTGATAGGTGATGTTATTACTTCTCCAGCTGAACCTATTGAAGATAACCTGTCTGTTAGATCGCGTTGGGATATTATACAAAAATTAAAATTAAATTTTTGGAAGAGATGGAGGATAGACTATTTAAGTTCACTTCAAAATAGGAAAAAATGGAAGGTTTCTGGGGAAAATATTAAGTTAAATGATTTAGTTATATTAAAGGAGGAAAATGTACCACCTTCTGTTTGGCCGCTGGGTAGAGTTGTAGCTACGCATCCTGGTAAGGATGGTATGGTACGGGTGGTAACAATAAAAACTGCTAAGGGTTTATTTAAAAGGCCAATTGTTAAACTTTGTTTAATACCTTCTCATCAAGAATGACTTCTTGATGGGTGGGAGTATGTTCCTGCACAAACCTGTTGGACTGCATTCGGTTGTTATGTACTTAGAGTACAGATGCCAGCACTAAGCAGTGGCTGGTTAGGTAGCACTTATTTTCTATTTTTGGATAGGAAGTGAATTCAGGTGTTGCTGACTAAAGTGATTTAAATTGGAGGTGGAGTTTCGCCTTCAGCTCGTGTGTTCAGTTCGCCCGGTAATGTTGGCGGCAATTTGATTCATGCCTAATTATTTGTTGCTTTTGTGGAATTATTTTGCCTTTATGAAATATATTTTAATTAAAGCTGAGTTTTTGAAGTTAGTTCGCCTCTAGTTGGCGATAGTATTTTGAATGTTCAATTGTTCTGCATGCGATGTGATGTTTTGTGTCGTCCAATAAGTAAGTTCAAGAAAGTTGTGACGTGTCTTCTTATGTTCAAGCAACAGCATGCCACCCAAAATTTTCTCATTACATTAAGATGTATGGGCAGTGATTACTTCAAGTGCATTTTGGAAGACGTTAATCTATTTCAAAAAAAACATAAAGAATAAACATTTCTGAAATTCTTAGAAGAATTATCTACATCGAATGTAGTCAAAGTAACACAGATAACATCGCTAAAGCTATTTTCAATTCCAAGACGGTAGACAACCAAACTATTTAGTTTGCAGATTTTTTTTTCCCAACTGTATTTCCAACTCATCAATTATTGAAAGAAATTAGGAAAATTTATTTTTATACTAGTATCATAACGGCACGTTGAAAAAAAAAGTTTGCAAAAATAAAGTATTACAATATTTTCAAAAATTAACTCTTCATGCAAGAATATAGTAAATGAGACAAGTGCAATACACTTGTGCGATTGTTCCTTAAACACTTCTCCACTTACGAACTACACTACTGGCCATTAAAATTGCTACACCAAGAAGCGACATGCTACAGACGTAAAATTTATACGACAGGAAGAAGATGCTGTGATATGCAGATGATTAACTTTTCAGCGCATTCAGACAAAGCCAGAGCAGATAGCGACACCTACAATGTGTTTAAATGAGGAAACTGTACAGCCGGTTTCTCATACATACACTGAACTTGAACGTTGTTGCCTGGTGAAAATTTGTTGTGATGCTTCGTGTAAGAAGGAGAAACGCGTGCCAGCATGTTTCTGACTTTGATAAATGTCGAATGGTAGCCTACCGGGATTGCGGTTTATCCTATCGCAGTATTGCTGCTCGCGTTGGTCGAGATCCAATGACTGCTAGCAGAACATGGAATGGATGGGTTCAGGACAGTAATACGGAACACGGTGTTAGATCTGAACGGCCTGCTATCACTAGCATCTGAGAAGACGGGCATGTTACCCGCATGGCCTTAATGGATCTCGCAGCCACGTCCCGAGCCCTGAGACAAGAAATGAGGTCGTTTGCAAGACAACATGTGTCTGTACGAACAGTTCGACGACGTTTACGGCAGCATGGACTCTCAGCTGGGAGACCATGGCTGCTGCTAACCTTGATGCTACATCACAGACAGGAGCAGCCTTCATTGGTGGGATCAACGACGAACCTGGGAGCACGAATGGCGAGACGTCATTTTTTCAGATGAATCCAGGTTCTGTTTACAGCATCATGATAGTCACATCCGTGTTTGGTGGCATCGTGGTGAAAGCACATTTTCAACGTGCATTCGTTATCGTCATACAGGCCTATCACCTGGCGTGATGATATGGGCTGCTATTAGATGCACGTCTCTGTCACCTCTTGTTCGCATTGACGGCACTTGGGCCAGTGGACGCTACATTTCTGATGTGTTACGACCAGTGGCTCTACCCTTTATTCGAGGCTTCCAAACCCTACGTTTCAGCAGGATAATGCACGACTGCATGCTGCCAATATTGTAGGGACCTTCCTTGTTACGGAAAAAGTTCGACTGCTGCCCAGACCAGCACGTTGTCCGGATCTCTCACCACTAGAAAATGCCTGGTCAATGGTTGCCGAGCGACTTGCTAGTCACCGTACGCTAGTCACTACGGCTGGTGGGCTGTGCCATCGTGTTAAAGCTGCATGGACAGCTGTACCTCTACATGCTATCCAACATCTGTTTGATGCCCAGGCGTATAAGCACTTTTATTACTACCAGAGGTGGTTATTCTGGGTACTGATTTCTCAGGATCTATGCACCCATATTTATCACTTGTTATTTCCCGTATAATATATTTATCCAATAAATGTCATTTTGTTATCTACATTTCCTCCTGGTGTAACAGTTTTATTGGCCAGTAGTGTGCTTTCGTCAGCTCAAGCTTTAGTTTATAAAAGAGGATAGCCCAGTTTCAACGAATTATAATTCTTATTATTCTTATTTGTTAAAATTTTAAGAAATTTATAAGAACTGCCACATATTTAGGTCTTAAGGAAACTGATTAAATATTCCTTAAAATAGTAACTTTTGCGGCTTATATGCATTAACCACTTCGCGCTTCCACTTGTAAAAATGCGGAGGCAGTGATTCCCTCGCTGCTTTTCGGCATGGATCTTCATCTCTGCCCTCGTCTGCCGTCAGCAAATGGATTAACAACCATCCGATAAGTGACAGTTAACCTATAGGATATCTGTGCCATTAGTGACATAACAGACGAATCCATTTTGGCTTGTACGAATCACAAATTTCCAGTGCCGTTTTATACAAAATGAGCTCAAAAGTCGCTATCACAGTAATGTAAATAGTAATGAAAGTACAAATGACGGGAATGGATTAGTTACACCTGGCGAAGGGAGAAAAAGGCGAGTTGCACCGCTGATGAACTTAATCCACGGGCGAGCCATCAAATGGCACACTCATAAAATGCAGAGGAGAAAGACAATAATAGGGGAACAATGCGGTATCGCAAAGGGCCAGCGGTAGCATATTTTCGAGGGGGGAGCAAGATAAGGATTTAGCTGCAACTCGCCCCTCGATATGAAAGAGAGCTGTTTGAGCGGGTGCAACTGACCCTCGTCCCAAATGACACCGTGTTTGAATACGCTTTTTAATACATGAGTTCAGTCTCATTTACCTTTATTGCTTCCTTCTACTTTTGATATTCTATTAATTCTAGTAATTTGCGTAATCATGTATTTGCAATCAAGCCTTTTGGAAGACACATGTGTTCTATCCTCTGCAGGAGTCAAGTACTAATTTTCCAGCCATTCGATAAAAAATAAATAATTATTTCAATAGTTTATCTACTGTTTGCATGATAGGAATTAAATGTAGTTACTTTTGATGCGAGTTGATAATTATTTTGTTTCTTAAAGAAGGTGAATTTTGGTGTTTCACGAAATTTATTGAAATTTTGTTTTATTCGTATTCCTGCGTTCTGAAAAGTAATTTTTAGATGTTAAAAACACAAATTTGTAAGTTCATTAGAACAATTAAATTTCTAGCTTAAGAAGCCTCTAGCATTTTACTTTATTTCATTAGCCTGTAAAATTCAACCATTAATGAAAGAAAATCACTAAATCTGAACAGCTTCGATGTTATCAATTTTGTGTCTGACAGGATAGGGTTGCAAATAAATTGGGAAAAAGTATTCAATATATATAGTTATAAACTTTCTGATAAACAAAACACGTAAAGAAACATAACTTAAATTCTATATGGTAATGGCGACGCCAACGCAATATGGTCTCTTGGACCGCTAACACCAGTGAAAGATCCAAGATACGGTCTTCTGAAATGAAATTTTTAAGAACTGTAAAGGGATTTACAAGACTTGACCATCTAACTAACGACTCCATTTCAGAATATAAAATATTAATCATAAAACAATGCAATATCAAAGTAAATGGAAAGATCACGTAGAGCATATGAACAAAGGACGACTGCCAAGAAAACTCCTGTAATACAAATCTAAGAGAATTCAGAAACCGCGGAATACTTGTACTTCGATGGATTCGCCAATTGAACCGGAGCAGGCTAATAGCCTTATACTTGACGTAGATGAAGAAGATAAACTTTTTAAAATGCTTCTAAGCATTTTCTTGAATACTTACACATTTTTGCCTGCAACTTGTTCGTGCACGCTATGCACCCTCTGCAGTGCTTCTTAAATGGACTCCTTTCAGGGCGGTGCTGATCTTCGAAAACAATAACAGCAAAGAAAAAGTACGGTGTAGTCAGAACTGCAGATATTTTTTTTCGCATGTATTATTTGGGCCGACCAGTGGCTAAGTTGATAAGACACTGAGCATTGGGAGATGGCTTAAGTGTGGAGATTTAGGATTTTGGCCTCTACGATCTCTTTTTCGATCTAAAAGTCTGAGTTTTGGAAGTTTTTCTCCATGTTTATAATGTGAATGCGCGCATTAGAACCACTTAAAAATTCCTCCAGCCAAGGCATCCACCCCTTAAGGAGATAACTTTGTGCAGCTTTGCTTTAACCGAAAACTCCAACATGAAGATTTTGGCTGCGTGTTCCGACAAGACATCATGAAGCTATTTTTAAGGCCGCTTTCGTATCTAGATTTTTTTTAAACTTTAGTAACAAATTATGATTCATCGACTATGCCACTGTGTACTTCCTACGGCAAGCATTAGATCCATTAAAACACCCGATTTTCTAATAACTGTTATAACGCACAGTAATATAATAGTAATTTGAGATATTTCAAAAAGGCTTTTCTCTAGACTGGAGCATTATATATCCACAAAAGATTAACAAATCAATCGCCATTTATGCGAGTAATCATTTTTATTTCACTAAGCACCAAGATAAACACTTTAATTAGGCTTAGAATCTAAAAATTTTCCAAATAATTGGAGAAAAGGCAAATAAAACGCCCATACATTAATGAAAGGTTTATAGCTTCATTTTAAAAGCAATTGATTTTAGCAACGGAAACTTTTGCCTCAGGGGTAGCCAGTTAATTATCACCACGGAGTTTATGCATCGTTCTTCCTAACTTCCATTAAATTGAAATCAGTCATGAAGTATCAGGGGCCGATCTTGCTACTAAAATGAAATAAGTAGAGATGGCACTTTGACGAACATTCCAATAATCAACTAGTATCCCAACTTTACGACAGGTTTGATTTTAATTAAAATTGACGTGCTGGTTTAGTCTAGACAGTTTTCGTCGGTTCGAAAGGGATTAAGCACATTTAAAAGGCCGTCATTTTAAATTTGTTAGCTCAAGTGCTTTTCCTTAAATGGAAAACATGTTATTAGAGATTATTTTATTTTATGTACATATCAATATAATATGTGCTATAAAATTACTAATGGTTAAGAAATTCTAAATTTCTGAGGAACAAAGCTTTGATTATTTATTTAAAGTAAATGCTGTTCAGCTGTTTCGCATTAATGCAGTTCATCATATCGGTTTTACATTTAAACTTAGATTAAACAATAAATTCTTATACCATTTTTAGCTAGCCTTTATTGTGTGAATTATTTCAAAAATGATCGTGTAAATTATTAAATATTTATTAGCACTAGAGTACTATTTCGTTCAATAAGGTAATTTTCTGTCGACATAATATTTCTGGACATTTTTTATTTACATATTTGAATGGACCGATTTTTATTGACATATTTTTGTAGGGCGATTGGCATCGACAGGTTTTCCTTGTATTTTTCAGTAAAGTTGCCCGATAACGCGGGTAGGGCAGATTAAATTATTAAAAGTCGACAAGCTTTGCAATTTTTAATGATTTATCGCCAAGTTTGGTGGCAAAAAGTAAGTCCAGAAAATAAACCTATATTGGTGATATCGTTCATATTTGGCCAAAAACTAGCAAATAGTAGAGCTTACTAGAGAGTGTAGTTAGAATATGCCTCATGAAGATTACAAAACGGTTTTATTGAGAGATTTAAATATAGATTTCAGTTCTGAAAAGTGCTCTTATGGAACAAGCAACACAAACACGATACACTAATGGATTACGATACACTTTCCAAATAGTATTTATAATAGTGAGTTATATTTAGAGCTAGCCGCCTTCGGAGACCAGCTTATCCGTCGACGGGCATCGTTGCAACTGAAATGGGCAACTTAGGGCACACGGGCCGCTTCGCGATTGGTCTGTGCAACCTACGGTGCGCTTTTACACGTTACGGTGAGCGGCTGCCTTCGGTGACCAGCAACGGTCGAAAATGGCATGTAATATATAATAATTAAACAAGTAATTTAAACAATTAAAAAATAAGCACGAGGAGCACTCCCTCGGCACCCTTGGAGTCCTCGAGCAAAATTTCATGCAATTCGGCCGGATAATTAGTCCACCACGGGAACGAAAATAAAGATGTGGAATTATACCCCCTTCGCGATTCAATATTGCCGAGCGCGAGCGCCGCACTTGAGAAAAAAAAAATTATTCCCGATCGACCTGGCAGTTCCCCAAACATCATATCCCTCACTCCACACTATACCAACCATTCTCAGAGAAACCACCCATGACACAGGAAGAAAATCTGAATTTACCTGATGGATCTTCGATTCGGGATATCACCGAAATCATTATACGTGTTCTAGTATTTAATTTTTTAACTGACCAAAAAAGTATGCTAGAAGCTTGATTTTTTTTTAGATGAAAGCTGAATAGTTTGTAGCCGTATATGTTTTTTTATTCGGAATAATCCATAGCTTTCTCGATGCAAGCTGCTAGAGGTGAAAATCTAAAAATCGGCTTGTGCTTTAACATTTAAAAAAAAACGAGAAATGCAGCTAATTCGAAAATGCTGGTCTCGTTCTAAAGAAAAATTTTTCCTCTTTCCGATCATATAATTATTTTTTCTTCGAAACTATCGGAAGCCCTCTTTTTTGGAGTACAAACAGAAAAAGACGGTCGAAAATCATATAAAATGTAAAATAGTTAAAAAACTAATTAAAAAGTAAGCCCGAGGTACACTTTTCCCGCCCCTTGGGTAGCCCCGTACAAAATTTGGTGCGATTCGGCCGGATAATTAGTCCGCCACGCGAACGACAGACACACACGCAGGCTGTTTTATTATAACTATAGATATACCTGAAAGAATGTTAAACAGTTTTAGTAGGAATTTTAATATAGATTTTGATTCTGAAAAGGAGTTACTGAACAAGAAATGCAAACACTGCACACTCATAAATTATGAAGCACATTCGAAACAGTATTTATAAAGATGAAATATAGTTAGAATTGTAAAATAGTTTTTTAGTTGATTTTAATGTAGTTTTCGATTTTAAAGACATGTTTTATGGAACAAAAAAGAAAAATACGGCACATTCATGAACAATTATACGCTTTCCAGCTTAATGGAATAATGGAATAGAGACGACGCATGGATTATGATACGCTTTTAATTCGTACGTATTTAAAATATGAAAGTTTTTCAGATTTTTTTATTTATTTGTTTATTTTATATGCATGATAAATACTCAATTATTGATGAAAGTGTCTATAAAATTTTGAAGTATATGATTTTTAAATATTGTTATTGTTGCCGAAGACGAAACGAGGTCTTATGATTGATTCTAAACTTATTCCTCCAAGACAGCTCATTAGATCTTGGCCAAATTTTGTTCAGTGATAGCGACCATGGCGTAGATAGTTAACAAAACAAGATGGTAGCGATCGCTCATATTGTTGAGGATTAATCACTGAAAATAATTTTCCATTCCTTCGCTAATTCCTCTGAGACCGATCATTCGAGCTTGTCCAAAGTTTGGCATAGGTATAAAGACAATGCCGTAGATGATACTGAAGCGAAATGGTAATGATCGGTCTTGTTTATGAGGAATAATCAAAGAAAATCACTCAATCTGAATGATTGTATTTTAAGATATTTGTTAGCGGACTCTACCGAGACCGCTTAATCGAGCTTGACCAAATTTGGTACAGTGTTAGCAGCTATGGCTCAGATTTTACTGAAGCGAGGAGGTATTGATCGACCATGTCATTAAGGATTAATCATTGGAAATATTTTCCCTATTATCACTGAATTAATATAGTAATCAGTGAATAATTACTGAAATAATCTTCCCATAAATCTAACTGTCCTGTTGTTTTGCATTGTTGAGGCCTCACACGTGATTTTTTTTTTCTGTCATTCTGCGAAAAAGGGCGGTACTATCGCCAAATGTTTTCTGTATCCCTGTTAAATGTCACTAATTATTTCTGTGCTTACAATTTTGTAAGTATTTACATTCTTGCGTACTAATCTGGAAGATATTTTATTCCTTAATATATAGTTTAGGCTTTCCATTTCAATAAGTGGTTGGGTATTTCTAGGATATTTGCCACCACTGTGCGATGAAATATATCGTGATGCTAAATACGGCAATATGTAAGTGATTGTGCATAAGAATTTATGGCGATCTATTTTAATGGCAACCTTAATGAGAAATGATTATCGAATTTGCGTTTACTCAAATGGTTAAAGAGTTAAAAGTCACCATTGATGGCAAATAATCCAAGCTGTTCCAACGGCTGTTTGGTGAATGCTTTGCAAGAAAAAAGTATTTTTTGTTTACAGAAAACTAGTCATGATGGATTATTTTAAAACGTGTTTACTTGTGATAAATAAAACTTTGCATAATAACATACTTATCAAAGCACAATAAAACTTCGATAAATAAAACTTTGCATAAAAACGTAGTTATCAAAGAGGGCGATCGTTTCGGCCCAAAAAAATATTCAGTCTCCGGTTTGATAAGTACCTTTTCATGTGTGTTTTTATAAAAGAAAATATTTATCTTATCAATTAACAGCAGTTTTTTATGTTATCTTGTGTTTCATTGGCCGAAATCATTGTGCCTAATTTGTTCAAGATCTTATGCAAGGCCTCGGACGAACAAGATTATAAAAGTCATAAGATTCTTTCATAAAGCTTCAATTTACCTTCGAGTATGCTTAAAAGAAATGTAAAACAGAAGAGAGTTCCTGTTATTTTTTTTTGTTTGTTTTTCCCCCGTTTATTGGATATGGACTATTCCACTGTACGAAGAATGTAACGGTGGATCTTGCATTTTTATCCAAACAAAATCAAGCCTGTGCAGCTATTGCAAAGCAGTGACTCGAATTGTACTTGATGTTTGTTGGCGGTAGAACGTTTTGTAAATTATTTCAATGGACAATTGAACACCTTCAATTGTCCAATTTGGGAGCGGAAAACTCAAAAGCTATTTGAGAACAACCCTTCCACCCTGAAAAAGAGACAGTATCGTGGGGTTTAAAGGCTATCTTTATGATTAAACCGTTCTTTTAGAAGTCATAACTGGATGACAAATGGAATCCAAATCTGTTCTCTCAACTTACAAAGGTGCCGTTATTACTGAGGCATTTCATAATCTCACAACTTCAATAGCGTGGGTGCCTTTAGAACATCATTTTCATGCAAGATGGTGAACCTCCACATATTGATCGCCGCGTGAAGCAATCACTAAGACGGCACTTCACAGATGCACAAGTGATCGGCCGACATTTTCCAACAGCATAGACTTCTCAATCGTAGGATTTAAACCCATGCAACATTTGGCTATGGAGTTTCTTGAAGAACAATATCCATAATAATAGAGCTTTAATGTGTGTCAAATCTGAAGGACAGCATTTGGCGTCATTTTCTTGATATTCCGGCAGACTCACTGCTGTCAGCTCTGGAAAATATTGTTCTGCAATAATAAAAAAAACATTAGTGAAAATGAAAAGGGGCATACAGAACAACTTTAATGCAATTTTTTAATAATTTTTTTTAATGTTATTAAACATGTGTAAAGCACATTAGATGTTTTTGTGTGTATTGCAGCTTCACTTATGGGTGAATTATTGTACATTTTATTTAATAAATATAAATTTTATTATTTGCGTTATATGTAATTGAAACTTTACGTCATTTAAATCAATAAAATGCATAGTAAAGCCGTCCGAAAAGGGAAACTTATTTTGTGCTAACCCGGAATTTCAACGATTCAAAACATTTTTTAAAAATCTTTTTATAAATTCTAAGGTATCTAAATATAAATCTTGTCAAAATTCAGTTTTTATCAGACAAGAAAATATTTTTCTTGTGTTTTCAACACCGCTGATGATTTGTTGATGCCAAATACATAATAACTAAGGCATTAATGGCAGGAGCAGCTGGTCATGAAGTTAAGCTTGATAAATTTGAAATTAATAGAATCCCCATACATATTCTCCTTAAATGCTGTATAATAACTTCCTTAAGATGCAGTTTGAATGAAGGGAGAAAGCTTCATTTGAAAGGGAAATGCTCCTATCTTAAAATATAAAACTCGCAAACTGAACTTTATGGACAAAACTTTTAGATAATGCAAGTTACAGATGTATAGGTAATGTTTTGATTTAAAAGTGAAAGTCTGTGCAGAAGTACAACTGAAAGAAAATTAATAAACTACTTTCACACAACTTAAATTATTATTATTATTTTCGAAACACATCTTCTTATATAATCAAATGAAATGTAACTACTGTATGGTCTCTAGAAAAGTATATTTTAGAAGCAGAATAAAGCACTTATTCGCAAATGTTTTAGTAATAAGATGATGAAATTGAAAAAATAAGTTTGAAATTTTTGATGAATAAATTTGTGCAATAAGTTAATACGTTTTTATTTTAGTAATTCTTTGACTCTAAAAATTATCATAAACAAGATTATGTTTGGGAAAGATTTTGGTAAAAGACGCACCTGTAACCTCAATACAGCTAAAACAAATTATCTACAGCAAAAATACAGAGTTAGAAAAAGATAAGAAGGACGCTTTAGTAAAACATACAGTCATTTATGTATACATGTACGTTATCCTTATGTTTAATCAATATTTTACACAAACGCTTAATTTAAGAAAGATCCTTTCTTGAATGGTTATTTACTAATACTTATTAAATGTTCTATCAATAAAAATATTTGGCCTAAAAGAGATTATATTCATATATTTTGAAGAGTTAAAATGAAATTAAATTTTTGACCTGTCTTAAAATAACGCACCCTAGAGTAGATCTTAAATCTGTAGCATCTGGTCCTGTGCCTTCTCTGTTCATGTCGAAGACATGAACGAAGCATGAATGTCAAAAATTGAATTTCGTTTTAAATAGAATCTCTGAGAATTGTTTTTCTGTATTTTCCACGGTGTTCTCGTACAAAGGTATGTCATGATTAAATGAATTTAACATGTAATATGCTAGATAAAATAATCGGAAATGTCTATAAACATTTTCTACGCAATATGTGAGATTATTAAAATGAAATTTTTAAAAAGTACAACTAAAATCCTGGCTTTTTTATAATATTATTCAAAACGGTAAATTTCTATTTGCATGTAACTGATCATTCAGCAATCAAAATTAATTGAATATCATCGATTATTTGAATTTTTTAAGACTGAATAAGTGAAAAAAATATTTAAGGTAGATAAATGAAGTAAATATCATCAGATATAGCTAAGAACCACCGCGATTAAACTACGTTTAAAATAAAACGACTGAATTAAAATCTGCTTCTTCGTTAGGAATTTATTTTACAACAGAGACCTCAAACTTTTTGGGGTAAAAACAGGCATTTTCTATCTTAAAACGAAAGTTCAAAAGACGGGTTCGTAAAAACGGCAGAAAAATTGTGTTCATATAACAGACTAAAAGAGTCTCGTATAACGCGGTAAAATAATGAAACAGACGATTTTATTATGCTTTAGTACAGATGATGTTGATGTGACTCTTGTATAATCCAAGCGTTTCGTACAAAACGTATCTGCACTGTTACAGAGTAAGGGTCTTCTATTCCCCATCATTTTTCCAAATGATTCATATTTTTCGGTCATGTAAATAACTAAAAAGTATATTTTATATATTTTGCCAGCATAAATATATACCATACACTCTAATGACACATTCGCGCAATACAATTTCAAGCCAAAGGTTTCAGCTAAGTAGACAAAGTGTCTGCCTCCCCGATTAACTAAAACTCCCCAAGAGCACGAAAGGATGTGTTACTGGCACATCTGTTTTTAAGCTTTTAGTTTGGTTGTAGTCCGCAAATGCGCAAATGGGATTCTGAAGCAGTATGTACCGGTGAGTATACTCTTGACATAACGCGTTCACGCATCTTGACATAACGTTCCACCAATATAGGAGGTACATTATTTTGTTAAAAGTGCATTCATTGTTCGGAAGTATTCTAAAATTGATTTCCAATATCTTGTGGAATATTTGTTAGTTGATTTGAACAGGCCCGTTATCGTTTTTGAAATCTTGTAAATGCCATCTTCAATACAAACTATAGAATGGGATGTCAATCTCCTCCCAGGATCAATGAAGCCGTATTAGATGTTTGTGATCCATTTTTCTCAATGGAGCATGTCATTGAATTAGTAATAACCCTGACAGTGATTTCTGAAAGTCAATTAACTTTGTTTTAGTGCATTTTAATGGGATAAATGCAACTTAGAACACCCAAAAATTATATCAAATTCACGTTATTGAGTGGTTATGATGAAATGCCTTTGTTAAGCATATCTTATATCCCCAGCAGTACACTTACGTTCCAAGTACGAACTGTGGACGTTCAGCTTAAACGTTCACGGTACGTAAACCAAAAAATACGCTCTACTAACGTCTATGTGTCCGGACAGCCGACGTTAGAAAACTGGTTCAAATTATGTACTTCCCGAACTCATCCAGGACCATTAAATGTTTTGTTAGGACGTTCAAACTGTGTTTAAATTATGTTTTCTCCCCAGACAGCACAGCAAATTTGCATCAATCTTGCAGTAAGCTTGATTTATCATGTAAATAAACTTGCAATAAGCTTCATTATTTCAAGCTTGAATCAAGTGTTCAAGTTTACACTTGCCCAACTTGCATTAAGCTTGACCATAGCAAGCTTGATTCAAACGTACCACACTCTAAAACAATGTTCCTAAATACATGGGGGGTGCGGACTCGCCCCATATATTTTATTTTTCTACGCACTTTCCCCCTCTACGCTGAAACTTCAAGTTATTTTATTCTGCCTAGCGTCGGCGACTGGGATCGATCTCGAGACCTTAGGTGTGCGAAGCAAGCGTCCTAATCAACATGCAAATTTGACTTGAGGAGCTATGACTAAAGTTTGAAGTGACTGTTATGTTTGTCACGCCGTTTTTTTTTTTTTGGTGAGATTGATCAATATTGCCCATGCTGCTCTACATCTTTTATTTTTCTGTAGGATGAATCAAAATTAAAATAATGTTATATGTGATTTATAGACTCCACAACTAGGGAAATAAGCATAATATAAACTTAAAAGCAGTGCACGTTTTAAAACTTTCGCAACACTCATGTTGGGCAATATTGGCCAAAATCGAGACAAACGACTGATTTTGAAATCAATTTTGTAGAATATTTGTATTTTATTTTGAAGAATTACAGTATTTGCAAATATAGAATCTTTTTTTTAAATTCTATGGTCAAGTACATTTATGACAGATGATAAATTATTTGTTATGTAGCTTTCCAAATCAAGCAGTAATCAAGTTGTATTCAAGTTTGGCAGTTCCAATGACTTAAATTCGTCGGGAAATTATTTGCTGACTCATATTTTTGTAATCTCCAAACTTACTGCAAGCTTAAAATGAATTGAACTGTCAAGCTTGTATTAATATGTCAAATTCAAAGAAATGCTAAGCTTGATTTAATATTATGTGCTGTCTGGGAATCGCCACGCTTGCTGCAAGCTTAAAATGAATTTAACTGTCAAGCTTGTATTAATACGTCAAATTCAAAGAAATTTCAAGCTTGATTTAAGCTTATGTGCTGTCTGGGAGTAACACAAGGCCTAAATTATGCACACAAAAAAAAAAAAAAATACGACCAACAGCAATATCACGAGGAATGCAAAATGATTTTGCCGCTTGCTTGCCCCCCACACCCCCCCTTTTGCGACTTAACACCGGGATGTTGCCAAACAGGTGACTGTAAAACTTTATTAGACGCCAAGTGAACGACTCATTCCGACGTTTCAGGAATAATAAATTCAACGCGTCTAGTAGAACGTGTTATTAAACATTGCTTTTAAACTTAGTACTACTAGTATTTTAGTTATGCGTTTAGTACAACGATTTATGAGCACTGCTTTTGAACGGTTTCACCAGCACTTCTGATGCACGTCAAGTAGGACGGGTTATCAGGCATAACTTTTGAACGGTATCAACAGCACTTCTGATGCACGTGAAGTAGGACGAGTTATCAGGCATAACATTTAAACGGTATCAACAGCGCTTCTGTTATTCGTCGAATAAAACGTGTTGTTAGGCATAGCTTTTGAACGGTAATACCAGCACTTCTGCTGCACGTCGAATAGAACGAGTTATTAGGCATTGCTTTAGAACGGCATAATTAAAACCCCTGTTGCACGTCCAATAAGACGTTATTTATTCACAGTTTTTGGCAAAAGATAGCTTAGTACAATTTTAGAACGTTAGACAGAACGTACAAACTTTACCTGAACGCTTTTCTTACAATTCTGAACGTTACTAGACGTTCATAGAACATTCTTGTGCTACCTGGGTATATTGCTGTTTTCAAGTGGCATTTTAAACATTGTTATTAAATATAATTTCCGTTGAAATTTTTGTGCCATATTTTTTTTCGTTTAATGTAATAGAAAAACAATAAAGATGTTAGTTTTTCAGCGCAGATAAAATCTACTTATGCTCAGCTTCAGGCATATCTTTCAAGTTACTTCAACCCAATATGATCTATTTGATCAAGGTGAAAATTCATGTTCCAGAGTTGAAATTTCGTACTTTGTAAATTGGGCAATTCAAAAAATATCTTGTAATAGTTAGGATGGACGTCCCATAGTATTAGGCTGGAGTTCTGGGGACCTGCAAGGTCGTGAAGCTGTCTTTCCAAGTAATAATAATGATGATAGTATTAGAATAATTCCATCAAAATTTTTTATTTTAGTATATTGTGATCTCTGGAAATTATATAGAGAATATACCAGCGAAAAATTTCTTGAAGAATAACTTTATTTCTTTTTCTTTCTTCAGCGGGATTTTGAAAGGGTTGCGCCCCCATTCCTTCTAGAAATCTCATGCCACAGCAACGAGGAAATAGA
Source organism: Cheiracanthium punctorium (assembly GCA_038373885.1). Classification (NCBI taxonomy): domain Eukaryota; kingdom Metazoa; phylum Arthropoda; class Arachnida; order Araneae; family Cheiracanthiidae; genus Cheiracanthium; species Cheiracanthium punctorium. The sequence goes on along the minus strand of JAWZYV010015837.1, from coordinate 146,796 downwards.
AAAAGGTTACGTTCTCCCCTTATGTACATGTGTAATGAGGTAAATGTATTTTTACACAAACTTCAAATTACTAAGTAAGTTTGCACTGAAATTTAAAAATTCAATTGTAAGTTATTAAAAACTATGACATCACGCTGGGGGGAAAATCACTGACATTTAGAAAATAATTGGTGAAACTAGAATTTATGAGTGTACATACTCCCTATAAGTACTATATCATACAATGAGACACTTCTGAATTCATTTATTTAATTTTTAGATGTCTCCTCTAGAAGCTGGTGCTTGTGCCCAGATAAAAATATCTGTAAATCGATGCGCACGCTAGCGGGTAGGCTCATAGATAGTGGTTGTACTGTATGAGTGCATCGAACGATAATTTCTCGTTACACAAGCTATTCATTCTTCCGTGATTAGCTAGAATACTACGGACTAGAAATTCTTGACTACTTTTTCTTTACCCGTTGTGTGTATCACCATAATTCTGCGATCTATTTTTCTAGTTTTGAGACTTTGAAGACAGCCATCGATTCGTTCTAGATGAGAACGGTATTTTTTTTATCCATGCAAGAATATGACACTTCAAAAGATTCATTCTGGAGTATTAAATAAAGCGAGAGAGACAAGGTGGAGATATAATATGAAAGAATGCAATAGACAGGCGCAATATTAAAATGAGTACCAAGGCCCGTTTCTCTTAGAAGCGGCCCTGCTCATTATTATGTTGCTTTACCTAATAGAATATTTCAAAAATGCAAACACTTTTATCAATGGAACTTTATAATAGAAACGTTGTGTATTACTTTTTGCTTCATTTAAATTAGTAATTAAAAATCTGAAACAGAGTAATTTCAGTGATTATGCTTCTTTTGTTTTGTGTTTTAAAGCTCCAAGCGGTTGTGACGTAAAATCCTGTCAAGTTTATTCCAGTTTTCACTTCAATGCATTTATAATTTATATTATTTATAACACTCAGATATCATAAAATGTGTTTTGATATTAAAACATGTATGTAATTTAACAGTTTATTTTTTAATAATTACAAATCTTCCTTTCTTTTTTTTATAATCTAAAACCTGCATGAAAATGTCACCGTGAATACAAACTTTACATTATTTGCCCATTTCTAAAAGCTCTCAGAGGGTTAAACCAAAAATAACAGTTTGAATAAATTTATAAATGCACAACATTGCATTTCATTGGACGCTCATTTGAGAAACAGTTTGTATTATATTTCCTCACTTCAAATTCAAGCATCTAAACAAAAAAAAAATTCTCCCTGGCTAAATTTTATAATGTTAAGAAATATTAAAGCCATTTACTTACTTTTAAATAAACACAACTAATTTTTTTTTCCTAATGCAGGTGATCCTTCATACCTCGCATTTTTCATTAGACAGAGCTTTTTTTTTTTCCTCTCGCCAAAGGCAATTATGTGAAGCAATTTCTCTGGAACTTTCACAGACCAAGCAAATTACGCGGAAATAGATTAAACCTGCGGAGCGTAAAGTGGGAAGAATGTATACATCTGTGAGGTTCTCATGTCACAGTTTCCCCGAAAGCTCCTTTGTTAATCTCAAGTTTTACCTACTGAGCACACGGATGTAACTCGAATTTCAAGTTACTAAAGCACTTCTCTACACTGCTTAAAGAGGTGAGATATGCTGCATACCAAAACATACCCGAAGCAGTAGTTATATGTTGCATGTCTCAGATATTTCTTAATGCAGTTATTGAACATATACGAATGCTCATTCGATATTTTTCTCTGGACGTTTAAATAACAACTTCAAATTTCATCTTTGCTAAATTTAGCCTTATAAGATGGCTTTTAAAGCCTAATTATGCTGAATTCTTGTAAAATTCCATACAATGCACAAATATTGAATAAATTAAGAGATGTATTCACTAAACAATCTCAAAATCTGTTATTTCTGTTTTTTACGATGCTATTATAATTTTAGAAGATTCAACAACAAAATTTTTCTTTAAATAATTGGCAATGTTTAAATCTAAAATTTTACTAGTTATTAATGTAAATATTCTTTTAAACCGATATTTTAAATAACCAAACGTTTATGGTGTTAGTGTATTTTTTGTGTGAGTGGGTGTCCGTGATTCATATTGCGTGAAAAAAAAAATGTAAAATTAAACACTGTTTTGCAAGATTTTTCAAAGGCAGACAAATGCGATTACATAAAATACAAAAATTAAAGGGGAAGAACAGAAGAAAAAAAAAGTTCATCATTTGCCCTTAAGTTCTCTGGTTTGCCAGTACCGTCCGCGCACCAACAGCAGAAAGGGCTGGACAGCGGAATAGATTCAAAGCAACCCTTTCATCATTAAAATCACTCAGGGGTGCAGAAGCACATTGAAAAAACTGCCTATAAAGGTGCATGGCAAAACAATCATGGCCCATAGCAGGTGAAAAGAAGAACAGCTTCACTTCTGGTGGTAGCTCCTGCAGCATACTGCCGAAAATAAAACCATTGTTTATGACCCTTTCTGAGAACCAGTTCTTGATAAGACGTCACATTCATAACTGCATGTAAGTATAGTTTTCTAGATTGAAAAGACACACTTTTGCTAGGTAGTTCAAGGATTGATGCGCCTTTTTCAGAAAGACTGTCAGCAGCGTCATTGCTTGGGACTCCACAGAGGGATGGATTCAACTTGAAGGTAATATGAAATATTCGTTATTTCAGCTCGCAAATCAAAGATCTGTATTCAAGGATAATACTGTCGGTTTGAAAGCTGTTACGTCATGAGATTATCGCAAAATTTATTTTTGTGTTTTTTGGCACTAGTAATTCGTTACTCTCGTGTCAAATTCATTTAAACTGTAGAAGTGTTTTAGGGTATTAAAAGTTAGAAACTATCTCGCAAGATTTTTCGCTTGCATCATTTTTTAAAAGTTCGTTCGAGTTGGCACAGCCTAAATGAATAAAATAGTAACAGAAGAATGAATTAATGGTAGAGAAGAAGGAGACTCGTAAACGAGCAATTAAATTTACTACAGAAAACCTTGAAACACAAATTTAGAGGTTGTTTTGTTTTTTCAATAAATATATTTCGTTCCTAAATTATAAAACAAAATATCATTTCATTCAAAACATCTCGACCTAAAAAACTCATGATCTTTGGTAAGTGACTTTAGTCGAAGTTTTACTTTTTTTCCTTTTTTTAAATTTTAGGACAATTTTAGCAGTATTCAAAAATGTTAAGATTGTTTCAACTTTTGGAGAAAATACTCGTATTGGTATTATATATGTGTGTGTGTGTATCTATATAATACAGGATGTTCAAGAAACCTTGAACCTGGCTTTTATTCCTTAAATATTGATCATGGACACATACAATAAATTACAAAGTTACGTAAGAAGCCGCGGGTACAGAATTTTACACTATCGATTAAAATTTTCAGGATATTAAATCTTACTAAATACAATCTTTAAATTTTTATACGGCCCAGTACAAAAACATTCCCAGTTAAAAAAATGTGTTGCATTAAAGAACTAATGGAACGATGTACGAAGTTTCACATTTTTAACATAAAAACTGTCGATCACATTTTCATGTAATCATATTATACGAGGCGTATTCGAAAAGTGAGTTCCGTTTTGAAAAAAAAAAAAAATTGGTAAAACATTTTTTCAAGCCAATTTTATTTTTACATGAAAGAGCATACCTTAAACTATTTTTCTATACAGTTTCCTCCCAATGTTCAAGCACTTGTCATAGCGGGTTACCAGATTTTCTATACCTTCTACATAGAAACTTCCCGCCACGACTCCACAGCATTTTTCATTTCATCGTTGGATTCAAAGAGCTTGCCGCCTAGCTCACGCTTCATGTCCAGGAGCTAGTGGTAGTCGGACGGCATCAAGCCTAGGCTGTACGGCGGGTGATGGAACTGCTCCCAACTAATCTTTCGAATCATTTTTTAAATGTCACCAGCAGTATAAGGCCGAGCATTGTCATGGAGCGACACAATTCCTTTACTGAGCAGTGAACGTTCCTCTGCGTTTGTTTTGAATGCAAGCCGTAGTCGTGGTTATCGGCGTTAGGATCATTTAAATACATTTAAATATTTCAGCATTTAACTAGAAGTTTCTATGAAGAAAGCATAGAAAAGCTGGTAACCCGCTACGACAATTGTTTGAACATTGGCGGGAATCATAAAGAAATATAGTTTAAGGCATGCTCTTTCATTAAAAAATAAAATTGGCTTGAAAAACGAATTTTTTTTACTAATTTTTTTTCCAAAGCGGAACTTTTTCCAAAGCGGAACTTATTTTCCGAATACGCCTCGTATTTAAGCAATTGGAATGAATGCACATTTATAGAAAAATATATGAATTACTTCATTCAGTCAGTTCAGTTCAACGTTGAAAATCAAATGCAAGATATACTTCTGTATGGAAGCAAGTACCCGCATCCTTCAATTAATTGATCCTAAGAAAGGAACAAACAGCATAATTCCATCTATTTTCCGATCTGATGACTTTCCCCTTCATCGAAAGTCTAGAAGCTCCCAGACCTCGGAAATGCCGAGAAAAGGGCAACAATAAAAATGTTTGTATTAAGAATTCCCCTTTCGATGATGTGAACAGTCTTACTTACTAAATCCCTTTACTTTCTTGAGTAGGGCTAAATGACAGAATAACAGACTTAGAGATTTAAGGTTTAAGAAAGTTCAAGTATGTGCCGTACTATTTTTAAACTGTATACAAATCGTTAACACAGGGTAGGAGAAACACTGTGAAGATGTTTTTGAAATGCGAATCTATTTACATTAAATTGTTATTAAAATTTAAGAATTTTAGAAATAAGCGAGCAGTTATTTACTTAACGGTTATTGCCTTAAAGGAACTGAAATTCTAAAGATAAAATATTACAGCTACTAAATAACGTTTTTAATAATATATGTCATACATTTATTCAAGGGTAAGGTTGGGTATTTAACAAGCAAATTGGACAGATTTTTGCTATGTAGCTACTTATTTCATTCCTTATTTAACGATATGAGCTGTTAACAGAAAAAGATTCGGTTTACTTCAAGACCTCTTGGCCTTCTTTTTTTCAAATCACAATGAACATTAGTGGAAAAGACCAAGAGATGTTCAATGGTCTCTGCGTTTCTATCTCCTGGTCATGCCAAGAATATGACTGCTTTCAACTGAAGATATATTTTGATTTCTCTAATATCTTTAAAAAGTCAGGGAAAATTATGAAAATGTTGTATAGAAAAAAGATTGTTCACTTAACGCTAAAATCAAAATAATCAGACTAGTGTATTCTTCTGTTCTAATTTTTCGATTACAGTCTGTTTTATAATTAATAAATGTTTAGTAATTTGTGCACAGTTACAGTAAATGTTTCTTACAAAACCACTATTGAATCCTAAGAAATAACTAATACCTTAACAAGCTTCCGTGCAGTTAAACTCCAGTTACAATGAATTTTTATTGCATTTATAAATGGTTAAACAAGGTTCGACTGTATAAAGAAGCAATAAGCATCCAAAATTTATGTCTATAAAATTAAGTAATGCTGATGAAAAGAGTAGAAACCACTGATTTTTAAATTATTTTTGTACATAAACAAAATTTAGTTTAAAAAAATTAATTAATTCAAATTATGAGCATTATTAGACATAGAAATAACTACCTTGCCTGTAAAACAAGTTTTGTTGCAATGATAGTTTATCTACAGTAAAATTAAGGAAACAAAATATACTTCGTGTTCCTAGTACACAAATTAAAATAAACTAGCTGCACCAGTGAGTCAATATGATTTTTTATAAACTGCAATACACACTGAAATAAACGAAAAGGCGGAGATTTTTATGATATTTTCTGAAAAATTCTTAAACATGATATGGCATAACCAAATTTTTAGAAAAACTATATTTTGAAAAATGTTCCGATTTTTAAGAATGGTTTCTTATCGTTTCGTGACTGATACAGGTTTATCGTATATTTCAGCGTTTAACACAGATTGTGAAAGACATTCAGAAAATTTAAAAAGTTTTTCGCATATTTTTTTCTGTACTTATGTACGAAAATTACGATTTTTCCGATATACACCGTTATCATTTAAGTCGTATCCATTTTCACATCTATATAGAAGAAAAAATTTGTAGAGTGGCCAAAGCCAAATAAAAAATGCAAACGTTGCCATCTCTCAAGTTAACCTCCAGCAACATGGTGGTCGATTGAATCGCCCATCGCATGCTATATATCAAAAATCCTTTTTTTAAACACAGCCGGCTGTACAGGTCGAGCTCGAGATATGGCAACGGGTGTATTTTTCGGCGTTAGGATCACTTAAATATATTTTTTGCAACTACCAGTTGGAAAGAGGGGGTTTTACGGTTCGACCACCGAGCTTTAAAGGGTTAATGAAAACTAACGATACAACCCAATGAATTGATATCTTTGCCTGTAAGACTACTTTTGCTGCAGACCTGTAACTAGGAACTGGTAAGACAAAACTACGCAATAATGGCACAGTACTTCCAACTATCGTGTACTCGGTCGTTTTGACAGTTCTTCAGAAGGTCTTTTTATTTCGAGGCAACTTGTTTGTCTTTAATATAGCAGTGTGATGCGGATGCACTGTTTAAAAATGAACTGAAGTGTACTTAGAGATATTCTGTTACTTGTTCTCTATCTGCAGAGGGTTGTGTTGAGAAAGACTAGATTCTTCCTATGCTTTAATTCACTGTTTATTTATTCGGTTGTGGTTTTAATTAAGGGTGCACAAATCTCTGCTAAATTTCTGCAACAATGCTATCGTTTTACAGCAAAGCAAGAAGTTATATAATTCTGGTTTGCTTGTATGACTGTTCACCTGTCCGTATGCCCATATTGTAGCTGCCGTAAATATGCATCTATTGTAATGAAGTCTATGCATGCTATTGATATACGGGGTGTCCAAAAAACACTTACCTATGTTTTTATTCTTTAAGTACTGACCATCGATCAAAATCCTGAAACCTAACCACATTTGGGGAAATTTAGCACACAAAAGTGCGTCATCGACCAACTCTAAATTGCTAAATATTTGAAGCATGGCGTTGTTCTTAAATTGGTGTTAGAAATTTTTCGATTAAGTGTTTTGAGGGTTTGCACGGTATGCTCTTCCAGGGATTAATTTGGTCTAAAATTAATGCTCTAAATAATTAAAATTCAAATTTTGCATTTAGTTGAACGTAAATCGGTTAATCAGAGCTCGAGTGAAGAATTTTAAATTTAATTCCCATTTCATTATTTTATGGACAGGCGATTTCTCACAAAAAGTTGGAGGTAAATGCTAAAAATTACCAAAAATTGCATAAAACATTTTTTTAAAATGGAATTTGAATTTCTGTAAAATCTTTTCGAAGTGGATCAGTGCTTGTTCTAGTGAACCCCTATACTAAATTTGGTATAATGGTTTAGTGAACCATACTAAATTTGGTATCGAGCCAATCTTGCGGGAGCTTTGCGGGGAACAAACACACGTTTTTTTTCTCTTGTTTTTTTTATATAGATGCATTTTTAAACTCACTTTTAAGCTCGTGATATCAAAATGACATCAATCCCACATGCAATAACTAACTTGAATTATTGGAACAAAATAGAAAATCCCACGTTATTCACTGATCCACTTTTATTGGACATAGTGAATCTTTATTATTTCACTCGTGGCGCAAGTTTTATCTCTAAGCCTATTAACCAAAATGGGTTTCTTATGGATTTTCAAATTACATTATCATCACTAATTGACGTCATAATGACGCCAATCTCACTTGAACTATTGAAAGTAATAAATAAATAAATCTACTTTGTTAATTATGCTCACTAATTTGCTCAAATCGTACATTTAAGTAGATTTCTATCCTGAAGATTGCGAAAAACCTTTTAAAATTAGGGAACAGGTGGATTTCCAGAATTTTAAAGCAGCCTACAACCTGCCCTGTACTGTTTTACATGTGTGTGCAAAATTTCAAGCTGACCCGTCGAACGGTGTGAAGGGAATTTCTAGAAAGACAAACAAACTTTCAATTTTATATATAATGGATTATTATTACTGTTATTACAATAGCTGAAATTATTGAGGAAAAATCGGTCGTTTAAATCATCACTTAGAACTAATGAAGAATTCATCCTAATTCAGTTTGTTACAATTCAACGTGTTAAACTTGTTGATGACATTGTTGAACGCACATCGTAACTAAATAAAATATTTTTAATGGTGAACCCCTGCTTCTTAGTACCTCTTACATTGCGTATAAAATAATTTTTAATTTTGTAATCTTGTATCACTTCAGAATGTCAATAATTCAGCTGTAAAATAATTTTATCTTTTAGGTATCATGCTTTGGAATCTGATTTATTTACCTTTTTCAGCTACCTCCAATACAATGTTTCATGGAAGAGCAACAGTCCTTGAGAGATTACTAACTTTTAACTTGTCGAGCGTCTAGTAAAGACAGTAATTTTAACTTACTAAATTTAGCTGCTTGTGAAATCAGAACCTACAGCAAATTACTAAATGCTTCCTATTGGATCATCCGTCGCATAGATACAAGAGCATTCAAAAGAATGATCTGAATAAATTTCAGAATCTGTCACTGAAATGTGCTCATTAGTAACCATCAGCATCTTGATGATTGCGTGATCTTTATAAATTTCTCAGTTTAGTCTGATCGGAATAAATAATTAGGCCCACGGAATACCAAGCACGCAATATAGGAAGAAAATCCGGTTTCTTCTCTCAAGAAGCTTGAATAATTGAATAGAGAGCGATCACGTGAAGACATTGACTATTTAACGCACGATTTGCGATATCCATTAATATGAAGAAACATGTGCGGCTCGTTGCAGTTAGTAATTATTATGAGTTGATAATGAAAAACTGACGTTATGCGAGTAAACGGTTAAAGTTTCAGAGGAATTCTGCCAGTTACTTTTAGGGAAACTTATTTTCGTGCAACGTTTACTTGAAGTTTATTTGCATTTTAAAGTAATTTTTGTAAAAATTTTGCTTTGTCGACTGTTTCAGACTTCTCTTGATTCAGAGCTTTAGTGTGGATTCAAATATGAAGTCAAATATGAGATCATCGATAACTACAGAATATATGAGATTTTGAATACAGCAGTTTATTTAAAACTAACTACTGTTATTTTTTAAGCACTGAAGTCCTATTTTGTCTATTCCAGATTTTTCTGTCGACATATTTTTGCGGACCGATTTGGGTCGACACATTTCAGTTGCTTTTCCGAATAGGGTTTCCGGATAGTGCTGGAAGAGCGAATGAACTGTAGAAAGTCACCAAGGTGTGCAATTTTTGAAGATTTATTTCCACGTTTGACGCCAAAAAACATGTCTCCAAAGCTGAACCTTTTTTGGCGATATTTTCCATATTTGTCGAGGAATTCGCAAACGCTACAGTTTATTACAAAGGAGAAGTATAGTGAGAATATGCCTGATGAAGATTGTAAAACACTTTTAGTAGGCTATTTTAATGTACATTTTGATTTCAAAGAAGTATTTAAAGGAATAAGAAAGAAAATACTCCACACTCATGAATAATGATACACTTTCCTACACTGCAAAAAAAGTCTGTCAAATTTACAGAAAAAAAATTGTCAGCCAGGACGCCAGTTTATTTCCGTTTGTTTTACAGAAATCTTCCGTAAATTTTACAGATTCTCTGTTTATTTTACAGAAATCTTCCGTATACGGGAAAAAATACGGAAGATTTCTGTAAAATATACGGAAATAAACTGGCGTCCTGGCTGACAGTTTTTTTCTATAAATTTGACAGACTTTTTTTGCAGTGTACTTAATGGAATAAGGAAGAAAAACAGGGACGACGCATGGATTATGTTGCCCTTTTAATATATGGCACTTTAGTGTGTATTTAAAATATGAAAGCGCTTCAGATTTTTTTTTTAATCGAGTAAACGTACTTTCAGGAATTATGGCATGACGTCGTGATTACTCAGACATTAATCTACTTTCTTCTCAATAAAAAATCTTTATAAAGTCCGACCTTGTTGTCCGGACACCCAGTTTTCGCGGCACCCCGGTTATCACGGCACTTTTCCAAATTCTTTGCTTTGTTCAAATGACGCAATTTTGTCCATATTTAACTCCAGTTATTGCGACAATCCGCTATGACAACAGATCATTGTGGCCTCGCAAGTGTCCGGATAACGAAATAAGGCCGTGATTTAAGGAACTGAAACAATTTCCTGCATCTGCGGTATCAATCATTTTTATAATTAGCATTTTCATTGAATTAGAATGAAAATAGTGTAAACTCTTAAGTGTAAGAAAGTAACATTTTGCTATCTTAGTTAAATTTTGTTAAAATTAGTTTCAATCGCGGACTGTTAGAAGACAATGCATATTTCAACGTTTGACACTCTGAAATATCAATTTAAAAGAATAAATCTTTGTGTCTTGTTATGATGCGCTGAGATAAATTGTGTTACAATTATCCATGTGTTGCGCAGTACGTGCTTATAGCTATGGCATATTCACTCAGTCTTAAATTAACCCTTAATTTTCGTTTAAAAATTCAATATTCTAGAAAATACTAATGAGTAAATATTTCGAAAATTCACTTCAGACTTCGATTTCGTAATGTAGAATGTTTACTACATAGAAACTTTCACAGATGATACCTTTGCAAAATTACCACTAATTGACTTGGTACTTCTTTTTTAGGTTCGTAATAATGCTGGAAATGAACTATCAAAATCAGGTAGGTCACTGAAGGTGACAGTAAGTAGACATATTTCTATGTACACAATAGCATATTCCTTTGGGATATAACTCTATTTCGTATGTATGGAGCTGCAACAGCAGCTACATGGTTTGTCCAAAATGTTCCCGGAATGATTTTTGTAGTTGGCGACGCTGGCTGTTATTGAGGCAGGGTCACGCTTTACGCACAAATATCCCCTCCCCGTCCCGTGAAAAAGTTTTCTGGTTACTTTCATGATGCATTGATTCCTATGAAATCAGTTTATGATGCTGCTTAAACCATGCACCCTATTGGAAATGGTTCTATTGCATGTGTAGGGTCAAATATTGATGCTGAATAAATGATTTTAAAAATCATTGCGGTAACATTTGGGATAAACATTGTAAATGATTTCACCCATTGAAGGCGTGCGAGGACTCGATTTCATGTGAAAAATCGTGCCAAAATTGTTCAAACTGTGTAATGTGATTTAGATTATGTTTTCGGATAACGAGCATATATCTCGCCCTTTTAAGGAGAACCTCTTTTTCAGTGGTGAACATCATCTGAGGGGTAGGGGTGATTCTAACGAAGATTCAAAGATAACTTCGTCTCAAAAAAATATATTATGATGACCATCCTTTTCGATATGTAATAGGCGTAAAAGGATGGTTATGATTATAGCCCAGATTTTGATATTTGCATTTTTTGCATTTTTCAGCTTTTTACTCTTTTAGGGCATTTTTTTAGGATATTTGTTAAGATTTTGGAGCATTATTTTGCATTTTATGATGTTATTTTGTTTTGGTTATTTGTGGAGGGGAGGGGGAGTTAAAAGAAATGTAAAATTTTACCTGTCAATATATTTTATCCTTTTTTTTTGTAGTACTTTGGAATTTTAGCATTTACCATTTTCCATTTTTTTAAAAAAAATATATGTCTCTGTTCCTTTTAATACATTTTAGTTAGATGTCAGTTTACAGTCAGGTGCAAATATATTATTTCTTTCTTCTTTATCTTTTTATTATTTTAGCATATTTATTTTAAATATTAATATGTTACAAGTCAGTTTCTTCAAATAAATATATTTTTATGGAACAAAATTTATTTTTAGTAAGGAATTATTTGTTTGAATTGAAATTTTTGTCCAGTTATTGGGGTATTTTTTTTATTTTAAGGGCATTTCTAGAGATTTTTTTAGTTCTTCAAAATCTGAGTTTTAGTTATCATAATATGCATATCTCGCCTTCGCCAGAGAAGCTCTTTTTCAGTCGCGAACATTATCGGGGGGAGGGGGGATTCCAACGCGGATTCTAAAACAACTTCATCTAAAGAAAGTATATTATGATAACCACCCAGGGATTTCGTAACTGAATAATGTCCAATAAGGGCCGAGTTTATAAGAGACTGAACTCTGGCAGATGACTAATGTGTGAAGGTCCGAAATTTTAGCCTCTATCATCTTGGGCAGTTTTCATCAGTTGTAAATGAATACGAGGCAGTACTCCTTAAAAAGTTCTCCACTGAAGTCATCACCCTACTTTAGACAGGCAGTCATCGTGTATCTTCGCCTTCATCAACTTCACAAATCATAGCTAAGTATTTTGATACTTTTCGTGTTTGGAATTATTTTGTTAAAGAAAAATTAACATTTATATAAATATATCCCATCGAACCACGAAATTGAGGTGGTTAGCTTTTTTTTTTCTTCTTCTACATGCAGTATGCAAAACAGAAATAAAGAATTCTTCTGCCAGATGTTACCAGCTCTGCGGTTCTCAGATTGACACTCAGCGACATCGGCATTAACTCCCGGTATAAAAAAGAAGTATTTCTTGGGTATAAAAAGCTTATTGTAAGATTTATTTCCCTTACTTCCTTAAGAGGGCTTTCGTCGGTGATTTTTCGAAGACTTTTTGCGTTATCCTTTTTATTGGAGGATCATTTACTCTACAAGAGGAAGTTCCGCCTGTCCAGAAACTCTCTCAAACCAAGTATTTCCTCGTTGCTCTGGATATAATTCCCTTTCAAGTAAATACGTGGTATTTAGAAGTAATCGGTAGAAAATAAGTGTCAAGTATTGATGATTTTATGTTGAAGTCACTTAAAAATAAAGATGTGTAAATATTAAAAAATCAAATTTTATTTGTTAATAGTTGGATTCTATATTTAATATAATGTATTACTTTTTGAAAAATGGTTGTAAAGTAACAATAATAATAATTACTTTTTAAAAAACTGATGTAAAGTAATAATAATAAATCAGTTTTTTTAATCAGGTGAGGAAAATCGAAAAGCTTTGATCTGTTTTTGCGTTTGTCACAATCTTTGCATATATTAGGGTGTAACTTAAAACTGAAATTACGTAAATCATTTGGTATATAATGTATAAATATTAAAAAAATAAAATTTATGTGTTATTAGTTGCATGTTATATTTGATAGAAAGTATTACTTTTCAAAAATTGATCTAAAATAATAATAATAATTACTTTTTGAAAAATTGATGTAAATTAATAATAATAATAATAATAATAAATCAGTTTTTTTAAATCAGGTGAAGAAAATCGGCATGCTTTAATCAGTTTTTGCTTTCGTCATAATCTTTGTATATATTAGGGTGTAGCGTAAAACTGAAATTTATTCAATCGTATAAAATCATTGAAATACATACATATATTTATATATATATAAGCGTGAGTGTATAACCAGTATACACTCACGCTTATATATATAATATTCATTCATATTGATCACAGACATAGACAATAAATTACAAAGTTAAAAAAAGTACGAAATTTCATGGTATCAATTAAAAATTTCAAAAGATTAAATAAGTACAAATGTGCTCCATACACTTATTAGGTGATGTACGAAATTTCAACCTTTCATCATAAAAAAAGTTCAGAGATATGTTTCAACCAATTTGTTGTGGGGATATACAATTTATATAACAGCAGAAGTACATATTTCTGTAATCACTATTTTCTTTCATGATTGGGTATAATACCTGAAATACGATCATTTGGTATGATCTTTTCTCTGCGTGAGCCATTGAAAAGTGGATTAAGTCAGTATATATTTATTTTAATCATTACAACTCGTTGTAATGATTAAAATAAATCTCACTACAACTTATTTCGTTGGGACAAATTTTAGAATAAAATGCTCAAATTTTGCAGATCTCCTCATTAATGCATTGAGCACATTTTGCTAATTGGAAATTTTTTGCACAGAGCCATATAAAAAAATGTAATTTTTATTTATTTAGTTTTAATCACCAGGAAAATTTAATCGTTACCATAAAATGCTGTATCTTTATGTTTACGTAACTTCATAATTTATTATATATATCTGTGACCAATATTTAAGTAATAAAATCCTAGATCAGTGTTCTCAGGACAGCATGCATATGCAATGTATTAAGAGAGAATGAAAGACAGTTTGGGTTTAATTCGCTTAAAAGCGGATTATTTTAGTTTATTATTTAATTTCCAGTCATACACGAATTTTTGCGTCCTTATACGTGGAATCATGTTATTTGTTTTTTTTTTTGTCTAGATACTCATTGTCGTCATTTTCGAGCTTCATTTTCGGAACAGACCACATCATACAAACAGTTTACGGTTGGATAGTAGACAAGAGAGAGACGGAGCTATTTCTGAACATCTTACGTTTCATCATATGCTTAAATAAAACTGCATATCCGAATTGAGAGCTTTCTGGTAACTGAGCTGTCCAAAATACCTCACTATATTGTTGTACCTGTCTTCCCCTACCCCATCTCTCATTTCCGTTTCTTCAAATTGCACTCAGTTATAGAAAAGAAATTTAATAATGCATGCCCCTTACCTATGGGAGGGGGAGTCACACCTCTGAGATTTGCCTTATGCAGTTCATATTTTTAATTAATATAGAACACATTTATAAATACCTTTAAACTGTTTAAATACTTTTATATTAATCTTTGCAGAATGCAGTCATGAATATGACACAATACCTTGGCAAAATCTCAGGCTGTGAGTCTGAAACCTATGGTGTAGTGTTGTGCATTTCCCCCCTCTGATGAGGACAATGCATTTTATAATGTTTTGATATAATAACAATGGCTGGCCTGGGGGTCTTTCATTTTTGTTTACTAAGTAATATTAAACACATGTTTTCTTTTAAGCAGCTTCAATAAGCGCTATGTAACGCGTGGAACCACTGTATTTTTGTTTATTTTTACATAAAATTCAACTATATATATATATATACATATATATATGAAATACGAGGCGTATCGGGAAAGTGCGTTCTGTTTTCAAAAATATTAGTAAAAAAATTCTTTTCAAGCCAATTTTATTTTTACATGAAAGCGTGCCCTAAACTATTTTTCTGCATAGTTTCAGCCAAAGTTCAAACACTTGTTGTTGCAGGTTGCCAGCTTTTCTATATCTTCTTCATGGGAAGTTCCCGCCAATGACGATAACCACGACTAAATTACGACACGAGTAATTACGACTAATTACGTACTGCCCTTGGCAAGGAAAACTACTGAATGCAATTCAAAACAAACGTAGAGGATAGCGGAGTAAAGGAATTGTGTTGTTCCATGACAACGCTCGGTCCTCATACTACTGGTGACACTCAAAAGATTATTCGACAGTTTCGTTGGGAGCAGTTTGATCACCCGCCGTACAGCCTAGAGAGACTTGGTGCTGTCTGACACTCACTAGCCCTGGACATGAAGCGCGATCTAGGCAGTAAGCTCTTTGAATCCGACGATGAAATGAAAAATACTGTGGAGTCATGGTTATCGTCATTGGTGGGAAGTTTCTATGAAGAAGGCATACAAAAAGCTGGTAACCCGCTGCAACAAGTGTTTGAACATTGGCAGAAACTATGTATAAAAGTACAGGGTGGCCATAATTAAACTGCAAGTGTTCAAGGGGTGCTGGAGAGAAAACTGCCAGGAATATTCCAGTGAAACTTGGTATCTACACGTTTCAGAACATGCGCAAGTCAAATATGCAATTTAAAAAAAATCGCCATTTTCACCCGATAGATGGCGCTCTATCGTGTTTCAATGCTTATGGGCGTCGTATATGCAAATTTTAAGACCATCGAACATTGTAAAAACAAGACCACATTCAGTAATGGTCAATAATGACTCTGAATAAGAAGGAACGTGCATTGTTATTGAAGATATTCTATCAGGATGGTAGCCATTATTCAGCTACTCTGAAAGAATACCGGCGTATGAAACGATTAAGAAGAGGTCCAATGAGTGTCAATGAGAATAAATAAGGGTTTAATTGTTTTCCGAAGCGTCTTTATGAATTGTTTAATGTGTGATCTTAATTTACGTTAATTTTTGATTACATGTTACCGTAAAAATTTAATGACTGAAGCGAATTGTTTGGTATTTGATAAACTGTAGATGATGTTTTATATTGTTTATAGGCCTCTTAGAATGTCACTATGCTCTGTCTATAGGTTTTGGAAGTTGTATATGCCATCGGTGAGCTTTGAAATACGGTACAGCGCAATCTATCGGGTGAAAATGACGATTTTTTTTTCTTTGCATATTTTACTTGCGCATGTTCTGAAACGTGTAAGATACCAAATCCCACTGGAATATTCTCGGTAGTTTTCTCTCCAGCACCCCTTGAACACTTGTAGTTTAATTATGGCCACCCTGTAGTTGAAGGTATGCTCTTTCATGTAGAAATAAAATTGGCTTGAAAAAAAAATTAAATTTTTTTAAACGGAACTTACTTTCCGAATACGCCTCGTATATCGGCTCTGTGCAGAGCAAGTGACTCGGCTCAGACAAGACGCTGTCTTTCGTGGGAAGATGACCCCCGCCGTTGGCACTTACTAGCTGGGTAAGCTGGGTAAGCTCTGGTACTGTCGAGCTGTGGCTGCCGACGTAATTTAATCACACTTCAGGCATATTTTTATTAACTGTCACATAAACTTACATGCCAATAGCAGACATAAAAAAGCTGCTCCGTGAACCTTGTTTCGAATTAAACAAGTACAGGTCACGTGCTTTATACAGTAATCGCATGTTCCAAAAAAGGTGCATTTATTTGCTATTAAAATGCCTGTGTCTCATAGCCGCAGGAATTTCTTGCGAGGAATGGTGCCAGGCGATCGCGTGAAAGAAAGGATATATATAAATTACGTTTTTAATAAATTCAGAGCCCGATACAAATCGTTCATTTGAAAATGAAAGTTGCTACGCCCCTGTAGAATTTTGAAGGAAGCTATTAGAAATTTTGAATTTTAAGAGGATATTTAATTTTATATGCTATATATACATACATTTTTTATTGTACAGGACATTTTTATTCTTAAGTATATGGCTTACAGAGGCGTAATATAAAATGCAGAAAATAGTCTTTAAAAAAGGCCTTATTTGTTTGTGCAATACAGGAAAAGTTATTATAATACTATCAGCAAATAACGTTTCACTTGACAGAAAATAAAATTTTATTTGTTTGTATGGCATTTAAAAATTAATTTCCAACATATTATTAAGCTAATATATAAATATGTATACATATATATCAGATTAAAATATGCAAGAAATTGTTTTTAAATAGTATGCTGAAAAATAAAATTTACCCACAAGTAAAATATTTGAAATGTCTATCATCCCTTAAAATTATGTTTCTGTGCTGTTATCTTCCATTAATTATATCATGAATTTACGCCACCTTGGATCGTAATGTATAATCACATGTTGATTCATGTTAACTCTACCCTTGACCATATTCTAGGTTATTTAAATACTTGATACATTCATATTTCAACATTTGTGATGCAACATACAAATGGAATACATTATATAGATATAGAAAACATTATTTCAAATACTTTCTTCTTAAATATCTGTTTCCAGGATAAAAATTCCTATTCCATATTTTGTATTACACTGTATTCACTAAAAGCGTATTTCTTTATTCAATAGTTCCAAGCTTTTTAGTATAATAAATTAAATATTCAATAGTAACGGTGAAAGATAAACTTTGAGAAAAAGTAAAGCTATAAAATCTCAATATTTAAATTTCAGTTTCCTGCTTTTGAAAAAAAAAAAGATAAATCCCCTAAATGTACATGGCTAAGCTCAAAAAGCAAGATATATGAATATTTGAAGCCTTCAACATGATCGCTGACTTATGCTTTGAATAAACAAATGTTATATCACTAGTACTTTTCATAAATTAAGGTATGCTTTTTTATAAAAACTTTTCTTTTTCATCATAAAATTGTTATGCAAGAAACAAAATCTAACTTTCAAAACGGTTACAGTGAAAGCTTTCTAAAAAGTAAAGTATATTCATTTTAGTTATTCAAAAAATATCAATCTTATTTTAAGATTTTAAAAGCTTTCGTTTCAAAATCCCACTTTAAATAACTGCTGCTTTCAGTAGATGAAAGTGATCATGTTTAAAAGTTTTGTTCATCATGTGTTTTTTTTTTCTTCATGAAAAAAAAACGTACACCGTAAGCTATCTTTTTTACGTGCTCGTGCATCAGATTGCATTTAATGGATAAAGAAAGTATTAGCCTGTTTTACAAAGTACTTCAGCAATTAATAACAAGTAGTTGAATAAGTAGGTAATATGATAGTTCAGTGTATTTTCAAGAAAACGCCTTCATAATTGGAAACAAATAAAATATTGAAATATGACATTCATTTCTAATGTTTTAATCAAGACATTAAAAGACAAAAATGGATTTTTTGCAGCTAGCTTGTAGAGGTATTGTATAGATCAAAGAACGTTGTTAGCTAAAATAAGTTTTGTAATTTTTGGTCTGTCTATACTTATAATGAACTCATTAGTTCGTGTATGTGTATGTACATTTGTGTGCGTGTGTATGCGTGTATACCTATGTGTATCGTTTTGCAGACGAACAATACCATGTACAGCTATCACATTTGGAGTACACATTCCACAGAACATTTTTTTGTGTATATTCTTTTTAGATTTTTATTTATTTTATGTTTTGTCTAAAAAATCTCGCACATGTACTCACATATTTTAGCACTAATAATCTCGCATCACCCGAAATGTTGCTTGAGCATTTTCCATATTTACAATGCTGGGAAGGTCTTTAGGTTCTGCAAGAGATTAAATCAATTTTTCTTATGTATTTTAAATTTTGCATTTTTGGTGATTATTTTGAAAAAAAGATTAATTTTTTCGCAATTATTATACTTTTTTTTCACATTGTCACCTCAAAAGAGCTATTCATTTTATCCACTTGAAAAATGTACTGCTATGCGGATTCGCCTTTGGTCCTTTTTAAAAGAAGAACGTTTAAAAAATGTTAACTCTTTAGCTTTTTACATTTTTTAATATAAAATGAATGCAAATTTTCAGTTCTGTCTGTCAGGAAACACATTTTTTCTGTTATCTAGCGGACAAAGAGGAAGCTTAGCAACGCCACGTTTTTTCTTACATTCATAATATCATGAGAAGATGCATGTCACGGGTTTGAAATAAAAGATTAAAAATAATGATATTTCATTTCAAACTGTAGTAGTTTACCGTCGAAATGATATAATTTAGCGTCGAAATAATGCAAATATAACGAGTTTTGGAATGTCATTTCACAATTATTGTGCACATTTTCTTTACATAGTCGCCGTTTCCTATTTCCTCCTGTGACACATTGATAGTACATTTCTCGTAGGCACTTCAAAACATTTTATATTTATTGAAAGTAGTGCGTACCCAATACTTACGTAATTCGCTAAACGAAATCACAAAGGCTGACCAGTTTTGGCTATTCAAGGTGAAATTTGGTGCCAAAAATAAGTCCACCGAAAGTGAACACGGCTTGATGATATCTCCTCTATTTGGCAAATTTAAAGATTCATGTTCCAGTAAAGGAAAGGGATCAATATCAGCAAGGTTTGTAATATCATGCGTTACGATACGCTCAAAGCTGTACGAATAAGTTCCATACTCTTCAATATTTTGTTTTGATTACGAAAATAGTTGACTCCATACCGGTACAGCTGGGGCATTTGTCATCCATGCCGAGATAAAATATTTCACGGTGCTAAATACGCCAATTTATAAAGGATTATGCATAAGAATATATATGAAGAAGATTATTTTAATGGCACTCAATCTTAACCATCTTAATTTTAAATTTATTCAGAATTAGAGAGGTATCGCCCGCTCGGGTTGTGTAGTGGTTCGAGAGCCATTCTATTACATTACGGGTCCGGGTTCGACTCCCGGCATGGGCTTGGGTGTATTTTTTTCCGTCCCTGCATAGGAGGCAACGGTGGTACATCTATTACGTGCCTCCATTATGAAGAGCCCAGCAACATCGTCCTTGGTAGTGGCCAATGCCTATAGACGGCAAGTGCCCGCAATTGGAAAAAAAGCGATATCAGTGCCAAAGAAGAATGTGGTGTGAGCAAGATTCGTTAAGACAAGCAATCAGCTGGCTGCCGAAGGCGGCCAGTATATAACACATTTGTGGTCTAGTATAAGAGAATTATCTGAGTGAAAATGTATTGTAATTATTATTACTATTATTACTATTACTAACGACAAAACAATTCAATGAATTTGCTTATTTTTTCATAAATTTGAAGCTCATTAGCACTCAATTACGAAATCTTGCCTTAAGATTTTGAATGAAAGGGCTTCTACGAAGTTCTGAAAGTCTTAAAAAGTAATAACAGAGCAAATGTTGCATAAGCCCAAGTGCAGTGGTGTGAGTTCTTTTTCGGGGGCCTACAGTTGGTTCTGCTGTTTATTTTATAATGCTTTTCTTGGCGAAGTGTTCAAAACAAACCAATGAGCAACACTAATCCCACTCAGTGATTCAGCTATTGTACTAGGAAACAACGTTTGGTTCTAAAGAGGGATCTATGAAAAGATGGTTACTAACACCTACTATGTTCAATTACGAAAAGAGTCTAAGTTTACAAATTCCAAATTTTTGTGCAAAAGGCATATGTTGTGAAGCTCTATGTTTCTTGAATATCTTCATCAAATTCGCACCCTAGCTTTTTCCTTATCATCGATTGCTTTAGCTTCTGAATATGAATCACATAAACAAACAATCTTATAAACTATTTCATTCAACTATATAATTTTTTAAATAAAATACAGCACTCTCTAGTTTATCAGAAGATTCGAAATGCATAAACTATTTTGTTCAAACTTCTTGAATTTCCACAAAGCACACATAAACTGTAAACGAAGTTCATTATAATTCCTTTGCTGCTGCCAGTTCCAAATCCCTGTCAGCCTTACACAATTAGCAACCCATTAACTACTGAGCAATTTTGAAATCATCCGACTTCAAGTACACGTAGTACATTCATAAATTGTTAATGGAATAAATGTGAGCCACTAATGAGGAGAGTTAAGAGATATATCTAATTACATTTGAAATCAGAGGCTTATTCTTTAAACACGTACGACGACGTCTGTTATTATCGTTGTTGCATGGCATTCGACATTGCAATTAACCGTAGCGTCGTCCGCCTTTGTTCGTCTAAAAAATAGAGGAGTAAACTTTCCATCAAGTATATAAAATTATTACTGATGTTTCTGTTGTGTGCGTTAATTATTTTCTACTGCCATATGCGCAGAGTTGTAAATACTTAGGAGATTCGAATCAAACCTCAAATGTGTGTGGTAAACTGGAAAGGAATATAAAATGCCCTTTTGTAAATAGAAGATACAAAGTTAAGTTATAATATACCTTTAAACTAAAGGAGCATTTCTAAATTTCATTTATTGAGACCACTAGGAAGCATCTGTAGCTAGATTGTGAAAACCTGAATGGCATTAAGCTGAAAGTAAAGGGTAGTTCCAAAAATTTCTGATTGGTGAAAATGTAGCGATTTAGACATAATAGATTCGTATCTTCTATACATATATCTGACAGTTTGCCTGTAATGCCGCGAAAGATTCAAAACCATGCTGAGGCAACAAATAGTTGGATTCCTGCTCCAAAAAAACGAGGGTGAAATGAGGAAGGACGATAAAAGTATAATCTGAATATTACATGTGCTTCATTTTACTATAGTGAGTGTTACTTTTTTTTCTCACTAATCAACGCTGCAACCACTCTGCTATAGTGTAGAAATGTAGAATCTATACAGGATGTCCCAAAAACGAGTTAACAGGATTTAATTCTTTATCTATTAGAGATAAGTGGACAGTGTAAATTGAAAAAAAATGTTCAAGATAAGGTCGGAAATAAGACTATGTTAAGAAAAAAAATTTCTCGTTAATTTTCAAATATTTACACTTTTTAAATTTGCATACGACCCCCTAAGAAAGCAATTCCAAATTAGCAATATGTGCCCCATACACTCATACGCTCATGAGGGGACATACGAAATTTGAGAACTATATCTGAAAAAGTGTCAGAGATATGAAGATAAATATAAAGCTGGGTTAAACCGCTTTCCGATGGCCCTAAAAAAAACTAAGTAGAATGATAGCATATCAGAGGTCGTACAAAAATTACAAAACAAAGTAATTTTTTGCACTCGAGCAGTAAACGTTTAGATTCAAAATCACGTATAGTCCCCGATCATCTTTCTTTAAAGATATTGTTACGAAAATCGCCAAGTGGATGTACTTTTAAAGCAGTCCAATGAGCACCGTAACCAAAAAAAAATATATAAATATATATAACACTTTATACCACGGCCCGCAGCTCAAAATAATACAAGAAACATTAACATAACAATAACAGAATCAACCGTGCGCTCCAAAGTCTATCACTCAACTGAACTCCCCGGAGAAAAATCCTAGCGTTTTTATAGAGATGATGACGTCACCAGGATTGCCGAGAAGTTTCTGGAATTATCTTCAAATTGAAATACGGTCTCGAGATATGAATTTTCTAGAAGCCGCCATTTGTCGCCAAGGTCGCCAAATCCGTCGCCAAGTCGCCGAGTTTGTCGCCAAGACTACAGGGTTACCATTATCGGAGGACCGCTACTATGGCTGCAAAACTAGTTTCACGGCGGCGCATGCAATACGGGAGCAAGTTAAGTTATTATTTCGCAACACTATGTATGAGACGTTGTATGATGAAAGGCTCAAATTTGGTACATCACCTCATTAGTGTATGGGCACACTTTACTAATTGAGAATGTTTTTGTACGGGGTCGAATACAAATGAAAAAAGTGAAACTTTTTGAAAATTAACAAGAGGAATTTTTTCTAACGGAGTCTCATTTCCTACCTTATTTTGAACTTTTTTTTCAATTTACACGGCCCACTCATCTCTAATAGATAAAGAATTAAAACCCGTTACCACCTTTCTGGGACACTCTGAAAACATTCCCTGTATCAATCCGCATACATTCTCTGTATCAATGAAAGAACACGACTTTATGCCATTAATAGCAAGTTTCAGCCTTTTAGTGACTGTTTATTCCATAAAATCTTCCTTTCCTTTAGTCATTAGTCCCCTATATAAAATTTGGAGGGATTAGGTCTAATAGGTTGAGCTATAGACTGTTCCGAGTATCGAAAGTGAAAACAAAATGCGTTTATTGCTTAATAATTCGCATTCTTTACAGATTAGCTTGATTTAAATCAAACATTCTATTTTTATGTTGTGTGATATCCCATGTGCGTCGCATTACCAAAATAATTAATGGTCCTGAAACATTCCCTCGTAGAGTTTTAATGTAACATAATCCTCATAAAAATATTTATTATTACTTAAAATAGACGCACTCATGGAAAACTATAAAAGTTTCCTTATACAAAATAATACAAACTAATATTATTTTTTTAATTCGGACCAAAGCGAAGTACTTCAAACATAATATCAAAATTGTTACAGGAAAGGGAATATTGTAAATAAAATAAAGAAGTGATTTGTAACTTTCTTAGTTACATATTAAGCCATTGTTTTGTTTCTGTATTGAAAAACGCTTCAGCAAGCATGTCACATGCTAACTTGCTGCTTGTTAATTAATAGCGTAGCACAAGACCGTTAATAGCAAATCGATAAAGACAGAGCATTAATTATTTAAAAGAATAATTACTTTGGTTTTGTCGCCTTTGTCTGAAAGCGAAACCTACTCCAAAGTAGCCGAACAACAAAAATATAAAAATGCAATTACTCTTTCTTTTCCTTGTTTACTATTGAAATTTTATTACTCACCGTCGTTAACATTTTCATAATGAGGTTGTAATCGTTTTTTCATTACGTTCATAATCATACTAATGTTCTAATGAAAGCCTTATTTTTATGTAAATTTTCTAGAACTGATTTGTTAAAAACAATTAAATTTAAATAATCATTAGATTCAGCTAATTTTTCATTTATTATTTGTTTGTTTGATGCTAATTAGCTAAACAATTTCCTAACTTTTGCGCTTCATAACATAAATTCATAAGTAAAACTTTTTTGAAGAATTTAAATTCAAACTTTTTAAATAATTTAAAATAAATTAAGAATTTAAAGAAAAGGTCGTTATTATTATTTTTATGATTTTGCATTCGCTATTTTACGTTTATTTAATGACATTATTATGTAATTCGTAAAATTTATACCTGAAATATTTATCAATATGTATGTTTCATAGATGTTTAATATTTTATTATACATTTAAACTAGAAGATAAAGCCCGTTGTGGAAACAATTACATCGAACACTAAAAAATACATTTGTCAAAAATATGTCTACACTCAGTATATTTAATTTCCGTTCACTTAAAATAAACAACTCCATATTCAATTTTTATTATACACCCAAATCGAATTTCATGCTGTTCTGGAAACGTGCAGAAACTGTTCGCATTCAAACGATTTTGTTTTGAGGGAACAACTCTTATATCAATGCTCCATGGAGAGGAGAAAATATACATAACTGTGTAATCCGGAAAAACTATTTTCAACGAATTGGAATCGCAATTTTCCCTTCAAAGCCTGATAAACGTGACTTCAGTATGACGTAAATGTCACCTGCATCTCGTAATTTTGTCATCTAAATGATAAACTTTTTTTTTTTATTCTGGAATAAAATGTAGCTGAGAGTAGATAAAAGACGTTTTAAAAACTGAGAAATGGGTGGATTTTCAGATTTTCAATGTAGCGCAGATTGTTTTCCATATTTTTATACATAATTATGAAAAATTTGAATCGGATCGTACAAGCGGTGTAAATGTTATTGCGCTTTTTGTGCTTAACTTTTTAATCTTTTTGGATGGATTAATGCTTGTAAAAGTTTTATCTTGGGGTAGTCCCCTGGAATTTTTGGAGACTCAGTGAATCAGTGAGTCAGGTATCATTGTAACTATATAGTAGGATTGTCAAAATACACCTGTGATATTTTTTTATAATTCTAATTGTTCAAATGTCACTTCAATCTGATTTTTTTAATATTAAATAAAGGAATAAAGTACTAAAAATTATTTAATTGAATAAAAAATACAGTTTATATTTATTTTCTACCAATTATATTGCGAAACATACTAATGCGTAATGTGCAATTATTAAAACAAACATTGAAGATCTTACACTTAATTTATTTTTACACTTATAAAATTAGTATAGTCTGACTTCATTGACACATAGTACTTGGTGTTAATGGTCATTTACAGGGTCATTTCCAAACTAAAATGAACTTTTTATTTTACATTTTATTTATTTTGCTACATATTCATATGCACCTATAATTACTTTAAACGAAATGTTCGAGCATGGAGGGAAGAGAAGTAATTAATATAACTATATAATTTTTATAATTAAGTAATTAACATTTAAGTGTCTGCTTTGCAGTATTTCTTTTTTGACCTTCAGTGTAGTTCTCGTTCTTCTCAATGAATGGATACTAAGTCCAAATGGTTCGGAAGCTTTCTGCTGAACACACAAAGTGCGTTTATCGGCAAATTGTTTTGGTAACGGTGATAGAAAGATTGGCGGCGCCTTCGCATAGCTAGGTTTACAACTTTGGTCAAATCTAGTGGACTCGTATCAGAACTGACTTTGGTCAAGTCTAGTGGACTCGTATCAGAACTGAAGGGTGAATATGATAACTCATCCTAACCGTATAGGAGAGCTGTCTCGTTGCAAAATGGGCAACGCGCGTCAGCGTATTGTAATGGAAAATGAAAGGCTCCGCCCAAACCTTCAACACAACCGGTCCTCGTTCTATTACCGTTTATGATGTAGCAGCATAATATAGTTTTTAAAAAAACGCAATATACGATGTTACCTATATATTTCTATTCATAAAGTATATTAGTCTATATCCTTTATGAATAATATCAACAAATCTTCAACACAGCCGGTCCTCGTTCTATTACCGTTTAAGCTGTAGCAGCACAATATAGTTTTTAAAAAAACGCAATATACGATGTTACCTATATATTTATATTCATAAAGGATATTAGTCTATTTATAAACCATAATTATTTTATTCTAATAAATTATAATTCTATTTATAAACTATAATACTTTTAGTCACTTAGAGATAAGTTAAGACTTTTGCGCTTGTAGAAAGATTTTATTTAAACATAATATTTTTTTTTAATTTGAAGATAAAACTCTTTACAGTCTCTTAGAAATTTATAGTGAATTTTTAAAAAAATACATCAAGACTTGCATTATTATCTTGCAAACAAATATAATTTCAAGCACTTAAATCAAAGCATTTCTAACCTCCTTCATTTTTTTCAAATTGTTGATTAAATATAAGTACTAGCCTCGAGATAAAAAGAACAGAAAAAAATACTTGAAAATGAGACATATTAAGAGGATTACTATGTATAGCGAAGGAAGCAAGTAAAGAAAAATTATCAAAGAAAAGAAAAAGAGTTGCTGGATATACCCCAAAATAACAAAACGGAACATTTATCTCATGCAAATCTATGAGCTGAATTAAGATCTCATGAATTTTTCTTCCATTTTAAGGTTCTTTTAGATAAGGGACCTTTGTTTTCTTTAAAAAACAGAAGTTTTATGCAAAATAAATAATGTAACTTTTCTAAATCACTCAGCTTGAATTGATTAAGAGGTGAAACTCAATTTTTTATTAAAAAAATATTACATTAGTAAAAGTTACTATTTCAATCTAAACGTTCTATTTAAAAGTTTTTAAAAAGGATTATTAGTTTTGAAAGGATATATTTCATTACTCATGGATTAAACAATGAAAATACAATTGTTTCTCAACTCTTTGAGGGACTGACTCATAAGCTTCCATTCACTGAAGTCAAGATTTCTCTACAATGTATCTAGTTTCTTTGTTTGTTTGTTTTTTTAACTAAAATACTCACTGAGTTCAAACTACATTTTTAAGACTTAAGGTAGAGCGATATGATGGGATATTTAAACTAACGATACCCCTAAAATTTCCCATCTCGATACCCCTAAAATTTCCCATCTCGATCAGTTAAATGGAATAAGGTTGCTAGTAATCCATAAACTCACGTAATTTTTCACGGCCACCATGTACTTCTATTATAAATATAAAAAATTTTAATCAGTGGGAGAAATAATAGTTAATTAATACTTTCGAAAAGATGTAAATATTTTATTTAAATATAATATTCTTTAACGCGAAGTGAAAACAGCTGTGTGATGGAAATTTTAAAATACCTTTTTAAAAAGTGATTAATTAAAAATAATAAGATTAATTTAAAATAATAACTAAAAATAATTAAAAATAATTAAAAATAAAAATAAAGTGATTAATTAAAAATAATAACAAACTTTGCATTATTGTCTGGAAAATAAATATCGTTTGAAGTACTCATTCCTACGCATTTTTACGCCTTTCATTGTTTCTAAATTGTTGATTAAATATAGGTTCTCTCCTCGAGATGAAACGGACAGGTTTAAGGCAGAGCGGACTTTCTTTTATTAAGTCGGCTTTTATCAAATCTTATTAAACTTTTTACATTTTAAAATTAACAGTTGGAGCCCTGTTACATGTGCAAACATATTCCTATACCACAAGAAATCATTACGTACATTCCTTTGTTTAAAATCATGAGCCTCGTTTGACATCTTTTCTCTTTAATGTTAAGTGCGAAGAGTTAAATCACATAACTCTCTCTCTCTCTCTGTCTATCTATCTATCACACATACGCGTATTTGTGTACGCCTCTTCATCAACTAACAATGGTGTAAATTTATTTTATATGTTTTGATATTTATCAAAGACGCTCAGAAAGTTAATAACTTCAGCATTTTATTTTGATGCATGAATTACCTGAAGTACATATTTAAAAATTTCTTCTTTCATAAGGCGAAAGCTCTTTCACACAATAGCAACTATCAAAATTTTCATCATATACAGATTTTTTTTATTTACAATCTAATTGAACTTTCAGTTTTATTCTACCACGTTTTCAAAAAATATATCAGCTAACATTACGATCTGTGTGTTTTTGGTGATAATCTTTTGTTCAGGTTACATATCTCGGTATTTTAAATCTAAACTTCATAAATAATACATCTGACATTGATAAATCTGTCTTCTGTTTTAAATTTCTGAATCCCGCATTTCCGTTTAACCGTTTGTAGTAATATCCTCATAATAGAAGATTAATCATAAACTCTGGACGCTTTAAAAGTTTATTGGCTAATTCATCTTACTTCGTATCCTAATTTCAAGTTAGAAATCTTCGTATTTAAGTTTTAAGAGAATGGCAATGCCGCTAAAGTTTTATTCTCTTGTTAATTTTAAATTGCTGAAATACCCTAAATAATGTCCATATATATAAAATACCTACACTAGATATAAAACAAAATATTAATCTGATGCTTAAAATATGTCGACTTATAAAAGTTCGAACTTTTAAATTCCGTCATTAATAAAAGTAATCACCTGTAAAACGCTTTTAATAAATTTAATCGAATTATTCATTTCCTTCATTGGCAAAATTTTAGTAATAAATTTAATCTTTTAAGAGGCGTATCAAATAACCTTTATTAAAATCCAGTTATTGCATCTTATGATAAATCTGAGAAGACATCAACTGCAATTATGCTGATCTTTACTCATTTAACTTTTAGGGGCCGACTGTCACATGAACATGCCAGCGGCTTGCCACATATTCTCCGGACTGTCACAAACGCACGCCGACAATTGAGACTTTCGAGACACTGACTGACATGTCCATGTAGCACCATCTTACAACAAATCAAAAAAACTATTTATTTTCTTTTCAAATTCCTGTTAATTTTTGGTGTTACAAAAAGGGTTTGCTCTCAAAGAGTTCATTGAGTTTCAAGAGAACAAATCATGTTCACATTTCATTGTGAATGACAATGTAATTTTGCTTAAATCATTTCTAATACCATTTTAAATATGTATTTCAAATTGTGATTTTATAATTAAATAATTCCAAATTTTTAATTAATATTAAATAATAATTAATTTGTATGGACCAATAATGAATTTAAGAATTCAATGTATAATATATAAATATTAAGGAGTGTTAATTTAAAAAAAAATTATTTAGTTATTAAAAACGATAATTTTAAATAGTAAATTCATTGTCAATTACATACAGGGTCCTAAAAAGGTCGTAACAGGCTTTATTTCTTTATCCGTTAGGGATAAGCGGTCAATGTAAATTGAAAAATTTTTCAAAATAAGGTCGAAAATAAGACGACGCGACGTTAAGAAAAAATTCCTCTCGTAAATTTTCAAAAAATGGCTCTTTTTAAATTTGTGTATGACCCTCATACAAAAAGTATTCCGAATTAGTAAAATATGTCCGATACTCTTATGAGGGAATGAACAAAATTTGAGAATTATATTTAAAAAGTGTCAGATGTATGAAGATTAAAAATATGCTGACTTAAAACACTTTTCCAAGGCTCTCGAAGGAAAAAAAAATTCACGTCGTATAATCGCACTTCAGGGATCGTACAGAAAATACGAAAGATTTCTTTTTTCCACTCTAGCAGTAAACGTTTACATTCAAATTTATGTATAGTCCCAGATCATCTTTGTTTAAAGATATCTCTGACACGCTTTATGATTAAATTTTGAAATTCGTACATCACCTCATTAGTATATGGTACACATTTTTTCTAATTGCCAATTTTTTTGTTAGGGGTCATATATAAATTTAAAAAGTGTCAATTTTTGAAAATACGAGATGAATTTTTTCTTCGCAGATTCTTATTTCAGACCTTATTTAGAACTTTTTTTCAGTTTACATTGCCCAATTATCTCTAATAGATAAAGAATTGAAGCCTGTTACCACCTTTCTTGGACACCCTGTATATGGTGGGTTGTTACATTTGTGCTTTTGTTTTTAGTTATTTTGTTATAATTTATAACATAAACTACAAGCATTTATTTACAGTGATTTGTTATATGTTTTCAAGTCTTTAAACGTCCGTACGTTTCAAGTCTTAAAAACGTCCGTACTAATCTTTAACATACAATGCAATTCAAAAAATTCAAATCACATGTTTTTAAAAATACTTTTAAAATACCTTAGGCTGCTTAAATTGGAATTCCAATATACTTCATCCTTGTTCATTTTCTTTCTTGGTCATACTATAGATTAATTGGAATTGAATAGAAGAAAAGCCACTAGTGTTTACTTTTCTGGGGGAAAAAATCCCTATTGTTCGTATTTTTGTCCCTAGGTAAAAACCTTTGTTAACTCATCTCCTGACAATCTCAATATTTGCTAAAGAACGAATTAAATTAGTTTCTCTTTAGCAGAAACGAAGAATATTAGCATTGGTTCAAGGTAGGAAAAAAGCGTTTCCAAAAAGGAACATATTGAACATGTTGATTAGCTACGTGATATATATTGTTGCAAAAATCTCGTGGTGGGTGTATGTTAAATATTACAACAAGCTCAAAAAATAGAAAATAATACTTTATTCGACAAAATAAAGCATTATATCTTTATAAATACAGCACTTTTAACACATGCCACGATGGATCATAAAATATAGCAGCAGTAACACTATTCAAATGGCAATATAAATCATATCGCTTTGCTCTTAATATCCGGAGTCTATCACACACTAACTCGACAGTGAGAGTGACTGCTTATTTATAAATTTCCAGGCCGACGTGACGTCATAAGGGATGTGACATCATTTCTCTAGACTTTTCCCGAAAATTCTTTCTTAATTGAGACACAGCTAAAATTCCACTAGTTTCGAAAACTTTCTTTTTGTCGCCAAGGTTAAGAGGTCACATACTCATTTCACTTTCAGCAAAGCCTATACAACACACTTCCCCGCAACACACATCGATGCGGGAAAACAATATTACAGTTTTGAAACAGCGTATATAAAAATCATAATCTAAGATCATTGGCAGATATCACGAAATTTATTTTGAATTAGTTTATACAGCTATAATTATTTAATTAAAGTCTAAGCCGTATCAAAGCAATACACTGAAAGCATTTATGCTACTTTGCTAAAAGCAATAGCTTCGACACGAAAGTAAATGAAAAACACAACTATTTCCAGTTAAATACTTTTACCAGATATTAAAAGCATTAATTCTTAGTGCATTCTTTACAAGTAAGACGAAAATTTAATTTAGTTTATCCCATTTCTATCCTTATAAATTCTCAAACTGTATGCGTTTACATACAAAAAGTGATTAAATATAATCAGCTCCAACTATCAATAAAAAGCGTCTGAATGACAAAATAACGCGTGTGGTATAGATATTAATACCGTTAAGCCCGGCGACAATTTTCCCATATTCATTATTTCAGGATTTCCACGAAGATGCTTTGATCCAGATAATCCAAGTAATCCGGAATGATCTAGATATCATTATTTTATCGTGTCATCAAAAGTGCATTTGTAATAAAACATATAACTGAGCTAATATGTTTTCGGCATATCAGAGTGTTCATACAAATGTTTCTTTTCTGTGCTGAGTAGGAAGTATATTTTCTTTTTCTTGCTTGTACGTCACTTTGAGGAACTGCTTGGAGAAGCTGCTGGAATTTTTGAGAAAAAAAGAAGAAAAAATGAAAAGCCTTTTTTTCTGAATAAGTCTTCTATAAAATGTAACAAACACTTCTGAAAGGAATCGAAATTAACAAATAAAAAGAAATATACTTGAACAGTTATATCATTATAAGGATTTTTAATTAACAAAATATCTTTATTTCTCTCCGGACAATAATAAGGTTTTGCTTATCATTTAGTATTTCTGTTCTATCACATATTTCATTTAAATAAAGAACATTTCAGTACAAAACTGCATTCTATAAAGCATTTAAATCAGAAATAAAAAAATCCGCTTCATACGTACGTTAACAATTTTAAAGTTTATGGCTTCATTCTCATACACCAACAATATTGTCTAGACAGTATTAACATGTCAGATAATTCCTGATAAATGATCTAAGTTCTATCAGGTTCTAAAAATTATGTGCTCAGCGCATTTTGACGTTGCTCATTTAAAAGGAGAGTAAGTAGTAAACTTGTAAAAGGAGTAACCAATATATCTGTTCAGAGATGTTCTTGATTCAAATTTTTGTGCATGCATGTGTGCGAGTGTTTTAGTATCACACATAGTTATTGATCTTTCTAATTCGGATCTCAAACTGTCTATGCAAGACTGAAGTAGTCTTAAGGTATTCCTTTCTGGAACATATTAGAGTGAGAAAAATGCTCATCGTGCTACCATCGAATCGTTAAAACATATTCCCAGTACTAGTGTATGCAGTTGATTCGTTGTCTCTTGGCTAAGTCTCAGAATGCATATTTTACGCAGAAGTTTGGTAAGTGATAGAAGTTTCACACTGTTAGTTCCAGGTTCTACAAGTTGTACATTGATTCAATGTGTATTGATTAGTACTTTACTTGATGGTCTCCCTCCTTTTATACCGTGCTTTCTCAACGGGCACTTCATTATCTGCTACCGCAGAAAACAAAGATCCGGACGACTACATGTATCCCATTTTGTACGAAATTTAATGTTTTATATGAAATGTATTTAAATATGAGGTGTTCAAAGTTTAAAGTGTATATATTGAAATCATACATTTATTTTAAAATAAGGATTATAAAGCTACAAGTAAGCATCGAAATAATGGTCAAGCTATACACTGGTTGAAAAAGTTTTATTGCGCACGTATACTGCGAGTCTAACTAGCATTTCTCGGTAATTACAAGAAATACAAAGGATGCGGCACCTCTTCCAGACACCGTTAATATAAATAGATCAATATTTTACCATATAATGGAGCTAAACTATTGGATTCTTTCTGTAGAGACACGTTTCACCATCATTCGGTTCCATTGATCAGTTTAAACATCAAATTATGGTTCAACGTTTCTCCATAGAAAGGTTGCAGCTAATTCAGCCCACTTAATGGAAAAAGTTTAACTACTTTAATTTAGTTCCATCCTTTCTATGGAGACGCGTTTCACCAGGATTTAGTTCCATTGATCAATTTAAGCCCCAAGTTATATTTCAGCGTTTCTAAATAAAAAGGTTGCAACTAATTCAGCACCAATTTATGGCGAATGTTAACAACTTTTATTATCAATGGAGTTACTATGCACACTAAGTGTTGCAAAATCACTCTAGGTTCGCAGGAATATCATTGCTGGGGGGTTTTTTCTTCCATATTTTTCTTACATAAACTTGCACCTAATTCAGTTTTAGAATCATGACACTAAGTAAGTGAATTTCAAGTGCTCTGGGAAATCGCTTTCGGAATACAGTTGCTGCTAACCATATTCATGTACATGTAGAGTAATTTCCATTTCTTAAAGACATGTGATTTTTGTTTCAAAAAAGGCTGAAAGCCATATAAAATATTTATTATTTAAATTCCAACATTTTTTTTCACTGAAAAGATTGTTAGTGCAATAGTTTCTGATAAAGATTTTATACATTTTGATAAAGTTTTCCCTTGAATATATCAGTAAGTTTTTGCAAAAATTAAAAGTTCTTCCCACTTACTGAAATGAATGTAATGCGTTTAAAATAAAGTAAAAATTCTCTTTGTATTTTCCGAAGAAATGTATTTATTATAAACTTTCTTTTAAAAATTTCTCTTTTTCATACATATGCAAAACAACGATGAATTAACAGAAAAAAATAATTTTATAACAGGCTTTATCATGCAAAGTATGTTGGCGACATTCCAGTATTAAGGATAGTGAAATTAATTTTCAAGTGCTTGGAGCATCGCACCCTTTTCAAATTTATTTTTGTACAAGTTAAAGAGTTCGTTCTTTACATTAAATGATTTGTTTTAAATAAATATATCAAATTCTTTTCTACTGTTAAATATTTAACTAAGTATTTTGGTAGCACTGTATTTCAAATGTTACGAAATGTTTTATAAAAATCTATCAATAAATATAACTATAATCTAAATAAAATAATATGTTCCTTTGAAAAATTCCACTTTTATTTATAGTTTTCAAAAATATGTTGATTTAGTTGATAATTATATTCTAGATTTTAAACTGTATTCAGTATCAAGATAAGGTGGTGTATAAAATAAATCTACTGAGATCGACTCAAGAATGTATAAATTTCTCCGTATATGTAACTCGTACTTCATCCATACGTTTTTGATCATACGCGTACAAATTCTTTTTAAAAGAAACACGAAATTTTCCATTATCTTTTTTAAATCTCCAGACATTTATAGCTTAACCCTATTCTTTGCAAAGTGTGTGATTTGATATGCTGCACTTTCCAAAAATCTGCAGAGGTTTTGAAATGCATTTTTCAATACTTTTATGATACAATATGCTCGGAAGTTAGGCCCGAGCATATTATACGAAAATGCATGGTTTTCAAAACCTCTCTAGATTTTTAGAAAGTGCAAAGTATTATATCACACACTGTGCCAAGCATAGAGCTAATTTTGCTCAGTAAGCGTAAGAACATTGTTATGATAATATTTAAAAAAAAAATCAACAACTTATATTTTTGAAAAGGTTTAGTCAGAAAACTGGAAAGATTCTGAAGACTTTAAAGTTAATTTTCAATATATCTACTCATTATTAAAATTCTATAAGATACCTTAACGATACAAATACAAGAATGTTATGAGTGTAGAATAATGTTTCTAAAATATTTAAAATTTAACACTGTCTCTCATCTGACCATGTTGAACATTTATAGTCAAGTTTTATTAAATTCAAATAACCATTTTACGTTATGTAATTGGTATTCGAGATGATATCACAAAGCTTATTTAATATACAGAGTGGTTATAGTTAAAGTGATCCCATTCAGATGACTTTAACTATAACCATCCTGTTAGGATACCACCCCTGCAGGAATAAACCGTTCTGACTATGAGATTTTGGTGAAACTTGGCATATACGTTATACGGACTATGGAAAAAAAAGATTTCTGAAATAGAAACGTCATTTCAAATTTTGAGCACCAGGGGGAATTGTGGCGCCTAAAGAAGGACAAAAAATCCATCAGAGCAATTAAAATTTATCCAAGTGCAGAATGTGATTAACGTGCACTCCATTGACATCAATTATGAATTGAAATCTCATTATAGGGTGTTGAATGGTAGCGCGAAGTAACTCCCAAGGGATTTCAGCAACATGGTGAGTAATGCGGGCTTTCAACTTAGGTAAAGTCCTGATTCCTCCTCCATAAACTCGGTCTTTTAGGAATCCTCACAATCAGAGATCACAGTGATTAAGTTCGGTGAACGAGGAGGAAAAGCATCCGGAAAAGCTCTGGATATTTCACGATTCTCGCCAAAGCTAGCAGGAAGCAGGTCTTCTGACTTGGCGCCCATTGTCAGAAGTTGCTCCATCTTGACTAAAGATAGTGGTCTGCAAACATTGCCGTTCCTGTAAAGCAGGAATGACATGCTGTTGAAAGAGTTCACTGTACCTTCTACTCGTGACGTTTTTAGGACCTTGAGAAGTGAGAATTCAAGAAAAAAGAAAGAAAAATGGTCTTAGGATAAGGTCTTGGCCGGAAATAGACACCATGCACTCACGTAATCAGAATGAAGTGGTTGTTCTAGCAGGACATTAGGAGGTAAACAATTTTACCAGTAAAGCTTCATCTTTCTTTCGTAAGGGCATAATTAACATGACAAGGGCACGAAGAATGTTTTCTGGCTCTGACTGCGAGTCTATTTATAGGTCTGACTAAAGAGCATACTGAAATTTTGAAAAGTGCCATCTGATGGTCGAAATATGAACTATTCTTTTATTGCATGAATCTTTTCCCCGTGGTCCATATAACGTGTATACCAAGTTTCATCAGCATCCGATTGGCAGAACGGGCGGCTCTAAAGGTGTCTGAATAGGGTCACTTTAATTATAGCCAACGTGTACATCCATGTATGCTAAGGAAGTTGATGAAACAATAATTCAGTATTTGATTTTTACATATTATCTTTCTCTTTATCATATAAAATGTATGAGCATACGTTTCACATTTACAAAAATGTACAAAATTACAATTTTATTCCGGTTGTTTCGATCATCAACATTTAAATAAATGGAAGTTCTTACAGTTCTCTAGGATTAAGCTTGATCAGTGACACGTGCGCAATATACTGTGACACTACTCTTTAAATAAACATATTCATTTCCTTCAAAGTGGCACAAAGAATGACGAAATGAAATCTGCAAACGTTGTAGCGGATGTCGGAGAACTCATTATTTATGTCAAACTATCTGCTGACGTACCCCGCTCTCCTGAAGTAATTAAAACTTCAAGAAAGTATACATATATCTAACACAGCTTTTACTCGGGAAATATTTTATTTCCGTTCTGTTGTCAGATTACTTCTTCTTTTCAAACTTAATGAATAATGTCTCATAAGTTTCTGAAATAGAATTTCAGGCAATTTTATGTTTTAATAAAATCCGTTTCTGCCTAATTTCATCGTCATCATTTCGCATGGAAAAAAATCATGAAATAGTGTTTACGTCATCTACAGAGATTCTTAAAATTCTTAATTAAAACTTTAGATTAATATATCACGAAGCAGCAACTAAACAGAGGAACAGTAGCAGCTTCAGCGTTTTGTTTCTGAATAGACAGAATTTTTAAAAATCCTGTTGTATAAAAGAAAAATTGTTTAATAAATATTAAATTAAAGCTGATGTTTCACGAAAGTTCAAATTTTTCGTAATGAAATTTTATCAACTAAAGCAAACAAGCAAATAAAAATATACATAGTATAAAGAGTAATATTAATGCTTATTATTTACTAAAAGTACTCAGTCAAAATTAGTTTTGTATGAATATGAATTATGAATTTCAAAACATTTTACATGAACAATTTTATATTAATTTCAAAACATGTATTTTAAACGTAGAGTGATTCAAGAGAAAATTGGCATAGCTATGCAATTTCTATAGATTTAAAATAAAAAATTATCAGTAAATCGCTTAAACCTTCTTAAATGAATTTATTTTGAATAGTGCGTTAGGAATACATCATATGTGTCAAATAATCATAGATGTAGTACATACTTATGAAGATCTACAATGCTCCAGTGTACCGCACTCCAGGGAAGTTTGTTTGATTGCGTGTTATGGCAAGCCTACATGAGGGGCTACCTTCTACCTTCGGGGTTGCTTCGTCGGAGAACTTTTTAAGTGTTCTAATGTGTATTCACGTTACATCTGGAGAAAACCGACCAAAACTTAATGTTAGATCATTAGTATTACAGGCCGTTAGATCTACAGTTGCTCGACCAGGCCCAAACGCCTGACCTTCACACTTCAGCCGTCTACAATGTTCAGTAGTTTATTCACACGGCCATGGTGGGGCCTGCACTGCAATGAAGAATACATATAATAACTCACATATATCGCTAGTACCTGCAACTTTAGAACCCGTACGCGTGATTCATGGATCCAAGATAACGGCGATCAAACAGGATAAAAAGAGGAATTCACAAGCCGCGTTCACCCTGGGATATGTCTTTTTACTTAATAGGGTCGGTATTGCTTGCTATTGACACATAAAAATACTAATAGCGAACTTGCGTCTTCTCCCAACTTACATATTCCACCGGCTTAACCTAAGTATAATACACTCATAAAATTTGTCCAAAACCAATCTATTAGGTTGTAACGAAAGTTTCCCGCCACCGCAAACATCGTCAGCACACAGTTCGCGTTGGCGTATTTGCTCATATTTTGTAACACGATTTTTGGCATTTGAAATAAAGAGGCTTACTTTATAACACTGTGTTGTGAAATCTGTAAAAAATATAGTTATCATTAAGTATAAGGTGTCCCAAATGGAACTATCACTCTAGAGGATTAGATCGAACCATCATTTACTTCCATTTGTGTTGCAAAAAGTCAGCTACATAATATCAACAAATTATGAGTACAGCTTTAAGTACTATTGTTGTATCATGTGACACTGTGCAGGTTTGGTACCGAAAGTTCAAAATCAGTTATCTAAGGAGTTAGAAGTTAGTTTTTCAGGCAGATATGGCGGAAAACTTTCGTTACAACCTGATACATTAAATCCACATAAACGTTACCTTTACCTGATTCGGGAAATAAAAGAATATAGCCTTTTTTTCTTTTGCACGGATGCATTTACCAGTTCATGAAAAAAAAAATGATAAATATCATACACACTTTTCTATCAAATAACTTTTCATTTTACAATGCTTTATTACTCTACGAAAATAAATATGTATTTTCATAGTAAGAGGCTTTTTATCGTTCTTTATTTTCAGGATCTTAGGTGCGGCAATTCTTCGCTCTGATAGAAGTTGGGAAACACTGAGATACGTACAGCTTACTATGTTAAATAATTACTGATATTAATCAGAAAGGAAGGCATAAAAAATTTACTTTAACGTCCTTTTTTGTTGAAGTAAAAAGTCGAAATAATAAAAGCACTTCAATACAAGAAAATATTACATGATAAAATTTAAACTAAATCAATTTTACTTAACAAATTTTAATTATTTTCGTATGTTTGAAATTTTGTATCAAAGTCACCGCTCTTATTCCAAGTTTCGCATTCTTTCAGTAGTGTAACATAACTTTAAAATC
The DNA here is from genome assembly GCA_038373885.1 of Cheiracanthium punctorium. Taxonomy (NCBI): domain Eukaryota; kingdom Metazoa; phylum Arthropoda; class Arachnida; order Araneae; family Cheiracanthiidae; genus Cheiracanthium; species Cheiracanthium punctorium. The sequence goes on along the minus strand of JAWZYV010015837.1, from coordinate 108,057 downwards.
CTTACTATTCTAAATTAAATTTCAAATTTCATAGGCCATGTATTTATATTATAACTTTCTTCAGTTAAACATATGGAGTGTATACTAAAAATTAGTGCATACTAAAAGAGTTACTACAACTAATCTCGATTTGAAGATTATGCAGCTTTAATGGATCAGTAGATTGGCGGTGCCAAGATTAGCACATCATTCTATAAAAAGTAAATACTGGAATATTAAAAAGTCCAAATTCTTTAATTAATGTACAGATATCTTGTACCGCTGCAGTTACTTTTGTGAGTGTGAACAAATATTTTTCCCCACCAATTACACTTGAGCCATATTTTGTGCAGAATACAAAGAACAGCCAATCAAATTTATGCGAATCGAGAACTGCATCACCTATTTTCTTGCAGTATTGCAGGTATTTGTCTGAATTTTAAAAAATCGGTAACTTATCTTCTTTTACTTAGAAGTTGCAAGCTATGAGCTTTCGATAATATCATCCTAATTCTTAAAATAATTCCTGTTAGTTACTAAAGTTTTCATTTTTCGTTCTTTTTTCAGATATTTCAATATTTTACAGCAAATCTATTTGCTAATTTAGATGTAGAAGAACATATTAATCATTAAATTGTAAACAATTATGAAAAATTACTTTGGTTATACTTCACTTTACATAGTCTTAAATTGTTCTGTTAATAAAATACTACATTGCAGGTTGAAGTTTTCAAGTTAATATTGCGTTTCTTAAAGTAGAATCCATATAAAGTAGTATACATATAAATAGGTGTAAACCGGTAGAAAATACCGATATATCTAGATTACTAGACAGTAACTTAAATTACCCTTATCCCTTAGATGTTATCTTTCAAAAAAAATTTTACTTTGACAAAAACTAAGCATATCAACGGTGCAAATATCAAAGACTTGACTTATCACACAAAAGATACTTTTGCTCTTTAATTATCGCCGGATTTTCTAGTAAATTTCTTACAAGATAAATTAATTCTGTGGAAATCATTTTTTCCAGACTTTGAATAAATATGTACAAGTAATTAAGCTTGAGAAATAAAATCATTGTGTTAATAAAGGACCAGATATAACTTCCTGATGCCGTCTTAAATTTATCCTTGATTAAAAGACCACATTGCACCAGAAAGTTTTCTGATCCCTAATGATTTTTTATTCCCAGAAGATATCAAAAGTAATTGTTCCATACTTCACAGTACCCTTTTAAATAAAAGAAATCTTTTGACTGTGATTATAATTGGGTTAGTTCTGAACAATCTTTTAGCTTCTATAATAATCAAAATGATCTTGAAACAAATTAGTTTAGCGCTACTTCACTCTTCTTATTAAGAGAATACAACAGATTACATAAATAACGTGTAGTTATCGGCAAATCTTCTTAGAGCCCATTTAATTTGTAATAATTTATTACAATTTTCTTCATTGATATTTTTTAAACTCTTCCAATTGCTGACCGAGCAATTCCATGATTTCAAATCCCTAAAATTCAAATGCCACTTTTTTAGAAAACTCTCTCAAAGAAGAATTGGTAAGACCATTTCCCTTCAAAAAATAAGGGTATTGAAATTTAATTACATTTTCTAGTATGCAAGATGAACTTATTTTCTTAAATCAATATTCATTTTAAACTCATATGAATGCAACCTTATTAGAAAGAACTATCCTCTTGTTGTTACTTTAGAGATCGTAGAAAATTTTTCATTCGTTTTCGTGTTTGATTGCAATTTGTGAGGAAGATGTTTTGTGTTTGAAAATAGATGCATTCTAAAGGCATGAAAGTACTGTCGACTGAACGTACCTTAAAGCTTTATGGATACAAATCTTGGATGGCGTTTTCTATAATTTACAATATTGTACTGTATATCGCAGATCTCTTCCAGTTGAATAATTTCACGTCATTGCTTAGTTTTAGAGCAAGATTCAAGTGAAACACAATTCAAACGTTTCCCACGTCGAACATGGTAAACTTCGAAATACACTGCTGGCCATCGTAAATGCAACACCCTGAAGGAAGCATGCAAATAATATGAAATTTACAACATGCATTAGCTGAGGTGAGATATGCAAATGATTAGAATTTCAGCGCAGACGCACATCAAGCGCGCCTGTGGCGCCACCTCAAAGCGCTATTTAAGGCTTGGAGATTTCGACGGTTTCAAGTACAGCAATTGTGTTTTTCTTGCTTTTTTTTCAAAAAAACGATAAATTATGCCTCGTAGGAAACAACGATCATCTTTTGATCAAGTATCCGAGTTTGACAGAGGAAGGATAGTGGCATACCGAGATTGTGGGTTATCTTTCAGGGAAATCGGTCGTCGTATTGGACGAAACCAAACAACTGTGATGCGGATATGTGATCGTTGGGTGCAGGAGGGTACGACGGACAGACGTGATCGACCGCATCGACCTCAGTGCACCACGTCACGTGATGACAGGCAGATTGTACGCATGGCAGTGACGGACCGCTCAGTCACATCACGAACCATATCACAGCAGATTCAGTCTGTAACGCATCATCCAGTGTCTGCGCGTACCATTCGACGTCGTTTACAGCAGAATGGTCTGTCCGCAAGACGTCTGTTGCTTTGTCTACCTCTGACGCGGAACCACAGACGTCTCCGCCGCCAATGGTGCGATGAAAGAAGGATGTGGACGACAGAATGGAATGAAATTCTCTTTACTGACGAGTCACGCTTCTGTATGCAACACCACGACGGTCGGATTCGAGTCTGGAGACACCGTGGAGAGAGGATGCTGAACAGCTGCATTATGCACCGTCACACTGGTCCTGCACCGGGTATTATGGTATGGGGCGGTATCGGATATCTCTCTCGCACTCCTCTAGTACGCATTGCCGGTACTTTAACCAGCCAGCGCTACATCTCCGAGGTGTTGGAGCCAGTTGTCCTTTCTTACCTTCAGGGCTTGCCAACAGCCATATTTCAGCAGGATAATGCACGGCCACACGTGGCACGCATTGTCCAAGGGTTCTTCGTCAATCACCAGATTGAATTGCTTCCCTGGCCGGCGCGCTCTCCGGATCTTTCGCCGATAGAAAACATGTGGTCCATGGTTGCTCAACGACTGACCCAGAGTTCATCCCCAGCTGTCACACCAGATCAACTTTGGCAACGTGTGGAAGCTGCTTGGTCTGCTGTACCCCAAGAACACATTCAAAGTCTCTTTGAATCAATGCCGAGGCGTGTGGCAGCTGTGATCTCCAACAACGGCGGCTACTCTGGGTACTGATTTTGGCAGGAACCACGCTTCATAGAATGCTGTAAATTTAATCATTTGTTACTTGGTCAACATGTTATCTACACAATAAATTTTGTTGTGATATCTCTTGTTTTTCTTGGTGTTGCAATTTGGGTGGCCAGCATTGTATATCAATGTTTCTTATTCAGCTGAAACAAAACAATCGTGTTTGATCACGTGACAGCGCGAAAGGTTTTTTCATTGGAAGCATTCTGGGGACTGAACTGGGAACTGGGGACTGAAAAACGTTTCATTCGAACTCGATCGCGCGCTTTTCACTTGAATCTCGCCCTTAAATACGTTATTTGCTCCAATGTCTATATTCAATATTTTCCAAATATTCACCCATTTACTTCTATGCTAGGGGTTTGTAATCATATTTTGTCCGAAGACCACCCTCCCTCCCTCATGAGCAACATTGTTGTGGCGGACCTTATAAACCATAGTCATTTTACTTCGTTTCCGGGGCTTAATTTCTGGTTCAATAATCTCACTGGCACTAACATTTTAATAAATATTAGTAAAAATGTATTATTCTAATACATGGTCTTGCGCATTTATAAGATGGACACTTTTATTTGGATGTAGAATAAAAAATAAAATCAAGAAAAATAGTAGTAAAACGAATTGTAAAATTTACAAACCATTTTACAATGAAGTAGTACAAACATCTTTTCTTCAAATATTGGTAAAAATAAATCTAATTATAATGTTTTCTGGAAATAATTTTTATTTAATGAGATGGATACTTCTGTTTTATCTTTAATCTAGTCTTCTTGGACTAGAGTTTGGACCATTTTTTATAATTTTGTGATCCCTCGGTAACGGCAAAGCGGACCACAGTTTAAGAAATTCTGCTTTATACGATACGAAAATGATCCTTTCAGATAGTATAGGCAGTAAATTGCAAAAACAACGCTAAAATTTCCAAGATAATTTTCTGGAAACTAGGGAATAACTATGAAATTTCCTGGATTGCTTTTTACGAATAATCAACATACGTTCTTCATTTATGATAGTTAAAAAATAATGGAAATATGTATAACATTTTATAGAATAAATTCCAAAGCACGAAGTGAGTATAATCAAATATGACTAAAGGCTATCTTTCAAATGAATGAGATCGCATTAAAATTCACTTAAACATTTAGAAGAGCCTTCAATCTATACTTTGGATCGAACTTTGAACCATGGTTGAATTACTAGCATGAGAAATTTTAATCTTACATTATTTAAACAGCTGAACCGATTTACATGAAACATAGCTAAAAATCATTTCAAATAAAACAGTTTTCTAACTTAAAGAAAGTTCATTAAAATTGGTCCATACGTTTACAAGGTGCAATGTCACAGACAGATAAGCGCATAACAAGTACTTCAGATATATAACTTTCTGCAAATTGAAAATAAATTTGGGAATTAAGTATTTCTTAAATTTACAGACTCTTTAATGAAGTAAATCCATTTTTCATTTAAGTATTCATATATTAATATCTTTATTAAATGCATGGTACTTAGTACGTTAAAATTTTTTATGCAGTTGAGTCGCTTGACTGAATTGTCAAAGTGCATGATAAATTAATTTGTTTTCTTTCCTCTAGCAAATGCAACTTTTCGTTTTAAGTGTAATGAAATACCAAACGTTTCACTATATAAATGTTTTAACTTTGTTAATTTCATCCATTTTATTAATTTATATTCGACTCAATAATTCTGCACAGCTTACCAATATATTACAATATATTTATAAATAATCCGCGTGGAATCTTTTATAATGCATTGTTTTTCTTCCGCCAACCATTTTTGCTTAAAATTATATTCAGTTAAATAGATGACAGTTAAACTTCAACACATGTTAAATGCCCAAACGCGATTTTCGAATACCATAAGTCAAATAAAGCTTCAACCAATCGACTCCTAACAACCTCAGAAACTCATTTGAGGAAAGTTTGATTAATGTCCAGGAGTGAAGTGACCGCTGAAATCTTCGCATTAATCATTGTCATTAAGACTACGCGGAATTACTGAGTTGATATGCAACAATTACGTGATAAGATTGCCAGGAAACACACTCTAAAAAAATTAAATACCAGTTTCTTTTTTGTCATTTAATTCTTCTTTTTTGCACTACTTAACAAATATCATGAACTTTCAAACAAGATATCTTGATAAATAAAATATTTCTTGCAATCAAAGAGTGTTTGGGTCATTTCTCTACTTAGTTATTTTCAACAATATTAAAATCTTCCGGTCTTTTCGGTTGTGCCTGCAAATCCTTTCTAACTCCTTATATGGCTTTCGCTTTCAGACACATAAGTAATGCTTCAAAAAATAATTCAAAGATTTGTATATTGTTTTACTTACACACAACTAAATGCATAGTAATATTAACTACAAAAAGATCTTCATACAAGTACTTTGAAAACCATAATACAATAAAAATCATTTTATAACTCATAAAATAAAATTATTCCAATTTATGTTCCTGTGACCAAGTAATTGCTTTTGTCCGTAAGTTGTAGAGATAAATAGTTTAAAAAATTTCAGTAAAATGTTTCTAACCATCTGTTAAGTTCTCCAGTCTTGTATTGCCAGATCCGGCTAATGTGTATCTTACAGTGAAATTGAGACAGATTCCGAAGTCCACTCTTTTTTGTAGAATCTCAACTGTTTTACTTGCACATTCTTTTCCAAATCCCACTTTAGCACTCTATTGTCGAAACATACTCTCCAAGCAGTGTTACCAAATGTTTTTAACAAAATTAACTAAATTCACCTAAAAAAAAACATCTCTAAAATTCCCGGGAAGCTGTCATTTTCTTCCATTATTTTCAAAAAAGAATTTACCTGATTCATACCAAGAACTGTGTTTATTTAATTATAGAAAGTTGAAAATTTCTAGAAATATTGATTACGATTTTCTTTCTGACTCTAATGTTGGGCATATTATATATCCCTGCCACATAGAAATGGATTAATCAGTGAAGTCCGAATTAATATCGATTTCGAATCAATTACCTATTTAGAATGGATGCTGCTCTACTTATTAATGGCATTAATCCTAGAAATGTTAATACTTAATAGAGAATAGTTTCTCTTTAGCAGAAGACAACTACACCGAAAAGTCATATAAATATCTGTTAAATTTTCAATTACTAAGCTGCATTTCTTATAGACTGATAAATACCTCATACAATCATCTTAACACTTTTATCACTTCGTTTATTTTAATTACCATTAAACGCGGTCTTCAATAGCTCAAATATTTTTTTTTGGAAAATACCCCTAATTCATCAGAAAAACCCTAAACTTCAAAAGAAAAGTCCTCACAAATCGTTATTTATCACAAAGAAATTAAGTTACTCCTCAAATACAATGGAAAGTTGCTGAATTTGACAAAAAGTTCTCTACATTAGCAGCACTGCCTCCAACTAAACTCTTTGAAAATCATTTTTGTACCTCGTTGTTCTCACAATATTGTCTTCTATTATTATGTTCCTCAAATTGGTAGTTTAGTAAGTAGTTTTATATCCAAGAGTTTAAGGAATAAAGATTGTAGTTATTGTTATTTTCATTTTTTTTCAGTCTTCGATCATTAGCCATTTTCTGTGGGTACAAGCTTTTTCTCAGGCTACCTCAAATTAAACACATATATAATATTATTTTTCTAAACATTTAACAGTCTTCCGTAGTTTTTTTTTTAATTTTACTTTCTTTGTTTTTTAGTTTTTGATAGATGATTTCAAGTTTTAAGCTCGTCTGCTTATTAGTCCTATCACTTATGCTTCACCGCTTTTCCGTTAATAACCATAGTCTCAAGCTGTCTGTTCCGAGCCGGATTAACTCCCATTTGTTTAAACATGATAAGCAATGTGCAAAATAGGGTCCTTGTAAAAAAATCTTCATTATTGTTATAGAATTAACTATATATCTTAGACATATCTTAAAAAAGAGATTAGGAATGTCACGATCTGAAGGCAAAAAATCTGAAATCCACCACTTTAATTTAGTATCTCTTGCATGTTACCGGGTTCCCCAAAAAATGACCGACGATTTCAAAAATCAGTTTTTAAAAGTACGCAACGCGATAGAAATGTACGGTTTCCTGTATTCTTCTGTTTTAACTAGGGATTTTCTTCTTACCAATTTTCAAAATTATTTACAAAGCTCGTCAACAGATGGTGCTGCTGACTAGGAAAAAACTGTTAAACAATGCTTTCAAAATAACCACTTTTTGCAGCAAAAACTTGGCGCAGTCTAAGGACAAAATTCGCAAAGCTTACGCAAGCATTTCAGTTGGAATAGTCTGATAATCAGCAGTGATGTATTATTCCAGTTCATTTACAGTTTGTGGGTTGTCATGTTACACCTGGGCTTTCAAGTACCCTAAATAAAAATAATCGCACAGTTGAACGGGCGGCGTCTGCGAATTTTGTCCTCAGACTGCGTCACGTTGTTGCTGCAAATAGTGGTTATTTTGAAAACATTGTTTTATAGTTAGCAGCGCCACTGCACAATTCGAGCCACTGCTCAAACTAATAAAACATCACCTATAAAGAATAAGACCAGCTTAACTCAGAAATAGACTCAAAGTACAACAGATAATCTTATGGGGGCAGCACCCCTGCGAGGGATGAGTCTGCCCGAGCTCCAACATGTACCAGCGATACCCAGTGGGGGCACTATTTGACAGCACCCCTGCGAGGGATAAGACTGCCCGAGTTCCCTCCTTAACATATGCATGTATCTTTTTTTCTTTTCTTTAAGAGTTTCAATAAATATGTACTGGGACCGCAGGAACCAACATTGGGGTCTCGCACCTTTCTCTCCCTGGCCCGGGGGGCTTGGGGTACCGCGAACCTCCACGCGTCTTGGAGAGTCTCCCGTGGTGATCAGTCTATGCTTTAAGGCCGCTAGGCAGCACCATCGATTTTCAATAGTCAGCAGCGCCATCTGGTGACGAACTTTGAAAATAATTTTGAAAATTGAATGAATAAATTCCCTGGTTAGCTAATCAGGATACAGCAAACCGTGCAATTCCATCGCCTTCCGTTTTTCTTTTTAATTGATTTTTGAAATCGTCTGTCAATCTTGGGACACCCGGTAAGTATAAAAATTAATGCATTAAGTATAAAAAACCAAACTTTATTAACCCATTCAGCGCCAAAGCTCCCATTACGGGAACATCTATTATATATTTTTTTCTTAAAATATTTTCACGCAATTTAAGAAATACACATTGTATATAAACATTTACACTATAGGGTGTGTGATATATTTTTATCGGAACAATATATTTTAATTTAATGTTTTTTTTTCTAATTTTTAAAAAAGTGAAATTTTGTCTTTATGACTGTCTTATATAAAACTAAAAAAAAATAAAATAAATGGTCACTTAAATGTTTCAAGTAGAATGCATATTTAAAACCAACATCTTGAAGAACAACATTCTTAAAATCCTGCATGAATAGATTCCTGTAAAGGAATGTTATGAACGCTTATATTTCTTGTTCCCACAGCGGGAGCTTTGGCGCCCTCCCACTAGTTAGCATTTCCAGTTAATCTGTATTGGGTTCCTGGTCATTCTGGCATTCCTGGTAATGAGATGGCGGATTCTCTTGCCAGGTTGGGCTCTAGCTCTTTTTTTGTTGGACCTGAGCCGATTCTCGGTATCTCGAGTAAATGTTACAGGGATACTGTGTTTAGCCACTTTAGCAAGCTTCAGTATTCCAGCTGGCTTAAGTGTAATGGCCAGAGGCAGGCCAAAGAGATCAATCTTGGCTTTCCTGGTGTTAGATGCAAGGAACTTCTGTGTCTCAACAGGTCCAGTCTCCGTAGGGCTATTGGCCTGTTAACTGGGCACTGTTGCCCTAAAAGGCATCTTAACATAATGAAGGTTGTCGATGATCCCACTTGTCGGGGTTGTCTTCTTAAGAAGGAAACTGCTTTACACATACTCTGTGAGTGTGAGTACTTCTCTGATTATAGGTTTGAGCATCTTGGGCGCCATGTCATTGAGCCCTGGGAGATTCACAAAATGTGTGTTAAGTCTATGCTGATGTTCGCATATGCTACTGGGCTCTTTTCGTAGGGCCTTTCCCATATTGCTTGGGGATGATACAATAGACCCATGGTCGCGGTGCCTGGCCCTTTTTGGGCCTCCCCTCCAAGTCATAGCATTTCCAGTCTGATTTTGCTACCGTTCAACAATAAAGAAAGGTTTGGCACTTCGCAGTCTGGTTATTTCGTACATTATAGTATCAACAACAAAACTAATTACTTTATATATACAGTTTTGAGCAGCATCTGCGTAAAAAAAAATAATTCCTGTATCCAAAATGGAGAAAGACATTTATCGCCATAACACGCCAAAGCTCCAGCTACGGGAACATGCTATATTTCCTAAATGCTTTGAGTTTTAAAAAAAATTTCAACTGTTCTATAATAGAAGCATGCAATGTATGAAAAAAATGTATATACATTTAAAAATTTCTATCTGATTCTCATAGCGGCGTTTAATGGGTTAATTGAAAATACATAGGAAGAGTGTAGTATCATTTCTTGCATCTCTTAGATCACGGTTTTAATCACAGCCTGTAATTTTAGAAATTCTTCAGCACGTTATAAGAGAATATTTACCTGATTATATACATTCGGATTTATACAGCATAGAAGGACATTTTTCTTTCATGCATTTGCATCTGAGTAATTTCCGCATCCAAGCCGATCAAACATTCCCTCTCCTAATTTCCGAAATCCAACATCCCCACCAGTAACGCCCCCCAGAAACTTTTGCATCCGTTTATATTCCCGTTTCAGCACTGATGCACTAGATTGAATTTCGGTCTGAAAAGAAAATTTTTAAAAGGGATGATTATAGACAGCTCTTCAACACTTTGAAATATCCAACTTTAATTTCCAATTCGTTTGGAATGAGCTTCAAATCTACTCTTCCAAGAAGAAATTGATTTCCAAAGTGGAACTCCCGTTTTACCCGCTGAAGCATGACGCTGATGCATTAGTTCTAAATAAGTCGGTCTCTTTTCGCTATGTGTCACATCTGCTTTTGCTAAAACAAATATGCTTCGATTAATAAAAGACCGAAGCTAAACGTCCCTTAACGCTCGACCTGTTCTTAAAGGCTGAATTGAGGTGTTATATGAATTAATTACTTAATAGTATGATGGCTATTTTAAATTTTAAAACTACTCAAAGTTATTAATAATTATCTGTTTCATACCGAGGAATACTACTATGCAGCGAGCGAAAATATTTTTATTTGATTCGGTAGCTTTGATAATCCCTGTGCCTTTGTTAATTTATCAAAATAGCATAAATGATCAAATAAACTCGTATGCCAGATAATTTAAACTAGTAAAGTTATATGTATGCGGTTTGAATTTTTGGCATTTTTTTACGAATTCTTAAAAAGGAAATTCCCCAAAAGTTATGTTTTTACAGCTACGTAAAGTGTGTACTTAAACATCAGTAGTTTTGTTAATTTCAGCAATAGAGGACGATTTAACAAAATGAAAAGTTAAAAGAGCTTTCTAGCTCTCCTTTCTACAGTAATAAAAGTGAATACTTGTGTATATCTATATATGCCATCTCCAGACAAATCTATAGCACGCAGAACTATGAAAATTCGAACATATAAGCACATGAGATCGATAATGTGCACCTGAGACTTAGAATTTTATTTAGCTACCTTTTTAATTATTAATTAAAAACGTTCTAATGCCATTTTTCTCACCCTGTTATGAAAACAATCGTGCACAACACCAGCTTCCGAAACAAGAACACTTGATAGAAAATGACGGCAGCTAAATATTCGGTAATATTGAAATTGCAATCAGCGCTTTGTTATTCATGTTACATAGAAAATCTTTGTGGAATCTTAAAGCCCAACATTTTCTCTCTATAAAAGTATGTTTTTTTTTATTTGAACTATTTTTCTATTTTTAAAGAATGTCTTATAAAAGGACAATTTTTGATTTAACCACTGCATAACTCCTTGAGGTTTTTCAATCGATTTTCATGAAATTGTTCATGCTGATTAAATCATCTAACATTTCAGAAGTTTCAAAATTTTCCATCAAAAATTGTGGATTTTGCAAGATAATTTGATTAACTGGTTGAAATATTTAATATAACACTGACAATTTTAATATAAATCACAGGATTATTTTTTCAACGCATATCTATCCCTTTTATAATATCCTGACAATTAAAAAATATTCTTAAAAGTTGTGGTTTAAAAAAAATTATTTTTGAAAATTGAACCTTTTGCTAGCACACGTTTCTGCCATTTGGCCGAATTATTCATCAATGCGAAATTGCAACAATTGAATATTCGGATTAGAGTTCAACTTTTAATCTTTCGAAAGATATGATTCTTCAACGCTTTCTCTGGGGAGAATGTTGGGTTGTGATGCTAGGAACTTCTCTTTCCGGATTCACATTATTCTAGCAGCACTAGCTTAGTACTATGTCCCTTTTATTTTACATTTCAAAAGCATATGGATTCACATTCCTTTGCTATATTTAACGTCAACGGCCATCTCTCCTCCTTAGCACAGGCATGTTCAGTGCTTGAAAAATTGCACACATATACAGACAAATATATATATATATATATTTTAATTTATAATCACTTTATGAATTAGTGGTTGTGAAGTAAGCCATGGAAATAGGTTAGCAAGCATTAGCAGAATTTTTTTGAGAAGAGTTATGCTTTAATACCTAAAACATGCCAGAGTGGTTCACTGGCAGTGCCATACGGGATGGCTAGTTTAACATGGAACTAAAAAATTTTAATACTTTTCAAAGCTTTTAAGCATGCTAGAATTGTAGATCATTTTGTCGTACAAGACGTTGCCCAGGGTGCACTAGGAGGAAATCTGTGCACCAAACAAAAACGAGGGAACAACTAATGTAAAGTCTTCGGGAACTCCTTCTTCCGGGAACTTTCAGACAAAAATATTGGTAAATTCTGATACAGACGGGTTTTAGAAGTACCTGAATGGCGGAGAAAGAAATTGATTACAATGTTCTATTTAATATCTGGCCATTATTACTACAGAAGAAAACCTATCGCATTAGTGCTACTGTTTTTCCCTTGTGTTACCTTAGAAAGACATGGTCATGCCACATCTACGCATACGTCTTACTATCTATCATTTTTCGATTTGGGAGCATTAGTGGAGACTAGGATCACACAGTGTTCATGTTAATAGATATACTGATACCATTTTTTATACTGTATTTAATGTTCAGTTGCCTTATAATGTGTGCCACTAGAAATCAAGAAGCAGTAATCTTTTAAGTATTAATCATCAGAATTTTCTATGAAGGGATCGATTGGGGTGAGGGGGTCAGCTGGACAAGGGAGTCCTCCACCTTAAATTTCACCAATTTTTTGAAGGTCAACTAGATGCTAAGTCATTAAAAGGTCCTTGGAAAATGTAAATATAATCATGTTCCTTACACTAAAGTAAAGGAGAAAATCCAGGAAATATAAAAAAATAAAAAAGCTCAAATCTCAAGGAGCCAGAATACTTTTGATCATGTAGCGTGTATTATACAGCCTAAATTTAACCCCATACCATTAGCGTGATCATTTACAGCATTCATAGCATTCTCTAAATCGTTCTTACAATAATTTGAAACCAAACCTGTTCCTCTAACGAGATCAGACTATAAAAGATTTGATTTTCGCCAGCATTTCACAAGCTAATTAAATTAACATATTTTCAAGTGATATCACATGTATCATATCTTTGAATATTTTACCTTATGCATTCAATAGTTTTCTCCATACAATTTAGATGTTCATGATACTTCTAACTGTAATACTAAAATGAATGGCATGTCTGGAAACTATCCGGGAAACATTGTACAATCAATAGATATTTTGCACCAATGGGATAATTAGACTGCTTTATGTAGCATTCCGATTGTTAACTAATATTTATTCAAATGCAAGAAAGGATGGAAATTACAAGTGTGTTCTTTGTGCACAAATATAATAACTGCTTTGCACTCATACTAGAGAATTAGTATGAGGCTACAGAGACCAGATTAGAAAAACAATAAATCATGAGAAAACTGTAGGTTATAAAATACTCTCCTACATGATCTCAGTTTTGCATGTACTACTAACGAACGCATATTTAACCCTTTCGTTTTGATCGCTACTTCCTGACTTAGATCTTTGAATGCTCTTGCAGCAACCATGGACCATAGCACAGAATTCATTTATCTGAAACGTGAAGCAACGATGATAGCTGAAAGGACATCGCTTCCGACACGACTTTGTAAGAGTAGCAGCAACAGGTTAAAGCCATTAAGACGCTTCAATATTATTTCATTTACGGACTTCAGAACCTAAATCTATGAAAGATATTTTTTCTACCCTGTAAAATAGCCAAAAATGTTACATATCACTATTTTCGGCAAAGATAGTCCTTTGATGAAATTCAAAAATATATGCGTATTTTAATGTACTTTCAGTAAAAAATAACCGTTTTTGTCTCTAACAATATGTCTCGGTACAACAGATGTTATAAATTTGTGTAAACAAAGCGTACCAAAGATATGTTGGCTATTGAAAAATACCAAAGATATATTGGCTTAAAGAGAATCACAAGTCCAGTAGACGTAAAAGAAATTACCTTGGTGTCCTTCACACTTCGAATCTTCTCGGAAGAGAGAATGGTAATGAGCAGCCTGTTTTGATTGGTTGATATCTTTTACTTCTGATGCTTTCGTAAGAAGTACAAAAACTCTCACTTCCTTTAGATTCGAATAATGGTGGTAGTGCCGAATTGACGTTCCAAAGAATTTGAAAATCCGTGAAGGAGAACTATCCCTCTCTAATACAGTCTGATAACATCGTAGTAAGGGCTCAATCTCTTATTTGGTTTTGGTTATTAAAATTCCGTCCCTTTACAGATGGCTACCTTGCCATCTAGTAAAGGCTCCCGTAATAAAATAGCCATTAGTAGAAGTTCATGTCTGGATGATAAGTTCCCGCCATTGGGAAAAGCGTTACAGTACATGATTTTATTCGAAAAAAATTATAAACTTTATTATTCCGAATCTAGCTCAAGCATCCCCACCATCAACAACTGTTTCATATCATAGAATATACGATGGTGATTATATAAATATCTCCAGCCACCTTCATTTTTTCTAAAATTATCCTCAACAGAATTGAAACATTTTCAAAAAGGTCTGTATTTTATTTCGTATTTCTCAACCTCAACATAAAGCAAAAGACAATATTTAATAAAATCAAGCCAGTTGCTAAATTTTCAAACAAATTGCTTATTTATTTTTTTATCCTATCTTCATTAAATAAAGTCTCAAACTCGATAAATATTCTTTCTAAAACCTTCATCGCAAAAGAATTCCTTAAACTAAAGAAAAACAGAAATAAATTCAGAATTTTCTTTATTTAATCGAACAAAAGTCTTTTAACTTTTTGATTAAATTCTTTCCCTCGGAGTTATATAGACAAGATTGGAAATTTGTACAGTATACAATCAATATAAGTTAAAGAAATGAAATCATAGAATAGATATTTCTTTCAAATTAGCAATGAATGCTGCTATTCACGTATAGAGAAATGAACTTAAAGTTATATGTGTTCAAATGTAGGTATACTTACAGGGTTATCAGAGAAAAACTAGTCCAGCTTGCATTTTCACAACCATTGATTGAAGTAATAAAAGGTTTGATTGCAAAAAGATTTAAAATGAATCCAGTACTTCGCGAATTAATGTGAACACAAATGATAATTTCAAAAGAACATTTATTGGTTAAAAACAAACAAAATAAAAAAAAGAAAGCATACCAAATGCACCGATTATAAAACACTTTCTATCACATCCTTTTTTTATATAGTACAAATTTGGCAAGACTTTGGGGATAACCTCAAAAAAGCTGTACATAACTATTAATGCAATTTTGCAAAGACCCTGTAAAAGAACTTGAAATATTATCCTTTAAATACCATTTTTTAAATGAGCAGTAAATTATTATGAAAATTTATGTACTGTACATATGCATTTATGCTTGAAATGGATTAATATCTCTAAACTGCCATAGATCATAATGCATTAAAATACTTTTCGGTGATCTCGTAGAAGAACTATAAATGCCGAATATTTACTTCGATATTTCCTTTAAAACGTGATATTTATTTTTTTACCTTTTGCAGATAAACTTTTTGCATCTATACTGACCTAGTATTTTCAAAAATACTGCAGATATTTTACAGATATAAATTATTATGGAATAAAAATAATTTTAAAATCTTGCAGTAAAAGATCCTTAAACGTT
Source organism: Cheiracanthium punctorium (assembly GCA_038373885.1). Classification (NCBI taxonomy): domain Eukaryota; kingdom Metazoa; phylum Arthropoda; class Arachnida; order Araneae; family Cheiracanthiidae; genus Cheiracanthium; species Cheiracanthium punctorium. The sequence continues at coordinate 92,442 of JAWZYV010015837.1, read as the reverse complement.
TCGGTAAAAATATTTTTATAGAAAATGTTCTGATATTTTAATCAGAAATGGAAACATCTAACTCAGGCAAATAAAAAGATATGAGTTTTCTACAACTTTGCGATTGTAAAAAAATTAACAAAAAATATAAGGATTTTTACTTACAAGAGAAATCAATATTTCAAAATGATTTCAAATTGAGTATATGTATTTTACGGTTTATGTATATTATAATTATGAACTATCCATAATATTAAAAATGTAGAGATATTTTACTTTATATGAATACGTTTATATTGTTTTGTTTCATATATGTTATTACAATAATCTCTTTGATCTGCTCTTTAAAGATATAACTTTCAACGCATTGTTAATTATACATATTTTTTACACATTTGAAATTTATAATTTAAATAATTCCCTAAAAATAACTTTAAAAAACTCTTGTAATAAAAATTCTAGAATATGTTTTATACAGTGTAGATAAAATGAAAAATAATTTTTGCAAGAAAACATTTCATGTAATATCCTATTCTATAATTTTTGCCTAAAAATTATTAAATTATTTTTCATACTTGTAATCATTAATTACTTTGGATGTAGTTCCTTATTACTTTCATAGTTATTAACCTTCCAGTAATCATAGGAAATTAATTCGAACCTTTACCATATATTGAATACCCTTAATTAATTGCTACGCAACTGCTAAATAACTATTCTCTTGTTCCATGGGAAAGGTAATTGGAGCTCATCTATTGAAATTAAAGTTCACCGCAAATGATTAACACAATAATTGATTGCCAATCTGAAAGGAATTGCAGGTGTTTCAGTCCGAAAACAAATGACTATGAATAGAAATCTTGAGATTATATAATTATTTTTATTTATATATGTATTGTGTGTGTGATTAACTTAATCTTTTGTTTTGAAAAAAAGCAACATTGCATTTAATATCAAAAATAATGTTAAGACTTCGTGAAAAAGAAAAGCAAATATCCAGAATATATCATTACTAATTATTTTTATCTAATCTTATGCTTCTCATTCTTGAAAGTAATTTTGTAAATTTTTTAAAATACAACGGAGTAACTTAAAAACCAATTTCTGTGAATAAATTATTGATAATAATAAATCTTCGATCTTTTGTGCAAATTAAGAACAGATTTTTAGATATATAGAGTGAAAATGTAACGCAATCCAAATTTTGAAATTTGAAAAATGCTTTCGCATCTTTTCTATGACGACGCCAGATCTGAGAATATACAGTAAGTTATGTATTAAAGAAGACAGTTTTATCGCATGTTTTGAAAGTAAAATTTTTTTAAAAACATACATAATCAAAATTGTCTGATTATTAAATTCAATGCTTTAAAATTCAATACTTAAAATTAGGTGCTTGTCAATTTCAAAGGTCTGTTCGAGATCTTGCACTTTTACATCTGAAACAACATAATTCTTGGAGAACCTGTAAAGCAAGGAGATTTTTATCCCAAGTAGAAGTGAAAGAGTAATGAAAATAAAAAATTATATATGAGTATCCAAATTACATATGTATATGCATATAGCATCCTTTCACGGTATGTTAGACGAAATGTATCCTTTTTTTGTATATACACTACTCAAAATAACAAAAGGTTGTTCAGAATCAACCCCTTGCGCACCAGGGACGTACGCTCGTACGATTTTATAACACCACAGATGAATCCCATGGACATACCTGCGTTTGATGGTAGTATTATTGCATAGACTTAACTTTTTTCTAGCTGGTATTTCTTATACACAGTGTATAATTATTAATAATTATTATCTGGTATTCTAAGCCGTGTTTCTTTTGTTTGTTTGTTTGTTTTTACATTTCGATATTTTTAGCTTTTGTTTTCATTCGCTAGTTGACGTCATTGAGTTATACGGAGCTTAATAATCTGGTATTAAGTTCCTTTTATAGATAAATTGGCCTGGTACCGAAGGCTTTATTTAACGAGATTTCTTGGCAGCACGATTATGTACTGTTAACGAGGCACATACCATAGGTCTACAGGACTATACTGTGGCGTTGGTTGGTGTCGGATGAATTAGCTGGAACCTGCTTTGGAAACAGCCAAACAGAAGTATCAATCGAGAAGAATCACATTCATTGTTCCGTCTATTCTGACTCACTTGGCATTGCTGCTCATGTATACAGTTTGATGAGTCTTCGGTGGGCATTTCTAGGTTCCATAAAATGGTTCTAGATCTCGGGTAGTTCACCTTGTGGTATTTCAACGGATTTTAGTCCTACGATGTGTGCTTAGCCTGACCCAAACTGCTGATTCGGGTAAATAACTCCGTTCAGATATCACTTTTACTGAAACTAGTCATTTATACCTTTGTTTTAAGTACGCTAACAGATCATTCTCTTTCGCCATCGGACACACATCATTTTGACGAAATCGTCGAAATTTGCATATTTCTACGTTTCCTAATTTGTCAGAATTTGCGTTTATAATAATTTTATTTATTTTTAAAAAATAATGTGTTACTCTTCTTTTGCAGAAAATTTACAATCGACTTTACTTTTTTGAGCTGTGCATATTTTGTTGCATTTGCCGTCACAGAACATAACAATTTTAATTATTTTTAAAATTTTGCAAAACTTTTACTTGTAATCTAACATTTAAAATTTTACCCATAATCTAATATACCATTTTTCATTTTCATTCATTTCACAAGAAATGGCAGTTTTAAAAAAAGGATCTAAACTTCTTAAATTGAACCATCGTCTGGGTTACTCTTGATTGATGAAGGTGTTTACTATATCATTTGAAAGGACAAATAGCGCGAAATCGATCTGACACATGTAATTATGATAGCTCACCTGAGAACTAAAATTATTTCACTTTAAGCAGAAAAAATGTAATCAATGGAAGAAAAACAAAAAAAATAATAATAATAAATAGTAATAGTAGAAGAATTATCATTTACAAGCAATAATCGTTCATACATGGCAAATGAAACTTTTATATTGCAAGTGACTGTGAAATTGAGTATTCCAGGGACTATGTACTATAATTAAATTTAAAAGAATCTTCTTTTGCGTGGATGTCCATATACTAAGAAAGAAACAATCTATCATTATTGCTTAACTTCAATCTCGTGGAAAAGTTTAAAGTTATGTGAAGATCACAACTTCAGTGAACCTTCAAATGTGACTCATATTGCACCGCAATCTACTATGTCACAAAAGATTTATTTGATGAGATCAAGGCATAGTAATGTTCCATGAAAATTCCTGCTTATCTCAAAGCTGTATTTCAATTATATCTAAAAAGGGTTTTCAAAATTAAATTGATGTCCATATTACTACGATGAAAGAACATAAGAAATGATCCATTTCGCGTCGTTGTGCAATCATATCTTGTGTTGTGTTATCCTACCCTGGTAACATATGTCTGTAGGAATGATATCTACAGTGTGACCGGAGATGGCGACGACATGTCGGGAACAGTGACGTTATGGGAGAATATAACACAAAAACAAACAAAACAAAAAAAAGGTAAAATTTACGAGATAAATTTATGACCAGGATGGTGCAAATTATACAAGGGAAATTTCACGAAGCATTTAAACCACTCCCAAGGAGGGGGGAGGGGAAAAAAACGGGGCTACACAGAAAAGGGAAGTGAAGAAAGGGCTGATACATCTCAGAGACTAGACCGATGGATAGTAAGATAAGTATTTTGCACGATTGGAAAGGAGGAAGTTGTAACCATTCTTTTCCCTGACTGCAGAGAACACAGAGACGTTTTTCTCGAACATAAGAGTTTTTTCATCGAGTCAGCGAGAAGGCAAGAACTTGGTGCGAGGTAGCCCACGATGTTCCGGGAGCATCGCGCGCCCCGATACTAGTACAATTAGACGCCCGATGAGGCTGGAGCCCTTCCTCAAACAAAGAGATGCCCGATGATGCGGCGTCTAATTGTTTGAGGCAGGTTGGTTGGCAGGCAATGGTTTGAAACTCACAAAGTCTGCGAATTTCTAATTAAAAAAAAGAAAGGAATATTCTCGATCTACCCGCCATCTTCCCTTCCTAGAATAGCTGATTAATAAATGTTAAGCTTAGCTCTGTTCACAAAAAATAGGTATTGAATAACATTGTATATAATTACCCAAAAAAAATTGTTGAATAAGACTTGATAAAAAGTTGATTGGACAAAAGAATGAATTTTTTTTGGTACTCTTTTTTGGATATTTTATTTAGGTATGCAGTTTTGAAGAGTCATGAACACCAAATTGCAGGATATTTTCCAAGGTAGGTGAGTTTGCGTAATTGTTGAAGCGTATGTTGAATAAATAAGAGTACAAAAGGGTTATTGGAGGGGAAATAGTTTCTTTTTTTCTCTTCTACGGCTTTCACCCCATGTTTTCCAATAATGTCATTGCTTTAAAATTGTCATTACAAATGTGTTATTTCCCAATTATTCTTTTTCTTGAACGGTTGATAGAAATATGAGGTAGAAACGGTGAACGGTGATAGAAATATGAGCGGTATAATATTTCTTGTGGCTCAAATTTTTGTTGCTTTATAGAATGAAGGTGTGATTAGATCGCATCTTTAATATTCACAATAATTTGTTTTCAGTTTCTAAAATTCAGTCCGCTTAAAATCAATCATTTTAGCTTGATTTTCTGTTATGATTTAATTCCGTACTTACACTTTCAAAATATAACAGTAATGTCTAACATTAAAGTATAGCAATTAAAGTAAATACCAATATTTTTACACTGAAATAAATTTTAAAAATACCTAAAATATTTAAAAAATATCACTGATCAAGAATTACCCTAGTAAACTGGGTGATAAATGAGCATATTTAAAAATCAATTTTAAAAATAATGAAGAAAAAATGCATGCACGTATAAAAAGCTTAGACCATCTTCAATTAAAAAACAGCAGCAACAAAATTGTTCTTTCAAAAATGTTTCACTGACATGAATCTTAAATAAAAACATGATTTTCAGAGACAATCTTTTTTGAAGATAGTTTTATAGAAGTGTAAAAAGTTTTTTCTTCTCTTATTTATTTTACAGTTACATAGCTTTTGAACTTGATATACGAGAATAGAATTTATGTTTAAGCATGACTTGACATAATTTAGCTGTTTTGTGAAAAATAATAATAATAATAATAATAATAATAATAATGCTGCACAATGAGGGACCATTATTTGCCCGAGAGGGATCCGTAATTCCCCCATATGACTATACTACTGCTATCATGAACCTGCTTTCAAAATTATCCAATCGCTGCCTTTTTACTTCAGACACATTATACTAAATTTATTGTAACTCTGTAATTGGCGCTTACTTTTCTGCCAGGTACATGTTTCTCTAAAGAGAAGTTTTCTCGTTATTCGAATTTTTCTGTCACTTCACGTCTGTTCGACTGTTCTAGTAACACGTATTTTTTAAGCTGGCCAGCATCACACTGCAATATATAATATGCTTCTTTTGAATAGTTGTTAAATAAAAGTTTTAAAGCAGCTGGTGTATACTTCTTTTTTTTTACCGCAAATAAAGAGCATAACGAAGTTGTGGTCATTTGATACCTGAGTTATGCACGACAACTAAATATTCCCGAATTTAAAAACAGTTTGATTAAATCATATTTCTGGGTAATAGAAAAGCTACAGGAAGCTTTTCTATAACCCAGAACTTTAAAATAAAACCATAAGGACATTTAATTAAAAATATTCGAATATAAATCCAGTTATTAAAGAGAACCATTACTTGAAGTAAGGTCTGTCTGAATGCTCCAACTTTATTAAATGCATGACACGCAATAAGGACTGGCCAAAATAACTTCCAAATGCCCTCGTTCTCAACTATGGTTCAATAAATTGGGAATTTTCATTGTTTGAACAAATGCGAGTTTGATGCTTTGTTTAACACTCCTGGGATATGATTGGCTTGAAGACCCCCGTTCGCAGAAATATCTCACAGCTTGAATTTGCTTCGTTTGAAGCGAAAACTGTGACATTTTCATTAGTAAGTGAATAAACTGCTTAGTACCTTGTCACTCAAACGATATTAATTCGGGGTTATGAAGGTTGATTATTTCAAAATACTTCGTTAGCATTTGAAGGGAACTATTCCAATGGGAGAGGGGAAAACTTCAGATTTTCCTCGCGCTCAGGTGCGTACAGTTAAATAAGTGTGTTTAACAAACTAATATGCATTTTAACCCATTTGTGCCCATACTGTTTGAATAACTTTCTGTAATTTTTGCTGATGCTTGCAGTCATAGGTTAATTTCTGACATCATTTGTATGGACTATTAATTTTTCTCATAAAAATATATCCATTGAAAGTAAAATTTCACATGCCTAACTTTGTGATATTAAGAATTTATTTTGGAAGTAAGCTTTTATCTGCATGAATTAAGCATAGGAAAATTCAATAACATTTACATATTCAATAATTCAATAATAATAACTGCTAATAAAACTGGTAATAATAAATAAACTTTATGAATATGGCATATATTGGTTTGACAAGGACGATGTGTATTATCTAACTTTAATATATTTATTTAAGGAAAATGATTATTTTTTATTCTTTATAATTTTTTCTTTCACTTAAATAATTTTTTATTAACCCATCATTTTTACAGTAACACTTAGGGCTGGTTTTTAAAGAGAGAAAAATTACAGTATTTCCATAAGTGCCATTTTCATATGAAGTGTTGCTTTTCGTTGCTTACACTTTCTCGTTGAAATACTACCGAGTACGCTTGAATCTTGAAAGGTCAAGGAGGCTTTTTATGATCTGGTTCTTCTGAAAACTTTGCTTCTTTGCCTTGTTCTTTCTTCAATATTTCTTCTTTTTCTAAAAATCATATTTAATTTTCTGATAACAAAAAATAAAAATAAAAGATTTATGCATTTTAATAAAATAGCCTTTATTTAACATTTTTTTAAATAAATTCCATGAATAAGTATAGTATTTCATTTTTAGTAATACACTACTGGCCAAAAGTATTGCAAGTTTGAGAAATCTAACCATCTTTTCAAGAATAAGCCCCGAAAAAAATGGAAGGAATGCATCTGAAAATCACAAAACAAAATGAGAGCTTCGGGAACCAATAATTTAAGTTGGCACCATGAAACACCAAAGGAAGTGCTGTAAAACATTGTAGATTACATATCTAAAAGACTGTCTGTTGTGATCAAAGTCAAGGCTGCTCAGCAACATCATAAATGATGTGTAGTTCAATTGCATTTATTTACTATCCACTTTTTGCAGAATAACTTGAAATTAATTCTTTATTTAATTTTATTCCGGCGAGCCACAATGGATTATGATTTCTATAATAACCTATATATTATTTTTGCTAGTTTTTCAATAAATTAAATAATTATTTTTGTTCTTTAACTTACTGCTATCTTGTCTTTGAAGTAATTAATTTAACATGTTGGCATTAAAAAATATTAATTATATCAATTTTTAATTTTGACGGGGGAAAGGGGCTTCCTCTTGAAAAGGGTTAGATTTCTGAATTTTGCAATACTTTTGGCCAGTAGTGTAACTTTATTTCAAGATTTATTCCAAAGTTTTTTTATCTATTACTTCCATTAAAAGATAGGAATTTATAACTACCTAAAGCCATAACTAACCATAACTACCTACTATTAATAATAGGAATCTCCTATTATTAATTATATTAATCCAAAAAAATTTCACATTAAAACTTTAGAACAAAATAAATAAATATACTTTATTATCTAAAAAAGTGCTAGATAAAAATATCGGAATTAGAATCAAAGTATGAATAAATGCAAACTGCTTTCTTGGATCAGGATAATTCAGCTCAAAACATATTAAAAAAAAAAACTTTCTCCAATAGGCTGAATCACGGAAAGGATTGGAAATCCATAACTAACGGCTCGTAAGTTTGCCGAAAAGCGGTTTGAATCAATACATGTTTGCACAAATTGTCTTTGTTTGCTCATTAGATGAGTTGGAACATCTTGATCTAGCACTTAATGATCTCTGTTCGCCTATAACGGACTCTGACAAAAGAAGAATATTATCAACTAATGTTTGGGTTTCTCTTGCATAAAAACAAATGTGTGCCATGATCTTGAGAAAGAAAGCTGGTGTATTCAGAGACTGTGACAATAAAGCTTTACTTAATTGAGTGAAAATACTTCAGAGACTTGCACCATTTCTTTTCAGAGTTAGTTATTGGATAGAGCTTTTTGCCCTGCTTTTGAAATGTAATATACAATGTAAAAAATTTCAAGTACTTTTCAAAATGTGCAGAAGATGAGCTTAATTTATATTTGTCTAGCACAATGAGTTTTTGTTGTACACTGTAAATTATATTGTTTAAGTGAAGTGTGCTGTATACAACTTTCGAATTGCTAAAATTTTTAGAAAATGTTCTTAAAGGCTTCGATGTGAAATCATGACTTTTTAAAAGTATTCGTAATTATAAAGGTTTTCCGCATTTTTCTATATTTTTATATTAAAAATTATGATTGAAGGCAGAAGCGTACCATTTTTTGAAGGCTACTAGAAAAGTACAGTTTTTCAAAATACACGAATAAAAATATCGAGCTAAATTATATGCAACGAAGTTAATTTTATTCGATATTTTTAAGCATGTTCAGACATGAAAATTAATTACAAATTTCGCTTGGAGAGAGAACTCTGGAGGCGATCTGCTTAGTTAGAAAAAGGACGTTTTCAGACGACGTGAGCTCATTCAAGAACGATTAACTACAAACTAGACATTCTTAGAAGTCCTCTCCCTGAGAATTGCTTACGAATTTTAACATCTGTATCTGTCAAAACGTAACTATTTCTCTAGTACCAGTGCAGCAAACGGCACAGTTCAATCTCCAATCATATATTTAGCTATTCGTGTTTAAAATGGGTCAGACATTTATTGGAATCGATGCATATCCTCAGAATCTGTTTCGCGGAGTCTTATTGTAGAGGAAATTGCCCGATAATGTCACAAGCAGATTTTAGTGACACATTTGTTAACATTAAACAACTTCTCATTGGTTTGCAGATCTTTACAGAATCTTAAGAAGTATACTACGTTAATTTAAACCTGAAATAATATTATTATAGTTCATATTTTCATTACCGATATTTTACAGTAATGAAAGAACTTTTATTGAATCTCAGAAGTGATAAATGAAGTATTTCAATAAAATGAATTTAACTTTTAAATCTGTTTGAGAAGGTAAAACTTTAAAATTCTAGAAGTTAAATTGTAATTTACATTCTACTGTTTCATCACTTATTTGTACGAAGTAAACTACTGTAATCGCAAAAAATAGCGTATCCTTTTTTTTTTTCTTTTTTTTTTTGACCATTCGTGAATCTATTTTGACTAGTTTCAGCGTAGCATCTGTATCTATGGGTCTGTATGTACATAAGGATACATGTATGTACATTTCCCCAAAAACTAAATGAACATTGAACCGCATTGTAAAACGTAACAAACAAATCTCGATATCAAAACATGTTTTACTTCTTCATTTGTTAAAAAAATAATATTGAAGCAGCATGAAAATTGTACCCCGGAAACATCTTTACAATAATCGTTCATTTCCAAGATACACAGAAGATTTCGGTTCTTCAAAAACTGCACAAAAAGTTTACTTTTTACAATGAGGTCCAAAGTTCGGTTAATGTTTTGAGGGACTATTCTTATCTCATTAAAGCAATTAGAACGTTGAAACTGATCATTTATGATGTTGTAATATCTAATTCTGCATGTCCTTTCTTGAATGCAATCAACTACGTACAAGGTGCATCCGAAAAGTTCAATGATTGGCCCCAGAGAGTTAGGATGCTGAATTCACGCATGCGCTATGAAAGACACCGGAACTAATGTCCCCAGAGCCCAAATTAAGACAGTTGAGCTGAAATGTGCTATAACCATTTAATGCAGTCAGTGTGTGAAGGAGTGTCATTGCTATATAGAACAAAGCGTAACCATCATTTTTTGCAGCAAATTAGGCACAATAACTCTAGATACACGATATGTTAATGAAAGTATACTAGGGGAATCAACTAATAAAAGTGTTTCTAGTGATTGATTTAAACGGTTTAGAGACGAAAACGAATCTATCAAAGGGTGAGACTCGAGCTGGAATTTTAATACCCTCCGTATTCCTTAGATCTGGCACATTTAAACTTCTTGATCCCGCTAAAATGAAGTTTTGAAATGCCTATGCTTTCTGACAGCATGTGGAAATGATGACATATTGAATAATGTGTGACATCAGTGCTACGAAGGATTCCTAAAAAAGCTTTTGCTATCAGTTTCCAGCAGCTTTACAATTCACGTCAGAAACGTGTTGTAACTAATAATAATTACTTTAAACCCAGAAATGTTATTTCGTTTTCTAACTCTTCTTTCCTTTATTTTTTTGACACCATTCACCACACTTTTTGGACTCACCTTGTAATTTATTTATTGGGTACTTAAAAATCTTGGAATACATTAAAGTCTATGGACTGAACAGGCATTGTTTAAACTACATTTCAACAGTCCTTCCACCTGTTTAAAAAAATTAATTTAAATAACATGTGTCATGTACAAAATGATATGTGTATCCGAAACATATTATTTGATTTTATTGCTTTGCTTTCAAAGGTCTTCAAACTAGTCCATTTTCATAATAAATTACAAAACCCTCTGTATTTGTAAACTGCGGAAAACAAATCTTTTTCTTCAAAGCAGATGGTTTGTTTTGAAAATTCTTGCAATCCGAAATTCTGAGTTTTAGAAATTAACAAAATGAACAAGCAATTCAACTTTTTTTAATAGTGACGCAATTTCTTATATTTACTCACAAAAAAATATTGCATAGCAAAATTCAAAAACTTTTATTTTTCCAAAATGGTTTCTTATGCTTCATTATCTGTTTTTAAAATAATTTCTTCCATCGTGTAAATATTATAATTAACAAAACATGTTTTTTTTCTTCCAGATTTTTTTTTTCATTATCTAGCATTTCATTAAATCATTCATCTGTTACAGAATTTGATTCTTCGCATTTAAAAACAAGAAAGCCTGATGATAAAATATTTAAAGATTAGCTGCTGATTCTACGCTAATAAAAAGACAATTACGTTTCTTTATGTTCACTAATTGAAAGTACTTCTTATTCTTTTTCTAATTATTTTTCTCTTTAAAGATTTGGTTAAAGGGGAAAACTGAAAAAATAAAGAAGATTTTAATTAAAAATGTTTTGCATTGTTCATGTATTTTTTATGCATATAAATTGTATTAATTATTGTCCACACTGAAAATTAGAAAACACATTCTATTTTATATATCTACAGAATTTTTAATGTTTCCCAAAAGTAAAATCAATAAAAAAGTAAATATTGAAAACTTTAATTCAATTTTACAGCTGTACGTGTAATTACTAGTCTTTTTTTTCAGTTTAGATACAACATTTTGAATTTTTTTACCATTAGACTGCATATCCATAGAGCGAGTAAATAACATTTTTCTTTTTGTGTATGATTTCTTTGTATCTGAGATATCTTTGAGTGAAATTTTCTATTTGTTTAAAATATATTCCGCTGTAAAATTGTGTTTTTTCGACAAATACCGTTTATTCTCTGTACTTATTGATGATGTAAAAGAAAACTGTTATAAGATTACGCTTCAATAGTTCTTTTAAATAAACAGTTTTAAGTATTCTAATGTCTTCTTATACAGTGACTAAGCGTATCGAACCTCATTTAATCCGTCACAATGCGAATTAATATTAAAAAAGTCAAAGCAAAAACTCCGTTATAGTGCGACTCTGCTAATGCCAGACTCTCGTGTTCAGTGACTTTCTAGCGGTATTTTGCGCCTAGTTTTGCTATGCATTTAAAAGTTAGTTTAAAGCGCGCTTATTTTTTTCTGCTGGTCTGATTTTCATAGATTAATGGGGGATAGGCACTTCTGCTTTTTTAAAGCATTTTTTACCAACCCCAAATCAAGATTACATCGAGCACCTACCAAGAAAGTGTTAGTTTCTACTACCAACTCCCAAAGAGTTCATTTCTACCTCATTCAGGAGCACTACCGACCCTTAGCAAGGCTTCTAAATTTTGAGTGCCATGCAGAAGACCCAGCACTTAGTTTTTGCCACCCTCAGGGGTATCATTTTGCATGGAAACTTGAAGGACATTGCGACCACGACGTATTTAAAGTAACCCAGTCGTTATTGGCGAGCACGGCGGTCTTTGACTGGTACCAGAATCGAACCCGCAAACCTTCGGGCACGTCAATGACGCCTCTTACAGCTAGTCTGCCACGGCCAAACGTGCTTATTACTTTAAGCCTTTTGCCTCCTCTTGTCGACTGGTCAATCTACCGCAACTCTGTTCGAAGCCTTTCCTTTGCGTTCAGATAGTTTATCACGATTGCATCAAAAATTAGTCATTCATAACGAATGTCTGATTTGGTGTATAGATCAGTAATAGATCAGTAACTTTCTCTCCTTATTCTAGTCTTATCCCTTGACATCGAGGACGTACTCTGCGTGTGTCCTGATTATGTCGCAGACTACCACCAGACGTACTGCTTTATACATATCTGAACTGTCGTTTTTCATTTCCTGGTAACAGTCTTCCTTCTCTAAAGAGATATCTGGCTGTGTTTGAATAGAAATACACTAAGGTTTATACGTTCTAAATAAGATAGTAAACAGTAAAGAAAAAGAATTATAAAAAAATATGCATTTTAAATTCCAATAATACCTATCGAATAGCATTTCAATGTTTGAAATTTCCTGAAAACGAAATTACACCACCGACGGCATTTCTCTAAAACTTTTCCTATTAAGAAGTATTCTTAGACAAAAGACTTCTAATATAATTCATCATTTTCTAAATGTATGATAAATGGAAAGTCTTGATAAGAAATTATACCGCAGACATCAGGAGATATTTACCGGAATCACTTCCGTTTCTCTTCATTAAAAATTTCACCCAATGACAGCAAGATAATTCAAATTGTCATTTATCCTCTCGGAAGAATTTGATTGATTATGAGAAAGAGTTCTTTTTTTTAAGGAAAGAACTTTTCTTTGCAATTTTCAGATATAATTGCAACGATTTCTTAGGTATTTTTGTGAAAGTATGGACTTCGATGATAGCAGCTGTCTCTAATCGGGAAATTTGAACTTTCATCGGTTAATGAAGATAGAATAAAAGAGAGGCTAGAAGTGAACTGTGACGAAACATTATTTTACTCCTTATGAAGAGGATTTAAGTAAATTTTATATTCAATTTCTATTTTCTTTCTGTCAAATAATTTGAAGAGCGAACATTTATTCACTTCGCTTTTTCGTCAGGGCTTAATTATGTGCCTGCCTTTCATCTGTAGAAGAGTCACGATATATTGATGAAACAATTTTTTACTCTGAAGGGCATTTCTTTAAAAAAAAAGAAAGAAAATGGGGGTATTTTTTTCTTTTGGAAATTGTTTTAACTAAAAATGGAAGCTTTGTTTTTATGGAATTTTGAAAAAAAAAAGTATAATATTTGCTATTTTTAAATATATTAATTAAATATTAAAGCTATGTTTATGGATATTTATGAATGGTTGAGTTTTGAAAAAAAAGGCTTGAATACTGAATGGCAAAATATAAAGACTATTTTTTGTCAATGATCCTTTATTTACTTTTAAGCACTTTATAGGATAATAGATAAATTGGAGCACTCTTTTCCTCTTTCTGTTCAACTTTAATTTTCACTTAAAAGATGAATAAAACTAAATCTAAAATTTTATTTAGGTTAACTCCGTGAAATTCGTCGCATCCGGGACAGATGCCGCACCCCTTGTATGTCTTTTAATTATCATTAGATGACAGTCAGACTCGCAGCATAGGTGTGCAGCGAGATTTCTTTAATCAGTGTATAGTGTGAATCCCTACCAGAAAGAGATTACCTGTAACTGTGCAATCCGTATTTTGAGATAAGCGCATGATTTCACTGTCCAGCCTCTTAAGTACGTTATGCTTAAGTACGTTTTGTATGCTATTTACTGAATCCATTCATGATTTCAAATTCAAAACTATGTGCAGCACCTGTAAAGAGTGTTGTGTATATGGTTACGTCATTTTTCGTTGCGAGGACAGGCATTTGTGGTGTATTACGTATGTACCGTACAAAATGGGATATATGCCGCAGTTTCTTTTGTACGCGATGCCGCCTTCAGTAAAATTTTAACTTATCTCTTCCTATTTTATTTTTTTTATATCATTGAATTTGTGTTACTAGAGTATATTTGTTGGATTTTATTAACTGTTATTAACTTTTCTCTTCTCATTTCGCACAGACTGACGAAGTTGGGCATGCTATTAGTCGTTAATTGTAAGTGTGATCATTTTGTATTTTAACAGTAATAATTTTTCATTTTAATGTTCTCTCTCTAATAAAATATCATTTTTAAAAAACACATAAAATTTTAATTTGTACACAGATTTTATGAGAAACGCCCACATTTTATAAAAGAATAAAACAGTGTAAAAGCAAAAGCATAAAACGATGATAAAACAAATGAAGCAATGTAAACATTTTTCCCCCTATCAAATACACACTGCTGTTACGTTGTTGATGAAATAACAATGAAAATTCAATTGAAAAAATAAGTATTTAATTTTACTAGCGAATTAAATCGGCAGACCAATATTTATCTAAGCCTACTAGTACGTCTCTTTGTAATCATTTAGTTTCCTTTTCTTATAACAGAGGCAATTATACTCAGATATGATTGATTGGTTTATTTTTATTATGAATACTTATTTGATTATTTTGTTATTTATTATTTCATTCTATTCTTATGTCAGGCGTGGCATACTCCCGCACAAGTGCGCCTTCTTACCCTGAATGTACGGTGTGACACGCGGCAGTGAAATGTTTCAGAAAAAAATTATTAAAAAATATGATTTTTTTGCCGCAGTATACAGGTTTTACATTCTACACTAAATAGCACAGCATGATTTATTTTATTGTAGTTGCACTTTGTGATATTTTACACAAATTCTAAAAAATATGAGGCATATCACTGTTCATCTAAAATGCATTTCATAATAAAGACATCCGCTCAAATTATATTGTATGTAATACTTGTCTCAGAAAACGTAATTTTCTGTTTAAAGAGAAGGGCTTGTAAAAACCAAAAGTTCTGATAAACTACAGTTATGAAAAATCAATTTATTGAACCAACCGTAAAATATCATAAAACACAATTTTGCAAAGCCTTGTTACTTGTAAAACTTGCACTAGTCAGTCATTCAAAAATATAAGTGAACTGGAAAGTAATGCCCTTTTTTCGTATGTCAATGTTATTCTCGCCTAGTCAAAACTATTGAAGCTAATAATACGAAATTTGGGCACGTTTGTGGGTTTTATCGTAGGTGCTACACTGGAGAGCATTTTCCGAAATTCGTAACTTATGGGGGTAAAGAGCCAAACATTCTTTTCACATATTCGTGACTGCGTGATCTCAAAGAAGAAAAGAGCCATAAAATTCTTCCTCTAAAATACAACATTCACAAATGCCTAAAAATCGATTTCATAACATTTCGAATATAATCCTCCAAGGAGGGTGGAAGTTAAGGTAGGGGAGGGGGGTTATCATTTTTCTTGGAAGAAAAAAAAATTATTATCTATAAAATTCTCTTTAAAATTTAACAAATATGGATACTACGCTTAGGCACGGTTTGTCTGTAATTCAAGACTTGTTGAAAATTCATTCCTTTGAATTTTATGCAAAAGAAGGACACTACTTTCGGTACACCTGTTATTTAAGATTCATTTGATATTACATGGAGCCAGAATCTAACTTGTAAACTTGTAAGTTTACAAGTTAACACTTGTTTTTTAAACTTGTAAGTAGTTTCGACTCGAAGTAGTTAAGACTCGAAGAAGTAGTTGATACTCGAAAAGTAGTTAAGACTCGAAAAAAATGTAAGTGGAAAAAAATTAACAAATAGGCCTTTTGTCAGCAGAGAGTAAGTACAAAAGCAACAAAACAAGAGCGAGCATCTTTAGATGACTTAGTTTTGGCTAAGAAAACAAAAATTCACCAAGTTAACATGAAACAGTTATTAACGATACTATAAATACCTTTGTCTGTGCGTCTTTATTTTATAAATAAAATTCTCAATTTTTCTTTACTGAATACAGTCAAACGGCTTTACAGATACTGCAGTTTCTTTTTGTAGTTATTTTCTGTAGTCTCATATGTTCTCAAGCTCAATATTTTGAATCATTCTGACTATTGAATATTTTTACTAAAGTACAGGTCTTTTTTTAATGTTTGCTTTTCTTCGCATATTATTAGAAACATTCCCTGGTAAGCGTTTAATATACGGCAAGCTGTATAGTTTTGCAATAGGGAAGGATTTCCGTTAGTCTAAGATTATACACTTTTTAATGAATTAAATAACACCTTATTTTGATTCAAATTATTTATATTTTAGATTATGTAAGAATACTGTTTGTGCAATCTTTTACTATTTTCAGAAACCACTAATTATATAAATTTATACATTTTTCTTTATTTCATAGAAGCGCTCGAAATCAAACTGATATTGCTTCATCAAGGAATGTATAATTAAATTGAAAAGAAACTTTTATATTTCAAACCACTATTTTACTGGTTTTATATTAATTGAGAAAAGTTTGGTTGTCCTTTCAATTGTTTGCTTCTATTGGCTCTAAAACACAATTATGTCAAAAAGTTTTCCTTGAAACTTTGACTGTCACAGAACAAAGTTCGTGGACAGTCATTTCAACTGCAATTAAACTCTTCGAGAGTGGTCGCAACAGCCTCATATCAAGAATTACTGTTCTGTTAAGCCAAGTAAGAAAGCGATCTTGTTTGAATACGATTGTTTTTACTTTTAGAGTGAACGCTACTAGAAAAATAAAGTTTTTTTCTAAATATGTAACTTGAATATTTGCATGGAGTGTAAAAACGGAAAAGATTGAGTATGTCGCAAAATTATTTTAAGTTTTAAAGTTTGAATATTTTCAATTTAAGACATGAATGAGTGCTTGGATTTTTATAAATAGACAAAGTACCGATGATTGCGCTGACCTGCAAGCGGGGATTGTACGGGACGGTGGACCGAAAGAATTATAAAAAAAATTCAAGTCTAATTACCATGGAAAATTTTTGAGTTTGGTCGAATACAAACATGTCAGAAAGATATTCAATCGGTTTATATCTTCTGGTCGCGCATCTGTTCTAAAGTTTTAAAAATTTGAAGAATTTCACCTTTTTACGGTAATTTTTAACATTTTTAAAATTGCCTCTTACTGGATTTAATAGCTCAAGTTATTAAGTATTTTAACCATAAAAAATAATACTTAAGCACTATTTAAATCTATCAACATCCTCCACTCGTGTATTGCTGAGAAAATTAGTGAGATTTTGATAAAATTTTACATACACCAATAACATTTTAAGGGAAAAAATAAAAAAATACTAACTTTATATATATATATAAATTTAAAAAAAAAAAAAAATATATATATATATATAGATATAATATATGTATATATATGTATGTATGTATATATATATATGTATGTATGTATATGTATATATATATATGTATGTATGTATATATATATATATATATATATACATATATAATATATATATATATGTGTATATATATATATATATGTATATATATATATATATATATAGATATAGATATAAATATATATATATATCGATATAGATATAGATATATATATATAATTAAATCTTATATAAAAGTAATTCAAAATACAGTAATTGCACACGCTACATAGCGCTTATGGAAGCTGCTTAATGGAAAACATGTGTATAATAATGATTGTTATTATACAAAATTTTTATTTATTAATTCTATAATAACAATGGCTAGCCTGGGGGCGTTTTTCTAATATATGCATATATATATACATAGAATATAGATAGATAGATAGATATTCAACACTCAGGCTGGAAGTCAAAGAAATGAAGGAAGAAAACAGAAAATAGGGAGAATGTGCACAATTTACGTTTAATCTGAGCACGAATTTCAGATTAGATTAGATTTCAAAATTTTCGGTAAGTACAATACATGACTGTTATTATACAAAAATTTTATTCATTTTAATTTTGCATTTAGATTTATCATCCAAAGTTAAATGGATGGCATGTCATCTCTTTTCCAATAATTAAGTTTCTTTGTTTCAGTAACAAGTAAACAAACTTTAGCTCAAAAGAAGGTATTTTATTTAATTTTCGCAATCACAGCATTAAAATATCAAGGTTTTTTTTTTACAAATATAGTTAGCAACAATAAAGCAATTGAAAGCTGCTACGTCAAAAAGCAATAAATATGTTTGGTTTAACTCGTCAGTTTTCTGATTAAACGAATCTTGATTGTGAGCTTGAAGGAAGATAAGTTGAAAAAAAATCCATATCAAATTTTGACATAACAAGTTAATCAATTTCATAGACAAAATATTCCACATCATAAGTAAAATGGATTTAGCGTCTTAAAATAAATCAGGATTAAATATTTTTTATGTGTTCTGAAAAAAAGTGAATAAGCTACATTAAAACAAATTCCTTTCATTTTGTTCTAAACAAAATAAAAATCCTCTTCGGCATTTTAAAAAGGTCCCATTCCTTAAAAATCTAAATTCACAAGAGAAAAAAATAATATTTAACTTTTTATGAATTATTATTTATATTTTTTATCTATTGTATGTAATTATACAAATACTCAAAAATATTAGGACTGATACATTTGTTAAATTATATCTGACGCACCACTTCAATTCAAAGGATAGCTACTATTACACTACCACCAATCATTACTAATTTAGCTAAATTGTCAAAGGAAGAAAGGAATGTTTTTACACTAATCTAATTTTGTAGTGCATGGGGATGTAGCTGTAATTTCGAAAGACTTAATGGAACTGTCTTTCATTGTACATTTAATGAGCCTGGTACATTCTTTGAATTTTTTCCCTCCTAATTACTTGAGCCGTGCCGTTTTTTAAATCTTTTTTACGCCTTGCTATCCTAGTTTGGTTAAAAGAATTTCAGCGAATTTTTAGTCTCTAATCAAAAGATTTCGATCACCAATTTAAAAAGGATAGAAACAAGCCACAAAATTTCTAAACATTTAATGAATCAATTAGAAAAGGAATCAGTTAGGACTGTTATTTTTTATCTTTAATGAGAGAGTAATTGTAGAATGTGATAAACTGAAAAATGTGGTTTTAATTTTTCAAAAAGTTTAGGCCTTTGATGTAATTGATTCAATGCAAAGTTAATTGCGTGCTAATGTTATAACTCGTTTTATTTAAATTATACGGATTTCAAACAGTTTGATAAATGAAACAGATGATATCAATTGAAAAACTGCATTTAGCTCTCCAAAAGTTGAGCAATCCATAGAATTAAATACTTTTATCCATTTATCTCATTACGTTATAAATAATACACAAAGATCTCTATCACACAAAATCACCAACATCTTGTGGTAAATTTACTCTTCTGTACATTTATTCTAATTTTCCTATGTTCCGATGGAGAAGGTAGTACCCTGTTAATAAAAGTAATTAATATTTCACCATGAAATAGTACTGAATTAGCTGCAACTTTTCAATGGCGAAACGTTCAGACATGGTTTGGTGTTTTAACTGATCGGTGAAACCAAATCATGGTGAAACGCTTCTCAATAGAAAGGATGAAGCTAATTTAGCTCCGTTGTATGGGGAAATGTTGAACTACTTTTGTTTACGGTGTATGGATCCCCGAAATTTCACCAAGTTTGGTGACTTTTATTAAAACATCGCCAAATTTGGTAGCAAAATTAAGTACCTAAACTTGACTTCACCTTGTCAATATCCAGTGTATTTGGCGAGAAATTAGCAAATCCTAACTCTATCCAATGGGTTTTTTCTGTTTTTAAGATTTAAAGTTTAAGCTCAAATTAACAGATTTATATGCAACAAAGAGCAAACTTCTATTAGTTAAAACTTATTACACTAGTTTTAAACTAAGTTAAACCTTAAAAGAGAATATTACTACAAAAAATTCATAACATTATATGTTTTATGTTTTAGCTTTGGGTAGGGAGCCAAAAGCATAGTGGCAATTGATCGCTGCATTGGTTCTCACTATAGGTTAATAGCACTGGTATAGTATAAGTTTGCGATCTATAAATAATTTACATCGTTCTAAAATAAAATTTGTATGAGCTACTTTTGCTTTCAACAAACATACTTACTTTGTAATTATGCATGCAATATTTTTTTTTAAATCTTAGGATTTCCTTTTGTTTAAAATGCTTAACAAATGGAATTTTAAATATAAATCCACTTAAAACATGTAACATTTACTTTCATGAAGAATAAAAGCTTTTTTATGCTTGTACAGTTACGTGAAAACTTAAATCAATATTGAAACTTAACAATTTTGGAATAAATCCTGACATCAAACATTTGTAAAGAAATTATACGAAAAAGTCACTATAAATCTTCATTTGATTGCTTCGACATTACAAGTTGATAGCTAAATTAGAAATGAAATTACAAAGATCGTTCACTATATAAAACAAAATAAGTACTTCAGACTGAGGAACAAAACGAATTTATAAACGTTGCAATTAAACACTTTTAACTGTGCCCTTATTTCTTCTTAGATGAGTTCTCAGAATACCCAATGAAAGTTATTTAAAGTAGTTTTAATCTTGTGTGCTTTGCATAAAATTCTAAATGAACGCAAGTTTATTTAAGACATTTTAAGCACTTTGTTCGATAACTTGTGAAACAAAGAATGCGGGACGACAGAAAAGTGTTAACAAAATGTTCTCACAAGCAAATGTTATATGAAACAAGTTTGCAACAAAGGCTTAATTAAGTTGAAAGCTTCTAATGGCAACCGATATTTTGACTTGCATAATGAGTTTTCTAATGCTATCATCCTGCATATTTATACTTCTTAGTTTTATAGAGTATTTTTGAAGTAAAATATTGTTCGTTGAATTAAAAATAATAAATTCGTTGTTATTTACCCTACTATTCAATAAATGCTAGGAGTTCTAGTTTGACTTTGGCTTAATACCTTCCGCTGTCACTGTCTGAGAAATTCGTAGATCTAGTAGCAAATATGCAATTTTTTGTAGCTTCGACGAATCAACCCAATTCCTCTTGGCTGTAACAAGTAGCCATGTTCAATTACTGTGGGATTTACAAGATTAATGCCCAACATAATTTATATAAAAATATATTTATTACTTTTTTTAACTCAACCATGATGGGTTTTTATAGTATTTTAACAGATTGCAATACACTTGTAAGCTCAGTAATTTTAAAAATGACGAAACCTTAATAAACTAGACAGGACACGGACGGGACAATTACAGCGGTTGCTGGAAAGGCATTGACAAAAATATGTCTACACTCAATCTGTGTCAGCTAAAAATACATAGTTTCACATTCAATCTCTTTTTTATATATCTAAATCGAAATGGCATGCTTTCCTGAAAAATTATATAATCTCTCTGCGAGTGTCTTTGCTGAAACTTTTCGGATTCTAAAGATTTCGCTTTGCTGGGAACAGCTCCTCTAATATCAAAGCTTCATGCAGAGGATATAATGTTATATGTGAGAAGAAGTTAATCAGGTAATCTCTGAAACCTATTTCAAACGAATAGGGAACACAATTTTCCGTTTAAAGCCTGATAACCGCGACATCAGTATGACGTCAGTATCACTTGCGATACCTAATTTTTTCACTCAACTGATTCACTTCTTTTACTCCCGGGGAGAGAAAAGAGCTAAAAAGTACAAAAAATCTCTATAAATTAAGGAACGGGTGAAATTGAAGATTTTTTAAAGTAACGTAGATGGTCCTTTTCTATATTTTTATTTCTATACGATTATGAAAAATTTCTAGCCGCCTGTACGAATGCTGTGGGTGTTACCATGTTTATCGTCAGTGAGTCAGTGAATCAGTGATCAGCATAGGATCATTATAATTTTGAAATTGCATCTCACATGGATAATCCAGAGAGGTAGTCAAATCTATTCATTACAGTGATTCACTGATTCGTTACAATAACTTAAATAATGATTTAAGTGCGTTCTTGAGATGGTAACTAAACACTAAGCGAAGTAATTGATATCATTTTAATTAAAATCAATGTATGTAATCTTAAAATATTTATTTTTTAAATAGTTGCAAGTGCATAAAAAAATTATAAAATATAAGTGTTTGTTGTTGTGTAAGTGTTTTCATACAGAACCACAACGTTTTCTTTTCTTTTTGCTTGTCATTTTGTCTAAATACACAGTTAGAACTGCCGAAACATATTGGAGAGTTTAACTCAAATAACAGAAGGTACAATTTTAATTAAAACACAAAACCCCCATGATTTTCAAAGAAAAGGGGACAGCTATGAAGGGTGAAGAGAATATTCTCTGGTATGTAAATACTATATCAAAAACATTTTCAACAAATGCTTAATTACTTCCAAAGCTTCTAACGACATCTGATACTCTGGGTAACACAATAAGTTTTCTTCTGTTATTATGCTGAATAATTGTATGTATTTGTTAATTATCTAAGATCTTCCTGCAAGGTTGAAATTTAAATAATTATATAAATTGATTTCTAACGTCGTTTTTTATTCGTCTTCGCTCAAATAGTTAATTCTATTAGTTATAAATTATACAGACTGTGTCATGAAATAAAATATCTGTAATTAATGTTATTATATGTTTTAGAATTTCTGCAGTTTGTATCTATTTATGCTAAATAATTCTGTGAAACCCAGTTAACTATTCGTTTTGTTCTAGTTCATACTTAACTGGTCCTTCATTAAAATGCTTTGAATTGACTAGCATGTTTTTACGTTAAAAAGGAAGTCTAAAAATTAGAAATCTTTTGTTTGGAACTAATGAGTTTTTCAAAAGTATCGATTGATTACCTTCATCTTTTGCATGACACTTATTGACCGGATTTTTGAGTTATGCTTTCAGTTTATGCAACTTTTGCTTGGATTTTCTTTTATCTCGATTCGAATCAAGAATTTAGCTTTTTTATCTTTAACTTTCTTGTAGATGCAAAAAAGATAATGCATAACAAACCTATAGGTTATGATATATTTGGGTTTGTACTACCTATACCTACTTCTGTTTGGGTATGCGTATTACTGCAGACAAATAATTAGGTTAACATCGCTAATCATACTGATAATTATAATCTTCAGCTACTTAACAGCATATCTATAACAGAGGACACTGTGTTACTTTTCCTCTATTTTATAAGAACGAAAGGGGGAGAAGGAAGAAACTTTTGATCAATTGCTTGGAAAATCAATTCGATATATTTATTATTCTAATTATATTTTCTTAATGTAAGTGCTATATGAGAAAAACAAATGTTTTTAGAGTTTTACTAATAATTAAATGAAATTACGTTTTATAAATAAATTAAATGGGCTATAAATCTTTAAAAATTGTAAATATTTCTAACCCTGTCCCATGTAGGTGCACATTTGATCCAATATAAAATAATTAAAAATTTAAATTATGGATTGTTTTTATCAGAAACCGTATATATTTAAGGAATATAAAATAATAAAAGTAAATTTAATTACTAAATTGGACAGAAATTACGAAATTCTATTATTTATCGTAATAGATATCCTTGAAAACGGATGTAACTACTGATTGTTGACTTAGAAGTACTCAGAGCTCGTATAGATAAATAGTTATATTCAATTCTTTTTTGCAAATTCCCAAAACTCATTTCTGGCACTCCTGAAATTTATCATTCATTTCTATTATGTAGCAACGTAATATTAAACTTCATTTTACCATATAATCGCAATGCAATCTCACCAAAATTGTAATAGTAGAGTTGCGGGTTACGTGAAATTTAATTTAAAAAAATACTTAGCATGCAAATTTCTTTTTAAAAATATTTACTTCGTGATCATTTTTATCAGTAATTAGTACATCTTCTAAGTGTGCTCAATGGTGACCTATCGCATAGCTTCAAACATTACAATATGTTTAGTAAGAATAAAAAGTATACATAAAAAATAGGTTATAAGTTGAAGCTAAAAACTTTCTTTTAAATATTAAATAATCAGTTAAGATTATAAGGATGCAATAATGAGGATAAAAAGATTAGAACGCTGTTAAATTTAGATTCAAGACAAAGTAAAAAAGCCCCTTTCTCAAGCAGTAGTGTGCATATAAAATGCTAAACCTATAGGTATTTTGCATTGATGGAATAATAATAATTTACTGTAATTTATATTAAAAAACAAACATATAAAATATGTTGAGGTAAAATGGTTATATAATAAGGCGTTTTTGTACTCGTGGGCTGTTTTGTAATACTTATAATATTAAAAATTCAACACTTTTGCGTTTCTTTACACAATGTATTTATTCCCTTTACACCTGAAAAGATTTTATTTATCTAAATTAGCTTCACGTGTAAAAATACTAAACTTCATTAAGAGCTTTTTTTCAATAAAAGAGTTTTAAAATGGGTAAAAGAATACACTTCATGAAAATTTATTTATTCCATATTATTACTT
This sequence comes from Cheiracanthium punctorium, assembly GCA_038373885.1. NCBI lineage: Eukaryota > Metazoa > Arthropoda > Arachnida > Araneae > Cheiracanthiidae > Cheiracanthium > Cheiracanthium punctorium. The sequence continues at coordinate 67,834 of JAWZYV010015837.1, read as the reverse complement.
ACGAAATATTCAAATTTAAAAATATTATGAAAAGGGCAGTCAGATTTAGGCTTTAGTATTCTAGTTTCCAATAATTTCTATATTCCATGTGCAGTCTTTGTTGTAGTGTGTGATTGGGATAAAATGAGTAATCAAAGTTGATCAAAACTATTAATAGTTTGTTTTAAAATTACATTTTAGCCTATATTTTCAAGCATTAGCTGGCAACGAACATTTATAATCACTAAAACGTTTATTAGGAGCATTAGAAATAGGTAATATTAACCATCTAACTGTATACTCATTTTACACATCCATACTAAAGTACGAAAAAAACTATATCTTTTAAGAATTTTCACTTTTGTTTCAAATAAGCTGTTTAAACTTCTTTTTTCTATATAGAAAGAAATAGCAGAACTTCTTAAACATTGAGGAATATATTCATTTCCTGAAAGTTTTTGACAGACACAAGAAAAGATAGATTCAATATAAAAAAATAATAAAAGCTTAGTTTCAAAATGCAATTAATAAACTTTTTAATGAGTATAAATTTTGCCAACTAATGTCTGAAAATGTAGGATAAAGATTAAATATCATTTTTAAAATATTTATATAAATTTTTGATCAAATGGAAATATCTACCTATTTTAACCCACCATACCTCACCATACCACCATAAATATTTAGCTATGTTCCCTTTTTCTCATATGCACGCATTCATACATATTAAATTCGTTAGAAGATTACTCTTTCAATTTCTTTCTTTGTATGAATTTTCTTATGATGCACTCTTTGCTTAAAATAAATAAATTTTTAAAAAAATCATTTTTCCTTTCAAGAACTTTTCGAGGATCTTGTAATTTAACATTATTAAACTCTTCACTTTAAAATATCCTTTTTTTATTTAACTGAATTTTTAATCATCCGTTTTAAGTATTTCAAAAAAAAACTACGAAAAACATTTAATTTAGACTTTCCCCAAGATATATATAAAAAGCTAACCCATGCAATACAGTGCGTAATTAACAATTTCATTTTGTACTACAAGAAATAAATGAGCGATTCTTTTGAGTTCATTTACGTACCGTGTTTGCTTTAAATTTATTTCTTGTCATTTTCAGTCTCTCAGAAAGAATTTTACATACTTGGCAAATATACTTTAGGATATTATTGCCAGAAAACTCATTATTCCAGAAAGCATATTGAATGATGTTGTAATGAAAGTAATTAGGAGCCAGTCAAGAAATTGTGTGACATTTTATTTACTTTAAGAACACTTTCTTCACACTTTTCAGCAGTTAACCAATGTCTCTCAAGCACTAGAACCGACTGTTTAAAGAAGCTTGATTAAAAAAATTACGTTTTGTACGAGTTCATCTGATAAAAAAATTAAACTGAAATAAGTTTTAATTACAACTTCTTCTAAAGAATTAATAAAAAAATTTCAATTGCAGCAGTCTTAATCTAGTTCCGCTTTTGCGTTCTTAATGACATTTTAGATTCTATCATTCGGTTATTATCTGCTTTTGGAAATATTTTAAAGGCTTAAAATTAGTGTTTTATTGAAATTTCCACTAAAAGCTAGCTAGGTTTAACGTATACAGCTTTAAAGAAGTAAACGTTGCTCTGCATGCTTTCATATTTATAATAAGTTAAACATTAGTAGTCTCGGGAGGAATAAAGTTGAATCGGTTTTGACATGATTGTTCTTGGCGTCTGAATTCTTCTTTTGGTATCCGAATTACCGCTGACAGCTCCATCTATTTATAAAATTTGTAACAAGAATGTGTGGCTCCTATATCAAATTATTACGTTTTTTTTTTTTTTTTAATAAACATATCACCGGTTTCATGCTTCTAGCTGTCATCGTTTTTGAGTTCTTCATTTTCAGAATCAAGCGACCTTTGTTAAGCACCTGTATGTACCTAAATCTGTATAAAACCCATTTCCCAAACGCATCTTATTCCGATATCTCTGTTTTAGTTCTTTTCATCCCAACCTTCATGAGCTAAGTTTTCAGCACACACTGCTTTAATAGATGATGTCGTTAATGCCCAATAACGAAATCTCTACTCTGAAGCATTACTTCATTCCATAAGAACACCACCCTCTAATCAATACTGATGGAAGCACTCCATTACCCCTGTTTACGTCACCATAATCCGATTGTCGTCTGCTGAAGCCCCAACCTTTTTAAGCTTCCCTGAGAAACATCAAGAAGTCCCACCGGATAAAAAAAAGAACGGATTTCTAGTAGGGATTCTCTTGTCCGTGTACTAAATACTTTCCTGGATTGTCCAGTAAGCAGAACATAATTTTACTTAGAATGTGAACAGTTATGCTTCCTAATAACATTGTTATGGGCGTAGTACATATTTGGAAGTCACAAAAGTTACATAAAATTCCTTTAAGTTGCATTTTGATTTAATGTTTTATCTGCATAACTTTAATACGTTACTTTGCTTGCTGAGAATTTCTTACATGGCTAAGAAGTAGTTGTACCATCATTTTAGAATTATTCACTTGCAACTGCCACCCTACCATTCAAGGTTGCTTTTAGGCACACCGCTAAACATTTTAGGTGCGGATAAAATTAAGATCTTTTACAGTGTAATTTTAAAATTTATATAAACTGCAAAGTTATTGATATTTTGTTGCAAAATCAGAGGAACTTATGAGGATTAAAGTCAAGTCTCAATGCAGTCAAATTTTGATTGTTTGCGCAGAACTGTTAGATATTAATGATCCCCCGTTATCCAGTACTGCTAACTCTTGATTAGTGCGATTGAATAATGCGGTCTTGATAAATGAACAAAAAATGTTCCTCGTCATCTCTTAAATTTTGAGGAATAAAATTTCACAAGTGCGTATTTCTTCTCACCCCTCCCCCAATCACAACACCTTAACCACAGAGTGTAATCCTGCTTTGTCTGGTATCCTTTGAAGATCTATTAACTCCACTAAGAAAGCGGTTTCTTAACATGCCATGTTTTTTAAAGCTTCCTTACATATGTTATACAACACAAGAGATATAGCATTTTTTAATTACAGTCATCAGTGAACTTAATTAAATTAAAGACACATGCAGTGTATTCTAAAAAGTCCTCGTATTGTAACTTAAAGAACTTATTGTCCATGATTTTTTGTTGGTGTATTATATATTGTTGACCTTGATTGTATTCTTATTTATTTACCTTGTTATCTTTTCTTTTCATATTAAATTTTCTAGTCTGATTATCATTGAATCAATTTTAAGTTTTATCGTTTCGTTCTTTTTGCGTTCAAATTGTGCGGGAAAGTTCTATATTGTTTTGTTCATCATATTGAAATGAGTTCATCATGTATTCAGGATATTGTGCTGCTTGAAACTTATTCTGAATATAATTCGTATGAAAGATGTAAAGGCGTTTGGCAAAATAAATATCCAAATGATGCAGTACTTAGTTACGATGAACTTATCCAGCAATTTGTTGCATTGTTAAAAGTGAATGAACGAGATCTTGGTTCCAACAAGATGGTGCATCATACCTTACAAGTAATTTAACCGTGAAAGGCTTCAAGATTTATTGGTGATCAATTCATCTCAAAAGATGTTTGGCCATATTGATCCTCTGATCTGAGCATCGCGGACTTTTTCCGTTGAGGATATTTTAAGAACAAATTTTATGCGATTAATCCTCAAACAATAGATGATTTGAAAATTATCATTTACTCCAAAGATACAAGAAGTCCCTTCCAGCATGTTAGAACGCATTACTGTTAATATGCGCAAACGAGTTTAGCATTAACTCCTAGAAAGAGATGTACATTTTAAACATTTATTATAAAATTTCATGAACATTTTAGATTTTTTGGATACCTTATGTTAAAAGGACTTTTCACCATTAGCATAAAAGTAAATATTCTTAAGCTTTGTTGTTTTGCGAATATGTATGACATGAGTACCGAAACTTCTAGGACACTTTGTATTATTAAATAAGAGCCTTTCAATAGCATGTTTTGTGTATTTAGACAATCCTCCATGAGAGGTATCTGCCTAGAGGGCGGGGGTGCTTTGGACGGAGGACATTTTAAGGAGATCTTACACGTATTCACGTTACATCTGGAGAAAATATTTCAAACTCCAAACCGTTCGATCGACAGCAGCGCGGTAAGCCAGAACCTTGGACCTTCTTATCTACTTGGCCATAGTGGGCCTCAGAAGTCTTATGCTTCAGCACTAAATAAAATAATCTGAATTAAATCCATTATATAGCACGTTTTGGTTGAATCATACTCTTCTGTACATTATTATTAAACTCGCATAAATTAATAAGCAGCTTAAGTACACACTTTTTTTAGTCAGACTGTGCCCTTTTTTACGCATCTCATTCGAATTTAATGTTAAATAAAATGGAAATACATGAATTAGAGGTTCCATTTCCAAAACGTTTTGTGTGTGTGTATGGAGAGGGGAGTTATAATTAACGAAATAAGGGAGACATATAGTACTTTCTTTTATTTTCAGATAATTTTGAATAAATGTTTTTTTATTTAATTTCTCTATCGGGAAAGTGGGGCGTCGACTTATACGAGGGTAAATACGGTATAATTTATGAACTGAATAAAAAAAAATTCTAAATCAAAACACATATCTTTCCTTCAATATACGAATATTTTTTAACTCTTAGTTAACTCAAAAATATTATGAATATCGAATTGTAAGCCAGTGAGCTGGCATAGAGGTTTAAATAAACGTAAACCATCTAAAATAAAAATTACTTAGTTAACACAATTAAAATAGATTTTAATGTAATTTCGATTTTCGACTATTGCCCAGTTTTTATATAGAAGCATTACTTTGTGCTATATGAGTATATATAAGGAAGATTCAATTCGGCGTAATTACTTTTTTTTCAGAATTTCTTTCATTTTGTTTTGATAACTTTTATCAAACAGTTTTTAAAAAATCGACAGAAACTATGTTTTAATGATTCAAATTGGATTAAAATGGGCTTAAAAGTAGAAAAAAGCTAGGTACTTTTCTCAAACTCACTTCAAACATGCATTTTTAATTCCTTTTTTTTATTATGAGCTGGGGGGAAAAATAATTTTTGCATGCACATAACATAAAAAGTAGTTCAATTTTCAAGAAAAAGAAATGAAAAAACGCTTTATTTTTCTGAATTTTAAACCTTATTCAAATTAATTACTAGAAAAAGCATTTCGTTACCCAATCCCAAATCAAAGAACCTAAAAAAAGATACTTAACTTTGAATTTTCACCATTAGATTTATTAAAGAGTTTGCTGCATGAAAGTTTTTTTTTTCCTTAGTAGGCATACTGTTGCACGGATTACTTAATGCATATTTGTTGTATTTTAAAACAGATACCCGTTAAGTGCATTTTACTTTTAAAAATATCTTATCATAACCAGAGGCGAATTAATTACAAACGGTCCTCCGAAAATTGTGCTCGTAGAGCGAAACAAAAAAGTAATTAATGTTCAAATATTAACTATCAAAATGATACTACGTATCTTTAAAAAATATCTTTTTTTAATACCAATAAACAGTTTACTGAAAAAAAGTCTCAGTAAAAAAAGGCCCATAAATGTTTTCTATAAAAATGTACTTTCATTTTTCAGCTTATTAATGAACATGTAATTGTCATCATTTTAGTAGGTCACTAGAAAAAAATTTAGTAGGTACCTGTTGAGTGCAAAAAAAAAGAAAGGAAGAAAAAGTGAAAATAGGTATTTATATTTGAATGTTTTTTTTTCAAGCGAATTTTTAATTGCAGATTCTGATTAAATTATTTTCTTCATATTTTAAATGATAGTGAAAGTTAATCTTTTTTTGTAGAGCCAAGTTAATATTTTCTTATAGAATGTTAAATATGTAATAAATTATTTCAAATTCATATTTAAAAATAAATATGAAAAGGAATTTTAAAGGCAAAGGATCGATGCTTCAGCATAGTCAGTGGGTACTAATATAGCTGAAGTCTCGGACATTGAGAAGCGTATGCTCAGCTCGGGGAGAAAGGCAAATGGGACTCTCGCCCTTGAAGCCGTGCTAAGGGTGCCGTTAAAATTAAAAATCGGGAAATTAATAGGGCTATCACACTGAGAAAAATCCGACCAACTTTCCTTGCAAATCAAGTTTCTGGCCGATTTTCTCCGTCGTTACCTTGATGACCGCGAACTCCAACTTTTTCCTTTCCGAAAGAAAAAATCCGAGTCGGACGAAATTTCGGCCAATCAGAGTACTTCTTCCTGCTACGTCATAAACAATTTCGAGCAATGGCGACTATGTTCGAAGCTTGGCAGCTTGGCTCGATGTCAGAATCACGTGTAAATAAAATTATGGCCGCGTTCAAGTGGACGTTGGAATTAGAGATTGCTGCCGATCCGATGTAAATATACCAACGCACAATAAGTAAAATAAGAACCTGCACGCCAAATCAGCGATGCGATGACTATTTGGCGTCTGAGAGAGTTTGTTTACTTTTGCAACCCTTAAAGATAACCACGCCTTCAAGTCCGTCGGAAAAGTTGGTCCAGCGCGAAGTTGCTCGGATTTTCCCTTTAGTGAGATAAGGCCATTAGGTTTTCTTCAGGGACGTGATTGCCAGTTGCGGCATTGAGCCTATGTATATCAGTTCCGACGCTTTCTGTTGCCCTTCGCGCGATACTCGTGGATAACGCCAGAGACAAAAATTACGAACATGAAAGAAACAACGACACTATGCAAGCGATGTCTTGAAAAGCCTTGTCAGAAATACCAATAAAAAGCAACTTTCAGACTAAAATGAATTAAATAAATATAAGATATTTTTTAAATCAAGCTTTTCTTTTCAAAGATGGATTAAAAAGTATTAAGTCATTTTTGAGAAATTTTTCACGCTCAAATACTTATTGCAACACACATATATATGCTAGCTTTTCGTTTATATGCGGAAGTATTTATTAAATATTACTTTTTTAATGTAAAATAATATACAATTCTTAAAAGTGTTAGGCGCTTGACCACTTACTTCTATAGGAAGTCAAAAGAAGTATTTATGCGTTGCAATAAGTGTTTAAGCTTTAAAAATTTTGAAAAATTTATTTTATACTTTTTAGTTTTAATAAAACGTTTGATTTTAAAACTTTGTTTCATTTTACATTTTTTGTAACAAGAATACACAACAAAAAACTGATCTTAAAAAAGTAATAACAATTAAATGCTTTGTAGAATAGCACCATAAGAGGTACTTATGATATTTTTATAGTATCTTTTATGGTGTTATTCTACAATTTTTTATTTTTGCATATCCTATTGCAGTCTTGTTTTGAATGGATACGTTCAAATGTCTTACTTTTAAATTGTATGCATTAAAAGTGTTATTTTTTAGTTCTAACCCTCCGCTTATGGCGATGTTGAACGATTTTTATACCTGAAAATGGGTAGATTTTTTATACCATCCGAAGTTTCATAAGTATACTTTTTTGTGTGTGTTATTTAACAAAGTTTTTAATTATCTTTACATAAATAAGTTGCTTATTTAAAAAATTAATGTAAATAAATACCTTCATATTCATTCTTCTGGTTTTATTTTCCAATTTATTCATTGATTTCCTCTTTATTGTCAAAGACTTAATATCATCCTCTAAGAATACTTTTGTACTTATGCCAGATGTGAAACTGTTTTAAACTTCACTAACACCAGGAAAGAAATAAGTGATTGGGTAAAAAAACTGCGTATTCTGTATATATTCATATACAGGGTGTTTCCGATCTATGGACCAAATATTAAGTGCAAGTAATATACACTCACTTCCAAAAGTTAAGCACGGAGAGGAAAATATTAATTTGCGCAAGCCAATCTGAATTAAAGAAGCTGAAATTTGCTGCAAAGGTAAAAGGGAGTATTTTAATATGTTAGGTAACAGCCAATCACGGTTTTTCGCAGAGAAATATGCAAAGCAGGCAGTCGTATAAGAAGCCGGCATTATGAAAGGTTACAGGAGTTGCATGTAAGTGCTGATGAAGTGTTTAGAATATTCGTACAATTTGTTTTCAAGTTAGACGTGTTTAGACATCTTCCAGATGACGGATGGAAGATTCTGAGACTTGGCGGTTGTCGGACGAATTGAAGCAGGCCAGTCTATGAGAAATGTTGCTGTTTTCTTCGGCGGTCATCATTTCGTCATTTCACGATTATGGAAACAATACTAAACCAGCCAAACAGTTGTACAAAGACTTGTAGCCAGTCGTCCTAGAGTTACGAAGCCCGCGGAAGGGGAGTATTGTAATATATCAATGTATTGTTGTCGCAGATAAGCGGAATCGAAGATCGACCTTCACATGTGTGACATCTATGGCCACAACGGCCATTGGTAAGACGATATCCGCCACTACTCTTCGTCTTAGGTTACACAGGGATGGTCTATACGCCCTGGTACCACGCGTTTGTGTTCCTTTATCCGTCAAATACAGAGGAACAAGATTAAAATGGTGCCGCCAGCATGTGAATTGGACTGTGTCTGATTGGGGCAACAATATGTTCACAGATGAGTTTAGATTTACCCCCGTAACCTGCTGATAAGCGTTTAAGGGTCTGGAGGGAACAAGGCACGCGTAACTGGCCCCAGAACATCACCGAGCAACACGCATTCCGTGGTGGAAGCATCATGCTCTAATCAAAGATTTTATTGGTATATCGCACCGACCTGCATATCTACAGACGAGGTTCCGTAACGGCTGTACGGTATCGAGATGAAATCCTAGACCCCATTGTGAAATTGTACACTGCAGCTGTTGGTCCTTCTTTAGTTGTAATGGACAATAACGCGCGTCCCCGCATACAGCTGACATCGTTGACGACGATCGTGCTGTATGTAGTCGTTTCCCACCTACGACCATTCCTCCATCAGCACCTCCAGTAGAAATATAGAAACTGCCCCACAGGAAGAATGGTGATTACGGGACTCAGCGGTTGTGATCACCTCGTAACAAGTATTATCACTCGCTGTACATTTTGTACGAAGGTAGACGTGCACGCATACTCTATTACTGTCAGTCTATTACTGTAAGTACTTGTCCATTTTTTCGCATTTCACCGCTTTGTGCTTAACTTTTAGAAGTGAGTGTGCATATAAAGCATTTTTTGTATGGCAATGATGGGTGGAAAGGGAAAAGTACCATATGGGGTTTAAACACTGGGGGGAGTCCACACATTTCCCCATTTCCACATGACTGGACGGTATTACTTCAGCACAGTTTTTCCGCATACACTAACAATTTCCGATTCCTTCTTCAAAAACGTTGTCAGAAAATTAAGAAGGGCTGGGATAATTATGTACATTATTGTAGAAATGGGTGAATCCTCATCATGGCAAAACGACAGGGTAGTTTTCATTTCTGAGCCCACATTCCTATACAAAAAGATGATTCTTTATGCTCAATAAAGTCCCTTGCCACCCTCTTAACTTCGGAAATAAAATGAAGTGAAATGTTGTATTATGGCTAATTATCTACGCGAGGGATCTAGGCCAATGGGAGTATTTCCTTCCATGGCAGGCTTTCTACTAGTATTTACACCAAGTTTCGGTGTAAACCACAGAAAACTGAGAGCGGTTAGATCGACGGACGCTACCTGGTTTTGAACCAGTCACCTTCCTTCTCTCAGTTAAGTTGTTGTGTGTGATTATGGCAACGCTACACTAGGGCGATCTGTCAAGGAGGGGGGAAGGGGGTGCCTTGGTAGGAGGACCTTCTAAGGGGTTCTAACGCGTATTCACGTTACATCGGGAGAAAACCTACCAAAACTCCAGACCGTTAAATCAACAGCCGCTCGATGGGACCCGAACCCGGGACCTTCACACTTCGGCCATCTACCATTTTCAGTGGCATAAACACTGTGCCATGCTGAGGCCTCTCTCAGTTAAGAATGCAGCAAATGCGCTCGTTCGCTACGCAGTGGGGTGTATACTCGGGGCAAACCTAACCTGATTGTGAAGGTAAAGCTATAGACAGTGTGATTCTCTCAAATAGTTCTTTCCGTTTGCCCAGCTTATTACAGAACTAACACATTTTTTCATTTATTAAGCTTTAAAATAATGTGTACGTAATAAAATAATTGCATTATTTGTGTTACTTGAAGAGTAAGTTAAAGGATTAAGAGATTAAATCAGAAATCAGATGTAACGCCTTCCCAGACGCTTGACCAATTATCATCGGTTAAGCTTCACCTCTTTTGTGCTCGCGGAAATTTAGTACTGCGAATTTGCCTTATGATTGGGTTGCTTTGTGACGTTGACAGCCAAATACTTGGAAGGAGAAACGAGTACTGAAGCGATACACGCGGTGAGTAGTGAAATGGCCTCTCTAGCCTTCCCCTCCACTATCAGGATAGGTTTGCCCCGAGTATAGGTATAGTAAAGTTGCCATGTGTTACGTAAGAAAACCGCTTACAACGCAACCTGATGGCTAAATTTGGGGTCAGCGTTCTTCTCTCAAAAACGGTAAGAGATACGTACAGCATCATCGATTTAGATAGAAAGGGGGATTCCTTGCGTGCATCAGTGTGCACAATAACGGGCACAGTGACGCTAGGAATGAAAGGCATAAAACGCACATTTTAATGGTCAAGTTTTCCAAAACTGCACTTGCCTGACATTAGATTCATCTACCTTTCATTCTCAGTATTTCCCAGTGTGTTGACAAAATACACATCTGGACTCTGGTCCGCAATTCCCGCTGCACATTGAACATGACCGATGGCAAGCTGACATAAGTAACGCGCATTTAGCCCTTGCATTTTACACTTTCTGCTTTTAACATTACTCTACGTAAGGTGTCTTCGTAAGGTGTCTACGTAAGGTTACTAAATCTATGATGCTGAACAACTTTATAATTGATTTTTTCCATCTCTCGTACCGTTTTCAAAATAAGAACGCTAGCTCTAAATTTAGTCACCAGGTGTAGCTGTAAGCGGTTTTCTTGAGTAGTGAACGACAACTGTACTATACCTAGACCCCACTTTTATGACTATAGTAGCAGCCATTCTGAAGCAGCAAGGGGCTTTATTAGGCAATCTGTATGTATTTTATCTTTCCTTAAAGTTTGGCTTATTAATTCGGAAACACCCTGTATATAATTTACGTTATATGCTACAGCGTGCCTTGCAGGTTTTGTAATAAGGTAAGAACCATTATATCATGCCTGAGATTTGGGTTCGATTCCCGGCTTGGGTTTAAGAGCCAAACTGTCCGTCCCTTTATAGGGGGTAACTCTAGCCGCCCATTGAGTGCCCCCACAATAAAATGGACAATGTTTTGGGTCTTAGTAGGGGCAAAAGCTTGTGGCTTGTGAACGTCTGTTGGGGAAAAATTGTACTACAGCGTTCTATGTAAGTATATGTAAATCTATACACACGAAGAAAAATAGAACTGTTTTTGTTCTAAGTGTTTAGCTTATTGTATGCAATTCTACTCATTTCACAAATTCCCGTTTCCCTACTGTATTTATTTGCTATAAACATCTGCGTGTCAACAGTAAACTCTAGACAACTGTCATTTGTACATCAACAGTTATATGCTTTTGGTCTGACAGTATGAGCAACGTACAAACGCTGCTCCATTGTGTTTTACTGTATCAGTCTGCATGCACGGTCATTAAAATATAAATGGAAGATTGAAACCATGCAGTCGAAATAATAGAATCATAAGCATATTGTTAACCAACAGACTACGGAATTCCCATGTCTGTTTACGCTGACTTGATGTATGAAACTCAAGGGATGAACGGTAAACATACAGCTGATGAATCGTGTAAGCATTTAGTCAGTTACTTGTCTCGCTGAATAATCGTACCATGACTTATGACGGATGAGTGCTACAACACAAACAAATATATATCATTAGTGCATGTTACATGTGTACGGCTATTTCCGCTGTTAGCAGTCGCCAAACTCTGCTGCAGTGCTTATTTTTAAGCTTTCCTACTGATGAATTTCAATACAACTCTTAACAATAAACTTCTGGGGAACTGATATATTAAAATGTTTTGCACGCGTATACATTGTAGGTTTCTTATCATTATCGGAGCAAAATTATAAAGTCATATTTAAAATCTGAGCAATCAGCATTTATTTTGATTTCAAAAGAAGGGAAGTTGATAAAACTTTCAAATATGTTAAGTTTTGATAAAAAAAATAAATTTCGCTTTCTGGCTGGTTTTATTTTATTTCTTTTTAATTACATTTTTTTAATAATTTTAATGTTTGTAGAATTGTAATATTTGTAATATTTGCTACAAATAGGCATAACTATTTTTTTTTATTTTAATCTCAGTCCCCCGCAACTTCCTTTCCCCCACCCCTTCTTCTGCGGATATTTTGAACTTTCAAAATTACTGTTACATATTTAAGTAGCACAGAAATTCTCAAGCTGTCTTGTATAGTCGGGTTTCAGGCTCTTTATATATAAGACACACATTTTGGTACTTGCTCGTGAACTAAAAGATAACAATTTATTGAATGTAGGGTCTATTTTAATTTTAAAATAGCTTTTAATTTTAGGAGTACTTTTAATTTTATGCTAATACGCAATTAGCTGAAGTACCTATTCATTTTATAGGAAAGGGTATTATTTTAACACATTAATATATACAAATTAAAAATTAAATTAAATGCGTGTATTTATGTTTTTTATTCTCAAACTTTTCCGTATCTCTAAATGGCCTAGATATAAAATGGTGGCTGAGTTTAGGCTCGCCACTGGCCATGACTGTCGTCGTATGACTGTCTTCGGCTTCGTATTGTTTCAAGTCCTATCTGTAGTCTCTGTTACCTGGACCAGGACATGGATGCCGACCACCTCTCCTTTTGCCAAGCCTTATCTAAGTCCTCACTTGCAGACCGCTACCGGGAGGCCAGGGTCCGTCTGGATACATAGACTATCTGATACAGCTGAGTTTTTTGTTCGTGTGTTTTCTTCATTTTTAACATTCCTTTGCTGTATTTGTCTTCCTATCTTGCCATTGGAAATAAAATAAAAAAAATGTTTTTTATTCACCAGTTTAATTTTATGCTTATACGTAATTAGCTGAAGTACCTATGCTTTTTATCGGAAACGAAATTATTTTAACACATTAATATATACAAATAAAATGTTAAATTAAATACGTGTATTTATGTTTTTTTATTCTCCAGTTTTATAACTGATAAAAAACTCAAACAGCTTGTAGAAACACTGTCGAGACATTTCTTATCTAATTAAAAACAGCCGTAAATCGGAGGAACCGAGATTTTTAATTTTAAAAATAAAAAAAAAATTGGTTTTCTTTATTTTTCTGTTTTTTTCTTCATTTTTTCCAGAAATGAAAGTTTCATCGGATTACTGAACTAACAAATTAAGTGGCAACTGCGGGCTGTGTTAACTGCGGATGAGATAAATAGAATGTGAATATAATTATTTATTTTAAGTGGATAAAAATTAAATGCATCTTGCGTTAATTTTTACTGATACAAATAGGAATTATTTTTCTGCCACAAAATTGTTTATTATGTATTTATATCTTAAAATGCAGCCGCACATGCGAACTTACATTAGCCCCCCTGTGTTAATTAGAGATCTCTGCCGTCGGGTTTTTTAAAACCATTTTTTTTTCTTTTACTATGGAGACTCCCATCTTTAAGTGTTTATCCATGCGTGGATTTAAAGTGAACAATGTACGCTATTTTCTGTGTTGAAAACTTTCAAAACATCTCGGATTCTGCCAACGGTACCAGATGTCGCTGCATCTAGTAATCGAAAAGCGCATAGGGGCCACGTATAGCCCTAGGTAATTTGGAAGAATTTTTCTACAGCTTTTTAAAAAAAGTAAAATGCAAAATATATACAATAGCCTTCAATTAGAGTGTTTTTAAAGATTAATGTTTTAATTGTTTGACATTCGTGTATTTTTATTTTCCGAATCTTAACAGTTTTAAAAATCACTTCAATAATTTTTGTTTGTTTGTAGTTTTTAACAACATAACACATAACAATGGATACTGTTGCATTGGTGACCAAAACGGAAAAAAAAATACATCATTATCAGCATAATTTCACAAATATGAAATATAAAATGAGTTGCGAAGATATAAACCATTTACAAGACAAAAAGTTGATCAAATAATCAAATTATTTAATTAGATGTTTTAATTCCTGCTTGTTTTCTGCATTTCCGTGTGAAGAACGAGTACTTCAGTTAAATCAATATTAAAAAGCTGCTGTCTTCCTTACAGATGTTTGTCAGAATATCTTGCAAGTTTTTAAGCAAGCTTTTCGATACGAAACACAGATTATCAAATTGAGTTCACAAAATAAATCGTGCATATGCTTTTTCATTCTTTGTTTAAACAAAATCAGTTTTCTATAACATACAGTTCATGCTAGAAACAGGACATATTTTTTTCAGTATTTAATTTAAAGTACCAAGTTTATAAGGCAATCGCTATCAATATACACATATGAATACACACACTTTCTCGTCAACAATCTTACTCTCAAATTCATGTATTCACCGTCTCAGTTCAAGTTCTTATTAGATTTTGTCCATTTAAAACCGATGCAGTAAAATGGTAGCATTCAGTTCCACAGCACACTTCCGAGCTCCTCTCGTGCATGTTTACATTGATTTCATGTATGAAATTCAAATGGAATCTGCAAATGAATAATAAACATTATGGCAAATGATTTATGCATGCAGTCGGCTCATAATTCTGGTCGCACTATACGTCCAGCCGCGTCGAACGATAAGCTTCTGCTGATAAGTATTCATGCACTTCGTTTCAAGAACAAGTGTAGGTTTGTAATTCCCCTACAAAGCTGTCCCTTAAATCTCACCTACTTTTCTGGAAGGCATACGAACATTTATTCAAATATGATTGTACATGGAACCATGTCTTACTTTGTAATATGGCTGTCAGATTTTGAGAAAAGCAAGGAACACTACGGCAGATTTATAAAATGTAGTAATATTCCATTTAAAAATTATTTTATCGCATTAAATGGCAAACTGTTTATTTGTATATACTATTAATTGAAGACAAACAATCTAATACTGCGTGGAAAAGCGGGGAAGTTAAAAATAAGGATTGCATAAATCAAATTTAAAGATGTTTATGTGTGTAAGAACGGGAACGTGTATGCATATTAAGAACTATTATTCCTTTGTATATTTTTTTATTTTGTATTATATACAATTTAACTAGTCATTGCAGAAACTGTTGTTTAAGTAAAAACTTTTCAGAAATTTTTCAAGCACCATACGACGCAAAAATTTGTATGCAGTAGAGCCCTGATAATGAGAGTCTGCTAATCCGAGGTAAACTTTCTGCTCAAAAACAACTTAATATTCTTTTTTTAAGCATTAAATTAAGTAAGTGTGGCGTTTAAAATATATTTTCACATATTCTGTCGTATAGAATGTATAATTATTCGTCTCTCTCTCTCTCTCTTTTTTTTTTTTTTTTTTTTTTTTCTATTTCATCTCTCCTACGTGCACGTGCAAAACTGAATTTTTTCGCGATTTTATGTTGCCCGCATAATCTGAGTTGATCCGATCAACTCGTATTATTGCGACTCAACTGAATTTACATGACTTGTTTTGCTTTATTACATTATCTTCAAAGTATGTGTACAACGCTTTTATTGCATTAATAATTCTATGAAAATATATTAATAAAAAAATATTTGACTGTGTTTAAAAGAATCGTGAGTTATGTGATTTTCGTAATCACAAATTAAAAACCATATCACTTAAAGTACCTTAACTACATTAGTTACGTATGCGCAGAAGTATTTGAGATGTTAAGTTTACATTTCAGATACTTCAAATTTTGCCTGTTTCATGTCTTTTGACATTTTTCTGCTCATTAGACGTGATATATATTGTATTGTGTGGAAAGCCGATTTTTTTAATGTATCGTATTTTCATTTTTCTAATACAAGTTCAACAATGAAAAATCATGTTCTTAACAAACTTGCGTTTGAATTACACCCATTCAAAAAACTATTGAAGTATAAGCCAAATTTTCTATTTTAGTTTTGATGATATTTGTTTATTTTTTTGAAAATCTGAAAGCAGTAAGAGTAGTTATCATATTTCACTTTTACGAAAAATCTTGTAAGTATTGAATGACGAGTGAAATCTGACTTACAGAAAGTTGCTTAAGCTTTTATAAATGTGGTTTTTTTAGAATTCCTCTACTGACCTTGCAATAAACTGTATTTCTTCCCTGATGGAATGAGATTTAAGTTTTAGGAAGCTTTGATATTATCAGTTAACCCTTTATAAGGCCGTGGTATGAATACTTACCACCTACGGTCTATCAAATACAGAAATCCATTATCATTAATTAATTTACTGATTTTTGTTCAGTTATATTGGATGTATATTTTTCCATACATCTAGATTCTAAATTATATTCGGCTTATGAACTTTTCTTTCATTCGTAATTTTAAAGAAAGCTCGGATAATTACTCGAAAATTGACCATCAGAATCATCGCTTTTAACTATATATTTTTGTATTTAATGCCGTGTACAAGCAGCAGGTAGTTTTCCGACTTTGATTTTGGGAATAATTAATGTATTCTCCTGCGAAATTTCTATGTTTGTTTAATACTTTCTTCTCCAATTTACACGTGGGATATTACAGTAGAAGAAAAATATTATGAATTAATCCTACAAAATAGGCCAGAAAAGTCCCAAGTACTTTCGACTCTCTGCACATAAACTCGCCTTATAAAGAGTTAACGTACATGTTCTGTTTTATGAGTATGCATGGACATGATACTCTGAACGGCAGCATTTTAAATGCAGTGATAAAAAAAAATATTAAATTTCATTTTCTTTTGAACGTCATAGAAACTAAATCTATATTTGCGATTAATAACCTCGCTTCTTAAGCGATTCTACAACTCATTTGATTGGAAACATTTTAGTGCGCCTGTAACTTAACTATCCAATTGCACACCGAATCTAAAACTCCATCGAACTTGATAATGTTGTACTAACAAATTTTACAGCTGCTTGCATTCCGTAATGAGAAGAGAGAACCGGGGCAGCGTCCTCTCTTAACCACAACACGAGCCAGATAATCCTTATGGGCAGAACATGTCGACGTATAAGCTCATGAGCACCAAATCGAATCAGAAGCAGGAGCGCAAACACAGAATGCGGAGCCGGGGTAAACATATTAGCATCCTAATTATACTCGAAATCAATGCATCATCGGCGAACAAGGGGCGTATTTCAAACGCGCAGGAATTCTGAAATAGTAAGTTTTGACGGGTTAATTAGGGTTACTTAATTGAAGCTATGTCCATTCGTAAAGTTATCGAAAGGCTCTAATTTGTGTTTCTGACACTGAGTATTAGCACTTTCTTAAATTGTGGAACTGGAAACTTCACAGTTTTGTCTTCGTCCTCTGTGGCTCCCGCAATTAGGACTTGCGGAATTATGAGGCTCATCTTCTGGGCAGTTTGTAAATGGAATATAGGGTGATAATTACGCTACTTAATCTACTCCTAATGATTCTAAAGCACATTAGGTAACGCTCGCAGTTTAACTCTTCGCCCTATTTCTTCATGAATACTGCGGCAGTGTTTTGTTCTTTTCCCAAAATTTCAAATAATGACGGAAAATACAAAATTACGGAAGATTATATCAGAATTAAGATTTCATTTGTATAATGTATTTGTTTTCTTATGAATTGCATATTTAATCCTTCGCTGTATTCCTTCATAAATACAGGGATATTTTCTTCTTTTTGGAAATTTTGAACAATGATTTAAAGTATGAAATAATTGAAGATTATATTAGAATAAGAAACCATATTTTTAATAAAATACTTCTGACTCCCATAAGCTGTATGATTTTCTTTCACATCATTAAGTATACAGATAATAATACCCGATTTATCCCTACCTAAGAATACTAAAATGCATACTAATTACTACCCTTTGCTGCTTTGAAAGGGGTATTCACATCTTTTCATTTTTAAATCTTTACTTGCAAGTTCGACTAACCAATGATATAGTTATATTTTATAACTATTCATAAATTACAGAATTTACAAATAGTCAATTTTCCGATAGTATACTATGAACTCTAAGAGCAGACATTTGAATTAGCATTTAAATACTACATGGAATAATAATGATATGCATCAAATTGTGTACTAATGCGGAAAATAATACGATTAAAAATGTGTCAAATAATGAGTTACATACACTCTATTCCACTGCGTATGATGTAAATATTTTACAGTGTCTATTAAGCTTACCAAAACACAAGTTTCTGTCATTTGATGATCTATACGTTCGGCTTTTCAGTGCATGTGTTAATCCCTTTGAAGAATTAAAAAACTTTTTACTTTCCTCTAATTTTTAAACACGTGTATTTTGGTTAAGTAAAGAATGGATAATTGGAATACATAACCCGAGCTATTATTTTATAAATATTAGCTCCTATTCAGAAGAATATGTAATAAATTGTTAATATTTTAGTTCTTGATTAATACTTAAATGTGTAAAACCAATGTGAAAATTTTTGTGATATTTTAGAATCTGAGCGATAAAAGTAATTTGTATCAACAACTTTAAATTACCGATAGTTATGGAGCTATAATGTGGGTGTGATTTTTTAAATAAGTAATTCTTTTTTTTTACTTCAATATTTTTGCTGAAAAAAACATTAAATCTTTAATTTTTTCAAACAAACTTTTGAACTAAAAGAAGTACTAGCATTGATTCGCACTCAAGTGCAAAAAGAGGCACGCTTTCCTTTAAATATCAAAATCTTTTAATTATCAAGTTTTGCAAAAGTGGACATTTTTCACTATGATTGCAAATGAATCTTTACACCAAAAAAAAGAATTTTCAAAAAAAAATTTTATTAATAAATTCATGTTATTAAATTTTAACATTCTCCGTGATTAAAATTATTTCATCAATGAATAATATCTCATTTTTAATTTGGAGGTCACCAGTTTCTATCTTGGTTGAACATAGCACCACTAAATCCGTAAAGGTGGAAAACTTTTTGGTTGGCGTTAGAAATTTATAATAATACCGAAATCCTGAAGAGTACTTTCACATCTCGTAAGAATTTAAATTTCAGAATTCCGAAATCCTGAAGGGTGCCTTCTCCATCTCGTAAGAATTTGAATTTCCGAACACCGATGAAGGCTATAAGCATGCAAAACATACAAGTGACACCACCATGGCAGTGACAAACACCATAGCAGTGACAAACACCATGGCAGAGGGGTTAAAGATCGTAGATGGTAGATGGCTGAAGTATGAGTGCCCGGTCTCGGGCTTATTGCGCGGGCATCGCGCAATGGTCTAGCGGGAGTTTTCGGCAATATTCTCCAGAAGTAACTTGAATACGCGTTAGAATACCTTAAAATGTCCTCCACTCAAGGCACCCATCCTTAGGCAGATATCCGCCGAGTAGTTTTGACTTATTGCATAATCCAATCCAATCTAAAACATACAGGCCTAATATCAATCAAACAGCAATTCCGATGAATCTTATTGTCATTTTGTAAGTCTTGTTATCTGCCCTCAAAAACAGTTCCTTAAAATAACAGATGCATACATTAGTAATTTTAAAAATTTCAAAAGATATAGACGAAATTTCAAAAGAAATAGTCTTCATTTAACTGTTAAACAACTTTGTCTTTTCAACAACTGTAGGGGAGAGATAGCGCATATTTCTTATACGTTCTGATTATCAGTTTCGGCATATCTCCAGAAATACTTTTTGATCAATATTTATGGCAGCATTAGACTAGTCATTATGCAAATTCAAAACGTACCTTAATATTCATGAGCTTCATCACATGGAATTGTGATGAACGCAAGAAGTGAATTTAAATTATCTGTCATTTAAGAACTCCACGTATATTTAAAGTTTTATATCATTTGGTGAAAATGAAGTGTAATTAAATTATTAAGAATCCACGTACCCACATTTAAATATATTTTAATTCTATGCAATTGCAAATTGAGTAATTGTAAATAATGCAGAACTGAATGCAAACTTAATGCATTTAAAAAAGACTTACTTGAAGGGAATGAAACGCAGTCAATTTATTGTGAAGTGTGTATATTTTATCCACAGTAATGACTCGTTTAGTTTAATGGTGCGTAAAAAAATACTTTGAATTCGAATCTTGAGATATCAATTCTTTTGAGTTAAAAAGTTTCAAAATGACATTATATTTAACTCCCTTATATTAGGTTGCCCGAAATTTCGTTCTTTTTTTTTTCTTTTTTTTTTTTTACAAATGCCTAGTGTACATTATTTTCAACTCTTGATTTGGATATATTGTATCCTATGTGCAGTATAGCGTTGATTATTTATACAGGATTTCCATTAAATACGCCATCTAGTGGTGATATTTGGAAATATTTGAACAGAACGTATTTTTCTAAATTTATTGGTTTTCTAATAAAAATTCTGCAGACGGCGCATTTTTATCTCAAACCGTGATGTTCTTATTTACGTTCAAAATGGGTCACTCATTTAATGGACACCCTGTAGCTAATCTTTTGATTCCGTCATTTTCAACTTCTATTGATCTATAAAAAAGGTTCTCTTTTCATTGGAAAATCTTCATTACAAAACTTTATAAACGACTTCTGACAAGTTAAAATGGTCAGAACAACTTCTCTATACCTCTACAAGCTTTATTTTTCGTTTCATACGCGCTCTGTTGTGCCTTTTAAAATAAAAAAGCATTATGTGTCGAAATTTTTCAGTTTTCTTGTCCATCTTTAACACTGAAGTAATTATGCAATTATCGAAAGATTTTAGAAATTTACAATAAAACACACAGACTATAAATGGTAAAATTATCTGTTTTCCACACGAACTTAGGAACCTGAAATCCAAATAAATAAGGCATAGGCGTGTTAATGTTTTCCCTTCGTAAAAATCCGATCGGGCCATTTACTGTGACATTCTACAATTACCTGAATATTGTAAAATGCAATTTCTCGTGAAATGAGCATTTTATGAGAACGGTAATGTCTCGTATTGTTTAAGTGGCAAATTATGTTCTTTAATAATGGCATTCGATTTCCGTAGGGTTAGAAGCATCAAATTTTTCTAGCAGCCAAACTACTAAAGTAAGTTGCTCAATATACCCTTAAAAGTTGACACGAATAACACTTGATAATGCATCTAATGATATCCATCATTGATTGTCTTAAAATATAAAAGGCTGCAATCTGATATATCCACCCCCACCCCTCCCTCAAAAATAAAAAAGATCTCTAAAAATTCTTGTTAATTAGTCGATATCCTGCAAAAAGCAACACGCACTTTTCCTGTGTATTTGTAATAACCAAGGAATATCCACAAAGGAGTTGAAGCAAAAATGGAAAAATGCTGGAATTAGCTTATTCGTGCCCAGATATTTTTGCGACTTCGATTTTTGCCAATACCAGCAATAATAGGTAAATTTCTGATGTCAACTTCTTGAACAAGGGGAGATTTCTTTTCAAATCATTATGTATGAAAACTGAAATGTCAACATTCTACTTGGTCATGTTAAAATATTTTGTGGAGTTGAGGTTCAATACTCGCGAATAAAGGGTAGGAAAAATAAATAACGTGTCCAACTGATAGCAAAAATGCCGTCCCAAAAAAGGGGCACTAAACATAAATGGGTTAAAACCTTATGGCCGTATTTACCAAACACTTGACACGCGGATTAAACAAACTCGCGTGTTAAAGGCATCGGTAAGATATCTTACCGATGCTATAACACGCGTTTCAGGATTAATCCGCGTGTCAAATGTTTGTGTGAATACGGCCGTTAGATTACCCAATATATCGAACCAAAAAAGAAAAATAAATTTGTAAATAAATTTAAAGCTTATAACTCACACTTTAATGTTTTTAAAAGAGTAGCCTTTTCATAATAACATAGAATGAGCCTCAAAAATCCTTCAGGGACTTTTCTCTGTCAATGACAAATGGGTTCCCATCCGCTACTTAAACTAATTTATATCTCATACTTAAACTGAATTTTTATATAGGTCAACTTGTTTGACACTTTAGTATATTAACCTTTCGCGGTCGTTTAAATTTGGACATGGGTGCCGTACTAGTCGGAATGAATTCCACGAGACTGGCATTTCCGCGACAGGTCCCCCTACCCTGAGCGACAGCAAGCAGCTTTCGTGATGTTATTACAAAGAACTGGAAAATCAAAAGCAAAAATTAATCCTTTAGTACGCAGTTTTGAAGAATTTAGTGCGCAGTTTTGCGAAGAATTGTGCAAAGCTGCATATCCATACACCCTTTCAAAAATTATTCGAATACAAGTCAATTTTCCTGTGTCGGTTACATCATAAAGTGTTGTTCTTCATAAAAAGTAGATGAACTAAATATTTATATTAAGAGAAAAATACACGCATTACAGGTTTAATCAATTCAGTGCTTTATAATCATCCAAAAACTTGAATTTAATACCTTTTTTAGTTGTACCACGTAAGGAAAGTATTGTAATCATGAAAAAATTTGATGTATTGACACGTTTCGAGGTCTTCTGAAATCATTTATGCTATTTTTACGAGATGTGTGTGTGTGTGTGTGTGTGTGTGTGAGTGAGTGAACACGATTTCTCCTAACCGGGGCATTCGATTGTGCTCAAATTGGGTATATATGTCATAAGCCACCGTCGCAAGAACGGTATTGATTTTGGTGTGTATAGGACTTATAGTTTTTCTACAGGGCTGCGACAAAGATTTCTTTTACATTATGGCCTATGGGGGGAAATTCTTGAAAGTGCGCTAACGTTTACACGTTACATTTGATTGAGCTCAAATAGAAAAAAAAATAAGAATTTTTGCTGAATTATTCATTGATTAAAATTTATTTAAATGCTTGGTAATGATCGTGGGTTTTCGGAAAGTCGAGTGGAGTCACACCAGATTTTTGAATGTTGAAAATCGGGGTTTTCCCATTAAAATATATTACGAAAATCCAAAGCTGTCACCCAGAAAGGGGACCCGTCGCAGAGAGCCTAGATTCACCGAAATGCTCTGCCGTGACTGAGAGCTGACATACGACCATAGAGGGTTAATAGGTAACAGTATTTTTATTTTAGCACTTGAGTTCTGTTAAAATGAATCAGTTTTTTTAGCGTCGATATAACTGGTCTACACGATTTCTAGCGGCGAGCGGGTGCAGAGCTGGCGCGGTGAGGGGGAGTAGAAGAAGAATAATTTTGAAAGTACACAAGGTTTACAATTTTTGATGATTTATCGCCAAGTTTATCGCCAAAAAATAAGGTATAGTTAGAATGTGCTTAGCAAAGATTGTAAAACAGTTTTCGGGGTCAATATTTATAGATTTCAATTCCAAAGAAGTGTTTTATTGAACAAAGAAGAAAAATGGGGCACACTCATGGATTATGATACACTTTCCATACTTTATTTATAAGGGTGAAGTATAGTTAGAATGTGCCTGACGAAGATTCTTAAATAGTTTTGGTAGGTTATTTCAATATAGATTTCAGTTCTGAAGAAGCGTTTTGCGGAACAAGAAAGGCAAAGATGGCACACTCGTGGATTATAATTTACCAGTAGTAGATAATCAAGAGTTCTGCCCATGCGGTACCATGTTAATTCGTGGTACGCCGTACAAGTGCTTTCCCTAGGCTGAGCGGGGAAGGGGGGCGTGGTCGGACCGGATGTGGGGAGCGGATGTTCGAAGGATTGATAAGAATATTTTTTCCTTTTTTTCAAATAAGGGGACTTGTAATTTTTTCAGATTGTGACATATTTTTCAAATAAGGGTACTTGTAATTTTTTTCAGATTGTGACATATTTTTCAAATAAGGGGACTTGGAAAAAAATTTCAGATTTGAACGCGCAACCTACAAAAGAATTCATAGGCTAATGATTGTTGGCTTAAACCATTAGGCCGAGAATCCTTCAGGTATAAAATTGTAGGTGTATTGTGTTATACTTTAGTTTTCAAAATGAATTGGTCGAGTGAAGTTGTAGGAGTGACATGCATGTATATGTGTATGTGTATAATTTTGACGCTCATCTATAGTTTTACCGGAAGTGATAAGTTTGCGGTTGATTTTGTTTTACACTTAAATGAAACGGGAAACGTAACGTTTTCTCTGTGATGAATATGCGATTGAGGATTAATATAACGAATAATCATATTTTATGCTGCAATGAAGAAAGCGTATCACGACCCAGCTCACGAGGCGAGTTTTGGTGGTGTAAATGCCTTATACCGTGCTGCTCGAGGAAGAGTAAGCAAACCGCAGATTCGGAATTGGTTACAAGGGGTGGACGCATACACTCTTCACAGACCGGCGCGCAGGAAATTCCCGACAAATCGAGTAATTGTTTATGCGAAAGACCATCAGTGGCAAGCGGATCTAGTGGATCTGTCTAATTTAAGGCAGTACAACGATCAATACCGATACCTCCTGACATGTACAGACGTCCTATCAAAATATAGTTTTGTGGCCCCCCTTAAATCGAAGCGGGGAGAGGATATTGTGAATGCTTTCCGTTCCTTCTTTTCGGAGCGTAAACCTAAACTTTTACAGACGGATCAAGGTACCGAATTTAAAAATGCAAAGTTCCAATCTTTTTTAAAGCAACATAACGTGCGATTTTTCACGACGTACAATAATACAAAGGCGTCCGTTGTAGAGAGGTTTAATCGTACTTTGAAAACAAAAATGTGGAAATATTTCACGAGTAAACGAACTTACCGCTATATAGACGTTTTGGACCAATTGGTGCACAGCTACAATCACACCTTTCACTCGAGTATTAAACGAGCGCCTGCAGAAGTGACAGAGTCTAATGAGCAGGATGTGTGGTTTACCCTATACGGTGATATGGAAAACATCCCAAAAAAGCCCTGCGTTTTTAAAATGGGGGATACAGTACGCGTATCCAAACATAAATTGACCTTTGAGAAAGGTTACGAAACCAACTGGTCGGAAGAACTGTTTACCGTGACGGAATGTGTGGCAAGAGACCCCCCAGTGTACCGGATCAAGGACTTGATGGGCGAACCTATTCTGGGAACG
Organism: Cheiracanthium punctorium; assembly: GCA_038373885.1. Taxonomy (NCBI): domain Eukaryota; kingdom Metazoa; phylum Arthropoda; class Arachnida; order Araneae; family Cheiracanthiidae; genus Cheiracanthium; species Cheiracanthium punctorium. The sequence goes on along the minus strand of JAWZYV010015837.1, from coordinate 42,753 downwards.
TTTTATGCTCAAGAACTTCAAAAAGTACACCCCAAGGAAAACTTTGATATAGAAAAAGTGTTAAAAAAGCGAACGCGTCGAGGACGTGTAGAATACTTTGTGAAATTCAGAGGTTACCCCCAAAAATTTAATTTATGGATACCTTCCGAAAATATATTCGCACTATAAATAGAGGAATCATAGTGCCGAAACGACATTTGTAAAGATGAATTTCTATCTAACACTACCGAGCGATAGCTCTATGAACTACTTTCCCGAGAATAAAATTTCTCATTTTATCACGCGTTTACCAACCCCCATTGAATTAAACGGCGAATGGGAGGTAGGTTTAGCGGAATTTATGTATCCGCATACCTGGTATAATGTGAATGCTCAAAATAATTTGATTGGATTTGATTTAGGCGACGGAAAAATAATAGGTAGACGCGTACCCCCCGGATTTTATGACTCTGTTTACGAAATTTTAAACGCCATTCGCATTAAAGATATTGAAAATAAAATATTTTTTGAATATAACAACGTAACAAAGCGCGTGCGCATTTCAGTGAAAAACAAGGCTAGAGTTTTTTTGTACCCTGGCTTATCTCAACTGTTGGGTTTTGATCCTTGCGAAATTGAATGTTTTGAAGAAAACACTGAAACGACTTCGGAAAGCCCATATGTTGCAGACCCGTGTGCTCATTACAGGACATTGATGGTGTATTCGGATATAATAGAATCGCAGATCGTAGGCGATGTATTAGCACCGCTATTGCGTATTGTGAATGTGACTGGGAAGGACGGTGAAGTAATCAGTGCCCAGTTTGATCGCCCCCACTATATACCGCTCTCGAGAAAAAAATTTCAGACGATCGAAATCGTTATAAGGACCCACACTGGTGAATTAGTGCCATTTGAACGCGGACGCTCGTACGTTAAACTTCATTTTAGGCAAAAATACCTCTCTTGAAAATGTATGTGCCTTATCAGTGTTGCCAAAAATCCTTTGAGGATTATTATACGCATCAGTCTGGCAATGGACTTAATTTTTATCAAGGAGCACCATTTCAAAAAGGATACGGATTTGGCGGTCTTTTTAGATCATTTTTTAGAGCAGCAGTACCGATGCTCAAGAGCGGTGCAAAGACTATTGGTAGACATTTATTTAACAGCGGAGTGGATATCTTGAATGACGTATCTAAGGGCGAGGACCTTAAAACAGCCGCAAGACGACGCATGAAAGAAGCAGGGAAGCAGCTCACCGACAAAGCAGCAGCTAAAGTGAAATCGATGATTGGATCTGGACGCAATAAAAAGAGGAAGCGACGTGTGAAAAACGTCAGTCGTAGACGAACCAAGAAGGTGAAAGGTCACGATATTTTTGCTTAATCATGTACGGTTTAATTCACAAGGACTCGGTAGCCTGCGCTAAATCCGAGTTGGACTTATTTGTGATGCCCCCTACTCAAACGGCTATCGAAAAAGGACAGTTTGTTGAATATCACCCTATTGCCAACATACAAAATGGAGGACCTGTAGAATTTAACATATCTGGAAGCGGAGAAGAATATTTAGACCTCTCTTCGTCTCACATCTACGTGAAAGTAAAAATTGTAAAGTCGGGTGGTGCCGACCTGGACGAAAAGGATGCCGTGGCCCCTGTTAATTTATTTTTACATGCCCTCTTTTCGCAAGTAGACGTTAGTTTGAATGAGCGAGTGATTTCGACATCGAGCAATACTTACCCGTACAGAGCCTACATCGAAACTTTAATGAATTATGGGGAAGATGCCAAGAAAAGCTTACTTTCCTGTTCCTGTTTTTACAAGGATACGAATCTGGCAACAGCCGATCCCACGGCTACGACCGATGCAAACGAAGGACTCAAGAAACGCTATCACCTAACTTCTAAGAGTAAAACTTTAGATATGATTGGCCAATTGCACTGCGATATTTTCCAGCAAAATAGACTTTTACTGAACATGGTGGATGTAAAGATAAAAATGACGCGCAGCAAGCCCAATTTTTGTTTGATGTCTGCTACAGCTAATGAATATGACGTGATATTAGAGCATGCATCATTGTTTATTAGAAAAGTGAAAGTGAGTCCCGGTGTTTCACTCGGACATGCAAAAGCTCTGGAGAAAACTTCAGCTAAATATCCCATTGATCGAGTTATGTGCAAGTTGTATTCTGTCTCTGCAGGCAGTTGGTCCTTTTTACAAGACAATGTGTTTCTGGGAGTCATGCCCAAACGTGTGATTGTGGGATGTCTGGATAATGCTGCAGTGAGCGGACAATATAACCTAAATCCGTTTTTGTTTGATGACTGTGACGTTACCTATTTAAGCATATTTGTAGACGGGAACCCCTTGCCCAGCAAAGCACTAGAGTTAAATTTTGAAAACGACAGTTACATACGTGCTTATCATCGTCTATTTTCGAGTTTTAATCAAGATAAGGGTATATTTTTAACCCGAGAAGAATTTGCACAAGGCCACACCCTCTATGCTTTCGACTTGACCGCGGATCTCTGTGATGGGCCTCATTTAAGCTTGCAACACCAAGGTAATCTACGATTAGAAATTAAATTTGCCAAAGCCTTGAACAAGACCATCTCCGTATTTATTTATGCTGAATTTGAAAACGTGATTGAAATTTCAAAATCGCGTCACGTCTTATGTGACTACCCCAATTGAGAAGAAGAATGAATACATTTCAGCTGCGACAAGTACTTTCTACGGATCCCTTTACAAAAAAGCACTTTTTGGATGTGTATGCGAGTGACGAGTTACCCGAAAAAATTTCAAAGTACCCTGCCTCTCTCGTGGTGAATGTTGATCGATCTACTCAACAAGGAAGTCACTGGCTTGCTTTTTATTTACATTCGCCTATCCAGATTGAGTTCTTTGATTCTTACGGAAATGCACCGGAAACCTTTAAAGGACCTATTCTAGACTTTGCATCGAGATATCCCAATATAAACTTTAACCGACTCAAGTTACAAAGTGATGTTACAGCTGTTTGTGGGCAATACTGTACATATTATCTTTATTGTAAATCCAAAGGTCATACATTAAATCAAATTGTGTCTACTTTTGTACCAAAAAGTATATGTAATGACAAACTAGTGTATAATTTTGTCGCCAAACGATTTCATGTTTATGTGAACTTTTATCAATAAAAAAAACTATTTAAACAGTACTCACCATGTGTCTGTCTTCATTCACAATGGATTTTCCAGCCTTGCAAACACCGTGTAATTTGGTTATCAGCGGTGCCACGCAAAGTGGTAAAAGTTTTTGGACGAAACAATTACTCAGTTTCAAACGGGAAATGTTTTCACAAGTACCGGATAAAATAGTATGGTTCTATGGAATATATCAAAGCTTGTTCGATGAGATAGAGGGTGTAACTTTTGTAGAAGGGCTTCCATCTGATTATCGAGAATACATAGGAAATAATACATTATTTATAATAGATGATCTAATGCATGAATGCGGAAACAGTAAAAACATATGTCAACTTTTTACGAGAGGTTCGCATCATTTAAATATAAGTGTTATTTTTATAACACAAAACTTTTTTCACCAAGGTTCCCAAATGAGGGAGATAACCTTGAACGCACATTACCTTGTACTTTTTAAGAATCGTAGAGATATGTCTCAGATAACACATTTGGGAAGGCAATTGTTCCCTAGACATTTAAAATTTTTTCAAGAAGTCTACGAAGACGCGACTAAAAAACCCTATTCATACTTGTTTATTGATTTATACTCTCAAACTGATGAAAAAATGCGTTTGCGCACCAACATTTTACCCAATCAGATACAATATGTGTATCAGTTGAAAAATGTATAAATAGAAACATTCTGAAATTTTTATTTAGTTTGCAAGATGACACCATGCAAAAAGGATCTTAATCGCCTGCAACTTTTACAAATTTGTCCTATCAAATTACGAAAAAGTCTTTTAAAAAAGCTCCCAAACTCTTGTATCCGATTAATCTGCAACTGTAGTCTTAATTTATTAAAAGGAAACATTCCGCTTTCCCCTAAGCAAAAGACCTCTTTAAAAAAACACAAGAATACTCTACGAAAGCTTGCTACTAAATCCCCATTATATGTTAAACGTAAGCTAATTGTTCAAAAAGGGGGATTTTTAAATATTTTATTACCTGCTGCCCTGTCGGTACTTACAAGTCTCATACCCCGTTCATGATTCTGAATGGAGTTTGCAAAGAAGTATGCTCTCGTCCCAGAAGAGGTTTTGAACAGACATGTACCAACGGAACAGCAAATGAGTGAATTTGATAAAGAAATGATGAAAATATTGAATAGTCGTCAAAGTGAGCACGACAAAGTGAAACTATATTATGCCCTTTTAAGAAAAAAACTAAACATGGAAAACTATAATTCATCATTACCTGTACAACTTAATGTAGAAGCGGATTCATCATGGCGTGTACAACCAGCTGCTTCATCGCAACCGCAAGAAGAAATTATACAGCAAGAGAAAAAGCCCTATGACGACATTATTTTAAATTCTGTACCTGGTTCAATGAAAAGACAGGCAGCAACTCTATTGGAATTGTTAAAAAGAAATCCGAGTGTACTACACTGGGATCAAAATGGACAACTCATGTATAAAAATGAAAACATTCCCTCATCCAATGTGGCTGACCTGTTCAATATGATTTTCACCACACGAAGGAAAACGGACATTAGTGGCAGAGACATATTTTTAAAAGCAATGGAAGACCTGAATATTCCTAGACATTTTATAAAAAATCAGCATGCTTTTATTAAAACGGAGCCTCCTGTAAAACGCAATCCACCTGTAAAATCACGTACACTAGAAAATGTGAAACCTTCCAAGCGGAAGTCTTCAGAAAGTGTAAAGTGGGATTTTGAATAAAATATTTGATTCTTTCTAAATTGTTTATCGTTTTTTCCCCACGTAAAGCACAGAAATAGTAATCAACTGTAAATAACCCATGTGTCTACATCCTCTGATAATCCAACTATTGATATAATGTATCCTAGTTTACTTCTCCTGTTTCACAGGAAATGTACTAAGTGTAGAACAAATTAAAATATATTTATCTACTTGAGAGAAAAACTAACTTTGTGTATCTTACTTGGTAAAACAGGAAATGATTTGCATTGAGAGATAAACTAACTTTGTGTATCTTACTTGCTAAAACAGGAAATGATCTGTAATAGATAATATTATCAAACAGCACAATCTCCTGCGATGCAAGATATTGCTACTTTGTAATTTTTTTAAATGCAAAGAGATATTCAAATTAAGAGGGATATAATATTTACCCCCCACAAGAAAAATTATTTCTTGAATAAAACCTTATTTGTTCTAAGACACTCATTTAAATACAACATGCATGAATAAAACCTTATACGTTTTAAGGTATCCCCTTTATAATTCTGAATATGTTAAAAATGAATCACTTTTAGAAATTATTTTACAATTAAAGAAATAAGTAAACGTTTCAAAATAAAAAAAATAAAAAATAGTTTAAAAATTTTTCTTGATAAATTAAAAATATTTTAAAATTATTTTAGTTTAAGTCAGCTCCTGATTAAAAAAAAAAATTATTTTTCTTGATAAATTAAAAACACTGGATTCAAACATTGTTTCTTGATAAATTTAAAACATTGGATTATTTTTTTTCCTTGATATAAATTAAAAACACTTTTAAAAATAAATGCACTTTAAAATTAAGTACTTAAAAATAAAAACATTTGAAAATATTTAAACTGGATTAATTTTTTTTTCTTGATATAGATTAAAAATACATGCACTTTAAAATTAAGTACTTAAAAATAAAAACATTTTAAAATATTTAAACTGGATTAATTTTTTTTCTTGATATAAATTAAAAACACTTTTAAAAATAAATGCACTTTAAAATTAAGTACTTAAAAATAAAAACATTTTAAAATATTTAAACTGTATTAATTTTTTTTTTCTTGATATAAATTAAAAACACTTTTAAAAATAAATGCACTTTAAAATTAAGTACTTAAAAATAAAAACATTTGAAAATATTTAAACTGGATTAATTTTTTTTCTTGATAAATTAAAATATTTTTCTTATTAAACATTATTTTTAGATGAATTAAAAATTATTTTAGTAAAGATTTTAAAATAAATAGACACATATACACAGAAATAAAAACAAATTAGGTACAAATCAACACATTTATTTTTACATACTATAATTTGAACTCACTTTCAATAAATTGCATATAATCCTTTACACACAGCGAGTTGAAAAATTCCTTATTGAAGTTGCATTTACAATATTGATCTTTTAATGTCTTTGCAATAGTATGCATATTCAGGTAAAGATAACATTTTTTACCAACGCGATGAAATTTGTCCGCATCGGACAACTGTAAACAGCAATGTCTGTTTTGTCCGGGTGAGTTTACCTTACACCCTTCACACGAAAAGAGTTTATTTACAATAAATCGAAGTTCTTGTATACATTCTTTATAAATGTTCTCTTTGCTCACTGAAGCACTGTCATGCATGTCTTGCTGACAGGGTGTCAAATTTACACATAAGAGTTGTGGTAAGTACACAGTAAAAAGAATATCCACAAGAATTTGCGTTATTGTTGGTGAAATCTCATTTAATTTTAATATTTGGCTTTCACACAATTTAACACATGATGGTTTTAAAGAATACACATCCTCATTTCGAAAAATTTGTTGGAGCACGCAATATTCCTCGTCATGTCTAAATACAGCTAACTGATTGTTAGCAATAAACGAGGTATTAGAATAATGCAAATTGAAATCACAGAGTTTTTCACTCAGTTCAGCCCAAGTTTGAGGCAGCATAAGTATCCCTCTTTTGGTAGGAAACCATTCATATTCGTTTATGTAGTTACACTCGCGAATATGCAGACGAATTCCTTTTTCTTTATCACAGTATAACAATATAAACATACCCCATTCGAGTGACCACCAGCTGAGAAGACTGTTCCTCTCTTCATAGAGTTGCTCCAACCAGTCACCGCTGGGTATAAAAGAGTCCTCCACGTTACTCTTTTTCTGAGCAGGGGTAGTAATAGAGTTTAATTTACGTTTACGAGTGGAAGGCACTAATTTTCTAAAAGTCACGCTAATCCTGGATTCTTTAACGTCAGGTTCAGCGGGTATTCCATGCGTGAATAGTTTATTCGTTGGGTGTTTCATTTGGTAGAGGGAACCGTGAGCAAGCTGAATAGACACCATATCGCAATTCGGTCTTTTAAATTCGATGCTTCTTTGAGCACCGAAACTTAGTACACAAATCGGCACGGAAGGGTCTAGACTGCTTTCATTATCCTTATGATGTCCAATTTTTGAAGTCCCGTCTGGGTAATAATTCAGCAGCACGTAGTTGAACTGTTGACTCGTCACTTTTTGCACATCATCACGCAGCTTTTGTAGAAGGGGGCACCAGGGATGAGTTTCAACAGATGCTCCAGAAAACTCATAGCTTAATCCATCATCACCGAAAGCCAGCACCTTGCGATTGGGGGTATATTGTTTACCCGAAATTTGCAGAGTGAGCGTTTGAAATGGTAGCTCCAATAGCTCGTTGAATATTTTATCTGCATCACTTTGAGTATAAAACTCTGGAGTATAATCAAAATTTAGTTGATTGTCTTTATTAGAAGTCATTTTTGAACTTTAAAAAACTATAAAGCAAGAGCGAGTAAAATTGCGTCCGAACGAATAGAAATTTAAACTAGAAATGGCTTATAGTGTTCCTACCAGTTATCAATGCTGTGCATGAGTAATTGGGGGTATCATTGGCTTATCAGCGATTAAGCGGGGGAATCGTTGGCTTATCAGAAAAGGTGGGCAGTTCTAAGATGACCAATGTTTATTGAGTCATCGGGAGGTTCTAATCTTCACACATTGGCTTATCAGAAAAGGTGGGCAGTTCTAAGATGACCAATGTTTATTGAGTCATCGGGAGGGTTCCTTATCTCCCTCTACTACTATAAGGATAGGAGATAAGGAGATCATTTCTATTCTGTTCACCGAAAAGTGTGCACGAATTTTTGTTCAGCTCTCATACTATCAAGACGTGTTTTATTTCTAGCACATTAGCATTCGACAATGTCTTCTTCAGTGAATAACACTTTGGATTTTTCAGACGAGAAAGTAAGTACATTTCTTTTTTTATTTTATTTTATTTAACAATATAATGAGCCTATTTTAAATTTTGGTGTATTATTTAGACTCATTTTTAAAAGTGAGATTATGTTGTTAGGTTGAATGTTTCTAGTACATTTAATATGTTTAAAGCTTAGATTTCACGCACGCTATTATTAATAAGTTTTATTCCGTGTAAACTTGTGTTTAGGCAATTCGTTAAATAAAAATATGTTTAGGTAATAACATAATTAAAAGTTTGTTTATTTAATTAAGTAGTATTTATTAGCGTAATTAAAAGCTTGTTTAGGTAATTAAGTAGTATTTATAAACGTAATGAAAAGCTTGTTTATTTAATTAAGTAGTATTTATTAGTGTAATGAAAAGTTTGTTTAGGTAGTTAAGTAGTATTTATTAGCGTAATGAAAAGCTTGTTTCGGTAATTAAGTAGTATTTATTAGCGTAATGAAAAGTTTGTTTAGATAATTAAGTAGTATTTATTAGCGTAATGAAAAGCTTGTTTAATGAATAAAATATTATGTTGCAATAACCTAATTCTATTTTTTATATTTTTCAGTTGAATGAATTCGGGATCCCCCTGGAGGATCTTCATCAAATTCTTGACATTGTAGAGAACCCGAATGATTTGGATAAATCTATCAATTGGGATTCTCAACCAGGATCCACCGATGCTCAAGAGGCATCTAGTGATTTACAAGCGGGACCCTCTACTGGTCACGTAAGTGTTATTTTAAAGTATATTTTAAAGAAAAGCATCGTATCAGTGTATTTAAAAATAAGAGGTTATTCAATATTTATTTAAAAACGATGCGAAGTAAAATTGATACTTTTATTAGAAGGATGATTATCAAAGTGTGTCTCATGTTCTGATAATAAGTACTCAGTAAGATTGAGTGTATTAATGACATAAATTAAAAAGTACTTAGAACACTTTTACTATACATCAGATTTTTAGCGTTATGCTCAATCCGTAAATAAATAATGAAATTTTATTATGTAATGCTGTTTAAGTGAAATCGGTATTTTTATATTTAATTAGTACTATGTTTATATACGCAGACATTTTGAGTTAAGTAAAAGACATGTGTGTTTGGATCACTTCCAGTTCATGTTTTAATATGAACCTAGTGTAAAGGGATATTTAAAAATTTGTATGTTTAGTGCACTTGCACTTTTTAAGTTTAGGTAATTATTTCAAATGATAAAAATGTGTGCATGCTGCAAATATATTTTTAGTAAGGTACGTTTATATTAAAAAGTACTTAGGGTTCATGTGGTGTGAATACTTTTAAATTTTTAGCGTTGATACGCTTATTTTAAAAATCGATTGATGTATTTTTTCTACTTTTTAAAAATGTGTTTATGGTTTAAAAAAATTTTGGTGTGTTTATTTATTTAAAAATGGATTGATATATTTTTTATACTTTTAAAAAATGTGTTTATGCTTTAAAAAATTTAGCGTTGATATGCTGTGTTTATTTATTTTAAAAATGCATACCATAGTTTTAAAAAATTTAGCGTTGATACGCTGTGTTTATTTATTTGAAAATGGGTTGATGTATTTTTTCTACTTTTAAAAAATGTGTTTATGGTTTAAAAAAAATTTTGGTGTGTTTATTTATTTTAAAAATGTGTTTATGGTTTTAAAAAATTTAGCGTTGATACGCTTAGCTTTATTTAATTAAAAATATATTTTTTCTACTTTTAAAAAATGTGTTTATGGTTTTAAAAAATTTAGCGTTGTTTATTTAAAAATGTGTTTTTTCTAAGTTGATTACTTTTAAAAAATGTGTTTATGGTTTAAAAAAATTTTGGTGTTGATAGGATTGGGTTTTTATTGAATATATTCTAAGGTATGATTGTTTTTTTATTGTGTATTTTATGTTAAAAAGTATGGTAAGTCTAAGGTACGAAATAGGTTACTTGTATTTATTTACTAGGGTACAATCCATACATAGGTTAGGGTATTTTTCTAGTAGGTTTATTGTATGTGGGTTTAAATACGTATTCTAAAGTCGCATTTTTTGGATCTTTTATAGATCTGCGACCAATGTGGAAAATCCTTCACAGAAAAGAGGTCGTTAATTCGTCATATGAAGATCCATGCTGGCATTAAACCCTTTACTTGTGAAGTCTGTAATAAGACCTTTGCCAGGCAATATCATTTAAATCGGCATTTACAAATACACTCTAGAGGATTTAGGTGTAGCGAGTGCCCCCTCCAATTTTCGCTAAAAACTGAACTCCAGGAGCATATCCGCGTAAGCCATAAAAAACGCAAGGCAGGTCCATCCACTTCTAATTCAAAGCGGGCGAAGAAACAAAAAATTTTGGATGTTTTTTCATCCCACGAGATAGAGCCTAGTGAAGAGAATGAAGCGGATTTAAAATTGTTTTTCGAGGAAGCTTCACCTAAAGTAAATCAGTATTTGCAAGAGGAACTAGAAGATAATCCCATCAAGTGGTACGCGGTATTAAAAGTTCAGATGTCGCGCATAAGCCAAGAGGTTGAGGAAGATATAATCACTTGCCACTTCCGGTGCAAAAGTCTAATTGAGCTTGCACCCTTTACCATCGAAGGGCATATCAAAGAGGCCCAAGAAAAAATTGAAAATACTTTTGATGAGTTCACACAGAGAGGTTCCGGTTGGGTATTGCACAAAATTTTAAAATTAGAACTTTGTTGTGCAGTCTACCATCCTTTAGCGGCGAGCAGTTACATCCCCCTCCCCCCTCAACTTGCAGCTAAGAAGGCAATAGTTAATATCAAATATGAAGATCAAAAGTGTTTGGTATGGTGTTTACTTGCTCATATGATGAATATCGATCGAAAAGATTATCCTGAACGAATGCATCATTATGAAGCCTTCGAAGAGGAAATCAAGATGGGAAATATACAGTTTCCGGTACCCATATCAAAAATGCCTCTCATTGAAAAACTGAACAATTTGCGGATTAACGTATACGGATACGAAAAGGAAGTCTTCCCTTTGTTTATTTCAAACCGAGAGGATGAAGACTGCATTAATTTATTACTCATTGCCAATGAAGAAACCCAACATTATTGTCTCATTAGAAGTTTTTCGAGACTGCTATCTGATTTAACACAATACAATGGCCGCATGTATTATTGTTATCGATGCATGCATCGATTTAAGGAGGAAAAAAATTTAAAAGAACACATACCGTATTGTAAGGAACATGCAGTACAAAAAATTTACATGCCCACAGAAGAAGATAGTTTGTTATATTTTAAGAAACAACACTATCAACATCCTCTTCCCTATATCGTTTATGCAGATTTTGAGTCTTTAATTATCCCGATCAGCGCGGCAGAACCGAACCCTCGGCAGTCCTTCACCCACAAGCAGAGTCAGCACATGGCATGTGGATATGCTTATATCATTGTAGGGCCAGATGGTAAATCGTACAAGCCCATTCAATATTATAGAGGACCCAATGCAGTGGATCATTTTTTATCAAATTTGATTAAGGAAAAAGATGAACTGTCTGCTAAATTAACAGCAAACGTTCCCATCCAGATGTCCCCGCAAGATGAGCAGGCTTTTCAGAAGACGGTGAACTGCTTTTTATGTAAGAAGTCGTTAGGTAATGATCGTGTAAGGGATCATGATCATCTTACCGGTCGTTACAGAGGGGCTTTGCATAATAAATGCAATTTAAAGTACCGTTTACAGAAGAAGATCCCCGTGGTCATGCATAATAGCAAGAACTATGACAGCCATATAATAATGCAAGGACTAGGAAAATTTAAAGATCACCAAATCGATGTTATTCCAACTAACATAGAAAAATATATTTCCTTCTCCTTGTCCAAAAAGTATAAAAATATCAAAGTCTCCCTGCAATTCATAGATAGCTTCCAATTCATGTCAACCTCCTTAGAGAAGCTAGTTTCCAATTTACCCAAGGATAAGTTCACCCTTCTAAAGGAAAATATATCGCAACATATAGATTTGCTGCTAAGAAAAGGTGTCTACCCCTATGAGTACATGTCCTGTTTTGAGAAATTCGATGAGACCTGCCTACCTCCTCAAGAAGCATTTTTTAGTAGTTTGACACAGGAGTCTATTTCTGATGAAGAGTACGCACATGCACAAACTGTTTGGCAAGCTTTCAACATCCAAAATCTGGGAGAGTACCACGACTTGTATGTTAAAAGTGATGTCCTTCAGTTGGCAGATGTGTTCCAAAACTTTAGGAAGCTGTGCAAACAGTATTACGACTTGGATGCTGCACATCTCATGACCGCTCCGGGACTTGCATGGCAAGCTTCCCTTAAAATGTTACACCGACCCCTAGAGTTATTCACGGACATAGACATGCATTTGTTTATCGAGAGGGGCATTCGAGGAGGTATATCCACCATCACCAAACGCTGGGCGCAGGCCAATAATAAGTATTTAGAGGGTTATGACCCTTCAAAGCCTAGCTCATACATACAATATTTAGATTGTAATAATTTATACGGGGCAAGTATGGTACAGAGCTTACCACATGGTAATTTTAAGTGGGTATCACCTGAAGACATTGATATTGAAGCTATTTTATCGATGCCTGCAGACGGACCGCAAGGCTGCATACTAGAAGTGGACTTGGAGTACCCCCAAGAACTGCATGATGCACATAATGACTACCCCCTAGCTCCCGAGAAATTAACTGTCACCCTTAAGGATCTTTCAATGTTATCAATATTCATGATAAAAGATATAGCATATACTAATTCAACCAAATTAATTCCAAATTTAAAAGATAAAAGAAATTACATTACACATTATAGAAATTTGCAACTGTATACTCAACTAGGCTTAAAAATTACTAAAATTCATAAAGTGTTGCAATTTGACCAGTCTCCATGGTTAAAGAAGTATATAGAATTCAATACTGAAAAAAGAAAGCACGCCACTTCAACGTTTGAAAAAGATTTTTTCAAACTCATGAACAATTCGGTATACGGCAAGACCATGGAGAACGTAAGAAATAGAATAAATCTCGAATTGGTGAACAACAAAAAAATTGCCGAAAAACGAGTGGCTTGTCCAACGTTCCAAAGTTTCACAATATTTAACGAAGATCTGGTGGCAGTGAAACGCATCAAGAAAACGTTAAAATTAAATCGTCCCATCTATGCTGGGTTCTGCATCTTAGAACTCAGCAAATTAATAATGTATGATTTCCACTATAATGTCATAAAAAAGCAATACGGGGGTAACGCAAATCTGCTCTTCACGGATACTGACTCTCTCACTTATGAAATTTTCACAGAGGATGTTTATCAAGATATGCAGCAATATGCCCACATCTATGATACTTCAGATTACCCGCAAGATCATCCTCTCTATAGCAGCATCAACAAAAAGAAGATTGGATGTTTCAAGGATGAGTTGAATGGGAAACCTATCCTTGAATTTGTGGGGTTAAGAGCAAAGATGTACTCCATCTTAACTGAAGACTGTGAAAAAAAGACTGCAAAGGGGGTTGCACGTCATGTCATACGCAAACGCCTAACACATGAGCAATATTATAGATGCTTACAATCTTTAGACGGCACAAAAGAACTTAATTATCGAATCCAAAGTGAGAAGCACAAACTATTCAGTATTTGTCAGAATAAGGTAGCTCTAAGCGCTTTTGATGATAAGCGATATGTTTTAGAGGATGGAGTGCATACACTCGCTCATGGCCATTATGAGTGTTTGTAAAAAAAAAAAATAATAAAAAAAATAAAAAATAAAAAAAGATAAAAAATATATATATATTCATTTTAACAAGTGAATAACAGTGGTATACTGTGTGGAGATTTCTTTTGTTTGTAGGCCTCCTGGGGATGTTGTTCATTTCTTTGCTCCACATAGTTAATTATTATTTAAAGAAACAAAAACAACAACGCATCCTCTGTGCTACGCCCTGTCTCCATTCATGCGAGGCTAGCGTGATGGGGAAAGGCACAGTAAGAATTTTTATTTGAAATGAGGCGGTAGACGAGTTCTACCGGGCGGCTGGTGGGTCCTCATTTTATAATAATATTTTTTATTTCAGGTTTAATTCGTATAGCTTATTTAAAATTATGTCAAAGTCTCTTATTTTGATACTAAATGTTAAAGTCCCTTATTTTTCATGAGAGAATGCATCGCAATCTGAAAATTTTTTCCAAGTCCTCTTATTTGAGAAATATCTTAAAGTCTGAAAAAATTACAAGTCCCCTTATTTGAAAAAATTATTCCAATTCCCCTTCTCTAGAAAAATTCTTATCAACCCTTTGAACATCCGGTCTTAGCATCCGCTCCCCACATCCGGTCCGACCACGCCCCCTTCCCCGCTCAGCATAGGGAACGCAGTTATACAATGCACCCCACAATTAACATGGCACCCCATGGGCAGAACTCTTATTTATCTACTACTTTTACCTTCCAAACAATATTTATTATGGTGAAGTGTAGTGAGAATATGTTTGGCAAAGATTTTAAAACAGTTTTAGTAGGCGATTTTAATATAGATCTCGATTTCAAAGAGGTACTTTATGGAACAAGGAAGAGAAAACGGCACACTCTTAAATAATGATATACTTTCCAACTTAATGGAATAAGGAAAAATTGGGACGAAGCATGGATTATGATACGCTTTTAATAAATAGTACTTTCGTGCATATTATAATATGAAAGTGTTTCAGATTTTATTTTATATCATTACATGTCTTTATGTAACATAGAGTCCGAATCAAATGATAAAATTGTCTCAGTGCACGACTAGTTTTTTAGTGAAATGTAATTTACGAACTGCACCTGTTAATTCCTGCACAAAAGAACAGAACCCCTCCCGACTTGCCCTCGTATTTAGACAATAAATAACCTCTTAAAATCCGCCAAAAAATTAAATAGGAATCTGATAAGTGTTTTTAAAAAACATATTACACTTAAAAACGACAAGTAGCAAGATTATTTTCAAATAATTTTTGAATAAACACCTAATTCTCAATTACTGTTACAGTAGTAAAAAGTTACTATCGCCTGTTATCAAAACTGTCAAGGCACTTTTAAAGGTAAATTATGTCCCTCCAGTTCTTCTCTGCTATGTAAATTTCGAAAAAAAATCGAAAAATATTCTTAAATTGAACTTAATAAATTTCAATAATAATCAAATATTCTTTTGTGTAACGGCAAACAAAAACAAAATATGTGTGTAAGTGTGTCAACTTTGCACACTCACACGAATTAAAATCATTTATTCGAAATTAAAGCATCGACGCACATGCACGTCAATGGCCCCCACCAGGGGCTGAGAGATCCTGCTCTCCAAACTGGAAGGCAGGAAGTGCCAGACGACAAGCCGTTCGAAGTTTCCCATGGTTTTCACGGAAACCTCGCATAAATACGGGCTAGACATCCCTTAGAATGTCTCCCACGGAGGACATTTCCCCTATAGCAGAGGTTCCCAAACTGTGTCCGCAACTGGTGTGCCCCAGGGTGCCGCGAGCGTATGCTAGGGGTGCCGTGGAGATAATCAAGAAAAGTTTAAGTTATGGGTGGGGATGGACGAAAAATAGGCGTCTTGCAAAGCAGCCGAAAAGCTTTGTCTCGTCTCGCAAAACCCCTATATCATAATGTTAAAAATGTTTGTCTCAACTCTCAAAAAAGCTGTAAATCTCTTTCTCGTCTCGCATCCATCCCTAGTTTTGGGTGAATACAATAAAAAAATTTCCTCTGAACCGATATCCCACAAAATAGTTTGCCGAGCCGAAAATCAAGTGAGCTAAACAAACATATTTAGTCAAGTTCGAGAGAGTTTAGTATCCAGTCGCCTCTCTTTTACAGGAACTCCCTGAGATGGAAGGGGGGGGGAGGTCAAAATTCTGTATCCCTTTCCTAAGAGAGTTTGATAGTTCGCCCTAGAAACATAAAAGAAACAATGAAAAATGCATCCAAACTGTTTCATTCTAACATTAATATTCATATTGCTTTATTGCTAACCAGTTTCGTCAAATGTTTTCAGCCTGAGAAGGGTGCCCCGAAATGTTTTTAGCCTGACAAGGGTGCCACGAAGTGTTTTTAGACTGACAAGGGTGCCGCGGGAGAAAAAAGTTTGGGAACCCCTGCCCTATAGGCTTGGGATCCAAGTGCAGTCTATCGGTCTCAATCCAGAACACTGGGTGCATTCGTAAACGACAAACTCGTTCACGAATTTTCGTAAGACAACTGGAATGCGTGTGTTTAGTGCTGTCAGTGGTTATCAGTTTCTTTCGACTTTGCGAACAACTTCAGTTTATTTAGTTTCGTTGCCTAGAAGACGTGTTTTTTACATGCGCGAATGCGTTAATTTTGCCAAGGAGAGTTTTTAGTACATACTCAACATAAAATCAACAGGATTTTTAAAAGAAAGAGTAGCCTTAATTGAAGTGCACAGATCAAAATTTAGAAATGTCAACTTAAATTTCATTTTTTCCAAAAGTATTTAGCAAGAGAAGTTCAAACTTTGCTAATAGCGGTTTAGATCAACCTCAATTTCAACACTAAAACATGCATTTTTGAATTTACTAAAATGAAAAATACAAAAAAATAATTACCTTTGACAAATTGTGTACTTTCGTAGCAGTTTCTAACGTATGAATGAATTTCCTCCGCGAAAAAATAATATTTGCAGCTTCAGCAAACGTAAAATAGTTTTCATAACAACATAGTTTTCCATAACAACGGACGCCATTTCTAAACAAAAACAACGCGCAGAAAGTAATCTTCTCAGCAAACTCGATGAACCTAATCCACGCTCAGTTTACTTCGTTTGAAACTAATCGCACTCATTTTTGTATACGAACGCTCTAGTTTTTAAACTGAATGCACTCAGTTTCCTTTACGAACGCCTTAGATAGAAACTTGTTGAACGAGTGCAACTCGTTTGGCGTTTACGAATGCGACCACTAACAAAATACGTCAAATCAGAGCTACAAAAAAGTCTTAACCCATTTATGCCTAGTGTCCCTTTTTTGGGACGGCATTTTCGCTATTAGTCGAAAACGTTATTTATTTTTCCTAGGCTTTATTCATGAGTATTGAGCCTCAACTCTGCAAAATATTTTAACATGACCAAGTAGGATGTTGATATTTCGATTTTTATGCATAATGATTTTAAAAGAAATCATCCCTTGTTCAAGAAGTTGACATCAGAGATTTATCTATTATTTCTGTTATCAGTAAAAATCGAAGAAAGTCGCAAAAATATCCAGGCACAAATGGGTTAAAGAATCGTTTTAACAGTGGAAACAAAAAGGTACACATACGTGGACCTCTGGAACGAAGAGGTTAATCTAAAGAAAAGAAAAACATGTTGACTGTTTGGCAAAAATTCTTTTAATTTCTGCTTTTGTGTACTTCAGACTAAACTCTTAAATGCATACCGATGCAAATCTGCACCGTATTTTTAAAACACGTTCACTGCCGGTTTAGAGTAAAAGCGAAATTTCTTACGTCACTTTCGAGTATGAATTATAGTGATTTGAATCTCATATACTGAAGTGGGTTTTTAATAATAAGGAGACTATTTCAATACGTGCACCCGCTCTATGTTGAGCATTACACGATTGGTAGCCTCTACGGGGATACTCCCCAGGAAGAAACAATAGGTCGCTGCTTCAAGCAACCCTCTCGAGGAATCTCGTAGAGGACCTCATCAGGTTGCGCGGGGCTTGGCCTAGCGGGTGATAAACGGTAACCCGTACCTGCGTCCCCACATGAGGGGACACAGTGGCAGGAACCCAGACCAACGGGGCGGGACGAACCCGGCCCATTGTCCTCCCGTCGTCACTACAACAACCGTCGCACCGATGGAAGATTCTCAGGACACCTTTTAGCACGAAGACTCGTGCAGCATAGACACTTTAGGTTTCCACTGTCATTTGACAGGAAGGAGGTCACAACCACGGTCGGAAGGACTCGCCTTCCATTCAACGTGATTCACCTGTTAGTTCTTTGCTCCATGCTTATGCATGGCTTGCAAGAACCCTTTAGAGTGAAAAGCCGCGAGAACCGCGGTTTTCCTGAAATACATGCACCACCAGTATTTCGAACTTCATGCACCACCATTGGGAAGGAAACCCGAAGGTTTTTTTCCCTGAAACACATGCACCACCAATATTTCGAACTTTATGCACCACCATTTGGGGGAGAACCCTAGGGTTTCTCCATGAAATACATGCACCACCAGTATTTCGAACTATTTACACCACCAGAGGAGGATGCCCGTGCCTCGGCTTTCGAGGCGAGCATCTCTCCAGAAATACATGCATTACCAGTATTTCGAACTATGCACCACCATAAGGAGATGCCTGCCCCTCCGGCCTTTGGCCGAGCATCTCGGGAAATACATGCACCACCAGTATTTTAACTTCGATACATGCACCACCAAGTATCTATCCCCCGACAGCTGTCCCTGGGTTGGGGGAGCGCTCGCTCTTTTCTCTAAGTTGCCCGTTAACTTAGTGAGTCTCCTAGCGCATCGAGGAAGCGGGTTAGGGCCTCGCGCCCTTTATCACTCCGCACGTAGTTATTGAATGTCGAGGCATCCAATTTCGGGCAGAACCGATTTCTCAGTTCTTGCAACCCTTGACAGTGGGCTAATCAGTAGGGTAAAACTAACCTGTAAATGATTCATATCATGAAAAAAATTTCACATATTTCTTTCAAACTGCGTGATTTTGGAAATATTAATTAGTCATTCACAAAACTGATACTCGAAATTTAGCTTGCGCTCGTGGCTATCGAGTGATCGGCAGCAAATGTCTTAAAATTCTTGCATTTAAAGGTGAGTACATTACATTCAAGAAAGGAATTTTCATTGAAAAAGGGGAACATCCTCCCTCTTCTGCTACACACATAGGACCCGTTTACATGCACTAAAATGAGGGGTGAATGCCGGAACTTTCGTTTTCTCTACCCTACTTTCCCTACGTAGGGAAAAAAATGCAGGGTAGAAAAATTTCTAGTCCAATGAAGTGTGAATGCATTGATGACCTCGCTTTCCCAAGATGCACCGCGCGTTTTCCCTATACTCTGCTTTTACCCGAGATTTTCCATTTTCCCATGTAAACAGGCCTAGTCGCACACACACACACACGTCATCGAAAACAAAATTAAAGTGATCCCTACTCTGTGCATACCCAATGCTCAGAGAAAGACAGTCTTTCATCTTGCCTTTTTTTATATTAACAATATACAGCAAGATCAATCAAAATGGTTTATTGCTGTCACAACACGGAAATAAAATCTATCCTAGATTCTATTCACTACAGTCAGTATTGATTCAGGATTCTTACAAAAATACAATCAAATAGCAATATATATCTTGACGTAAGAAAGAAAAACGTTAGTCAAGGTTCGGGATATTTTTAAAATACTAGCGATTTCAATGATCACCATGTTTGTTTTCGGATGCAGCTTGCAACCAGTTCATTTGTTTCTGACAAAAAACTTAAAATGCGCAAGCATTTTGAAAACAATTCGATTGGAGTAGATATGGGTAAAAAAAATCTTTACCCACGTCACATGATCTGTACCAAGGGTTTGCGTAAATTTGATTCAACTCAATCGACTATAGTGTTCAGACGCATTTCAGATAACTTGCGTCTATAGATCCTAGTGTAATTTTTGTACCTTTATGCCCAAAATGCAGGGGCGTAGCCAGAAATTTTTCATGGGGGAGGGGGGGGGGGTTACGACTACTACAACTCATATATGTATACGTGGGTGTGACAATGTAGTGAAGAATATACATTTTGTATGGCAAAAAATTCCTCATGGGGGGGGGTTATGACCCCCTTAACACCTCCTTGGCTACGCCCCTGCCAAAACGAGTAAGCCTTACACACCCCAACATCTATGCAGATTGTGTACCAGTAACCCACAATATGCATACCTAATTTGAAGTTTTTCAAATGAACCATATAGTCGCTAGCGCACTTTCAAGAATTTGCGTTAGTAGACATTAATGTATCAGAAATCTTTTGCACAATCCTGTGGACAAACTTATCCGTTCTACACTCACCAAAATGTAGCAGATCATCTGGCCACTACTTATAATAAAAATACGCAGTTTACGCTCATTTGAATGCACCCTTTAGACACTAATACACTTTAAACACTAGTTCACTCTGCATTCATAGACCGTAATGTACAAGAATTTTCTGTCCTGTTAAAATATTTTGTGAACTTGAGGTTCAATACACGCGAATTAAGGCTATGAAAAGTAAATAAAGTTTTCGACTGACAGCGGAAATGCTAAAATTTGAGCTTCTCGAAAAAGGGACACTAGGCACAAATGGGATAAACCGAATCGAATGCGCCATTTAGAAGCTATCCTGTTTACTCACAACAATATCCTATTCAGAAAACAAAGCTAGTATTTTTATACAGTTCGTTGTATTCTCATAATTCCTTAAAGGCTGCATTCGTAAACGACAAACTCGTTGCACGAGTTTTCGTAAGAAAACCGAAATGTGTGTGTTTAGTGCTGTCTGTGATTATCAGTTTCTTTTGACTTTACGAACAACTTCAGTTTATTTAGTTTCGTCGCCTAGGAGACGTATTTGTTTACAATTCGCGAATGCGTTAATTTTGCTGAGGAGAGTTTAGTACATACTCAATATAAAATCAACAGGATTTTTAAAAGAACGAGTGGCCATAATTGAAGTGCACTGATCAAAATTTAGAAATTTTAACTTCATTTTTTCAAAAGTATTTAGCAAGAGAAGTTCAAATTCCGCTAATAACGGTTTAAATCAACTTCAGTCTCAACACTAAAATATGCATTTTTGAATTTACTAAAATGAAAAATAGAAGAAAATTATTACCTTTGAAAAATTATGTACCTTCGTAGCACTTTCTAACGTACACATGAATTTCCTCCTCGAAAAAAATAATATTTGCAGCTTTAGCAAACGTTAAATGCTTTTCATCACAACGTAATTTTCCATAACAATGGACGCCATTTGAAAACAGCAACAACGTGCAGCAAGTGTATCTTCTAAACAAAGGAACGAACTTTATCCGCTTTCAGTTTACCTCGTTTGAAACTAATCGCACTCAGTTTTTTATACGAACGCTCTAGTTTTTAAACAGAATGCACTCAATTTTCTTTACGAACACCTTGGATGGAAACTCGATGCACGGGTGCAACTCGTTTGGCGTTTACGAATGCGGCCAAAGATTCTTCCCCGTTAGCTATTGTAAAATACGACTGCTTTAAAACATTCTAGCACGACACCTGCTCTCAAGGACCATATGTACCCATGCTCAAATTTATTGTTATTCAATTAACTATCCATTTTTCCAGGGAATGTGCGAAAAACAAGATTAATTAGTGTTGCTCAATCAAGAGTAAAAGTTCCTGATATGCTATCTAGGATCAAGACACCGGACGTTGAATCAAGCTCTGCTCAAGACTGTGCGTCTGAATGAGTTTCTGCAACACTGCGTTTGACTTCAAGTTGCAAGGACTCTTACCGGTTTGTTGTGGCTTCGAAATGAGATTTGGAAGAATCTGGTGGTTCTCTGCCGTTTTGACGCAGGGCCGTCTGATGTCCGAATATTTCAATACCGTCTGCCAAGTGGAAGCAATTTGAAAACTACGGAATTACGTTGGGAAATCCTCGACAGTTTCGTAAACGAACGTCAATCGCTTCTAAAGATCAATAACTATTTGTAGCCCAGTAATCTTCAGAGAATTCACTGAAAGCAGAATTAATATTCCGTCGTTATCACAAAACTAGAATCTTTCATAACTGTTTCACCATTAACCCTTTCACTCTCAATCCGCCCGTACCGGCTTTAGATGCGTGCTCCCAGTACCGGCCTGACGCCAGGACGAAGCTTCGTCCCCCCCCCTGCTTTGCAACATCCATTTAAGAGTGTCAAGTGTGAAAAACCCCTTTCTCGTGTTTGCTATTGTAACCCCCTTCCTCCTTTGGGTGAAAAGCTGCATTTACGAATGGGTGCTTTTGAAATGCTTCGGGGAGGCACGCCCACGGATTCTTTGCATTCCTGTTTTGACAGAGATATATCTACACAGGTACAAAAGAAACGTGTTTCGTGGGGGGAAAGCATTCAAAAACATTTCTCGGGCGTTTCCGGAATTTTGAGCAAGCATTCCAAATCAAAGCTTGGGAGCGAAAGGGTTAATAAAATAAATTTTATAGCTCTGGAAAAACTGAGGGACGTTATTTTAGAGACTTCATATAAATGCCGGTTGGTTAGAGGTTTAACAATAAAGCATTCACAATCTAACCACGTACCGCAGTATTCCTACATTTTAAAAATTCCTACCTTCATGAAAGTTCTACTACAACAGCCTAGTATTTTAATAGTTTAAATGTTAAAGTTTTTCCTATCAAAGGAACATTTCGCTTAGTACAAGATTAAAGTCCAAAGGAACTGGGAACTATTAAATGCAAACCAAAAGCGGACAGTAAGAATTTAGAGCCTAGAATATGCGAAAGATGTGCGAAGATAAAGCAAATACTGTATAAAGTACCGTACATGCAACGAAACCGAAGCTTCATAGAAATCTGCTAACCACTCCTAGCTTAAAACCATTTCCGAAAACTTAAATTTTATTGCATGCAATTAATTCAATGATCTCCAGCAATAAAAGAGCACGTTATGCATAGCAATTTCAAATGCTACCAATAATGGTATCCATTTGTCCTCTAAACTATACCTATGCTTTATGAAATACTCAAGCATTCTCAAGGTTGTGTCAACTTGTAGAGCTGAAGGAGTAAATTGCTATAAAATAGTTAAATTGTTTTAAATGCTTAAATTCGAACATAGCTATTTACCATAACAAATCTAACCTTTTCGATGAACGTACCTAAATTTTAAATAGATTTAAAAACTGAGTTTACTGCCAGTTATATTGTTTCCTAAAGTTTCGTTCCATTTATAAACCAGCAACATTGCTAACGTGATTGTTTTGAAGCTTTTACGATTACAATACGATGCCACTCACCCCTGCCACTAGTTTTGCTTTCAGTGATCATTTTAGAATCAACATTTTTATCATCTTAAATTTATTGCAATGAAATTGGTCGAATTGGAGACTAGTTAAGCTTCATTACGACAAAAGTTTCAATCTCAAATTTGACTATTTCAAGGTCAAGATTACTATAACTTTTACCTCGACAAAGTTTCCTAGCCACACACGACTGATGTCCATTTAATATCTGAAATTATAAAACCATTATCCTGAAAAGTACTCTATATTTCAGTCCTTAATGGGGGTAACTATTTTCAAAGCTTCCAGCCAATTCCATACAAGTATAATCCTTCGTAATAGTGATAGCAAATCTGAACAAGAATGGCGTTTCTAAACGTCATTTAAAACCAGCTACTAGGTTTTCAAGCAGCTCAAAATTAGTCACTACTATTGGGTGTAGTCTCGTTCGACCAACTGTTGCTAGCTTTAACATGTTCACTCCCATTGTTGGGAAAATAACCACGATTCCTCACCATTTACGATATTCTCATCTACAGGTCCTTGAACGCTCTGCTGAGGGAATTTAATCTTTCTAGGTTTGGTAAAATACAACAGTTTAAGCATAAATTCAGTATTATAAAGGGCAAGATCAGGACTGTCCATTTTTGAATCTGGGTGCCGTTGCACTTGCAAATTTGGATGAAATCCAAATAAAATTGTAAATATTACACACTTTTGAACGTAAAAAGAATTTGACCGAAGTACATTGTCTATTGAAAAGTAGGCTGAAGTTAGACTAGCAGTTATTTAGCACGTCAGCCATTTAGTGCGTTAGCTTGTCCGACAGTTATATCCATTATTTTCGGCTCTGAACAGCATCGCTTGATAATACATTGCACTCTCACTTGTTTGAAAAAAGTGAAGAAAACCAAATAATTAAAAAAGATTTTATTTAATGTATAAACCGTGCAACACGCACTCAGTATAAACAAAGATTTAAAACAATTAAAAGTAACTTTCGTGTTAAAAACTGCAATACAATCGCTTCAAAACAAATTTCCATCTTTAAACAAGGTTGCCAATATCCTTCTCAGCTTGCTCTGGTGGCGATACTTCAACTTTTGCACTATGCTCTGCCACTTTCTCGAGTACACGTTTACCTACTTCATCTTCGGGAGAGTCAAGTTTTTCTAGAACGAAAAGCATTCTTTAAGCATGTTATTTTTACAGAAACATTCATACAGAAGTGTTGGCGGCTGCTAATTTGTACAGTTTCACCATTATCTCGCCTAGTCGAAAATATTCCCACCCAATCTGAATTTACTTTTAAATTTATATCCGATGAGTTAAGGTGGCACAAATTTCTCCCTTTCATTTGTACAGCTGAACGGTTTTTCACCTCATGAAATTTAAATGCCTTGGGATGATATAATTTCAAGTAATGAAAGCTCCAATTTATTTTAGATTGGATCCGTGCTGAAGAAACTACAAAATATCTGAAGATACGATGCAAAGTGTTTAAGACTAGTATTGTTTGGTAGCAATAATTGTGTTTGAGTACCCCATTTTCTCTCATTTAATCAACAGAGACGTTACATATACCCAACATTTTAAAAAACTGTTAAAAGTAACAATTTAACTGCTCATAAAGATACGGAGCGAATAAAATTTCAAATTTAATTCGCCGTAGTACAGCAACTTGCTATTTCACTTCATGTTTATTTAGACAGCTCACAGCCAACTAAATTTCACCACTTAATAGAGAACCAAGCTTCTCTTCTGAACGTCACGTCAGTTTATAGTTTTATTTTGGAAGACTTTAATATATTCATGTCCGCTTTGTGATAATTGACAGCATTCTAGTCTAAATTGACTGGTTATTCTGGCGGTGGAAGCTTTATTTTGATTGATATCATTAACAGTAATTCGAAACTAGCCTTCAAAATAGTTTTGGATACAGGTCATGCCGTTGCGAGGCAAACCAAACTGAAATTTTATCTCTCTCCAAACATTCAAATTTGAGCAAGAAATTTTGCGGTGTTTATGAGTAGCAAAAACCAAGCCGTGAAGAGAGACTTACTTGGAACGTTTATGTCCAACCCTGAGAGGCGGCGTCTATCTTCCTCCGTGTACTCTGGGCTTTCTGTAAAACAAAAATACTTCAATTACAGCCAGATAACGTATCCGTGGTAATAAATCATTCTAGCTTACAATTATTTTGCGCATTAAAGCCTGCAGATTTAAAGAAAATTTCCATCCTCCAGACTTTGGCGTGAATATTCCCGATGTAAGAATATCGTTCTTAGAATTTAAAGTTAACATTTTAGCGACCCCTTCCACCACATGTCTGATTTTAATAAGGATGTCTGAATGAGATGCAAGGACTACACCCAGATTGTCACAATACTTCAGCATTTCAAAAATTTGCCATTTGTAAAACTTCACGTACACATTCAATATACAGGGTCTCTAAGATCGTAAGTGTTTAAAATAAGGGTTGCGTTAATTCTAGTTATTTTCAAAAAGTGACTTCAATTTGTATGCTAACCGGTACAAAATCACAAATAGTACAATGTGCCTTATATACCAATGAGGGGGGATGTACAAAATTTGATAAGATGTCGGAAATGTGAAGATTGAAAAGTTAGTTCAAGTCTACATATGTCAATGGCTCTTTAAGGGAAAGAATTGACGTCGGTTCATCGCGTTTCAGGAGTCTTGTAGAAATTCCGATTAAAATTTTTCCACTAACAATAAAAATTTAGTCAAGGGCAATGAATGAATTTGCATCTTTGTTTAAACCGATGTTCTGATGAAAGATGTTCGATGTCATCTGTATGGGTAACATTTTACCATTTCGGAAATTTTTTACCACTGCAGCATTACACAAAGTTCAGAACTCAGTTTGAAAAGTAACGCGAGGAATTTCTTAATAGTCTATCGTACACAATTTTGAACATTTACTTTTACTGCCCAG
Organism: Cheiracanthium punctorium; assembly: GCA_038373885.1. Classification (NCBI taxonomy): domain Eukaryota; kingdom Metazoa; phylum Arthropoda; class Arachnida; order Araneae; family Cheiracanthiidae; genus Cheiracanthium; species Cheiracanthium punctorium. The sequence continues at coordinate 16,620 of JAWZYV010015837.1, read as the reverse complement.
TAATATTTAATGGATAAAAAATTAAAGCGTATTGCCATATTTTGGGGCACTTTGTGCTAAAGCATGGCCATTTATAAATTAAACACTTTCAGTTTTGAGACCATGTGTATATTACTTAACTACACAGTAGACGATCGCGTGAATCTTACTTCTGAAGAGAATGTCATAAAATGTTCAGTTAAAACTGAAGATTCATATTTAAAATTTTGAAAGCCTCAACTAAAAAATGGTTCCGAAAACGTTCGACTTCATTAATTTGTTTCGATGCATTTAATATACCAAGAATGAGCAAAGACCCAAATTCAGCACAATCTTATGAAGGCTAAGAAATCGTTTAGAAGATTTTGTAATTTTATCCTAGAAGCATCATAGTTTACGCAAAAGTCTCATGTTAAAGATGCACATTCAGTACAAGACAAAAATTCAACTTTCCCGTTTATTGGTTTTATTTTGACCCACTTTGTTACTCACCAGTGTCTTGCAATATTTGGTTGTAGTTTTCAAATGGCAAGTCTATTAGTGCTTTGTATAACCATACCCCAACGATTCCACCAAGGTGAGGAGCAAGAACAGGTATCCAAAACCACTCGTAACTTCTATAGCTAAAAACATTTGAGAAATGTGCATATTAAAATAATTTCGTGTACAGGAGTTAAACATTCATTCCTAGTAATTCAACTTTGCTTGTTTAAAATACTTAAGTAAAGCATGCCTTTTGGTCTTTATTACCAAGTTCTGCACTTTTGGTACCATTTAAAGGTTTGTTAGCTTGGCTATAAAATGCAAGAAAAATTACCTAAAAACTTTCACTCCCCATCCAGATAATGCTGTAAACAATCGAGGAGAGAAATCTCTGGCAGGATTTAGTGGAGCTCCACAGTTATGACCAAAAGCCAGAATGATTGCAGTTAATCCCAAACCAATTATCATGGGCTGAGTATGAGGAGGTACTCGTAGGTTTCTCAAGTCTATGGCAGCACAGATGACCATAAGTAGTAAAGCAGTGCCTACTACCTATAAATTAAAAATAAATTAAAGACCAAATATTAATAAATTCTTTTCAGTTCACATTGTGTGGCACTTTGACCATCTGGGATAAACAAGTTCCACGGGACGGGCTTTACTTTTATAAGTTACACGCTGTATAAGCTATAATAGAAGTTTTAAACTAATACGTTAAGTCGGCGTTTCTCAATCTGGTGGGCGACCCCCCCCCCCCCAAGGGGGCGCGAGAAAAACCAAAGAGGAAGTAGCGATTCCTGTTTTTGAAAGTTAGTCTTTAGTCCCATTTTTACTCAAATGTATCCATTTTCACTTAAAATGTCCATTCAAACTTTACTGATAACATTTTAGAAAATTCGACTGAATGTTCATTTTTAAAGATTAAAAGAGCTGAATGTATGCTGAAAAGTGAGAGGGGCACCACCGTGAGTTAGCCTTTGTTGCGGGGGGCGCGACGTTAAAAGGTTGAGAACCGCTGCGTTACGTGTGAAAGTTAAGTTGCTATGTTACTTTATACTAACTCAATATTAAATTTTTTGCGCCAGCCTCAGCACTCAAAACCAAACTATTTACATTTAAACGTAAAGTCAAGTCATTTTCAACAGCTTCCAGATCTACCGATATAAACCTTTAAAAGTACTATTACATGAGCAAAATTTAAGCACCACTTTCAACGCGAAAGACAATATAATACTAGTAAACAAATACCATTGTAATAAGAGGGGGCAGTAAGAATATGTGAAGAAATTTATTTGCTTAGCTATCAGCTACGACTTCAATCCATGTCTAAACTAAATTACATTGTAAATATACACTAAAGCAAGGAGTTTAAACTCCGAATAAAGCTATCATTCATCGTTCTGAATTTTAGTAAATCTATACGAGACTTCCAGCAAGTATCTGCGCAAAAAGTCGCAACTCTTATTTGAATAGAGTGTGAAGAATCAACACAAGCCGCTCGACTTTAGTTTCAAAAGAAAAAATAATCCAAATTCTCATGCATGAAACTAAAGTGTCATTAGTCCATAAAACCCAGGTTCAGTTTAGCTAAGGAGCTCAATTAGATTGCGATGAAGTGGTTTATCTTAAAATTTATATACTACCAAAGGATCCAGCAATCTTGCTCAGTAGCTCCCTTCCAATACATACGCTACTCCGCAAATTTAAGTTAGTTGCTACACTAGTAGAAGTATTTTTAAGTTTACTCTCACCTCAACGGAAGTGGAGGCTCAGTTGGCTAAATCTAGACATCACTTAACTGTACCGTTTTTAACTTATTTATGCAACACTCACCAACTTCAGTTTAATCTCATTCGAGGGAATTGATTCACATTTTATCAGAGATTTTGTTAAAGCCTTAAATCACAAACTAGTTTATATTTAAAATACACTCATAAACTATCCATTACCTGATCTAGAAAACACGTAAAGATCGAAGCATGTTCTTGTGAATATGTTGCAAATATTTGAGCAGTAGCATTGACAGAGGGTGGCACTTGCCTTAATCCACCATCAAGCATTTCAATGGCATCTGAAATACAAGTTTATTTTAAATGTAGATATATACGCATGACAAGAATTACGATCTTTTAAAAGGAAATCATAAGACATTTTAAATACTACAGTAGCACCTTAATGGGTTTGCCGCCATGAAAATTAAGGTTTAAGTGCATAAAAGTATTTTGAAATTTTATATCAAATAGCCAATATATTTAAAACTTGGCTGACAAGTGAAAATATTCAGTGAGCAAGAACTAAAAATTTAGAACATTTAACAATTAAAATTGATAGCTAAATGACAAGTCCGACATCGTGTATGTAGTATTCTCGGATTCACAGCAACACATTTTAATACAAATTTATTTTAGTTGGTGTAAGTTTGAATCGCTGCTACTCACTTGTTTAAATTCACTGTATAATTATATCAAAGTGTCGCAGATTGGCCAGTTATTGTACAAGCTATCTAACGAAACACCTAGATCAAACCCTCCACACAAAACATCCGATCTTTAGTTTTACTATGAAGTAAAGTTAGGACTGCCATAACCCACAAAACACGCAATCGCTGAACACTTCTTTGGATTATTATTTCCTAATCAACTTCAAGATCATCCATTTGTCTCTTGGCATTATAGAAACTTGCCGTTTAACTTTAAATTTTAAAGTTTTAAAAATCGTATGATTAGTCAAAAGGCCGTACGACTAATTCAACCGTACGATTAGTCTAAAATATCGACGAAACAATTCTGCAGTTTAAAAAATTTAGGTTTGTCCAATGTAACACTACATAGAGCACCGTGAGCTTTGGTTTAACAATTATTTGGTTACCTCCAGTCACTAGCGTCGCTAGTCTTAATGCCATCTACAATAATAAAACTTAATTCGGAAAAATAAACAGTACGATTAAAAAATCCAAATAAAACCGTTAAATACATTAAATTTGTTTCAACAAGATAAGTTTTTTGCAATTAACTTAAACTAATAAATCTATTAATTTAATAGTTACCATACTCATTTAAGAGTTTCATACGCATCTTCTGCCGTTTAGTTTCAGTGCCAACTTTTATCGCTCAGAAAGTACTTATTTCGGTAAAATTTTGCAGTCTTTGTTATCGCAAAATACTTGTGTAATGTTCAATTTTCAGTGTCGCTTTGGACAAAGTAACATACTTCTAAAGTCTTTGACAGCGGAAACTAAATACCAGAATCTGAGAATTTAAAAGACTGAAATCTGATGCTACACGTTTTTCAATTAAGCCAGTTTATAAAAAGGAGTCCAATATTAATACACAACGTACATGCATAAACTCCACTATTCATTCAAACAAAACGTTAGTACATACTCACCAATATACGTAAAATACACTACTGCCGCCGCCAGGAAGCTAGCAAGATACTGAGCAAGTAAGTATGCCGCCACACTCCTCCAGGAACATTTTTTAACCGTAGCCAATGACACTGTCACCGCAGGGTTAACATGGCCACCTAAAATGAACCAAGAAAAATGCACTTTAATATGCACTCAAAATTATAAGCATGATAGATATTTGAGTTTCATCACTTACCAGACACACCTCCAGAGATCGTTACTGCAATCATCAAAGCAAAGCCCCATCCGAAAGCTCCAACTATAACAGAGTTTATACCAAGTTTACCCAAAACGCAACTTGCAATCACTCCATCGCCTAGTACCTAAGGCAGACATTTAGATAAGTTCAGTGCAAAAACACAACAATGCAAGATATTTAAGCTACCCAGGTAATTCACCTCAAATATCAATAGGTGCTTTAAAGTCGTTTGACTCTGCATGTCTGAAAAATATATGCCAAAATTTGACCAATCTTCAATTAATTTTTACATAATGAGTCTTCCCCAACAATTTACAAAGTACAATTTACAAATCTAATCAAATTGCAGAGTTGTTCCAGCCCTGCCAACGACGACTGAACAATTACGGCTTTGGAATTTAGCAAGAAGGAATACACTGTCCAAACGAAACTACTGTTACTGGCAATGAATACGCACGTCACCATCAAAATACCGGTAATGTCAGACACTACAAATCCAAGATTTTCAGAAAACATGCTAGCAAGTTTTATAAAATATTGCAAGATATAACTCTGGCCTTAGAAATCCGTTTAAAAAAATCCATTTTAAACGCAGTCTAGATTTTTACGGGGGGGCATCAAGTAACAGTTACCCGAAATATTTTTAAGAGACTAATTTGGTATTGTGCAGGAACGAAGCTCAATACTGACATTTGTACATGCCAAAGTATAATTAAATTTTATTTCCAAATGCAATACATAGTACAAACTTTTGAACCCGCTTAACGGAATAGTTAATTTGCCATGAAAACTCATTCCAATAAGAGGGTTATTCCATTATCCGGAATCACGTCGACTTATTACTACGGTTTGGTACATTGAAAGTTTATCACAATACGTGGGATATTTATTTAACAGGTATTCCATTAAGCGGTTTCAACTGTAAATTCAAAAAGGTCCAAGACCTAGTTATATACTTTGAGAGACAAAATTTAAACTTCATGTAAACTTTTAAAAGTACGCACAAGTTTCTTGCACGTCAGATGTCGCAACCAGTTGAGTACATTCATACAGAATTTTGTGTTCAAGTTAACATACGGGTAAAGCTAGCTGAAACAGTTGTCGGCTTTCAGATACAACTTTATTTCTTGAGTCTTAAGGAGAATTGATTAAGATGCGTAGACCGAGTTTGTAAATGGTTTCGTTAAGAGTTTTAATCAATGCAATTTCTTGTCACGCAATCGGAAGTCGAGTGTATGTATTCAGGGCAAATGTCGTATATTTTACTCATTTAATAGAGCCAGAAGAGGCGAAGAATATTCCGAAAGAATTACTTGAAACGCACTTAACTTGCATCGAAACATCAAAAATTACCGTAAATATTAACATTTGCTCACCACTAAAACAAAAGTAGCCAAGAACTCGGCACATGCTTCTTTCACTGGAGACGTCGCCATCCTGTAGCAAAGTCTATTACTAGCACGTGCAGCGCAGTTTAGTTCTACCTCCATTGTAACGTACGTAAATCTTTCTGCCTACTCAAGTACACTTCACAAAACTATGTCTGGGATGGACTCTTTTTAAAGTATTTGTACTCAGAACGATGACTCACACAGTTAACAGATCACAGTTAGTTATAGTTATCCAGAGTTATATAGCAGTTTCACTTCATTTCACAACTCATTTCGGGAGGATTCCAGGATAGCCAAAGACCATCATATAAACCTCCTAATGTAAAAAATATTAAAATTCAGGACAATTTTCCAGGCTTAATTTTTAAAAATATAACCAACTGACATTTGAAACATTTGTCTGTTTGTTTGCAATGCCTATTTTGTAATGAGTTTGTTTGATCTCGAAGAGCCCATTACAAATCCTCATCGAAGAAAGAGGACAACGCAATATCCAGAGTTCGTACGGATCCTGAATTTGCAAAAATTCCGAACTTCTGAAATATTGTCGTATAATGGTCTCATATTTTATATGTGGTCCTGTTTTTATAATATGCGGAAAGATGTTCTCTCGAGTATCTCAAATAGTAGAATATTTTTACAAAAGTTCGAAATTTTAGCAAATTAAGAACCCGTACGAACCCGAATAAAAGTTGCAGAAAATTTCTCTGGGAAAGAGGGGGGAGGGAGGGGGGGAGTAGGGGTGGGGGCAAGATAACTCATACGGTTACCATGCTGGAAAGAACGAAAGAGGCAGGAAAAAACGGCATACGAAAATCCAGGGAGGGGCAAGCATCCCCTTACCCTACGCTGCCGACGCCCATGCTAGTACAGAATCACAGCTAAGAAAGAAATCACAGCTACGGGATACTTGCCCGTAGCTGTGTCATTTGAATCCAGACCCTCACGCTGGAAGGAGATTTACGGAGTATGTTTAACCACTCGATCACTCGAATGGTTAAACATACGATCGAAAGTTTCACAAGTTCGAAAGTTAAACACTCGATCGAAAGTTTCGAAAGAAACAATTTAAAACTGATATTCTTCTTGTTATTTTCACTAATCGCTATAAAAGAATAACTGGGCAGACAGTTCAATATTCAAAAAGTGCAGCCTATGTGCAGCAACATGGTGATAGAAGTTCAAGTGTCCAATCCCGTGCCACATAGCTAGCTTTGAAGAAGTTCTTTGGCTTTGTCGCAAGCGATTGGCGATTTGTTCGATTGACATGGTGCTCAGGGGCGTAATAAAAAGGTGGCAGGACGAGCAAGATGGGAGGTACCGGCGCGCGACTTGAAAGCTAAGGGCATGTCCTACTCCACAATAGTCGCCTAAGTGTACAGTCGTGAGTTCGATTCCCTCTCAATCCCCATGGTTGTTCCCTTTTTCCTTTCTGCTGTTCCTAAATTTCCTTTTTCTGTGCTGTTTTAAGACCTGTGTGTTGTCCACTTTATTCGACGACGACTTATAAGCGGTGCTTGGAACCAAGCACACAAAATCAAAAATAAATATTCCAGATACAACAACAACGGGTAAGATTCCACTGGCCCCAGAACAGAGTGAACAACGTGGGTTTTCGTCATGTTTGCACGTGGTTTTCCTTTCGCCATTTTTTTTTCCTTTTCCCCCCGAACAAGTGAGATAAATGGCTCTTCGCCATAAATCTCCGATACCTCGCCCTCCCAGTGTTGTGTCTTCAAAGTTCAAAGTTTTTCATTTTAGTTGTACTGTATTAGTTTCTTAAGCTTTCTTCCTCATTATTTTCTATCTATCTCTTCTTTAGTCTTTCTTATTATTTTGTTCCATTAAGGTGCTGGAATAACTGAGACAGTCACTTGTGCTAAAAATCTCTATATTCGTGTATTGTGTTTATCCCATAAAGGATCAATGCAGACCTCGTTTGCCAAGCGAAAACCTCGAGAATATTTAAACCAAACAAATAACAACAACGGTCAAATCGGGGCCATCGTGATTCTACCGGCCTGCTTGTGACTCCGATGAGTCATCCAAGGAGGCCTACGGATGTTTCTCATTGGTCACATTCGGCCGTTAGATGTCTTATCTAAGTTCTGGAACCAATCAGGGAGCATCTGTAGGGCCTCTTTGGATGACTCGTCGGAGTGCACAAGCAGGCCCGGTAGAATCACGATGGCCCCGGTCAGATGCCACTGGCCCACGAACAGAAAGCCTCTCAGCCCTTGACGGCCGGAAACGCATTTTTTATTACAAAATTTAGTATTATTTTTAGTTTTGTATTCAATTAGTTAAGTTACCTTCGGATATTCATAGACAAATTAAATAACGAACATTACATGGCACGTATTAGTGAAAAGAAAATATTGCCCAGTTAGAAAGCGCAGTAATAAAAAGATGTGGGGGAGGAGTATCTAATCTATTGAGAGACAACCCCATGAGATAAATTTCCATGGGCCTCAACGGTATAAACATGCCACTGATGTTACTGTTACTTAAATCAAATGATAGCCATGGTTGCACTTTCTCGGCGTTGGAGTCATTGCAGAAGTATATACAGCTATTCTTCTATATCGACGCATTTTTCTACTATTAAATATATCCATCGGACTGAGTGCTTGTTCCCGGGAATTCATTTGAAGTGCTCGTCGAATCGAAAACCATGATAAGAAAGTAATTTTACTGTTATGAAGGCTGCATTCGTAAACGACAAATTCGTTGCACGAGTTTTCGTAAGAAAACTGGAATGCGTGTGTTTAGTGCTGTCAGTGGTTATCAGTTTCCTCTGACTTTACGAACAACTTCAGTTTATTTAGTTTCGTCGCCTAGGAGACGTATTTGTTTACAATTCGCGTATGCGTTAATTTTGCTGAGGAGAGTTTTTAGTACATCTATAATAATAAAAATGAATGTTTGTAAATCTGCCTGTCTGTATGTGTGCGGTCTCCAGACAAGCCTACTGCACGCAGAACTCTGAAAATTTGAATATATAAGCCCATGAGTCCGATAATGTGCACCTAGGAATCAGAATTTTAAAATTTTAATTACTTTTTTAATTATTAATTAAAAACCGTTTTCAGGATGCCATGCTCGGCGAGTTTCGCCAGCATGATACTGTGAAACAAAATCGCATGCATTGGAAAACATGAAATGGCACGGAAATTTAGTCAGTTTTGCGCCAATCTATATCAATAAAAATGAATGTCTGAAAATCTGCATGCGTGCGATGTCCAGAAAAAACTACTGGACGCAGAACTCTGAAAATTCGAACATATGAGCCCATTCCTTCGGTAATGTACATCTGAGGCTCAGAATTTTGAAATTTTAACTACTTTTTAAATTATTAATTAAAAACCGGTTTTAGATCGTCATGTTTGGCGAACTTTGGCCTCATGAAAAGATTTATGCTTGAAGTGAGTGGTAACCGCAAAAGTAAAAAACCGTTTTTTACGTTGTCATGCTTGGCGAGTTTCGCCCGAATGCTACTATAAAACAAATCGTTTGCATTTGAGAAGCATGAAATGGCACGAAAATTTCATCAGGTTTACGCCAAATCTATCTATCTCTATAATAATAAAAATGAATGTTTGTAAATCTGTCTGTGTGCGGTCTCCAGACAAATCTACTGCACACAGAACTCTGAAAATTTGAATATATAAGCCCATGAATGCCGATAATGTGCACCTGAGAATCAGAATTTTAAAATTTTAATTACTTTTTTTAATTATTAATTAAAAACCGTTCTAAAACGGAAATTTTCTTACCCTGTGTTACGAATTTTGGGAGCAACCCTCTGTTCTTTGGTTTAAAATAGTTTAAAATTCGTATTCTATGCGTTAAATAGTTAATCCATTTGTGTCTGGATATTTTTGCGACTTTCTTCGATTTTTACTGACAACAGAAATGATAGATAAATTTCTGATGTCAACTTCTTGAACAAGGGATGATTTCTTTTAAAATCATTAAGCATAAAAATCGAAATATCAACATCCTACTTGGTCATGTTAAAATATTTTGTAGAGTTGAGGCTCAATACTCATGAATAAAGGCTAGGAAAAATAAATAACGTTTACGACTAATAGCGAAAATGCCGTCCCAAAAAAGGGACACTAGGCATAAATGGGTTAAATTTTGCTTTTTGTTGCATTGATATGTAATGTTCTGGAAATCTCGGGTTCTATGGGTCGTAGGTCTTCGAAAACCTAATTTTGGGAACTTATTTTTAGCGCCAAATTTGGCGATATTTCTTTATTTGGCGCGTTTTTCCTAATGGGGCCTTTTCATGAAATTTTTTTATAGTATTTAAAACGTTTAATGACCTAACATTTCCTAATTTTCAGAAATTTAAATCGAAAATCCTGGATTTTACAAGCTAATTTGATTAATTGATTGAAATATTTAATAACTCCAGCAATTTTAAAGCAAATTATATGTTTATTTTTCTTCATCTATATCTATTCCTTTTACAATACCTGGCCAATTTTTAAAAAAAATTACGTAAAAACTGTGGTTTAAAAAATTATTTTGTGAAAAATTGTTCTGCCTTTCGAATACTATAGGAAACTCCCCTTCCGTTTTTTCAAATGGGAGAAGTGTGTGACGTCACAGCAGTGAGTTGTTTTTAGTAGTGCGTTTGTAAGTACGTACCTGAAACTCTGGAACCATTATCTGCACATTCTGTTATGTAATTGTGGCCTAGAGTACTAATCTGGAGTTGCAGTTTACATGTCAGATTTTGTAAATCGCATAATTTAAGGGGTTCACGGGCAACGCCGCGTGGGTTTGCTAGTACTCAATATAAAATCAACAGGATTTTTAAAAGAAACCGTGGCCATAATTCAAGTGCACAAATCAAAATTTAGAAATTTCAACTTAAACTGCATTTTTTCGAAAGTATTTAGCAAGAGAAGTTCAAATTTCGCTAATAACGGATTAAATCAATTTCAATCTCAACTCTAAAACATGCATTTTTGGGTACTTACGTATTATCCCGGCGGTCCGCCAAGACAAGCGATTTCTTGCCGAAATAAATGCGGGCACATGAAATTATTAATGGTTTTGAATACGATTGGCAACAGTTTGGCAACTCATTTGACGAAAAAACAGTTTGGCGGGAATGACCGCCGGGATAATACGTAAGTACCCATTTTTGAATTGACTAAAAGGGAAAATATAAGAAAATGATTACCTTTGAAAAATTATGTACCTTCGCAGCATTTTCTAACGTACGCATGAATTTCCTCCTCGAAAAAATAATATTTGCAGCTTTAGAAAACGTAAAATACTTTTCACAACAAACTTTTCCATAACAACGGACGCCATTTGAAAATAACAACAACGTGCATCAAGTGTATCTTCTAAACAACTGACGAAACCTTAGCAGAGATCGGTTTATTTTGTTTGAAACTAATCGCACTCAGTTTTGTATACGAACGCTCTAGTTTAAAAACTGTATGCACTCAGTTTCCTTTACGAACACCTTAGATGGAAACTCATTGCACGAGTGTAACTCGTTTGGCGTTTACGAATGCAGCCGAAGTCAGGAAGTAAACCTATTCAGAAACAACGACAAAAGAAGAAAAGAAATACTATTTGATCGTTTCCCGTCATGGTTCTGTCAGTGTAATCACAAGATCAACATAGAAATAAGAATACTTTGTTAGAAACTGATATAAATTATAAATAGCCAGTAGGTACGATACGGGGGTACATAAGGTTCACTCTTCGTCAGCTACGAGACATACAGGCAGGAAGGCAGGGAAATAAGATAAATAAACAGAACAAACGTAAGAAGCTCAGAAAGGTATTACTATTATTTATCCTAGATTTTCTTACTCTAGCTTATTATTTATATTAGTTTTCTAGAATTTCTCTCATTGGTTATTTAAAAACATTATTGCATTTTTAGCAATGCAGCTTATGTAAACTATAGTGTCGCAAAAATTACGACAATAATCTGCTCCTCAAATACAATATAGCCCATCCGCTGGTAGGTAGTTTAGGTCATCACATGGGCGCCCATAGGAACTTTTCAAGGGGGGGGGGGGCAAACTTCAAAAAAGTTTTCAAGAGGGGGGCAAATTTCAAACTTTTAACAAATTTAGTTCTGGTTTTGCCATTTGTGTACATCATGAGACATTAACATAAAACTCATAGGGGAGAGGGGCAAGTGCCCTACCTTGGCCCCTTTATGGGCGCCCACAGGTCATCATTAATTTGAAAAATAGTTTTAAGAGACGAATGTTTAATCTTTAGTATTGGTTTTATTCTTCGGCTTTTGTAAAAGTATTTTTGTAAAAGTATATAGTTCCGCACTCACAGATTTGCAAAAGTTCACGCTTTAATTGCGGTATAGAACTTTTCTCCAAAAAAATTCATTTTTCTTGAAAAAAATCACAATTTCGCTAGTGTTGTATGCTAATTTTCTATTATTATTAATAAAAAATTTCGCTGGTTAGAATTAAATTATAAATTAGCAAATATCAATAATTACGAAACAAAATAATTAAATTACACCGCGAGAGTATTAATGAATCCAATCAAATTACTCATGTTTCCAATGATCTGGCAAAGCATCACTTTTTTTTTCAAAACGGGCTCGAATGCAATTAGATGACTTCATTAAATCTTCAAATGAAATTCAAAATTGCATAATTGACTTAGAATTATTTAGAAAAATTGCACCGCCTGACGAATGAGCGGATATTCACTTAAGATTTTATGAATATGCATTGTATAAAATTATTTCCTTTCCGCCATTCGAATGTTTCACTCTCCCCAGCGATGCACAAAGAAAACGCTTTTACTGCCATCTAGTGCCGTAAAAGCATACTGTTTCGATGTTCACTTTAAATTTTAATAGCGCATGTTTTTCTGTTTTTAATACAGATCACCAGTTCTGAGAGGTGTGATCTGTATTTACAAAAAAAAAATTTGCAAAATTACGAAAAATTTCAAGCGGATCGTGCAAACGAAACAGCGTAGATTTCATTACGTTTTTAGGTAACAATGTTTTAATCTGTTTGGATTAATGAAGGTAAAAATGTTATCTTCAAGTGGTTCAATAATTATGAATAAAAATAAAGAAACTATCTGCACTGCTTTAAAAATCTGAAAATCCATCCGTTCCTTAATTTTTAAGCTATTTTTCGCTATTTTCAGCTCTATTTTATTTCTGAGAGTAAAAAAAGGTTAATCGTTTCCGTAATAAATTAGCAGTCGCTATTGACATTGACGGCATATTGAAGTCACGGTCATCAGGTTTTGAAGAGGAAATTGCGATTCCAATTCGTTTAAAATTGTATCGTTTAATAATTTTTCTCAAATAAAATTATTTCCTCTGCATGAAGCATTGAAGCTGTCCCCGCAAAACGAAATGGTTCGAATACGAAAAGCTTACGCCCGTTTCCAGAAGAGCATAAAATTCAATTTCGGTATAGAATAAAAATTGAATACATTTATTTTAAGCGAAGATTGAATATATTGAGTACAAGCATATTTTTGTCAAATGATTTTCCTCGTGCCCGTTGTAATTGTCTATACCACGTGCTTTATCTTCTAGTTAGATATATTGTTAATCCTTACTCTTTTAGCTAAAACAATTAATTTTCTCGTTGATTTCGCCCGCAGACGGTATTTTGATTAAAAATAAAGATTATTCTCTGATTTTTCAAAAATTGCATATCCGTATATTGCTTAAATTTAAGAACCTAAATCATTTTATGCACTCGAAAATTGGCGGCAGTGATTATTTTTTTACAACTTTTGTTAATATTTCCTAAAATAGATCGAATTTCGAAATTTAAACCAGCTGACTGGCATCTTTGTATTTTTACCGAATTTTTAAATGCCTCTCTGTTTGCATGTGGTCTGGTTCCTGAGTAAATCGCGCGAAAACATGTTTTGAAGAAACGCTATAACCCATAACGGATCTGAAAAACAAAAAAATTATTTATATAGGATCGTTATCGACGAGCATAATCCTATATTTTAAAAAAAAGAAAAATCCATAGTTACTTCATGAAGACTGTTAATATATTGCATTTTTACTTCATTCTCTATAAGGTCGCCTTGAGCTGTGGACTTTTTAAAGATTTTTTATGCGCATTGACTTTACCGCGGAGAAAATCGCCCAAAGCTCCACACCGTTAGATCAACAGCTGCTCAGTAGGTCAGAACCCTGGACCTTCACACTTCACTTACAAGTATTCAGCGTCTTATCCTCTTGCCCATTGGTCAGATTCTATATCATAGAAAAATACAATTTAATACATCAATAAAATCTGAAAGATGTTCAAATATTTATTTTATTTATTTATGGTATTTAGTTTTTCACATATTAAAAATAAAAGTATTATTTTACTTAAAAACTGCTTTCTTAATTATGTTTAACAAATAGTCCCATCCCCAAATATATCTGTTCCATTTGAATATGAAATTTCTCAAATAAAGAAATAAATGTTGAAAAATGGAAGTGAGAATTGCATTCGAATCTGATTGTTCTAAATTTTAATCAGACACTTAAAAAAAATAACTACAAAGAAAGGTGAGAAATGATATTTACCCTTAAATATTTCTTCCAAAAGTCTCTGTGCACAAGTATAGTATATGCGCAGCGTTACACTGTAAAAAAATGCAGGAAATATTTCATGAAAGGATAATCCAGCGGGAGAATTATCAGAATCTATTGAGATTCTTTACAAAAAAAAAAAAAAAAAACTCAAAAATTAAAAAAAAACTTATTTTTTCTCTATCACATCATTACTGGTCTCATGTCTGTCCAGGTGACTTCGACATATTTTGATTCTTCCTCCGACTGAGTGTACATAACCATATGAGGCTTCTTTGCAAACATTTGACCACGGACTTCCATCAAAGTGCCTAATTAATGAATCAATATATTTTTTCAATCTTAGAAATAAACCTTTTATTTTTTATATTTCATTAATCATTTTTATTGAAAATCTGCCGTACATACCATTTAAAAAGCTCATTTATAAAGTACACAGAGAAATTTCTGAAGACTCTAGTTTTATATTTGTTTCGTTTTAATTATAGTTTCATTTCTTCTTTATAACCAATAAATGTAACATATTCTCTTAATTTTCGTTTATCGACTCTAGTAAAACGATAAATCTTAGTATTTTTAGCTTGTAGAAAAAGTTCTTTTATCCTTGCCTTAGAAACCTATCACTCAAAAGTATGTAAGCATATTGATAATTTAGAACCGTTTTTATTTTTACCAATACATGTATTTTTAAATCTATATAATTTTTTTTTGGAGTGTATAATAATGTTCAAGAAAAGATTTTAAATACATCTAAAATGTCCACTATTTTTAAATTTAAACTAAAGTTTTATTAAACTTTTGAAAATTGCTTTTATTTAAAACTAGCTGAAATACCCGTCCTTGACGGGTTAGTGAATGCAAATTTCCAAAAAGCAAGAACTTTCATCAGCATTGTAGGAGTACACAGAATGGATGGAGTATGTTGCCAATGTAAAGAAAGCGAAGTTATAATTTTTATGTATTGTTAAAATATTACAGGTTATAAGAGTCACTAAGTAATATCATTTCATTCGCTTTAGTCGTAATTATGTGATGCGCGAACGAATATTTACGAATATAGAAATAATTTTCGACAAATCTCAAAATCTAATCAACATCTTTGAAAAATTGGAAGCCTAGAACTTAAGTTGAGTGACAACCTATCATGTCACCCAATTTCGTTTCATTCCCTGCAGTCTTTATTTCGTGATGCTGGAACAAAATTTCAGCATTTTAAAACGATTTTCGCAAAATCTCCAAATGTAATCAAAATATTTTAAAAATTCAACGCCTATAAATTAAGATTAGCAACTACCTATCATATCACTAAATTTCGTATCATTCGTATTAGTTGTTATTACGTGATGTTTGAAGAAATATAAACGTATTTTGAGAGAATTTTCACAAAATCTCAAAATCTAATGAAAATGTTTAAAAAATTGGATACCTATAGTTTATGTTGAGCAACCATCTATCATGTGACCAAATTTCATATCATTCGCTTTAGTCGTTATTACGTAATGCGGGAACAAAGATTCACTCAGTTTTAAACGATTTTCGCAAAATCTCGAAATCGGATCAATTTTTTAAAATTAGATGCTTATAGTTTAAGGTGAGTGACCACCTATCATTTCACCAAATATCATTTTTTCACCTTTGCAGTTATTACGTGATGTGCGAACACAAATTTACGCAGTTTGAAACGATTTTCGCAAAATCTGAAAATCTAATGAAAATTTTTAAAAATTCGACGCCTATGTTTTAAGTTGAGTTACCACCTATCATGACACCCAATTTCATATCATTCGCTTCAGTCGTTTTTACGTGATGCTCGAACACAAATTTACGCAGTTTGACAGGATTTTAGCAAAATCTCAAAATCTAATCAAGATTTTTAAAAAATTCGACGCCTATGTTTTAAGTTGAGTGACCACCTATCATGACACCCAATTTCATATCATTCGCTTCAGCCGTTTTTACGTGATGCTTAAACAAAAAAAGCGTCACGGACAGAATGACAGAATGACAGAATGACAGACAGACAAACTTTTTTTTGAGGGTCGCATCGGATTCCCGGGTGCTTGAAACGGATAGAAATCGCAAAATTTTTGAATTCCAAGAAATGTACAGACAAAAGTCTAATTTTATTTATATAGATACTCGTTCAGGTTTGCTTCAGTTTATTAATGCTGTGAATCGATGATTAATTACATTAATTACTACAAATGTAAGCTATATGGAATAATTTTCGAAATCTGAACGCTGTTTTATTTATTTATTATTTTATTTACGCTACGTTACTTGTTTACTATCGGAAGAAACAGGCGTATATTGCCTAGTTACTTCTTCCGTTATTTCAGTCTCGGTTAATTTAAATTTCTGAGCATTTAAAACAATCTAAACATATGCTACCAAATTACACTAACGGTTATGATGATGAGCACACTCATCATCATAATCATTAAGGTATGAGAAAATTGTTTATATCATTTATTTATTTCAAATCATTTCCCCGGCATAAAAGTACTGATTCTGTTTTCTGTTTCCATAATTTAATATAAGTATGTTCTGTGTCACGACAAAAAATACTTTACTGTCT